>CM028132.1:1126227500-1126827500 GCA_016271365.2 Neoceratodus forsteri | reverse complement strand
CCTCGATGCCTCTCACTGGCTGCAGGGTGTGGAATGGTATGAGCATTACAGGCAAGAATCCCAAGTCACACCCCTGATGCCTGTCATTCTCTACAGGGTTGGGCGTTATGGTTGGAAACCCTAATACCTCAGGCATTCATTGATATTTTCACTCCAAATGTTCAACATGGTTTTTTTGTGACCCCACCTCATGAACAGGGGGAATATCAGTTTGTTAGCCAAAAGCTGCTTATGCACAGCGACTACGGCATTTAGCACCACAGGTGCAAAAACATTCCGAACAGGATGTAAAAAATGACAGCTGTACTGTTCATGGGGAGGTATAAACAATGGCAATGTTGCAAATCTGCAGTAAAAATATTTAAAAAAATGGTGAAGTCACGAGCGTATATAGAAACTGTGCAACGCACACCCGTAATATAATTAGGTTGGGGATTTTTTACAGCAGATTGTCAACTCAGGCATTTTGGTGCCTCCGATCATGAACAGTGTCACTGTGATTTTCTTTATCTGTCCCGAACAATGATTTCCCACAGTGACCACGCATCTCTGTGCTGAAAGTGTGAAAACACACTTCGGCCATGTTGTGAAAAATGACAGCTGTACTATAAATAAGGAAGCGTGGAAAAATGCCACTGGTGAAAATCTGGACTTAAAATATTACAAAGTCATGAACTTACGAGGATGGGTGGAAACTGCGCAATGCTCACTCATAACACAGTCATTTTATGGACTTTTGTCACCAAATTTTCAACATAGCCATTTTAAGACCTCTGCTCATGAACAGTGCAACTGTGATTTTCTTAATCTGTCCCAAACATTGCTTTCGCACACCAACAGCACCATTATGCGCTACATGTCGTGAAACACATTTAGGTGGCATATGAAAAATGGCAGCTGTACTGTTCATAAGGAAATGTAATAAAATGGCGTTTGAAAATCTGGACTGAAAATATTAAATTCGCAAACTTATGAGCATGCATAGGAACTGCGCAACGCACGCTCGTAAAACAGTCATTTTTAGGAATTTTTTCACCAAATTTTCAACATAGCCATTTTAAGACCTCTGCTCATGAACAGTGTCACTGTGATTTTCTTAATGTGTCCCATACATTGATTTCGCACATCGACTGCGCCATTGTGCGCTACATGGGCAGAAACACATTTTGGGCAAGATGTGAAAAATGACAGCTGTACTGCTCATAAGGAGGTGTGGTAAAATGGCAATGTTGAAAATCTGGAGTGAAAATATTGAAAATTCGCGAACTTACGAGCGTGCGTAGGGACTGTGCAACGCACACGCTCGTAAAACAGTCATTTTAGGAATTTTTTCACCAAATTTTCAACATAGCCATTCTAAGACCTCTGCTCATGAACAGTGTCACTGTGATTTTCTTAATTTGTCCAGTACATTGATTTCGCACACCAGCTGTGCCATTGTGCGCTACATGGGCGGAAACACGTTTTGAGTGAGATGTGAAAAATGACAGCTGTACTACTCATAAGAAGGTGTGGTAAAATGGCAATATTGAAAATCTGAAGTGAAAATATTGAACATTCGTGAACTTATGAGCGTGCGTAGGAACTGCGCAAAGCACACTCGTAAAACAGTCGTTTTTGGAATTTTTCCACCAAATTTTCAAAATAGGCTTCTTGAGAGCCCACCTTATGAACACTGGCAGTGTTGTTTAGTTAATCAGTCCCAAAAGGTGATTTTGCGCAGTGACTGTGAAATCACCCTTCGGGCCCGAATAATGCCATGACAGTGACAGCATTCACCAGAAGAGGTCCCAAAAACCCCATGCTGAAAATTTGGTGCAAAACTTCCAAAAAATGCCTGAGATATGCAACAAAGTTAAAAAATCCCTATCTATCCCATTATACAGCTTACCACCATTTCCTCAGTTCACGGTCGGCTTTGAAGAGTGCAGACGTGTTCCCTGTCCACCAAAGATCGTGGCGCCGGACTCGGAGGTAAATATGGGGTGAGGGGTGAGGTGAGGGTGCATAGTGGATGGGTGCAGGTTGTGGGAGGGGCAGGGAGAAGCGCCGTGGGACCGTTTTAATTTTCAGGTATTTAAAAAAGACAACGGGCGACATTTGCCATGCTGGCAGAAGGACGGCTGGGGGTGTGTGGAGCTGACGGGGGATTGGGCACCCCCGTCGGCCATGGCATTGGTTGCCATGCTGGGGTGGGCTCCCAGCATGGCACTCTGTACTTGGGGGGGGACAGTGAAGCCGACGGGGGATTGGACACCCCCGTCGGCTATACCATTGAGTTGCCATGCTGGGGTGGGCACCCAGTGTGGTATTTGGAAAGGCTTTGGGGAGGATTCAGCACAGCCGACGGGGATTGGGCAATTCCCCATTGGCTATAGAGTGTGTGCGTGGGGGGGCAGCATGCAGTATGCATGCGTGTGTTTTGTGTGTGTGTGTGTGTGTGTAGGGGAGCTGCGCATGAGCAGGCGATATCTTATCACTGCTCACTGAAGCATAGCTCCCCCTTTCAACTGTATGCCACTGCATTTTGGAGCTTGTCATAGACAGCTCCAGCATGCATTGGTGGACAGGGGTCGCGTCTGCCAACACACTGACGAATTGGAAGAGGGGGTGACACACCTCCGAAATTTCGGATGATGGCACTATGTTTCCTGCACATGCGTGCAAGCAAACATAAAAATGAAGGCATGCCATTCTTTTTTTTTAAATTCTTAATACTACAAGTATTTAAGGAAATAAGTTTGTTGCTTGCCATAAATTAAGGGGGAAAAAAGTACACAAAATATCAAGGGTTGGGAACATCTTTCTTCTTTCTTTTTTTCCCTTTCTTTTTCTTTCCCTCCACCAGCCCCCCCCATCTCCCTCACAATCTATATCAGATATAAGACCAGATTGTATAGAGACATCTGACTCCGACCCTCTCTCAAGAGCCTGAAGGGGCTGAAAAGGGTTGTCAGTGGGGATTACAGGGGGTGAAATCAGAATCAGACTAGAAGCTCTGGTCACTCATTTAGGAGGGGGTATTTGAAACTCTGAGGTGGAGGGAGGTTTAGGACTTTCGCCTTGTGCATGAGGTGGGTCCCCGGAAAGGGAGGCCTCAAGTACCGCAGCATGGGGTTGGTTCTTATGACTTACAGGATCAGAATCCATAGAGGGTGCTTCAGGACAAGGCTGAGAAGTCTGGAGGAGTCGTGAGAAAGATGTACCATCATTGGAAAGGGTAGCAGAAGGGGTGGAGTCAGTACCTTCAGAAGTAGGAGCAGGGCCTGGATCAGGAGCTGGAGCCGTACCGGGGCCTGTATCTGCCCTATCCCTATATCTAAACCTGTCTTGTGCATTATTTATCAGCTCTTCCTTATCCACTCCTCCCTGCTTATTCTGACCAGCCCAAGGACACTGGTGATAAGCATGTCCTTGTTCATCGCAGAGGTTACAATGAAAGACACTCCTACAAGTACCGCTATCGTGGTCAAAAGCCCCACATGAAGCACATTTAATTTTATCACAGGCACTACTGAGGTGCCGCCTGCTACTACATTTATAACAGGCTTTAGGCTGTCCGGGATAAAAACATCCCCTCCCCATCTTTACCTAGAAAGAAACTATTAGGGATATGTGCCACCTCATTTCCCATAATATGCAGTTTTACTTTGAATTTCCAACTGCCTGTCCAAATTCCTTCCCCATCAATAACGGCTTCCAGTGGCCCCAAAACAGTACATTTATGTTCCATCCAAAATAGAATATCTCCTACATTAACCCTTTCATTCCTGAACATAACATGCACTACTTTACAGAGGGGTTTAGTAATTGGGATAGCCCAAAAAGGCAACCATAAAGGCTGTGTTTTACAGTCCTCATAGTGAGACCAAAATTTATCTAGGCCAGAAAATGTTTTGAAGCTAATATCAAAAGTATCTTCTCCTCATACATTAATTAATGCAAAAATATCAGTAGTTTGAAAATTCATGGAGTCCTTTAACAATTTCCTGGCCACATAGAGCCTGTCAGGGTGTTCTGTCAAACCTCCACGATAAAGAAGGTGAACAGCATTCCTTCTGAGTGCCTGTTCCAACCTATTATTCTTAAAAAGGTCAAAAACCGGGCCCCAGGGTGGCGTTGAGCATGGGGGGGGAGAAACAGGAGGGGAACATTGTGGAGCACCCCTTAGTATTGTCCGAAGCATTTGATGCCCCTTCCTCCTCAGAAACATGAGCATCAGTCATAACAAAAGTCTGACCTGGTGAAAAACTCTCAGTACGTCCCGAATCGCACTGTACTGTCTCCTGTGTGAATGTTTCCCAGCGCAAATCAGGCATCCACTTGCCATTCACCAAAGTCCAGCCCGCATCAGCCAGAGCAGTCTCTTTCAACCAGTCTCCGTTTGGAAAGGAATCCTTCCTCGTAGTCTGTTTCCGCATTACTGGGTTTGGGGCGTCATCCGGGTGAGTCATGCTGATGGAATCTGTCAAAGTCGACCAAGCAGAATGTTCCTCTGTAATAGATATGATTGCAGGAGCAGTTTCAGAGATAGCGTTATTTGCGACCGAAATAGGAGCTGCAGATTTTTCAGTCAGCACCGGAGGTAACTCGGAGGTCACTAATACCGTAGGTACTAGTACATGAGGCTCAGTAACTGAAATAAAATCTCCCAATGCATGGTTCTCACCATGCCCCAATGCAGCGACCTCCATATGGCATCCCAATGTGTTCTCTCCTTCCAACGCTCATATTTCTATCAGTGCAGGCTCTTCAAGACAAGCACCGTCAGGAACATGTTGCTCCTTCAAAGGTCCAGAGTCATCTGCCATGTTCACACAGCAGCTGGTCCCCCTACCTGCGAGTAGGGGAATTTCCCCGGTGTTCTGGCCAAATTTCCCTCATTCACTGAAAATACCACCAACAGCTTAATCTGGTTCAAGGTCGGGTGGCATTAATCTGTATTCCCCCCCCACAGGTCATGCCTGAAAATAGGCAGGATTAGTCTAGTGCACTTACCTGGTCAACAAAAACTAAATTAAAAAAAATATATATTCATTCAGTGAGTGTGTGCATACTGTCCCCTTAAATACTCCACCAGCTGATCTGCTTCAAAGAAAATTGATACTTTACCATTGTTTACTATCTTAACTTTTGCAGGTGACAGTAGAAACAAACTGGCCAGAGCCAATAGAGCTGCAGGTGAGGAATTTGGTGAAAAAATATTAAGAATTATCAAAATTACGAGTCTGCATTAGCAAAATGTAACGTAGGTTCATGAATTTGTAGTTTTGCAATACTGTACACCAAATTTTCAACATTGCCTTGTTATGACCCTGTCTCATGAAGAGGGGCTGAGCAGATATTCAACTCCTGTCCTAAAGGTGATGTGCTTGTTCCTGTTTACCTTCTATTTGCAATGTCTGTTTATCTGCTGGTGTGGTATTGCTGGGGAGGGCTGCTTGGGGAGGAAAATGGATAGGCACACCTTCTTAAAGGGTTGTACCCCACTAGCTGTAACCATTACCATTCATTCACTTGCTGGAGGCACCTTGGTACACAAGAGTAATCACCCTTAGCCCAGGCCCCCACCAAAGGTTAGTCAGCTATGACAGGGTGGAGTATGGTGGGACTGTACTCTCCAAATAAACCTTACATCTCAATTTGAATTAAGTCTTGTAAATCAGTTCACAATCATGACATTTTGACATATATTTGGAATGGGTGAACTAAAGTGCAAGACAAAGGGTAGTAAAATAAAAATGTGGCAGCGGAGGGATGTTTATAAACATATACAACTTCTGGTCAGAGCCGATACGGCTGCTTAGACTGAGGGGAGTGTGGTAAGAGTGAGTAAAAGAATACTCAGAGCTCTTGCCACGCTCTCACTGCACCAGAGTTTATCACGCATGTGTGGAAGTAAATGCAGAAGTACCGCATTAATGTTAGTATATAAGGGAGATCACCAATGGTCCCGAGCATATTGTTATTAGAATGTATCAAAAACTAAAAAGTAGACATTCAGTTACTTATGAAACTAAGAAAGAATATTCACACTTGACACTAAATTATTAATAAGAAAATAATCTAAAAAGTATTATTAGACATAAACATTGGAAACTTTTTAAAACAAATTACAATGTAGTCGAGCTCAATAATTATAAACATGCTAACATGTTTTCTTACTCCCTATGAATTGCCATGGAAAGAACTGTGTAGGAACACAACCCTGTTATACTAAGACCATGGAAGTGGGCTACAGCTACCTATGATGCCATAATTAAGGTGGCTTCCTGCCTGCAACAAATTTGTATTTGCTTTCTCAGAGAAAAGGGTCCATATTGATCTTTTCACCTACTGTAGGCCTGTAAATGGGTGTTGCAGGCTCCCCAATATGAACAACAGCTACCAGTTTTTCCCTCTATCCCCACCAGTAATTTGAAGTGAGATCCACAGCCCTAGCACCTGGCAGGCAACAAAACAATTAGTTTTCTGGATAATGCCTGAAGGTCTAAAAACTGAGTCCCACACCACCAGAACCTGATGCTAGCTGGCGCTAGACTCAGGCATCCCAGTGTGGAATCCATATCTCTTGGTGCATGACTGCCCAGTTGCCAAACGTCTTCCCCTGCCTGTCATTGCCAGACTCTGCCAAAGGTGCAAACCTGTTGGAGTGGGTGAAAGAAAGAGAAAAAAAGAAACGGGAAAGGAAGGTAGAATCTAAGTGCTTTAGCAATAGCTTATGTAGTTCTTAAAAGTACATGTATTGGAATCAGGTAGACAAGGAGAAATCAACTTCTGTGACACAAACAATCTACTTTCAGCTGTGCAAAACAATTGAATTAAAGACTATTTTTTTTTATCCAATTGTTTAACCAGGAGTAGCACACTAAGCTGAAAGCTTGTTTACAGGTGCGACCTGGGAGCACAGGGGAGTTAAGTGACTTGCTCAGGGTCACACATTATGCAAGAGGGGGCTGTAGGATTTGTAATATATGCTGTTGTCTCTTTTTGACTCCATCAGTATGGGTCATGCACTCAGGAAATAGAGTGCATGTGTACCAGTTTGAGCCAGTGTGGCCAAGACTCCAGTGTGTCTACTTAGCCTACTGAGTTATGTTATGCAGCTGGAAAATAAATATAAGATAGCTGTTTTACTTAAATGAGTCTTGGAATCTGTTCTGTGATCCTGCTCCTGTTTGGTATGGTGGTCTCCAGTGCAACTCTACAGAAACTAATGAAAAGAACCAAAGGTACCAGAAAGGTATACAACATGGTGTCAGATGTGAAAGCCAATCCAGGACAGACACCGTGAACAATTACGGAGAACTCAGGACCAGAAAACAGTGAGTACCCAGAATATTGCAAAAGAAGATTTGCACAGTCTTAAACAGAACTGAAGTTAGAACTGAAAGTGTGTGCATGTGTTAGTCATGGAGCAATTTAAGCCACCCAATCATTTAGTGTTAACTGGAAACCTTAGTGAAAATTGGAGGCGATGGGAACAAAGGCTGCAGATTTACATGACAGCAACTGGTGTCAGTGAGAAATCTGAAAAATTGGAAATAGCTATTCTGTTACACACTATTGGTGATGAAGGATTAGAATTATACAACACTATGAACATACATATGCAGATCCTCAAGCACCCACAATGGCTGAAGTGCTTGAAGCATTTAGAAAGTACTGCAATCCAAGGAAAAATACTGTGTTTGAAAGACATAAATTCTGGGCAGACCCCATGCAAGAGTCCGCTGGTATAGACCACTTTCTAACTGAGCTGAAACAAAAAGCAAGGAACTGTGAATCTGGTGACACAGAAGACCTGATGCTAAGAGATAAAATTGTGTTTAGTGTAACCAATGTTGCTGTTAAAGAAAAACTTCTAGCTGATCCTGATTTAACATTAGAAGAAGCTGTAAACATTTGCAGAGTGAAAGAGATCATAAAGGCCCAGGTGCAAGCAATGGCAGGAAGCACCCAGGAGAGGTCAGTACAAGCTCCATACAGCACAGTGGTAACAAGGAGAACAAAAAATGGAACAAACAGAACACATATAAGGCTTCCAGTACAAGTGAACAGAAATGTAAATGTTGTGGGAAGGTCCAGCAGCCAAAACAGTGTCCCGCATATGGTGCCATATGTCAGAAGTGTGGAAGAAAAAATGGTAGTTTACTCACCTGGTAAAGGTGATTATAGGTGCACCTTCTTACAGCACTCCAAGTCTCAACACATGGGTAGTTAGTGCTCTTCTCATAGGCTGATGCACAAAGGAATCCCAAAATTTCGAAATCTGATCCCTCTCCTATCCTTGCTGTTCCCAGAATCCTCAGTATGATATCTTCCAAAGTTCGTTTCTCTCCTGAAAGTAAACTCTTAGGCAAACAAGGCAAAAGAGATAGGACACCCTGCTTTCTGGGTGGAATAATACACAACACGGTGATGTTATTTGAAGGCAGATGTTTACTACGTACTGTTGTCATAAACATTTGATACCCTGTTACACAGCTACTGACTGTGTGGGATGTATTTGCTTTAACTGTATAACTTTAGAAGATGAAAGTTTCAAATACCTTCTTAGATGTCTCACTCTATATGTTTACCTTAACTGTATCCTCTATATATATATATATATATATATATATATATACATACTCATGTTCTCTCCGCAATGGGTGGGATACAGTGCTGTAAGATGCTCCTATAATCACCTTTACCAGGTGAGTAAACTACCATTATCTATCGCAGACCTTCTTACAGCACTCCGAGTCTCAACACGTGGAAGATTGTACAGCAGTATTAGGCCTTGTCCTGGGTGGGAGGAGGAACTGGGATCAATGCTGTCTGAAGCACTCTGCGACCAAACTCTGAGTTGCCCGTTAGTCCTGTGTCTAACCGGTAGTACCTGAGAAAGGTGTGCGGGGACTCCCAGGTTGCTGCCTGGCAGATCTCTCAGACCGACGCAGAGTTGCGTTCCGCCCAAGATGTGGCTACTGTTCGGGTGGAGTGGGCTCTGATGTTAGCTGGAGGTGTGTTACCTCTACTCCTGTAGGCCATCGCTATGGCTTCCCGTAGCCATCTAGCGATAGTGGATCTGGAAGCTGCCAAACCTTGTTTATTGCCTTGGAGTAGAACAAACAACCTGTCTGTCCGATGGAGATCCTCCGTCCTGGTCAGGTAGGTCTGAATTGCTCGGGCTGGGTCTAGGCCAAGTAGGATTTCCCTGTGAGGGTCCCCTAACTGGTGCTTGTACGTAGGGACTGAGATCTCTTGGGACATGTGGTAGGCGTTGGCCACCTTCGATATAAAAGACGGGATGGGTCGGAGTACGACTCTGTCAGGGAAAAAACAGATGAAGGGCTCTCTACAAGAGAGAGCCTGTAGTTCACTAGTTCTCTTGACTGAAGAGATAGCCACTAGGAATATGGTCTTCATCATAAGTACAGATAAGGGGATGGACTCAATGGGTTCAAACAGAGGGATGGCGAGAGCGTCGAGCACCAAATTGAGGTGCCATGGAGCTGTCAGGGGTCTTGGGGTGTGGTTGATAAGAGCTGCGGCTTTTAGGAAAGCTTGAACCAAGGGGTGGGCTCCAGGCAAATGTCCATCGGTTTCTCCCCTTATGGCCCCTATTGCGGCCATCTGAATCCACAGAGATGAGGCTGATAACCCTTTTTCCAACCCTTTTTGCAGAAACTCTAATACGTTCATAATACTACATTGCGAAGCTTTCAAGTCCTGGTTCTTGCACCATGAAGCAAACGCCCACCAATGTTTGTTATAGATCCTGTTGGTGGAATCTCTTCTTGCCTGTACCAAGGTGTCTACCACTGTACCTGATACCCCTAGTCCTAACAGTCTAGCCCTTTGAGTGGCCAAGCCGTCAGTTTCAGCGGTAGAGGGTTTTCGTGCCAGATCGGGCCTTGCCTGAGTAAATTGTGTTGGCGAGGTAACCTCATGGGATTGTCCGTTAGCATTTTTCTGATTAGGGTGTACCAGGCGCTCTTCGGCCAGTCTGGGGCTATGAGGACTACATTGCTGCCCATGCTTCAGATCTTCTGTAGCACTGCGGGTAGCATGGCTATTGGGGGAAATACATATGCCTTCCTGAATGTCCATGGGGTCAATAGGGCATCCACCCCTATTGCTCTCTTGTCTTTGAATCTGGACATATAGTTCGGGAGTTGGGTGTTGGTCGCTGAGGCCATGAGGTCGATGTCGAAGGGTCCCAATTTTTTCTGGAGTTCGTGGAAAATTTCCGGATGAAGTTGCCATTCCCCCTGTTGTAGCGTTTGTCTGCTCAGCCAGTCTGCCCTTGTGTTTAGGTTGCCTGCTAGGTGGACTGCTGTGAGACTGAGCAGATTATTTTCTGCCCATCGCAGAAGTATGTCTGCCTCTTGGGCCATGGCTCTGCTTCTTGTTCCTCCCTGTTTGTTGATGCATGCCATTGCCACTCGGCTGTCAGTGCGCACTTTTACGTGTTGTTTTTGGAGTTGACCTTTGAAATGTATGAGGGCCAGCCAGATGGCTGTTGTCTCTAGTATGTTGATTGGGAGTTTTGCCTCCCTGTTTGACCATTTCCCTTGGATGGACTGTCTGTCCAGAACAGCACCCCAGCCTAGCAGGCAGGCATCTGTTTCGAGGGTTCTTGTTGTATCTCTCTCCAATTGTGCCCCTTGTGAGAAGGTGTGTGGGTCTGCCCACCAGCATAGAGATTTCCACACTGCCAGTGGAATAGTTACTTTCTGACTGTAATTCTGTTGACTGTAATTCCAGTTGTCTAGGAGTAGTCATTGTAACTGTCTCATGTGTAATCTGGCACAGTCGTGCAGGTCTATGCATGCTGCCATGACCCCCAGTAACTGCATGAGGTGCCAAATGGTTGTTGACTTCTTCTGCATAACTGTCCGGCAGTGCACTGTTAACATGCGGATGCGTGTCTGAGATGGTCTTACTGTGCCAGTCACTGTGTTGAACGTTGCCCCCAAGTGGTCTAACACTGTGGTCGGAGTCAGGTGGCTCTTTGCTTTGTTGATGAGCCACCCGTGTTCAGTTAGTAACTGTTGAGCTCTGCGTGTTGCTGTCCTTGACTGATGCACTGTTCTGGCCCGTATCAACCAGTCGTCCAGGTATGGGATCACATGAATGCCCTCCCTGCATAATTTTGCTGCTAGGGGTGCCATCACCTTGGTGTGGGTGAACAGTCGTGGGGCAGACGCCAATCCGAATGGCAGGCATTGGTATTGGAAGTGGTATCCCAGAATGCTGAATCAGAGGAACCTTTGGTGGGAAGGTCTGATCGGTATGTGTAGATAGGCATCCTTGAGGTCTATTGAGGTTAAGATGTCTCCCTTGCGTATCACTGCAATGGTGGATCTTAGGGTTTCCATCTTGAATTTCTGGTACTGGACAAAATTGTTCACGAATTTTAGGTCCAGGATGGGTCTGAGGTCTCCGGTCTTCTTTGGGACTAGAAAGAATATGGAGTAGATGCCTAGAATCTCTCTTGCATTGGGACGGGCTTTATGGCTCTGGTGTGCAGCAGTTGGTGAAGGATGGTCCGTACTTGCTGCAAGGTCGCTTTGTCTCTGGAAACGTGAGATTCTATATATCTGTCTCTTCTTGGGACTGAGTTGAATTCGATGGCATAGCCCTGCGAGATGATCTCCTTGACCCATTTGTCGCTGATTGATTTGGTCCAGGTTGTTGCGGATTGCTGTAGTCTTCCTCCTACTGCATCCGTTTTGCCCTGGACCAGTGGATTCTCATTGGCGGAATCCTCTGTTTGATTTGGCTGTCCTGAACCCCTGCTTGCCATTGAAGTGGGAGCCTCTGCCCCTGTTGCCTTGAAAGTTCTGTCTGTTGCTGAAAAAATTTGGTTTGAATCAAGGCACACTATCCTGTCCCTGGTGGCCTTGCCCCTTTTGGGTCTGCCTGAGAAATGTCGGAATTTATTGTTTCAAAGGAGGGTAGAGTGGCTCGCCCCCCTTGATCCCTGTCATCCCCTTTCTTTACTGTGAACTCCTCTATTCCGGGTCCGAACACTTTGTCTCCTGAAAATTGAAGTTTCATGACCCTAGGCTTGGATTCTTGATCTGCATTCCACAGCTTCAGCCATACCTGTCTCCTGGCTGTATTGATGGAAGCTGCTGATCTGGATGCCATCTTAAAGCTGTCGATCATGGCATCGGCTACGTATTTCATTGCCTGGATGGCATAGTCCATGGTGGCTCCATGGGCACTGGTTTCAGGGACGTCAAGTTGGAATGCCTCTAGCCATCTGAGTATGGCCCTTGCTGAATAAATGGTGGCCATGGATGCTCTCATGTTCATGATCATCATATCATGAACCTTTCTCACAATTTCATCGATCTTTCTATCCATGGGGTCTTTTAGGGCCAAGGCTGATTCCGAGGGTAAGACAGTCTTGTTGCTAAGGGACGCGACCTCTGCATCCACTCGGGGCTGTTGCCCAGAGTTCTCTCTGTCCACAGGGAGTGGTACCGTCTTCGAGGTCCCCTTTTCCTAGTCTTAATGGGATCTGGTGCATCCCATTTCCTTAGCTATATGTTCTCTAATGCTTTGCATACTGGGAAGAATGCGGAGGATTGCTTCCTCTCCCTAACCAGGGGATCCAATCTGTTATCTGGCTGTTCCACTGGTTCATCCATTCTGAGCGTTTGACATACAACTCTGATTAGTTCGGGAATGGCTTCAAAGGGGCATAGACGTGCGGCCATATCCTCCTCTTGTTCCTCCTCCTCCTCTTCATCAGAGTGCTCATCTTCTGACCTCTCTGGTGAGTCAGGTGAGGTAGGTTCGTCCCTGGGGTGCTTAGGGTGGAGGGTGTTATTGGGTGACCTGGGTCTTTTGTCTGTTCCCAGGGAGTCGAGTTTATCCAGGAGTTTCTGGAATAATTGCAGTACGACACCTTGGGAAGCGGTGGATACGTTATTGTTTAGGGGATCTTCGTCTGTGGAGGGTGAGTTGTGGGTGAAGTCCCTAGGCTCCGAGTCCACCATGCATAGAGAGCATAGTTCCCCCCGGTCCAAGGAGAGAAAGATGTTGGGGCACTTCCTGCACAATCGTCTTACGGTTGACATAGTTCTGGAAGACATAAAGTTATTGGAGGTGTTCAGGGGATGTGTTGGCTAAAAATTCTAGTCAGCTGATCAAATATAGAAAAAATATAGAAAAAATGACTTTGTCCCCTTGGCGGGCCCTTTAAGAACACTGGGGGTAGTATACACCTTAGTTCTTTAAATACCAGCCCATTATTAAGTTATGGAGTGAAACAGGTGAAAAGACTGGCAAAGCCCTCATAAAAGGTGGATATCTGGCCCTTTAATAGTGTCCACTAATCAGCCAGTGGGTCTTTTGCCTAAAAACTGGCTTTGTACTGTGTTATCAATAGTAGGTGTCACTGTGCCCTTAAGAAGAGAGTGGCCAGTTGCGGGCGCCATTTTGAAATGGGGAGGACGGTACCGCCATTTTGAGAAAGTCTTCCTTCCCTGGAGCTCCCTGGAGAAGGCGCGAGATTTCAGGAGGAAATCTCGCGATGTTTCCCAGCAAAGATGGCGAAGGGGAAGGTAGGGCAGCTCGGGAGGTGCATCGGGGAGCTTGTGAGGCTTTACCCAGGACTTGGAGCTGCAGGACCCGAATCGGAGCACAAGGAGATCCTGAGGGCTCCTCTGGAAGTCTGGTGAGCCTTTTCTCACGCTTTGCCGAAAACGGCTGGAAATGTGGCACTTAAAATGCTATTTACATAGCTGGGGAGACCCGGGAGGTGGTAGCGGTTGAACGAGGTGAACCGCGACCCCCCCGGCATAAAAATCACCTGTGCAGCGTTCGGAAGGCCCTGGAGGAGGTCGCGGTTGAACAAGGTAAACTGCGACCCCTCGGGCCATTGGAGCAACCCCACTTTAATGCAGGCAACCTTAAACCTTCTTCAACTGAAAGAGATAAGCCAACAAGGGAGGTGGGGGGGCTCCAGCTGCTTTGTAGATAAGCGCACTGCCTTCCCCTCTTCAGCTGAACAAGGTGAACTGAGGGGGGAGGATTACTGTAAGGCCATGAATTCTCTTTTTGACGATTTGAAAAGCAACTAAACAACAAACTCAGGAGTATTTTTATCTAATTGAGATAGCAGATATATAGCAAACAACAGCAAAAAACTTTGGCTACTTCTAGGCCCTGCGCCACGGAGACTCCTGTGTCTAACAGAGACTAGTTTTTTAAAAATTCAACTGATTTAGTGGTCCTTTTACTAAAAAAGGGACCTGTGAGAATAATTGTTTGCCTTTACAGGCACTCTGGGATTTCAATATAATCTTAAAAACTGAGAAATATTCAGCTTACCTTAGGGCTTGGCACAGAGCCAGATGAAAACGTGACCAGCCTGGGAAGATGCACAAAGAAAAACTGAGGATTCTGGGAACAGCAAGGATAGGAGAGGGATCGGATTCCGAAATTTTGGGATTCCTTTGTGCATCAGCCTATGAGAAGAGCGCTAACTACCCATGTGTTGAGACTCGGAGTGCTGTAAGAAGGTGCGATAGATAATCACTATTCCAAGGTTTGTAGGACCAAAAACCCAGAGGCCAGCACCAGTAAAAAGAAATCCAGAGAGATAGACACATTATTTGTGGGAGTAATACACAAAATGAACTCCAGCAGAGCGGAAGAAGAACTGGATGAAGCCTGGTATGCAGATGTTAATATTGAGAAAATTGTTGTTAAATTTAAACTTGACACAGGCGCAGAGGCAAACGTAATTCCAATTGAAATGATTAACAAGTTGCCAAGTCCTGTAAAGATAAGGCCTACCAACACATTGCTAGTAGCTTATGGGGGAACAAGAATTGTACCTCAAGGTTGTGCCACATTGCAAGTAGAAGTGCAAAACAAGGAAACTAGTCTGCTGTTCTTCATTACAAATGAAAACACTGCACCTTTACTTGGAAGGAGAGCATGTGTTGAACTGGACTTGATACACAGAATTAATGCTGTGCATGTGCAATCTCCAGCAACACAAGAAGCATTAATTGCACAGTATCCTACAGTACTTGAAGGTCTAGATAATTTCCTGGGAGCACATCATATTCACCTGGACACTACAGTCACTCTGGTAATACATGGCTGTAGAAAAAATTCCCTATGCAATCATGGACAAATTGAAAGACGCCTTACAACAGCTGCAGAAATCGGGTGTTATAAGTCCAATGCAGGTGCCCATGGCCTGGGTGAACAGTCTTGTAATCACAGAAAAAAGAAATGGAACCTTGACAGTCTGCCTGGATCCAAGAGACCTCAATAAGGCAGTGAAAACAACATTTTTCCTTTCCAACCCTTGCGGATGTACAGTGCAAGCTGGCTGGAAAACAGATGTTCACCATACTCAATGAAAAGGATGGTTACTGACAGGTAACCCTAGATGAAGACTCTTCACTGCTATGTACTTTTAATACCCCATGGGGGCGCTACAAGTTTAACAGACTACCATTTGGAATAAAATCTGCAAGTGAGGTATTTCAGCAGAAAAATGCAGAAGCTTTTGGTGACATTGATGGCATCCACATCATAGCAGGTAACATGATCATAGCTGCCTGCACAAAAGAAGAGCATGATCAAATATTGTATCAAGTCACGGTGAGAGCACAAAAGATCAATGTCAAATTCAACAAAGACAAAATGGAATACATGGTGAATCAAGTCAAATACATGGGCCATGTCATTACTTCAGAGGGTGTAAAGCCAGATGAAGAGAAAGTAACAGCAATAAACAACATGAAGCCACCAGAGGACGAGAAAGGACTAATGCGTCTACTGGGCATGACCAGGTACTTAGCCCAGTATATTCCAAATGAAGCATCTTTGACTGCACCACTGAGAGTTCTGCTTAAAAAAGACATAGTGTGGCAATGGGGACTGCAGCATGAAAAAGCTCTGAAAGATTTAAAGACATCCCTGGCAAAAGCACCAGTACTTAGTTTTTATGATCCTGCAAAGCCACTATAAATACAAGCAGATGCATCAAAAGATGGTCTAGGAGCATGTCTGATGCAAGAGGACGACCTATTGCATATGCATCCTGTGCACTGTCCTGTGCAGAACAAAACTATGCACAAATTGAAAAGGAATTGTTAGTTATAGTGTTTGCTACAAAGAAGTTCCACAAGTATGTGTACGGGAGTCACGGTAAAAGTTCAATCAGATCACAAACCTCTAGAGCTATTCTTTCAAGGCCATTGGGGCGAGCTCCTGCCAGGCTACAGAGAATGTTGCTGCAACTACAAAGGTATGATTTGATTGTGTCATATACACCAGGAAAACTCATGTGCATAGCTGACATGCTTTCAATGGCAGTTGAAAGTGACAGTTCTGAAAAAACAGAAGAAATCTTTGATGAAAAAGTTATATACGCAATAGAGATGACAGAAACTTTAAGCCAAGAGCTGCTAAATATGCTTACTGAGGAAACACAGAAAGATGAATCACTGAAAGCTGTAATAGAGATGCACAAGAGGGGATGGCCACAGAGAAGAAAACAGTTGCCACCTACTTTACAAATATTCTGGACAATATGCCAGTCACTGGCAATAGAGAATGGACTGCTCATGTCTGGAGACAGAGTGGTAATACCGCAAGATGCCAGAGCAGAGATGCTAAGAAGATTACATGTTGTTCACCAAGGGATCCAAAGATCAAAAGCTAAAGCCAGAATGGTCATGTACTGGCCAGGAATGTCTAAAGACATAGAACAAATGGTCGAAAGTTGCAAAGTGTGTCAAGAAAATCTTCCAAGCAATCAAAAAGAGACATTGTGGTCCCACCAGATTCCTGAATTACCCTGGTACAAGCTAGCTGCAGACATTTTCGATTTTAAAGGGAGATCCTTTTTGCTGCTTGTAGATTATTTTTCAAAGTATCCAGAAGTGCTGAGACTGCAAGATAAAAGATCTAGCACAATAATTGTCAAACTCAAGTCAGCATTCTTGAGGCATGGGATACCGAAAGAAATGGTCACAGACAACATATCCTTTCTCTAGTAAAGAAATACACTCTTTTGCAACACAGTGGGGAATACAGTTGATCCATTCCAGTCCAGGATACCCACAGTCAAATGGTCAGGCTGAAAGAATGATTAAAAATGTAAAACTGATCTTTAAGAAGACATCCCACACTGAAACTGACCTACAGTTAGCACTCTTGAGTCTACTGGACACTCCCATTGCAGGTATGCAATACTCACCTTCTTGGCTACTAATGGACAGAGTGTTAAGAAGCACCTTACCAGAAACAAGACAGGTACTTCAACCGCATGTACCTAAAGGAGCCCAACATGAACTAAAAATACTACAAAAGAAGCAGAGGGAGTATTACAACTGTGGTGCCAAAGACTTATCCATACTACATCCAGGAGACAGAGTATGTATGGAGACAGCTCAAGGATGGCGGCCGGCGACAGTTGAGGACACCAGACCGGAACCCAGATCATACTCCATTGTTACACCAAGTGGTGCATGTTTTCGCAGGAACAGACTTCACCTGAGACACGACAGGACTGTTATAACAGCCACTGAAGCAGCAAATGGTGAACAGGTGATAGAGACTGGCAACACTTCAGAACAGAGTGTGGAAGTGCCTGAGATGGTAGCTATTCAACTTCTAGACTCAGCAGACGGCAAAGAACCAAGTTTGCCACCAGAGGCTCCTACAGGTGTACAGAGGCTCACTCGAAGAGGAAGGAGAGTGAAGATGCCTGTCAAGTATAATGACTATGTTTTAGGTTAGTGGTACACTCCTGAATTCATCAAGGGTATGTGCTGGAAACTTTCCTTTGGACATTTTGAAAGATTCACTATAGGTGTTAGAGACTGTAAAGTGGACATTTGAAATGTTAATTGTTTGTGGGTAATTCAGTTAAAAAGGGGGATGTAATATATGCTGTTTTCTCTTTAAGACTCCATCAGTATGGGTCATGCACTCAGGAAATAGAGTGCATGTGTAACCAGTTTGAGCCAGTGTGGCCAAGACTCCAGTGTGTCTGCTTAGCCTACTGAGTTATGTTATGCAGTTGGAAAATAAATATAAGATAGCTGTTTTACTTAAATGAGTCTTGGAATCTGTTCTGTGATCCTGCTCCTGTTTGGTATGGTGGTCTCCGGTGCAACTCTACAGAAACTAATGAAAAGAAAGAAATAAAGGTACCAGAAAGGTATACAACAGAATTCAAACCCAGGTCTCCAGATTTGCAGCTCAGAGCCTTAAACCACTGCACTATACTGCCTCCCAAATGATTGATGATGGACTCATCACATCATTAGGTATTGGTTAACTAATTTAGTGTTTTAGTGTTTTTCATAACTGGGACCATTTTATTATCATGATAATGCACTACATGGCAAGGGTTGTTGTAGGATTCATCCATATCCTATGTGGTTTAAGGCACATGGCTGCACCTCATGCCACACCACAACAGGATGCACAGGTGACTTTCCCGCTGACTAACACTCAGTGATATCACATTGCTTAAACATCTACTATTAGTCCCACTCCTATATCTCCTGGTGGCAAGTCTATCTGGACTTTTCCCACTGGCACTGACCCCATAGTCTGGCATACCACCTCAGCCATCAGCAGTAGTGAGGCAACTCCTTCCTCTGATGACAATGCTAACAACTTTCACAGTGTCATCACTAACAAGCTCCACGTGATCTGGTGTGCCACTGAGAACACAGAGCACACAGAGTTGGTATCGGTTACTGAAGACCCCTCACATGCAATGATGCATAACTTGTTGGGTTTTTTTTGGGGGGGGGTATGCTTATGTAATTTGAAAATCAATGTAGCGAGACACAGAAAAAATATAGAAAGTGGCATGCATGTAAAGCAGTGACTACATGGGAGTATACATGTGGCTTGAGGACAGCGATGAATAGTAACTATTACACACTGAGCTGCGGCTGCCTTGTGGGATTTGCAGGCTCTGTCACAACACCACAAACAGCAATCCACAGCAGATCCATTCCAACAGCACCTGCAACTGGTAAGCAATAATAATTCATATTTATTGCTGACCTTAAGACTTTCTTACGCCCTATTTGCGGTCAGCTAGCACCATGACAATTGCTGTATTTGTAGATGAAATTGTGTTGCTGAATTCTGGAAGCCAAACCAAATGTATGGGTTTAAAGACAAACAGAAGTTGCCAATGGCCTATTTCTCTAACCCTTAGTGAGAAGACTGTTTATAATACAGTATGCCCATACTTGTGTACCACCAGTTAAGTGTGTTGACTAGCTGCAGCTAATTATTTGATTGACTAAGTACTATTAAAAGTATTTTTCTGTCAGGGCCTGTAGCTGATGATTCAGTCTTAAACTTTGTCCAGTGGCAGTGAGTAGAGTAGAGTAGAGTAGAGTAGAGTAGAAGACCATATTTCTCAATTACCTGGTGGAAGTGGGAATTTGGTAGAAAGGCCCTTGAATTTCCAGCATCATATGCAACATGTATTTTGCATACTTGCCTTTGCAGTGTGAAATGCATATGTGTGTGTGTGTGTGTGTGTGTGTGGTTGTCACAGGAGCTCCCTCTGTGTCTATATGGCCCACATACCTTGAGGTAGATGACAGAGCCATAGCCACACAGACACTGCTTGCAACACTTCACTGACATTGACATTCCTGAGCGGTGCTGCTATAGAGGAAAAGAGAGAGACAGAGACACACATACACGCACTTTATTTCTTCAAAGCACGCAACAGCTGAGTCTCTGTCTCTCTGTCTCTGTCTCTGTCTCTGTCTCTCCCCCCCCCCCTCTCATTGTGGGACTGAAGCACTGGGATATTGTCATGCACCGTGATTGTCTGAGCTGATTCCACAGAAGGATTAAACATTTGATATTTACCTTCTGGAGTTTATTGCATTTTGAGTTACTGGAGTGCCATTCTTCTTGCCTGCTACTTATTTTCTAATACACCTTTTATTCTTGTGAGTTGAAAAATAAACTGTGAGTGGACTTGAAAGCTAGTGTTGCCATAATAGTTTATTTGCCAGTCATACCTGAAGTCTGTGCTCTCTTCTTGACTCGAAAATGGCTGGGATTTCTTACAGTCCCATAATATATGGAGGCAGTCCAGAGGAGGGCAACTAAAATGGTGCATGGTCTGCACCAGAAGCCATACGGAGAGAGAATAAAGGAGCTTAATATGTATACCCTCAAGGAAAAGAGGGAGAGGGGGGACATGATAGAAACTTTCCAATACCTCAAGGAAATCAACAACGTCCAAGAGGGTAGCATCTTTCAGAAAAAGGTATGTGCAAGAACATGGGGGCACAATTTTGAGATAGAGGGGGGATGTTTCAGGGGCAATGTGAGGAAGTATTTTTTTCACTCAGAGGGTAGTGAATGCATGGAACAGCCTTTCTGAGAAGGTTGTGGGGTCAAAAACAGTGGGGGAATTCAAGAATGCATGGGATAGACATAAGGCAATTCTAGTGGAGAGTAGGAGAAGTAGGCTGTTGGTTAACCAGGATCTGCAGCTTATGTAATGGGTAGGAAAATGGGCAGACTGGGTGGGCCAAGTGGTTCTTATCTGCCGTCAAAGTCTATGTTTCTATATGTTTTAGAGAGCTTGTATCTGCCACATTTAGTACATAGTGGGTTTGTGAGTTTATTCATTTTAAAAAGCCTTTGAGGTATGAAGTACACATTGTTAATGATACTATAGTGAATAAAGCATAGTTTATTTTAACATACCAATGTGTAGCCACCCCACCGAGCAGTGGTGGAGTCATTATTTGCAGCGTCAGCAACCTGGGTTCAGGAACATGCCCAGGAAGCTGGAGGGTCATCTGGGAGGGAGAGGGCTTGAGCGGCAATTGCATGCTCTCCATCTCCAGGGAGGGAGGGGATCCCATACCTCTCGGTGGAGCACCCCTGGGTCACCACAGGGGGTGGCTTGCCAAGGGGGGGACAAGGTTGCGGCTGGGAAGTGTGCGGACGCTGGGTGGGATTCTGCCATGGTGTCATTGCACAACACACCTCCTGTTCAGGAAATAAAACACCTAAAAATCAGCACAGCCCTGACCGGTCTCTGAGCTGCTGCTGCCTTAAGACCCGCCTGATAAGATGGATGTGTTGTGGGGCATAGCCAGCTGCCCTTGGCCCCTGCCCGGAAGGTAAACCATGGCTCTGTGGGGGCAGAGCAGTGGTGATGGACTGGAGGGCCGGCCGGAGACTAAAAGGGGGCTTGAGCATCAAAAAATAGAAATAAAAAAAAATACCTATGTGTAATATGCTTACATGCAACTGAGAAAGATGCCATATGGAATGCATTAGCAATGCATACACTTAAAGCTGGGAATGAATCAGAACACATTTTTTCTTTCACAGACTTTGAAAAACCCTCTCCTACTCAAAAGGGGAGGAACTATGACAATTTGCTATTGAATAGAGAACAGTACTGGATTTTTTCACTTTGACCAATGGAAGGCAAGAGTCTCAATAAAAGGACTTTAATTAGCCCATTCTTGGTGAAATAATTCCTTGTACCTTTATAGGTATGCAAATTAGGTCTTGTGGGGGGGGGACTTGATGTTTCTTTATTATGCTGTTTACAACTGTTCACTTAGAATTCTCTGTTCTCTTTCTTAGGTATTTGCACCTTCAGACTTTCCCACACCCGGTGGAAGCTCTTCTTAACAAGTATACATTGAACATTGCTGCTATGAGATATACATGGACGTCCCTGGTGGCCAGTTCGACTTGCTAATGGTGCAAATATTTAATAGTATTTAATGTGAGACTATACACATTGGTGTCCATAACATACCTTATGCTGGAGCAGAATGTTTTCATTCTTTAAAATGTTGATCTTATATGCTTAATTTTGTATAATGCATTAATTTTCTGTATTTACTGGTTAGAACCTATAATCTACTGCTACCGAGTGCCCAACAGCTCCATAATTTGCGTATGTGAATTAGAGCTCCAGCAACTGCAGGCACATAGAAACTGAAGAAAGCATACTAAAAAACTGCTGGTGTTTCGTCCTCATGCCACAGGTTCAATAGCTCTAGCTTTTCACACAGTCGGCACGAGGCAAAAGCTTCTCGATCGCTTCACAGTACCTCAGCAAGCAGTTGTTAAAACTTAATCACATCAGAAAGAGGTACATTCGTTTAACTAACTATGGCAACAGCACAGTGATTTACCCCTCCCCCCAATGACAGTGGCGGGCAACAATTCATAGAAGAGCAAGAAAACAAAAATACAATAAAAAAAAATAATGATGTACAGCTTTTCATCAAGCACCTATATGACATGGGTGAATCCCCAGACTTCCTAACTCTGCCTATGCAACAACTGGACAGCCATCTCTTTAAAATACTTAGAACCAGTAAATATGAAAAAATAAAACATGAAGAAGTGAGATTTAATGGGGATTTTATGCACACCTTTGGTGTGTGATGCTCATATAAACCTCTCGGGCTTCGCCTTTGGGGTTTACGGAGCATCACACACCTTGGGTGTGCATAAAATCCTCATAAACCACACTTTCTCATTCATTATTCTATATATAATACCATTATTGCCTGTTTTGTAATAAATGCTTGAGCAAAATGTTTTAACTCTTTTTAATGTAATTGTGGCTATGTTAGATAGTTACTAATATGGGTTCTGAGTATGGAACTCATTACATGTAATTTACTTTTGTTGCACTGTCACTTTAACTTTGATGTTTTTAAGGGCCACCTGTGGTATTTCAAGCTATCCTTTGAAAAAGCTCAGTATGAGTAAAACGCATTAGGAAGCAGACGCTCACGGACTCTCTGTGAGGTTTTGGAGCAGGGTGTATGTGTTTTTACACTGGATTAAATTCTTGGACGTTTAGATTTTTTTACTTTTTTGAAACTGCCTGAATTTTCTACAGCATTTTTATTTTGCTACAATAAAGTAAGGTATTAATGCAAGCTTCTGCATTGTCCTTGGATCTTTCATTGGGGGATCAGCGTTAAATATAGCACACAAAGAAGCAGGTGCCGGTCTCTTTCCAGTTGCTCCTTTGATTCTGTATCTGCCCGAGGCACTGCACATCCTTAGATGCGATCTGTATCATTTTTTGTTTAATAGGGTGGACACCCCAGAGGGAATGGAGAGAATGTGGTCCACCATATGGCAGCAGGGTCACAATGCAAAAAAGTGCAAAGTCATGCACTTAGGGCACAGAAACCAAGAACAGAGTATAATATGGGGGAAGAAGTACTGATGATCACCAAACAGGAAAGACACCCAGGAGTAATCCTATCTAATGACCTCAAGGTGGCAAGGCAGTGCAACAAGGCAGTAGGAAAGGCCAGTGGGATGCAGGGGTGCATAGGGAGGGGTATCACCAGTACAAGGAAAGAGGTGGTATTACCACTGTATAGATCATTGGTGAGACCCAACCAAGAAAACTGTGTCCAGTTCTGGAGACCATATCTCAGGTAGGCCATAGACAGGATAGAGGCCATCCAGAGAAGGGCAACTAAAATGGTACGGGGGCTGCATCAGAATCCCTATGATGAGAGACTTAAGTAATTTACAAATGTATACCCTGGAAGAGAGGAGGGGAAGGGGGGACATGATAGAGACCTATAAATACCTCACAAGGGCTGAACAAGGTAAAGGAGGTAGTATCTTTCAGAAGAGGGGGAGAAGCATGAGAACAAGGAGACATGTAATAAAACTGGAAGAGGGAAAATTTAGAAGGGGTGTGAGGAAGTACTTTTTAACTGAAAGAGTGGTGGATGCCTGCAGCAGTCTTTCAGTGAAGGCAACAGGGGCCAAAGAGTGGTGGGTTTTAAGCGTAGATGGGAAAGGCACAAGGGAGTTTTAGTTGGAAGGGGGGGGTAGCCAGAGATCAGGCAGAGGCTGCAGTGACAAAATAAACAGGGAAAGATGGGCAAACTGGGTGGTCAAGTGTCCTATATCTGCTAACAAATTCTATATAGTGTATGGTTGAACGTTGTGTTCCCTTAAAATCTATCATTCACTACTTTTGTTGTACCATCAATGTGACGTCATGATGTAGTTGTAGTACCATCGTGAGTATGTCACAATGATGGTACAACAGCTCTGATTGCGTAAGTTGCGGTTCGTAGGCATTCATTAAATGGCCACGGCAGTTCATAGAAGGCACCGGAAGAAGTTCTAATTTATCAGTAAGTGCCGATTTTTTGAAATCTTAGCTGGCACACTGCAGGACACCAGTATTTCTTTTCAAATGTAACAATAAACAGTATCTTTGTGGACTGGGAAGGAGTGGAGTGTTTTCACGAACACGAGCGGGGCAGGGGGTTCCCCGACATCACAGCGCGACCATGGAAGAAGTTACAAGCTGTTTTTTTTTACTTTTGCCCATACACTATAAAAGACGGTGAATGGGCAACATTAAACAACACTGTTTTTCACTTCTCGAGGTTTCATGACAACTGAAAACCTCTCGAGCTTCGCTCTCAAGGTTTACAAGGCTGTCATGACAACCTTTCTAAGTGAACAACAGTGTTGTTCACTGTTGCCCATCCACTATCCTCTATGTTTCTATATTTCTTTCCCTTGAATTAGTGAATGCCCACAGAATCCAGTGCGGTCAAAATGGTATGTAACTCTGTTGAGGTCCCTTTGGATAATCAGCAGTCTTTAGGAGAAAAAAATCTATCCAGGGAAAAAATTAGATAAAGGTTAGGGGGCGGGGTGTTCAAATATAATGCAAAGTAAAGTGGTGGGAATTGATTGATGACTGAAAGGCTGCTATTATGTCACCTCCAACCATTGATATTATGGGTGGTAAGCAGAAAATGATAAACAAAAGGACAATCCGCTAAAGTGAAAATGCATTTTAAGTTGAAACTGCCTCACTCTTCCTCACTCCAAGAAGGCAGTATAGTGCAGTGGTTTAAGGCTCTGAGCTACAAATCTGGAGATCTGGGTTTGAATCCCACAGCCCCCACTTGCATACTGTGTGACCCTGAGCAAGTCACTTAACTTCCTTGTGCTCCCAGGTTGCACCTGTAAACAAGCTTTCAGCTTAGTGTGCCACTCCTGGTAAAACAAAGGTAAAAAAAAAGAACCAATTTTCCCCCTCTGCAGTTCCAAAGGAATGAGGAGGGGGAGACTGTGATGTTGAAGAGGATTTTGAAGTCTCTTCCATCCTAGTTTTACAGAGAACATTGTTGTCGAAGGGGTAGTGGAACCCTAAAGCAGTGGTGTGCAAAACCAGGGAGCTTCTGGCTTTGGTTTTCCCAAATCACACCCGGTTTTGGCTTTGGTTTTGGTTCTGGTTTTAGATTTATGGCCAACAAGCATCCAATAAAAACAAAAACATTCCTCCATACCTCCATTTTAATGTTCAAGTTAGTCACCTTCCAGGAATGTAATGTGGCTAAGAAAGAAAAATATCCTGCTTGCAGACAGATAACTGGCTAGCAAGACTACAAAGCTAGGGGTTATTCAACTGCTATCTTCCCACTGGCCAAATGCTAGTATATTTTGTATTCGGCAAGTAATTTCAGACAGCTAACTTTACTGAAGAAGGAACATTTCAATAAACACATCTAGACAGAGTTTGTGAAACTAGTGGATTTCCCCACTGTAAAACTGGATATTTCTCCCCTGCATTAGGTTACAGAAGAAGAAAAAATTACTTACCGTAGTAATATTGTTTCTTCCAGGGGATCCCTTATTATACTTAAATCTTTATCTCCGGGGCAACTCCACCTGTTGGGCTCACTGCATTAGTAAGCATGATGAGGGATTCCTGGGGCTTGAAAAATCTATTACTGCTTGCATGCAGTTAAATGGCTAGTGATGCTGTATGCTGGCACACAGGAAATTCTCCCTCTGTCATCACAGACAGAAAATGGAGGCCTTGTGTTATGTGCTGTCCTCCAGATTTTTTGTTTCTAGCTCCTTCCTTGTCTCTGGATTTTAATTTTTCCCTCCTTTCAGGACAGCACACAAGGTCAGCCCAAGCCCAAGCCCAAGCCCAACCCCCACACATAGAGGAGATACTCTGACTCTGTAATTTTCATGTTGGCTTGCACGCACGCACAAGCAACCTCGGGAATGCAGGGCACGCTTTAGTAGGTGTGTCCCTCATTCCCCAATGAGCCAGCATGCTAGCGCTGACAGAAGTTGTATGTAAAGTGGACACAACTTGTAAGAAAAGTGGCGCTGCAATCAGAGACAAGCTCATCATGCAGCAGCACAGATAACATGCCTTCCTTATGTGTCTTTCCTGGTGAAATGTTTAAACAAACATGGCAGTGGCTGCCGCCATCTGCCACACAATCCCCAGAAAGCCAACTTTCGGGGGTGCCCAATCTCCCTGTTGGCATGTACAACACCCCACCCCCAGATTGTGTGGCACACTGGGATCCCACCCCAGTGTTCCTCCATTTAACGGAAAGCTGACCACGTCAGCATGTTCCTGTCCCCGCCCCACCCCCATTATGTGGCACACTGGGAGCCCACCCCCAGTGTGGCCAATGTTACCCCCTGAAAATCATGAGACACACTGGAAGCCCACCTCAGTGTGCCTTAACATTTGTTTCTCTTTCACCTGAAGAAAGAAAACCGTCTGCAGTGTTTGTTTATTTTTCTGTACCTGAAACAAATAAAACAGTCCCTCACTGTCGTGCACCCCACCCAACATGCTGCACCTACCTCATGCGCACCCCACCTTTTCCATATTATTCCCCACACCTATACTTACCTCTGAGGTTTGGCGCTGTGATCTTTGGTGGAGTAAGAACACGTCTGCACTCTTCAAAGCCGAATGCAAACTGAAGAAATGCCGGTAAGCTGGGGGCGGGGTCAACTTAGGTGGATATCTCAGCCATTTTTTTTGAATTTTGCCTCCAGATTTTCAACATGGGGTTCTTGGGACCCCACCTCATGAACATAAGCAATGTCATCACATTATTCGCCCCAAGAGGTCATTTCATGGTCACTGCGCAGAATCACCTTTTGGGACTGATTAATGAAGTGACAGTGCCACTGTTCATGAGGTGGGGTCCCAAAAAGCCTTTCTTGCAAATTTGGTGGAAAAATTCCAAAAAATGACTGTGTTATGAGCGTGCGTTGTGCAAATTCCATGCACATTCGTAACTTCAACAATTTTTAATATTTACATAGAAACATAGAAACATAGAATGTGACGGCAGATAAGGACCGCTTGGCCCACCCAGTCTGCCCATTTTTTATTTTACACCCCATATTTTCAAAATTGCCATTTTTTCACACCTCCTTGTGAAGAGTACAGCTTTCATTTTTCACATCCTGCCCAAAATGTGTTTTTGCACATGTGGCGCACAATGGCACAGTCACTGTGCGAAATCAATGTTCAGGACACATTAACAAAATCACAGTGACACTGTTCATGAGCGGAGGTCCCAAAATGTCTATGTTGAAATTTGGTTAAAAATCCCAAATAATTGCATTACAGGCGTTGCGTTAGTTTCCAAGACGTCATGGGGACTTCACCAATCTTTCATATTTTCACCCAGATTTTCAACATTGCCATTTTTTTACACCTCCTTATGAACAGTACAGCTATCACTTGTCACATCCACCTGAAATGTGTTTTTGCACTTGTGCCGTACAATGGCGCAGTCACTGTGGGAAATCAATGTTCAGGAGAGACTGACAAAAATCACAGTGACACTGTTCATGAGCAGAGTTCCCAAAATGCCTATACTGTGAATCTGGTTAAAAATCCCCTAATAACACGCTATGGTGAATTTGAGTTTCTACATGCTCGGTGGTTTCACCTAATTTTCATATTTTCACTCTAGTTTTTAAACACTGCCATTTTTTATACCTCCTCATGAACAGTACAGCTGTCATTTTTCACATCCTGCCCGAAATGTGTTTTCGCACCTGTGGCGCCCAATGGCATATTCGCTGTGCAAAATCACCTTCCGGCTAACTAACTCATTATGGCACTGTTCATGAGGTGGGGTCACAAAAAGCCCATGTTGAAAATTTGGAGTGAAAATGCCAACAAATGTCTTGGGGGTTAGGGTTTCCAACCATAATGCCCCACCATGTACAGACTGACAGGCATCAAGGGTGTGACTTGGGTTGTCAGCTGTAATGCTATGCCATTCACCCCACCCCACCCTGCTGACCAGTGACGAACTCGATGTGTGCCTTGGATTCTTCATTTAAAGTTCACCCTTCTCCTATACTGCTCCCCATCTCAGCATATTTCCTTATGGAATGGGGTGAGCATAAGACCCAAAGACCCCAAGACACACCACAACACTTGTCGATGTCTGCAGGGTAGGGTGAGGTGAAATGGCATGAGCGCTATGGCTGATGACCCAAAGGCACACCCAATGCCTATCAGTCTCATGGGTGGATGAAGTTGGCGCTGTCTACTACTTCACTGCCATTCCTATTATGCATCTCTCTAACTCCTGCACTACCAACGCCAATGCCAGCAAGCCAACATTCGGCATAGACAAATGCTTGTTTAGCCTTGCTTTGCCTCTGCTTCATGTATGCTCTTCCAAGTTCCCTGACCCCCATCCCACACTGCAAGTCCCATATGTGTCATTGCTTATAGATTGTGAG
Organism: Neoceratodus forsteri; assembly: GCA_016271365.2. Classification (NCBI taxonomy): domain Eukaryota; kingdom Metazoa; phylum Chordata; order Ceratodontiformes; family Ceratodontidae; genus Neoceratodus; species Neoceratodus forsteri. The sequence continues at coordinate 1,126,798,898 of CM028132.1, read as the reverse complement.
TTCCCTTTTTTTGTTTCTATTTTATGACTTGCTGTATGTTTGAATAGATAATGTAAGACCTGTAATTCATTAAACAAACTGCCTTGTTACCACTGTCAGTTGTGTGAGTCCAGCTTTTTTCATGCTCTTTTGTTTCTGAGTCCCAAAATCCCAGCACTTGGCCTGGTCCTGACTGATGTCTGCTCCCACTACACCTGAAAAGCACAGCTGAATGTTCGCCCTTCCTCCTGATTTCCTGCTTCAGTTCACTAGTGCCAAATGAGACTGCACAAACATATGTGGCCCCTCTCTGGCACCATCCTAAAGATGGCCACTACCCCTGCCTTGTGTGCCCGAGCAAGGTTAAGGGGCCTGGGTTCCCATACTTGTTATTACTGGGGGTTCTTTTCCAAGACGTAACTAAAATGGCAGTGCCTCCACCCAGAGTACATTTAGTGGGTCCGATCTCTGCCAGTACAACCCCCTGGGATGTTGTGCCAACCCACCTCCCCAAACAGTTACCCCAGCCATGGACTTACCAGGATCGAACATTCCCACCTTTAACCTTTTTGCATTCCACATTTCAGATAATAACAAGCTCACTAAAATCAGGCTCTGGAGTCAGCACTTTCTGAAACAGTAACAACACAATGTATTTACACGGGGAGGGATAGGATGGGGTAGATGGAATAGAGTTTAAGCAACATTTTATGTTTGCATTTTAAACATTTGCATTTTCCCAAAACAACCATTTCTTTCTTTTAATATTTAAACCCAGACCTTAGTTAATGCAGCACCAGTCTATCTGATTATCTAACTGCTGCAGGTGTTACCATACCCAGAACCCCAACTGGTACCAGTCCAGAATGAAACCCCGAATTCTGTCCCTGGGCACCCAGATCTTACAGTTGCAGGCCTGAGGTGTAGCTGGTTGGCCGGCGTCGGCATGTTTGACTTGAATTAAAATAACTTTTTACATTTTTCTCTGTTTGCTCTAACTCTGTCCTTATTTCCAGCCCAGGTGGGCATGGTTGAACTATGTACAGTCCCCAGGATTTTTCAGGGCAATTCCTGCTTTTTTACTCGTGATTCTGCAGAATCGGTCCTTGAGTGGCACAGCTGACTGAAATCCTGGGGCTGATGGAAACAGCACTTGCAGAACTGAGCTTGATGCTTGAAGAGACAATTTTGCTGCAGCTTGGATCTTCAGACTTGATTGAAGGTCTTGCTGCTTGTCCCCTTCAGCCTATTCAGGCCTGTTGCAGGGCACTGAGCAGAGCCCACCAGCCTCAGAGCTCCCAGACCTGGGAGTGGCCCCAAGGACTGGCTCCCCCACAGATCAGAGCATCCCAGCACTCGGGTACAAGACCTGTGGTCCCCTGCAGCTGGCAGATCCCATTTGATGGGAGTTAGTAAGTTCCCCACCTGGCTCTGGATTTAGGATAGCAACCTTGGATCATTGTTATCTTCCTCTCAATACCAGCTATGAGGTGCAGCCAAAGCAGTCTCTATCACTTTTCTCATCTGGATCTTGAACAGCCATGGCAGGTCCCTGCAGACTAGGAACCCCTGCCCATCTCTTGGCTTTCACAGTCTCTCCAGCTCTAGAAAGCAGCCACTCTCGCTCTGGCTATCACACAGTTCCAAAACATCTCTTTTCTCACTCAGGGCTTCTCTCATACCCTCTAATGCACAACAAATATTCCCCTCACCGTGCAGGTGCAGATGAACTCTGAAGAGATTCTCTCTTCCATTTGCTCCAAATGAAAATACTTGTCTTTTTCCAGGCTTAAACCCAACCTTTGTCTTTTTCCAGGCTCAAGGCACAACCTTTGTCTTTTTTCAGACTCATGATACAGCTCTTTTCTTCCTCTCACTGCTGTGGTGTATCTTTCTGTCACAGCAGGCTTCTCTAGGAACCTGCAGCTTTCTCCCTTGTCCAGCAAAGCTGCTTGCACAAACTTTCTTCTCCTTACTCTCTTGATGGGGAAAAACACTGCCAGCCCTAGGGGACAGAGTGCTGGCAGCCCCTAGGCAGGCCCTTTCCCAGCCTTGCAGACCCATTCTCTTACAGGGGCAGGAGCCCCACTCTCTGTGGAGGGGCTCTCCCCAGACTAACCCAGAACCTCAAGTTCCCTTCCTTTTGGGAGCCTTTGGCAGCTCCCTATTGGTTGGAGCCACTGTCCTCAAAGAAAATTAATATGTATGAGGCTCCCTCGATACCTCACTGGTGGCTAAAAATGGCACCAGAATATTCTTCTGTATTTTTTCCCAAGAGTCTTTTCACAAGTCCAGAATTCTCTTGGCAAGACCTGCCTCTTTGGCTGGTCGGCTAATGTCTCATGGTTGCCTTAATGGCTGCTGAATATAAACAGTATCTCTACAGTCCCACGACGTCCCATCTTTCAAATGTTCCTGCAACCAAGCCATTTGCTTTCATTTTGCTGTTTCCCTTCACAATTGTAACCACCCATGTGCCCTGTTAAGCGGCTGCACCATTTTACACTTTTATTTCTCCCCCTGCTTGTTGCTGCTGCCATTTTACCTTGCCCCTAGGCAGCTTGTATTTATTTATTTTATTTAAGAACTTTCGGAATTATAACCCTTTGAGTCATAGACTCCTTTAGTAAGGCTCCACATCAGAAGAACAATGAGGAAACTTATAGACAATGATGCAATACATCATACAGGTTGGGGGAACAATGGGGTAGAGTACAGATGAGTAGAAACAAAATTTCTTAGGGTAAGGAGGACCCAGCATTATGCATATAATGCAATATATTAAATGTTACATGGTAAGTCCAGTGGAGTCAAACAGGATACACAGTTATATCATTAGCAGATAGTCATAACCATTTAAACAGGAGGGGGTATCAGGCCAAACCCATTCAGGTGGGAGGGGGCAGGAGGGAGAAAAGGTTAGGGACAGTCACAGGTAGAGAAATCTAGTAGGAGAGCTTTTAGATGTGCCTTAAAAAGGCCAATCTTAGGCTCCAGGGAGATAGAAGGTAGGAGACTGTTTAGCTAAAGGGGGGGCTCTGTAAAGAAAGGCTCTTCAGCCATGGGTGGTGTGACAATGGGGAACTAGGAGGGCATATCCTGCAGAACTACAGGATTCTGGGTGGGACGAATGAGGCTGTGCAGGCTGGGTGGGACTTGGCCAAGGTGGATCTTTTTGGCGAGAAGGCAAATGTGGTACCTAAGCCAGGCATCAAATGGTAGCTATTCTACAGACTTGTACAGGTCACAGGAGTGTTTCCATCTGTCGCAGCCTGTGACCAGCCTGCATGCTTTGTTTAGTGTGACATTGATTTGTTGCAGGGCAGTGGGGTCAGCAGTGCCATAGATGATGATGCCATAATATACCAGGGATAGGACAGATGAAGTTACGGCTAGCCAGATGGCCAGCAGGGGGAGACAGTATTTGTGGCAATACAGTAGCCTGATCCTGGTGTTTATAGCAGTGGACAGTTGTTGGACATTGTCTTGGAAGGAGAGGGAAGTGTCAAGGGTAATGCTTAAGTATTTTAAGGACTCAACCTGTGGCGTGGCTCCTAGAGAGTTGTGGATGGTAATAGGGAAGTCATGATGTGGGCTTTGGCAGTGGGCGAAAATCATGGACTTAGTTTTCTTGTAATTTAAGACTGGTGGTGGGAGCTGAAACAGGCCTCAGCCTCAGAGAAAAAGGCTTGAAGGGAACACTGGAGGGATTTGGGACTCTGGTGACTCCAGAAAATGACTGCATCACCGAATAGAGCAAATTTCTTACAGAGCAGGAGCTGGGGAGGAGTTAAGGAAAAGACTGAATATGAGGGGTCCTCAGGATGGAGCCTTGGGGCACACCAGGGCGGACAAGGAGGTTGCTACATAAGGTGGAATTGATTTTCACCTGCTGTGTTCTATCAGAGAGGTAGCTCTGGAACCAGCAGATTGTTTCATCAGAGAGTCCCAGGGAGGGCAGTGTGGTGAGAAGGATAGCATGGTGTACAGTGTCGAACTCCTTCATGAGATCGATATACACCGAGCCCACTATGTGTCCCCGTTCGAGTGTGCCATGGATAAAGGAGGTGTATTCTAGGAGGCAGTGGTGGTGCTGTGCCCAGGTCAGAAGCCGTGATGTTCAGGGCACAATAATTGATGATTGGATAGGTGATCCATCAGTTGTTCTGCCATGATTTTCTCAAGGGCCTTAGAGAGGGGAGGTAGAAGGGATAGATTTTTGGGGTCAGGCGGTCTCCACTTTTGAAGATGGGAGTGATGACGACACATTTCCAGAGGGCAGGAAATTGTCTAAGGCAGAGGGACAGGTTTAAGAGTTTAGTGAGGAGTTGTAGGACCTCATCGAGAGCAAGACAGAGGAGCTTCACATCAAAGGAATCACCACTAATGTAAGATTTGGTGAGGGCGTTGGAGAGGTATAGCCTGGCTTCCCAGAGCAAGATGATACGGAGGCCGAACAGGGGCATGTTGGGTGGAGAGCAGCAACCAGGAGTGTGATTTAGGGTGTCAAAGAAGTTAAGGGAAGGACACTACTGAGGTCGGAGAAGGTGGAGTTAAGGGTGTCTGCAATAGACTGCAGGTCCTGAGTTAGGTTGCCGTGGACCAAGAGATGGGCAGGAGTGGGGGAGGTATCTTTCCCATTAAGCTCTTTCATTTTTTTTTTTAAACATTTTTATTGAGATTTTCAGTAAATACATTGTACATACAGTATTACATATAATGCAATGAAATGAACACTTAAATACAGCCACAAACGGATAACAATATATAATAAGGCATCTTCTTCTGTCTTTATGTATAATAAAATGCTATCCTAGTCTAAGACTTAAAATATTCCCAATACCTAAGTAAACCTGTATACGAAAGAACAATTTTTATAGTCTATCTGTATATCTATCTGTCTCAACCTAATGGTTCTAAGGGGGATCTAACCAAGATAAAAAGGAGTCCATATTTCATTGTATTTATAGCAAGTTCTAGCTTGACAATTGCTGATATATTCATTAACAGCTACTTTAGTGAGCACCATGGCCCATTCACTCAATGTAGGGGTTTGATTATCCTTCCAATGACTAAGGATCAATCATTTGAAACACAAAGAGGCTATAGCCAACCATTTTTTTCTAGGTGTAGGCATATCAAATAACAAGTTATGGTCACCTATTATAAATATTCCAGGGTCAAAAGGGAAATTATGTTGCAGAATTTGTTGAGTTACTTTCCAAATAATGATCCAGGCTGGCCTTATTGATGGGCAGTCCCATATCATGTGGAATAAATTAGCATCTGTAGCATCACATCTCCAACAATTACTATACAAAGACAGCCCACGATTGTATATTTTTTCTGGAGTGTAGTACCAGTTATGTAATATCTTGAATTGGATCAACTTACCCTGCAGATCCATACTAGATTTATAGGCATCGTTCCAAACTGAGTCCCATGTCTGGGCAGGGATAGGGTACCCCAGGTAAGTTTCCCATAATTTTTTTGATGCCATAGTAAGATCCGGCCCAGATTTGATTGAAAACTTGTATAATTTGCCAGCTCCTCCCTTGATATTAGCCATTACTAATAGGCTATCAAAGTCTTTGGAAATGGGAAAAGCTAAACTGTTGTCTAAAATACTTCTTAGTGAATCCCTAATTTGTAGATAGGAGTGAAATTGGGTATACGGCAATCCATAAATCTGTCTTAACTCAGTAAAAGATCTAAGGATACCTGTGTGAGGATCAGTTATATCTTTTAATAAAAAAATACCTTTTATCTCCCAGGTGCTGTTAGTAAGTACCTTATCTCCAAATCTAATATGCAGGTTCCTCCATAATGGAGTATATTTCAGCATTGCTGAGGGAGCCGAAAGTAGTTTAATATAAGAATTTATGGAATTGGCTGAAGCTTTTAAGTAAGGATGGGATTTAATAGAATTTGGGTAAATACCCATAACTATATGGTAAAGAGAATGAGGGTATACACAGGACTGTTCATATAGGACCCACAAAGGACTATTGTCAAACAGTGTGAACCAATAACTAGCCTGTCTAAATAAAAAGGCTTGTTGGTATTGTTTGAAATCTGGTAGCCCCATGCCCCCTTGCTGCCAATGTTTTTTTTAGTTTTGACAAACTAATCCTAGCTTGCTTACCTTCCCAAAGAAAATTTCTAATAAGATAATCCATTTTCTTAAACCAAAATGACTGGATATGCATTGGCATTACATTAAAGAGGTAAAGAATCTTTGGTGCCAGCATAATTTTCAAGGCGTTAACTTTACCCCATAATGACAAGTTTAGTTTGGCCCATTTCTCTAGTTGTGACTTCATATCTTCTAAAATGAATTTCATATTTATATGAACTAATAAGTCTAGCCTGTTAGAAACTTTTACTCCTAAATAGATAATGTATTCCTCCTGCCATAACAATGCATTCTCCAAACATAAGTTCTTAAGATTTTGTTTATTACCCTTCAAAAGGAGCATTTCAGATTTAGACCAATTAATTGAGAGGCTAGACAGTAGTCTGAATTCTTCCAGGAGCTCCATTATGAGTGGGAGAGATCTATATGGATTGGATATAGATAACAATAAGTCATCAGCGTATGCTACAACCTTATGTTCCAACTTGCCTATTCTAATCCCAGAGATGTATCTGTTTTCCCTAATAATACATAATAAGGGCTCCAAAGCTAAAATAAAAAGTAATGGTGAAAGGGGGCAACCCTGTCTGGTGCCTCTTTCTAATGAAAATGATTCAGATAACATACCGTTAGTACAGATTCTTGCAGTAGGGGATTGATATATAGTGGCTACTTTATCTATTAATTTTTCTCCCATTCCAAAGGCCTTTAATACTCTATATAGATAATTCCATTCTATGGAGTCAAAAGCTTTATGTGTGTCTAATGATAACAAAACAGACTCATCTTGTAATTGGGGAGTCAACCAGATAGTAGAGAGAATTCTTCTAACATTTTCAAAGCCCACCCTCCCTTTAATAAACCCAACTTGGTCTCCATGAATGTATTTATTAAGGATGTTTTGCAATCTATTTGCCATAATTTTTGTCCAAATCTTATAATCGATATTTAACAAGGAAATAGGGCGATAGCTGGCAGGGTCCAAGGGGTCTTTCCCTTTCTTCAGCATAACTATGATAATTGCTTCTGACATTGTTGGTGGTAGGGATTTAATATCCTCTGCTTCAGAGAATACTTTGAGTAGTATTGGACTAATTGCATCTTTCAACAGAGAGTAAAATTCAGCTGGCAGACCATCTGATCTGGGAGCTTTACATTTGGGCATGCCCACAATAACGTCATTAATCTCATTAACTGAAATAGCCTTATCAAGGCTATGTTGATCTGAATTTGAAACCAAGGGTAAATTAGCTTTAAGTAGAAATTTGTCAATTGAGTCTAGATTATCCAACCCATTGGATTTATATAGATTCTCGTAGAATTACTGAAAGACATAATTAATATCTTTGTTTTTGATAAAAGTGTTTTTGGCTTTATCCATTATGCTGTGTATGTTGTTTCTATTTTGAACTTGTTTAAGTCTATAGGCCAATAATCTACCAGCTTTCTCCCCCAATTCATAATAATTTTGCTGCGTCCTAAACAAAGCAAATTCAGCTTTACTTGTATGAATCTTATTTATTTCATATCTTAACAATATTATTTTCCTTAGAATACTCCAACCATCCCCCTTATGATTTTTAAGTATCTTCTCTAAATCTTCCAACTCTTTCTCTTTACTTGCCAAATGTTTCTCCCTTTCTTTCTTTTTTGTAGGTTGAATAACTGAGAATTCTGCCTCTGATAAAAGCCTTGTAGGCCTCCCAAATTATAGCATAGGATGTCTCATTGTTATCATTAATATCAAAAAACTGTTGCGTTTCATTTACCAACCAGGGCTGAAAATCACTATCTTTTAACAATGAGCAATTAAACCGCCAGTGGAAAGGTTTTGTATTGCTGGGATCTAATTGTAGGATGACAGAAATTGGGGCATGGTCTGGGATTGCTATTATGCCTATATCAGCTTTCATCATACAGTTTAACAGGTTACCGGATAAAAGGAACAAGTCTATCCTGCTATTTGTACCATGTCTATTTGAAAAAAAAGAGTAATCTCTACTGTCTGGATACATCATTCTCCATGCATCAGATAAACCTAAGTCTTTCATCCTATCCTTTATGATATTCCTAGCCTTTGAGTTGGTTATCTTACTAGGTGAATTACTCTTATCTAGTAAATGATCAGGGCAATGTTCATATCTCCACCAATCACAATATTTCTGCAGGTTATCTTACTAACTACTTAAAGAAGTCTCTAAAAAGGCACAGGACTCACGTTAGGTGCATAGACATTGCATATAACAATGTCTGTGCCATCCATGAGCCTTCAAAATTTGCCATCTACCATTAGGATCTGTTTGATGTGAAGTTATGACAAAATTAACTGTTTTTTTAATAAGAATAACTAATCCTTTTTGTTTCTTGCTAACCGAATTATGGAAAACTTCACCTACCCAGGATCGTTTAAGCTTTATGGCCTCATCAGATAGTAAATGTGTCTCCTGCAAAAGTGCTATATCTGATTTTAGTTTAAAGAGGTAAGATAATATTTTCTTCCTTTTAATAGGGGATCCTAACCCCTTTACATTCCAAGAAACACATTTGATATTCACTTTGCTATCCCCCATTTTCATTGACTGAGCAACCTATTTTAAAGAGTGTCACATGAACAGCTGTATAATATAAAATCTGGAATATCCTAAAACAAAGCCATATAGAGTCTGAGTATGAGCTATATGTAAAATTATTCATATAAGAAATAAGTGCCTTACTGTTAGCTGTATGAAAGTATAATCTTCTGAATAAAATAGTAATGGCTAATGTAATCTTGTCACACATCTGTTGAGTGAGGTAATCCCTATTCCTCCACCTTCCAAAAAGCAATAACCTTAACAATACCACTTGGGAAAGACTGGCATATAAGACAATGCAGAGTTGTGCCTACACCATGAATCCCAACTTTCCTAAATAACCTGAAAAAGTTAAAACCAAAATAATTTTACGAAATATCAGAAGTAGTATTAACAAATAGAGACTAAACATCATCACAGAGCTAGAATCCGATAGTCCGGTTATCCCAAGGACCCAGGGTCATAAGCTTCTGTCACACGACTAAATATCAAATCTTCAGAATACTATCTTAGTTAATGACAAGTTGGAGAAAAAAAAAACAATTATATATATATATAATTAACTAGAGAAAAAGAAGAAAAAAATCTAATAAGACAAAACTTCCTAATAAGGTAAAGCTTTCTCCAGACAGAACGAGTGCGGTATTAAGGATTAGTAACCCATATTAGCATCAAGCAGTAAAAATGCACCATCCATCCTTAGGATCAGATTAATAACAACTTATACAGAATATAGAATGAAACAGGTAGGTGGTAAAGAGCAAAAAAAGAGAACTGTTAGAAGCTTGGTATTCTATCTTGTTTAGTGACCTTCACTTGTTCTGCAGATCCACTGCATATTCCAGAGAAGGCAATGGCAATAGTTGAGAATCTGTACTGGCTTAGGGCATTTAAAGGTTGAATTGTGTACATCAATGAGTGTTCACACACAGCAATAACTCCTTCAGCTTGAGCCATTTAGAAATGTGCAAACTCATGATGTGTAAGATCTAATTATGTCCAAACCCCTTGAATACCAGAACTATTGCTGCTTCTCCTATCAGTCCTTGCAAGCAATGACAGCATTTGGCCAGCCTCTGAATACCAAAGAGAAAGGAGTTAAAACATAGAGAGTGTTAGGATCTTAAAAAAAAATAAAAACAAGAAATAGTAGGAACTGAGAAAACAGAACATAGAACTTATTGGGAAAAAAAAGGGGGGGGACATAAGGACATTTATACATACATCTCTTTCCATAGACAGAGCAGGCTGATTAACTGCAATGCAACTGCCAAACTCATTTTTCAGTCTAAAAGCCTTAAATATGTAGAAGTTTCTGTCTCTCTCTCTCTCTCTCTCTCTCTATAAATATATGTATATATACACACATACATATGATCTTTGCCTGGTGCAGAAAAGAGAGATAATAATATACTGCCAAAAATATCAACAGGAAGGGGGGAAAAAAGGATCAGTAGCTAGATGAAAGAGACTGTCCTTATGAGGTCCTTTAAAAATAAAAAGAATTACTTCTCCTTTTCTGGCTTGCTGAAATGATTTAAGAATCATGGAGACATCTGCTCAGCCACCCATTTGCACTCCAAAGTTGATGAATCAGCTCTCAGAAACGGCAGCAGTCACTAGGTGCCACAGTAAATGTCACTAGCAAAATAAATGTTACTTCACAGAAGGATGAGCTCTGCAAATGAAATCTGATAAATATCCCTTTAAAAAAGCTTCATGGATCATCTGGGTAGTATGGAGGGGTGGGGCATTTAGGGTTATCTGGACTCTCGTCCAATTGGGAGCCTTCTAGCTGACTGAGCGCTGGATCATCCACTGTTGAGTGATTTTTAGTGACTGACTCCTCCACATCCTCCATGTCTACCAGAAGCAAGGCATAGCGATTAGACATCGAGAGTTTATCTGGATTGCTTTTTGTCACAAACCGCGTGGATGCGCGGCGATTTCTGGAGAGAAGACCTTTGCACTTCCGATTCACAGACTGCCATCTCACCTGCGAAGCTTCAGGAAGCACAACTGGATGTTTGGTAATGTTTGACTTCTTAGAATTCCTAGAGTGTCGGGGTTCTGATGATGATAGCGTTGCTCTGGAGACTCGTGGCTGTTGTGGACTAGAACTATTAGCATTATCAAAATGAGAGTCAGACTGTTGAAAACCATTATATTTCTTAGACCAGTTATTCACAAAAACCCTTGCCTCATCAGGCGATTTGAATGTGTGTGACACCCCATTAGCTGACACAATCAAGATAGCAGGGTATTTGATTCTGTAAGAGAGGCCTAATTTTTGTAAACTTTTCCTGATGCCTGTAAATGCTTTTCTCTGAGACACAACCTCAGCAGAATAGTCCTGATAAAATGAAATACGGTTCCCATTCCACGAAAGTGACCTCCGCTCTCTCGCAATGTTTAAAATCTCTTCTTTTACAGAGAACCTTAGAAAATATGCCACTATAGATCTAGGAGGGAGTCCTGACTTTGGCTTAGGAGAAAGAGTCCTGTGAGCCTTCTCAATTGCTAAAGGCCAACCTGGGTTATATTGTAGGACTTCTGGGATAAAATTTTGCAAAAATTTAGACATCTGCAGACCCTCGACTCCCTCAGGCACTCCCAGAATTCTAATGTTGTTTCTCCGGCCTCTATTTTCAAGGTCATCAACTTTTTGCCATAGGAGCGTAATTTGATGTTGAAAAGTATCTGAATCAGTGCCCAATTGAAATACAAAATCTCCAACTGCTGTCACCCTTTCTTCAGCCTCAGAAAGCCTTTCATTAAACTTATCTGAGTTTGATTTAATCATGTCTACCACTACTTTAAGGCCAGCAATGTCCTGTTTTATTTCTTTTTGACTTAATGTAATTCCATGTAACATTTCTTTAATATTATTAATATCATCACTTCTGTACTCTGTTGGAGAATCGTTCCTATTCCCTGCATGAGCCCCATTGGGACCACTGAAATTAGAAACTGGCATTGCAGCGCCCGCTAGTGTGAATTTGTGGTGTAAGGCAAAATAACTCACTGTGAGAAAATTAGTCTTTTTAACCAAGCGATCCACCTGAAATTACACAGGAATGCTCTTCTGTCTTTCCGATGTTGTTTTAATTACTTTTCGACTGCTGATAACTGGGTTTGAAAGTGTCAAGAGTAGGATTTAATGCCGCGACTCGTACCTCCCAAAAATTAAGCGGCCATTACAGTTGCCGGCTAGCGCCCGACCTCAAGCTCTTTTATGCTATCCCAGGATTTTCTTCCTGAACTCCAGGTGGAGGAGAGTGCTGTTTGGTAGTGAGCTGCCTTGGCTTGGTGAATGGACCAGGTGTATTTGTTCCTAGCCTCTCTATAGCATTGTCTGTCTATCAGGAGTTGGGAGTTTACAGCCCAATGCCAGAGGTTATCACAGTGTTGCATCTGGTTGATTAACTGTTGTGATATCCAGGCGGTGTTTCGGTTCTTAGAGATATGTTTTGAGAAGGGGTAAAGATATCACAGGTGGCATTGAAGATAGTAATAAAGTTGGTGAGGGCAGTATCAATTGATTGGGTGCTGTAAACTGAGGACCAATCGGAGTTAGCTAGGTAGGTTCTGAAGAGTTGAAGTTTATCCTTTCTTAGGTGCCTGCGATAAGAGACTATGGGGGGAGCAGTGGGAGTTTTATTGGACCAGGTGCAGATAACAGGACAATGGTCACCAAGGGTGCCAGGGAGTACCGAGACTTTTGAGATGTTGTTGGGGCAGTTAGTGAGAATTAGGTCTAGCAGTGTGGAGGAGCCCAATATGTCATTGGGCCTAGTAAGAGATTGAATAATTTTGGTAAGGTCTAGCACTGCAATTGAGTCCTTGTAAGGGGAGGAAGAGGGGACAACCAATTGACATTAAAATCCCCCATAATGATCAGTTCACTATTAGAGGGAGGTTGGAAGATACAGAACATGACAGAGGGGAAGGCAAGTCTTTGTTTACGCGGGGGAATGTATACCGCCATGACATAGAGGGTTTTGCCCATCTTGCCAAGAAGGATCTCGGCCATGATGGTTTGGGCACTGTGTTCGGGAAGGGGGGGACTGGCAGGGATTGGAGCATGCTCCTAATATAGAGGGCGCAGCAGCAGCCTCTTTTACCTAGTCGGTCAACACGGTAGAGGGAATGACCAGGAAGAGAAATGGCCGAATCTGATATGTCATTGGAGAGCCATGTCTCAGACAGAGCCAGCATGACAGGCGAGTGCTGTGCAAGCCAGCCTTGAAGTAGTGTGAACTTTTTTTGTGGACTACATATGTTCACTGCGGTGAACCGGAGCCCATGCATGCTGTCTCTAGTGGTGGAGCGTGGGTGAGGTGGCCCAGGGTTGGGGTGTATATTGCCCGACAGAAGAAGCAGGAGGAGGGCGTGCCAAAGTAAGGTAGTTTTAAGTATTTTGTATTTAGGGGGTGTGGGGTATCTGAGAGGAGAGGAGGAAGAGGTGGGCGTGCAGTGGATAGGAATGAAGAGGGTTAAATGAGTGAGGAGGGATGATGTGGCTGAGACAAGGAGAGGGGAGTGCGAGGGAGGAGTAGTCAATGGGGGGAGGGGGAGAGATACCTGTTCAGGGTGGTATGAAGTGCCAGGTGTTACATGGAGACTGGAGCAAACAATAAGGGTGACAGCATGTTGAGGGAAGAGGGCATTAGGGAATGGAGGAGGCGGGGCAGGCTGTAGATGCACAATAGAAGGCTCCAAAGGAGAGGCATTGTAATGGTTGGGTGAGGGAGTGGGATAAGGGACTTGAGATATGGAAGAAGAATGGGCTGGCAAAGTGGTGCAGAGATAGAGCTGCAGACTCAAAAGCCAATAGTCCAGGGATCGAGACTCAGGTGGGGCAGAAGTACAAATATACGACAGGGAGATGCTGCCTCCTGGCGGAGAGGAATGATAACCTGCAGCAGGGAACGTGGGGACTTAGTACACTGAGTGGAAGGAAGTGACATCACAGGTCATGTGACACATGAGGCCAATAAACAGAGGGTTGTCCTTGGGTGAGAGAGTGGCTGGGGTGGGTGGGGAGTCATCATGAAGCGTCAACGGGAGAACACTCCCGTGGCATGTGCAGGGGTTACAGTTATTTTAGGGCCTTTGCCGTCTGCTGCAGGCCAAGAAATGCTGCCAAGTGAATGAGAGGGGGTTCTGGCTAGTGTCCTAGGAGAACAAGGAACAAAGAAGAGGATCAGGTTGCCTGCTTCACTGGCAGGAAGCCCAGTACAGAGGATTACCCAGCGTGGACCGGACTGCACATGCGCATGGTCTCGAGGGCCTTCCCGGGGAACAGCAACAACTGTAAGTAAAACAGTAAAATCACAGCTTGTACCCCATACAATACAGAACCCTAGAAAACAGGCGTTAAACTGTTACCACACATGCGACCCTTAGTAGCAGGCTCTCACTAATACAGCACTAGAGTACACCCCAAACACCCAGAGCAAACTGTAGCGAATTGCCCCCCCCCAAGCTAGTACCCCAATCCCTTAAAGTTCTGTTACAATACAGCACAAATATCCGGTGCAAACTGTTGTGGTGAGTGCAGGGAAAAACAGTCTGTAGCAGTCTGCTGATGGAAAAACACACCTGTGGTGTGTGCAGAGGTTCCAATTAACTTTAGGGCCTTTGCCCTCCACTCCAGCCCAAGTAATGCTGTCGAGTGAATGAGAGAGGGTTCCGGCTAGTGGCCTTTAGGGTCTTTGCCATCCGCTCCAGGCCAAGGAATGCTGCCGAGTGAATGAGAGGGGGTTCTGGCTAGTGGCCTTTAGGATCTTTGCCGTCTGCTTCAGGCCAATGAATGCTGCCAAGTGTGCATAACTTGCTGCAGTTCATCCAAGTTCACCCAAGTCTTCTCTTTATACTTCTGGTGCAACCCACATAAACACTTTTGTTTAAACATTCCCCCTCAGAATCATAGCTTCCCCTTTGCCCTTTCACACCATTAAGGTATTTACTTTATTCCTTTGCTTTCCTGTCACTAGCACCATTACACATAGTACCTAGGCACTGGATAGGTTCAGTGTCATGTTTATTCATGAGCTGCCTTATTAATATTCATGAGGTGGCTCCTAATCTCCGAGCACGATTGGCGCTCACAAAAAACATTCTCCTGATTTTACTGTTGCCTCTGGCTTAACTAAGGTCTCCGGTTCCTCTCTTGCTTTACTCTGGGACCAGGACCACTGGAGAGAAAACTGAAAGGCCACCGAAACAGCTGCATGAAAAGGCACTATTGTGCATGCGTGGAGCGTCGGTTAGCACCGGAAGCTGCAAAAACAAACTGGTTTCTCTGCATGTCAGCTCCTTCGGCCCTGCTCTTACCAAACTAATGTGGGAATCGGTGGGAGAACTCAGGGGACCACAGAGGATTTACAGGGGGAACAGCCAGGACTGGGAAAAAAGAAATGAGAGTGGAAAAAAAAACCTGTGAGGGAACGGGAGCCCCAAAAAGGGTATTCAGGTAAGCCCCCCAGGACGGGGGGGGTTACACTTATTAATCCTGCTTTTTCTTATGCACACACTACCTCCCTGCTGTCTGTGCATGGCAGGATCAATCCCATAACGCACAGCCCTGATCCGCGGCACAGCCAATTAAAGAGGGTACACCCTGACCTCTTTCTCCAGACTTCACCATGCTGCAAGCCATGCCAGTGTCATCACGTGATGACATGACCACCTCAGCCAGAAAAAAAAAGAAAAAGAAAAAAAGCCCTGAGCCCCTAACACAAGCTGTGGGGCTCACTGAAAACAGAGCCACCCATGTTTGGGTGGGTTCAGTTTTCCCCCGTTAAGATTCTGCACACTTCCACCCAATAGGATGCAAACCACATGGTCTAGCAGCAGGGGAAGTGGAAGCAAAAACAGGACTGGTTAAATGTTTTGTCTAGTTACATTTTAATCTTTTTTTCCCTTTCCATCTCACAGGACTGTCATCTGAATATTGAAGGTGATAGCCTTAGGATAGCTACTCTAAACCTGGACAGTATGAAATCTGCCCAAAAATGTTCAGTAACCTATGTTTGTTTCAAGATATATATATATATATATATATATATATATATATATATATATATATATATTTTTTTTTAACATGAGACAAGGTTATCTTCAGTTGCAGAAATTGCACGGGCCCATAGGGGCTGGATGTGGGATCCATTGTTTTGGTCAACTGGGAAGGATGCGTGTAATGGCATGGATATTGTGAACCCACATGTTGCTGGTATGGATGTTATATGCAAAATACAGAGACTACCGTAGATTTACTATTGGATATCTTACCAGCGATAGCTCTCCTTTTAGATATACAGGAGAGAAATGGGGATTCAAAGGGTCATCGGGCTGCTATGTAGGACTGAACTTGGGATCAAACATGACATGTGAATGCTTGGGTAACTTGCTTGTACTAGGCTTATACTGTCTCACACTCTCTCTATCCTTCCCTCCCTCTCCTTGAGACCAGCACTACCACCCTGATGGGGGTGTGGGAAAGACGCAGGAGTACTCAAGATAGGGTTCTAAAACCCCCCAAGGTGTTGCTGAGATGAGATCCATGAGAACAAAGGCACCTTAGGGAAGCAGCTGCAAAAGAACAACAGCAACAGACACATTCTTCCCAAGGAGAGGAGAGAAGAGACATAGTTAGAAGGAGGTAGACTGAAAACAAAAGAATAAAACACTGTCTAGCACCAACTCTCGGCAGAAATACATTTTAGTGTATAATTGACCCTTGTTCTGTATGGATTTCCATCTCAGCTGAAATACTGTACCACAGTTCAAAGATCACAGAAAGTTGTTGTACCCCTCTGTGCTACAACAACATTCCGGCTGATTGGAAATCCTCATTGCAGCTGGTGTTTTACATCACGTTGCTGCCCGCTCAGCAATCAGTTCAAGTTCTGAACTGAAACTGCCAACATGTTCACTGCTGCTGCAGAGCACTGTGCAACGACTTTTGTTTAAAAGAAATGAAAACCAAAACAAAATAACTATACACTACAAAAAATACTGATTGGGCAGTCACATGCCCAGCCAGCCTGTGCTGCCCCTCTGGCTTCAGATTACATCAGACCTTTCAAGTTTTGCTCGTGAGGCCAGATGTAATCAGAACCTCTCTGTGACAGCACAGGCTGGTTGTGCATGGTTACCCAACCAGTATTCTCTATATTATGATTTGCAGCATGGAGGAGAGGAAAACCCCTCCGTGGAACCATCCTTTCAGGCTAGGGGCAGTATTAGTGATTTGCACACTCAATTCAGGGTAACTGTTTGAAGGAAGGGCTGTCATTCTATCGTTGTAACAGGATACCATTGGGGGGTGCTGCCAAGGTTTAGATGAGGCTAAAGGGGCCCTCTCAAAGAGGAACCCCACCTGCAAAGTGTGATTTGATAAGTGTAGCATATGCTGACCAGAAATCACCCAGCTTGAACACTGAGAGCCTATCCTTGAATGAAAACTTAGGGGACCGGGAACAGTGGGAGACCAGGTGAAATGTAGGCAGATGAAAGGAGGATTGCTTTGAGAGGTGTTGCGAGGGGTTGCTGTGTCCATCTACATGACTGAAGAGAGTCCCAAGAAAAGGGCCTCAATCTCAGGAAGCAGCATCCATAAATATGACCACTGAAGGTGCCAGCAAGTTGATCTGCACAGCAGGGGTCCCCGTGGTGAGAACCATAACCTCAATATGCTGGTTGAGAGTGGGAGACACCAAGAGGTGCTTCCGAGTCAATCTGCACAGCTGACAGAATCTCCTCATGGTGAGGACCCCACCCTCCAGGAGCAGGCTTCAGTAGCATCAGGACCATTTCAGGCCTCAGGGTCTGGGAAATCAGGTGCACCATAGGGGTAGGATAGGCTGGGAAGACATAGATGAGGCAGGAGACAGAAGCCACACAGGGCTGATGTCAGAAGTCGGATAAGCTAAAAACATTAAGTTTATGGAAGCCAACTAGGCTGGTCTAGTGTATGAGAACAGCAAGTGATACACGTGGTGCAGCTGATGGCAACACCCCTATAAAATAAGTAGAGTAGTACCTGGATGGGCAAGCCCCAAACAGTCTGCAGCAGCAGGCAAACATAGGCAAAGCTAAGCAGCATGAAACAAAATGAACCAGGAAGTTAAAGCTAGGGAGCACATAAAACAGCAGGAAATGCAGTGAACATAAAACAGATGGCCAACATTGGGCTCTAAGGGAGCACTGACTCAGACACAGAGTGTAGATCCATAACCCAAGTAAACCAATAAAGTGAGCATGCAGAATGGCAGGTCAGAGGCCAGGCAAAATAGAATAACCAAAAACCCAAGAGGGCACAGACAGGGAAGCCAACAGAGAGCAAATGGAAAACAATAGATGGAAGTCAGAAAGTAGGGAAAACAGCCAGAACAACAACACACAAATGGAGATAGCAAGAGAAGCCAAAGTGAACTGGCAGGAAAAGCAACAGACAACACAGACCTACACTAACAGTTAAAGGGAAAAAAGAGACTCAATGCCATGGAGCAGCGATGTGGGGAAGAATGGAAGGGAGTAGCTGCAAGGCTGCAGCAACAAAATCCAAGCATCCCAGAGATGCTTAGGTATGTGCAGTTGGGCATGGTGAGTGTTGCCTGCTGCCCCTCTGAATCTCAGGTGGAACCTTTTAATTAACTTATGTGATCCACAGACCAAGTTGGAAGGCAGTATAGCATAGTGGTTTAAGGCTTTGAGCTGCAAATCTGGAGACCTGGGTTTGAATCCCACAGCCCCCACTTGCATACTGTGTGACCCTGAGCAAGTCACTTAACTTCCCTGTGCTCCCAGGTCGCACCTGTAAACAAGTTTTCAGCTTAGTGTGCCACTCCTGGTTAAACAATTGAAAAAAAAAGTTGGAACAAGTTTATCTAAATTTGATCTCACTCCTTTCCTCCCTCGCTAAACTTCAAGAGTCCCTAGTGTACTCCACACTTGCCAACTTTCTAGACTCCTCATTTTTCCTGTCTCCTTTCCAATCTGGCTTTAGATGAAACCACTCCAACATCTCCTCCCTACTACACGTCATTGACTCCACCCTTACTGGGATGGATCAGAAACATATAACCACAGCCATATTCCCTGATCTTGCGAAGGCATTTGACTCAGTATCCTACCCCCTCCTCCTGAACAACCTATTCTCAGCTGGCCTCTCTGTTCCTGCAATTGAGTGATTCCACTCATACCTCACGGGCATCAACAGTCAATGGCATGTTTTCCCCCTTTCCTATCTTAGCTGAATTCCCCCAGGGCTCTATCCTGGGCCGTATGCTGTTTTCCATTTTTTTCTAATGCTTGCCTCTCTACTGGGCCCCTCTGCCTGTGTCTCTTTGCATATACACATGTATTCTGATGACACGGTCACTTACTCATCAGGTCCTTCTACATCTGCGGTTGAAGCCTCGCTCCAAAGTGACTTCCACAATGTACTACACTGGTTTCAGGCCAACCAGCTCTAAGATAACACCAAAAAGACTGTGTCCATGACCTTTGGCACCACCCAGAAACTACCAAGGCTCTCAGTTTCCCCAGTCTTCTCCACCCTGGATGGCACCCTACTTGGGGTCATCCCTACCTTCAAATACCTTGGTGTGTGGCTTGGCTAGATAGTAAATTAGAATTATCTGTCCACATTGATGCCATACACTCCAAACTCCACCCTAAGCTCAGCATCCTTTACTGTAACAAGATTTGCCTCCCCACCCAAGTCCGTCGGGAGCTGATAACCAAAATGATGCTCCCCATCTTTGACTATGTGAATGTAGTCTATAGCTCTACCCCCTTCCCCTTGCCATACTGAATACCATCTACAATGCTTTCTGTTGCTTTGCCTCCAACTCTCCTGTCCTCATACACCATTGCTCCCTCTGCTCCTCCCTTTCAATCTCCCCTCTACCCCTGTATCGCGAGTCACCCAGCACCACCTTCATTGCCAAATACTGGTTTTGCTCTCTTCGCTCCTACTTATCTTCTCTCCTCTCCCTTCCCTCACTTACTCTCTACATTCAAGGGGTGCTCACATCTTCTCTATCTCTCACCCTCACTCACGTACCAGACAAGCTGCTTTCTCCTACCAGTTGCCCTATGCTCTTCATCTATCCCCCTCCCTTTATTCACTAAAACACCTACTAAGGCTCTCCTCCCCCTCCATGTTCCTGTTACCCCACTCCCTGATTCCTCTGTTCCCTTTCTCACCACAGCTTCCACCCTCCTGTCTATCCTTAGACTCATTTCCCAGTGTCCCTGGACTCCCGCCCTCAGTCTGCTCTCTCTGGAGCGCAAAACTCACATAAACTCATCTACAAGATTTTGTACTGCTTACCCATGTCTTGTGAGCACTTCCTAGACCATTTGCAACCCTTGTATATTCGCTGTTCTACATTGTTACCATTTGAGTTTTTGCACTTGTATTTGCTATTATTGCACTTCTGATGAGTATGCTATAACCCACGACAGACCACGTGTGTATTGGGGCATTAATGCATGCCTCAGGTGCACTGTGAGGCACGAGGGCTTGCTCGAGTGACTTCAACCAGCCGGGAAGTACATTAATGCCCCGATACACACACGGGGCTGGAGTGGGTTATTGCCCTTTTAAAATGAAATGTTTTTTGAGTGAATAAAATAATCATTACTGCTTAACATAGTTTAAAATTGTCTTTCTTTTCACTGTGTTAGTCCACAAAGAAAGGTAGCTCGTTGGGGAGCAGACATCCCTTTCTGTCTAGCGCTGGCTTTCATTGGTTGCCAGTTGTATGTGGGCGGGGTTTAAAAAAAAAAAACATGGCAGCCCTATTTCTCGCTAAGTGAGAGGGTTTATACGAGGAATCCTCTTAGCTGGTTTATTAAGCATACTCCATGCCCTACGCGCTCTTGACCCCAACAAAGGCAAATGCCCCTTAGGCCTGTACGCCAAACTCCTCCACCTATCTTCCCCCGCCATTGCCGCCACACTAGCTGACCTCCTAAACCTCTCTTTCTCCATGGCTCAAATTCCAGCCGCTTTGAAGCAGGCGGTTGTTATCCCACTACCAAAGGGTGGAGATCCATCTGCACCTGGAAATTACTGCCCCATCTCTTTACTCCCAATACTGGCCAAATTTCAGGAACACTTTGCCCTTGCCCAACTTACCCAATTCCTCGACTCTACTGCTTTCTTCACCCCGTATCAGTCAGGGTTCCACAAGTTGCACTCCACCGTCACTGCCCTCCTAAGACTCACAAATGACATCTCCACAGGGATGGACAAGGGGCATCTCACCTTGGCTATCTTCATAGATCTGGCCAAGGCTTTCGACACCATCTCCCACCCAAAACTACTCACAAAACTAAATGACGAAGGCCTCTCCAGCCTTGCCACTAACTGATTTCAGGTTTACCTGATTGGCAGACAACAATCGGTAAAAATTGGCTCACAATTATCCCCCCCCCAGTCACCATGGGTGTCCCCCAAGGCTCTGTTCTGGGCCCCCTACTATTTTCTATATTTCTAAACGACCTCCCACTGGCCTGCTCAAACTCAGCCATACAAATCTATGTGGACGATGCCGTTCTATATGCCTCTGGCCCCTCCTCTGGCATTGTGTATGCTTCTCTCCAACAGGACTTTGATGCTGTACAGAATTGGTTTAGGTCAAATCAACTATTCCTAAATGCAAAGAAAACCATCTCCTAACTTTCGGCACACAACCTAGACTTTCCCGCCTAGTTGCCCCCTCCCCCCACTTTCCATACCCTGAACGGGTCCCTCCTGGAGTCCTGCACCTCATTTAGATACCTGGGAGTATGGCTGGACCAACACCTTGATTTCTCCGCTCACAGCGACTTGCTGCACAAAAAACTGTACCCCAAACTGGGTGCAGTAAATCGCAACAAAGGGTGCATGACCACCATGGTCTGGAGTGAAATAGTGCATAAAATGATTCTCCCAATATTTGATTACAGCGACGTGGTCTACGGCGCAGCACTCGCATCCACCTTGGCCAGCCTGGACACCCTCTATCACTCGTTCTGTCGCTTCATCTTGGACTGCCCCCCCCCACGACCCATCACTGTGACCTATACAGCTCCCTAGCACTTCATTCTCTCAAATCCGCAGACTGACACACTGCTCCAGTGTCGTAGCTAAATTCTGGACCAATTCCCTCCCCCCGTACCTCTGCTCCGCTTTATCGGTACAACCCTCCACGGCCTACTCACTCAGAAGCTCCGACTCCAGGCTTCTCCAAGTCCCATTCATGCACACATCTAAGGGCCAATCCGCCTTCAAATATCATTTGCCCAAACTTTGGAATGATCTACCTGCTAGCATCAGACTCACCACCAACCAAAGACTCCTTCACCCGCTTCTCCAAGCTCATTTCTCAGACACACGGCAACTGTTACCACCAACCCTGAACTAGAAAACATGGGCCCTGCCAGTGCTGCACCACCTGACTCCCCCAGATGTACCAACAAGCCCCATGCCTGCCATTTACTCTGCTCTCCTTGACTTGCAGCTTGGTTTTTATCGGTGTACTTAAATGTTCTCTGCTTTGTAAATATTCAGCACATGCCCGTGTACTTGCCTGTTTACTCTGTACATATGCTAATACCTTGTAACACGTGTACCTAAACGTGCTCAGATTGTATGTACTATGCACCTATGTAATATACCTTGTATGTACTTGTCCTTTTGTACCCCTGTAACTCCCCAGGTCGCATCTGGAAATGAGCGGTCCCCCGCTCAGTATGCCAACCTGGTAAATCTCTTAAATAAATAAATAAATATCTGGTTGATCCTGTGTTGTTTTTTTTTTTATCTGGTTGATCCTACATCTGCATATTTTGTTTTGTCTGTTTCAGTTCTCCCCACTTACGGCCACAAGGTAAGGAGCACTGATCCCACTGTCTATAGCCCTTTCCCAGTAGCTGAGTCTATACTAGGGGATTAATGAATGACTACACAGAACCAGTCCACCTATGGGGTTGTATGTTTTATGCAACCCATTTTATAATGGTAATTGCTTGCATGCCTACTCCCTTCCCCCCTCCCCCTTGTTGCACCTGGAAATGAGCCTCAGCTCAGTGTTCCTTTTTTGGTTACCAAACTTTTAAATAAATAAATGTTGAAATTGATTCAGCCTTTCCTGACTACTTCATGTAAAACTGGTCTAGGTAGAGATTTTAGCTGCTCTTTTCGTTAACAGACAGAGGGAGGACAAGAACGTTTTTATTTTTAAAGGAAATGGTCACCGCAGCAAGATTTTATCAATCTTTGCATAAAGTAGGGGGATATACATACTTTGGAGGTGATTTGTGAACCCGCATTGATTTTTTTATAACCCCTTTATACAAATTAGAGAGACAGTGGTGCAGCCGATGGCTCTTTCAGACTACTTTTAGGTAGATTGCATGCTTTCAAGTTTAGAGAGATTTTCAACATGGTAGGGTACTAAGAATTAACTCCTAATTGCAAGATATTAAATTACAAGAGGAACTAGTGCAACTTTACCAGCTGGACGATCAGTAAAATTATTGCATGATAATATTGTTTCATGGTAGAAAGATGCTGTACCAAGTCTGACATAAAATCACATAACATTTTTTTCTTATAAGAAAATCTGAACACACTACATGGTATATTTAGACTTAGGAATTCAGTTATAGTGCTAAATACCATTGTTGCAAAAAGAGCAGAGCAATAAGGAAAGGGTTGTGTTTTTAAAATACAGTATGCAAGACTGCTGCATGATAAACACCTTTATAACATGGGGTAGAATAATATAGTTAGGTGATTGGTACAGGGCTATCAGCTGACCATTCATTAATTCCCCATATACGCATTGCACGTTATGAGGCGGCTCTGCACATACATGATGAGCACAGCCAGTCTCATTAAGCTTTCACTCACTCAGTGTCAGCTGGCGACCATTAGCAGAGATTGCAAGCAGTGCTAAGTTGCGGTCACATAACCAGTGCTAGGGAGTTCTCAAATTGACCATGTGTGGCTCTTGTTTCCCCAACCCATTTGCGTCTGTGTCAGTGTCAGGGAGTTCTCCCTCACCTCCTCTCTCCCCATTGCTGTGTGTGTGTGTGTGTGTGTGTGTGTGTGTACCGTTTCCAGTTCCTCTCTCTCTCTCTCTCTCTCTATCCCATGCTCTCTATCCCCCCCATGAGGGAGGGTGGCTCAGAGGTAATTTAAGGAAGTATTTCTTCACAGAGAGGGTTGTGGATGCATGGAATGGCCTTCCGGAGGAGGTTGTGGAGTCAAAATCAGTGGGGGAATTCAAGCATGCATGGGATAGTCATAAGGCAATTCTGGGGGGTGGGGGTAGGAAGAAGTAGGCTGCTGGTTAACTAGGATCTGCAGCTTATCCAGTAGGTAGGGAAATGGGCAAACTGGGTGGGCCAAGCGGTCCTTATCTGCCGTCAAATTCTATGTTTCTATGTTTCTATGTTTCTATGCTCTGTTACATTGACAGCAGAAATAGCTGAGAGAGAGCACGTTGAACCGCACCATTCACTGTGGGAATGTTTATGAACTGCAGCAGCTTATAGAGAGAGAGAGAGAGAGAGAGAGAGAGAGAGAGAGAGAGAGAGAGAGAGAGAGAGCAAGAGAGACATGGGACACGATTGAGGTGTGAGTTAGTAATCCATGCCGTGAACCTCCTGATGCCTGAGGTCCGTTAGTGCCCCCCTCCCAATAATGTCCACTCCCCATCTCAGGGGAATGGCTGGCAGTGCAGTAGAGTGAGACTGAGGATGGGGCAAGTGACCTGCAGGGAGCACCAGAGAGTGAGAGACAGAAAGACACACCGACACAGTGTTGACTTAAAACTTACTAGGCTGTCCTCTGTCTGTGCATGTGTGTCTCTGTCTCTCTAGTGATATCTTGTACAGAGTGAGCTGTTTCCCTGTGGTCTGGTACTAGCCCCCCCATGCCCCCACAGTGTGTGCTCCCCATCTCAGATCTCTGTAGCAGTGGAATTTGTGGCGGTGTCACAGTGCAGTACAGCGAGACCGAGGATGGGGCAAGTGAGCTGCAGGGAGCACTGGAGAGAGAGAGAGAGAGAGAGAGAGAGAGAGAGATGCACCGACACAGTGCTGAATAAAAAGTTGCTGCACTGTTCTCTCTCTCTCTCCCTCTCTCTCTCTCTCTCTCTCTCTCTGCATTGATTTGTTGCATGTGTCTCCACCGGCCCCTGTCACTGGACTGTAAGTGCGGCTACCAGAATTGTTGAGGGCGAATGCGCCCTAAGCATGGTCAGTGTGTGTCAAGTCCTGTAGTTCTGTATAGTGGCAGACAAATTTGAGAGAGAGAGAGAGAGAGAGAGAGAGAGACAGACAGCAGGAATAAGAGAGAAAGAGAGAGGGGAGAAGATCTTGAATCTCCACCTTCTGATTACTACCTAATCTGTGCACAGTTTTCAGGCATTAAAGTTGTAACCCGCATACCTCTTGTAAGGTTTGCAGCAGCACAGATGTTCCCAGTAAGGACTTGCTTTCACACGTCCAATGTCTGTATGCGTGCTGTAAACAATGGCATTTTCTAGCAGCATTCCATTATTAACCGTGGTGATTTTGTCATGTGGCAGCCCTGTAGTCAGGTATATCATGTTATTGCAGTCCTGTCAAAAATGTTTTCCTCCTTGCTGTTTGTTAGTGAGAGAGAGAGAGAGAGAGAGAGAGAGAGATTGAGGGGACCTGAATGTCCCCCACTGTTAACAGAGAGCATTCTGGCTCAGAAAGGATATTATGCACAACAAGTGTCAGAAATCATGTCAGTACAGTATTTCTGACATTCGTGTAGAAACATAGAAACATAGAATTTGATGGCAGATAAAGGACCGCTTGGCCCCCCCAGTCTGCCCATTTCCCTACCTACTGGATAAGTTGCAGTAAGGAGGTGACACGGGCAGTAAGGGGAGCCAAGGCATCTACGGAGCTCAGGCTGGCACAAGGCAGTAAGAAGGGGGAGAAGGACTTCTTCAGGTACATGAGGGTGAAAAGGAGCTGTAAGGACCACATAGAAAGGATTAGAAAGGAGGGGGGTTGGGTGGAAGCAGGGGGCAATAAGGCAGAAGCGCTAAATGATTACTTCTGCTCTGTATTTACTAAGGAGAAGAGAGGGGGGTGATACCCAAGGGGGGAGGAATGGCATGAACGGGGGAAGGAGGGGTGACAGACAGGGAAATCATGGAAGGCAGAGTTCTGGAGGAAAGTCAAAATATGACCACACCACGGGAATGGTGGTGCCTGGCTCATAAACACATGCAGAGATAAAAAAGGTACCTGAGTCTCCGGCACCCACCAAGGCCTGGAATCCTGTGTAATGGACTTCCAAATACACCATAAATCCACACTCTGTATCCACATAGGAGAGTCCTGCTTTTCTTTTCCAGGAATGACTGTAAACCTCCAAAACTGCAAAATTCAAGTTTAATGAATCCAATCTCACAATAGATGGCTATGGGTGCCAGTTTTGCCCCGAACTATGCCAATTTATACATGCTAAATAGGAATTGAATGTAGTAAGAACTGAAAACCACCCATTTTTGAATGAGATCAATCTATGGAAACAATTCATAGATGATATATTGGTAGTGTGGAAGGGCATAGAGGAGGAATTTTTTGCTTTCATTAAGTATCTGGAGGAGAGTAATCAGAAACTGAGATTCAGTATTTCATTTAGTAGGAACCAGATCAGCTTTTTGGATATCACCATCAAGAAAGATGAAGAGGGAGGGGTCACCACAGATTTGTTTAGGAAAAGTACGGATAGAAATACATTGCTACAGACAAGTAGCAACTATCCTTTACATGTAATCTGAGCTATACCAAAAGGGCAACTCATACGCACAAAAAGAAATTGCACCACTAATGAAACACTTAATAAGAGGGCTGATGAGATGTGTGACAGACTACTAGAGAGGGGTTATAATGCACAGTGGATATCACAAGCTAGGGACATAGTGGGGGAAATGCACAGAAACACCTTGTTGGCAGATAGGCCAAAAGTATCCACTGTGGACCCACAAATCACATTTGTAAGCACTTTCCACCCTCAGTCACACCAAATTGCTGATATTATTAGAAACAATTGGCACATAGTCAAGCTTGATACAGCATTGACTGATATAGTGGGTGATACACCCAAGATAACGTACAAAAGGGGTAGGACGGTGAAGGACCATGTGGTTCACTCCATGCAATCTATTGAGAGACACCACATGCGGTTGCCAGACAGAACAAATGGCACAAATAGATGCGGCAAATGTAGATAGTGTGAAAAAGTAACATGCATGTAAATATTTAAAAATCCTGCCACAGGCAGGGATTATGAAGTGAAGAGATTTATAACCTGTAGTATGTGTGGAGTTGTGTATCTTGCAGAATGCAGGTGTGGGTGTTTCTATATTGGAAAGGCCAAGAGAGCTTTTAAGATCAGGATTGGCAAACATTTAAGGGCTATAGAAAGTGGAGATGCCACACATGCCCTGGCCAATCATATATTGAAATCAGGAGATAGCATGGGACATGATTTCATGTTTATGGGAATCGAGAAGACAACCAGGTCACAAAGGGGAGGCAATTTTAATAATTTCCTCATGCAGAGGGAACAATTTTGGATATGCACGTTTAATGCAATGGAATGGCCTGGTTTGGATGGCAAGCTAGAAATTAAGCCATTTCTAAACAAAAATAAATAGTATATGGTGAAATTTACCATACTGTGGATAGTGAGAGTAAATATGTGGTGACTTGATATATTTAGTCGTTTTTTTTTTCTGAATTTTATTTTGTTATTCAGATTCCTACACCAACAACGTACCAAGAGACTGTTAAGTTTTGTGGTCTGAGGACTCTAAACTTTGTGCATGAATGGATTGTGAGTGGAAAGGTACCAATTAGATGTATGGCTATATTTATTGTGTGCACTACTCTCATGACGACTGCTAAAAAGACATATTTTTAGATAAATATATTTGTTTTTAGGGGACTTGTAATATAAATGAATTTAAACTAGAAAGTGATGTATGTAAGTACTGTCCCTTTAAGCAACGCAGTATGTAAATGGATACTCATAGGTGGTAGTTAGGCTTTGAAAAAGCATGAATCAGTGCAAAACATGTTGGATGACTGACTAGCTGCTGCTGTTGCCTGAGGGATGTTTTTATCCTGTTTTTCATGCCTTTCCCATTGTGAGACTGGATTCATTAAACTTGAATTTTGCACAATTTTGGAGGTTCACAGTCATTCCTGGAAAAGAAAAGCAGGACTCTCCTATGTGGATATAGAGTGTGGATTTATGGTGTATTTGGAAGTCCATTACACAGGATCCCAGGCCTTGGTGGGTGCCGGCGACTCAGGTACTTTTTCTCTGCAAGAGTTCTGGAGGGTTTGAGAGCACTGAGGGTGGACAAGGCACCAGGCCCAGATGGCATCCACCCTAGGGTACTGAATGAGTTGGCAGAGGTCCTTTCGGGACCTTTGGATGACCTATTTAATGCCTCACTACACTCAGGGTGTGTACCTCAGGATTGGAGGATGGCACATGTGGTGCCCCTCCACAAGAATGGCCCCAAGGATGAATCAGGGAACTACAGACTGGTGAGCCTCATATCCATCATGGGTAAGCTGATGGAGACTATCCTGAAGGAGAGGCTGGTGGCCCTTCTGGAGGCCAAAGGACTACAGGACATCAGACAGCATGGCTTCATATGTGGCAGATCCTGCTAAACCAACCTGGTGGAGTTCTCTGACTGGATAACTAAGCAATTGGATGGGGGCCATGCAGTGGATGTCCCGTATCTGGACTTCAGTAAGACATTCGACTCAGTGCCACATGGGACGCTAGGAAGTAAGTTAGAAGGCACAGGGGCAGGAGCAAAGCTGGTTAGATGGATAGGGAACTGGCTTCAGGGAAGGCAACAGAGGGTGGTGGTGGGTGGGGCGCTCTCGTTCCCAAGGGTAGCGATGAGCAGTTTTCCACAGGGCTCAGTGTTGGGACCAGTGTTGTTTGGGATATTCATTGCAGACATATCACTGGGCATCAAGAGCAAGATAAGTCTGTTTGCTGATGACACCAAGATGGGAGCAGTGGTGGACGACCTAGGGGGATGGCAGGGTTTGCAGGATGATCTGGAAAAGCTGGAAACCTGGTCACCTGGCAACTGGGGTTTAATGCCAAAAAGTGCAAGGTGCTGCATTTTAGGGTGAAGAACCCAAGGAGGAGTTACCAGCTGGGGGGGAGTGCAGCTAGCCAAGACAGAGGAGGAGAAAGATCTAGGGGTGCTCATTACTGGGTCAATGAACAACTCGGCACAATGTAGGAAGGCAGCTGCAAAGGCCAACAAAATGCTGGGTTGCCTCGCAAGAGTATATCCTCGAGGAAGGGGGAGGTGATTCTGTCACTGTATAGATCCTTAGTTAGACCACACCTGGAGTACTGTGCACAGTACTGGCACCCATATCTGAAGAGGGACATTAAGTTACTGGAGGGGGTGCAGCGCAGGGCAACAGAGATGATCAAGGGGCTGAGGACTTACCATACAAGAGGAGGCTGAGGGAGTTGAACGTGTACTCGCTGGAGGAGAGGAGGGACAGTTGAGACATGATTGAAACTTTTAAGTACATGAAAGGAATAAACAAGACAGGTACAGAGGGGCAGTTAAAAGTAAGGGAGGGGAGGGGCACCTTGGGCCATGATACGAGACTGGAGGAGGGAAGGATCAGGAGAAAGATGAGGAGACACTTTTTTACAGAGAGGGTGGTAGCGGGGTGGAATGCATTATTGGCGGAAGTGGTATCCAGTAAACAGTGGACTGCTTCAAAAGGGGCTGGGACAGGGCAAGGGGGAGGGTCAATGGAGGGGAATGGTGGGAGAGAGGGGCAGCTGCAGAATAAGGGGTACTAGCTGCACATTCAAGCAGACTTGATAGACCTCTAGGCCTTTGTTTGTTAGGGACTATTTTTCCAGGTGACAGGATACAGTCATTTATTTGGCTTTTAAACAGGGAGAAAAACCCTTTAATTGTTTCCTCTTTGTTTTGACCATACCCTACATTATAAGTGCAATAACCCACTCCAGGATGTGCGGTTTTAGTGGATTAATCAACACCCAGGGTACTGTGAGGACACTCAGTCTGTGGCCTCGTGCCTCACAACACAGCCGGGGTGTTGATTAATCCTCAGTAACCGCACACCCTGTCATGGATTTTTGCTTACTTATACCACACCTTTATTCAACTTGTATGAACTAATAAATAGCAAGTAAAAAGTGTTACCTTGACTTAACCTAGCAAGATAAATGAATTTGGTCACTGAGCTTACTCAGAAATTTATCTTACTCATTTTGGCCACAGTAAGCATATTCAGAAATGTATTCTCACATGTGAGATGCCATATATCTTTTGATGCTCATGGAGCATGGGCATCACTAATGCTGAGCCACTGAATGGAGGGACACAGTTCACATTTTGTACTTTTTTTCTTTTGCAACGTTTCACCTTTTCTATCACAAGACCACCTAAATATGGGTTGTATAAATCAAATATGACATGGTCTGACTTAGGATATCATTTTTATTTTCATTTGAGGCAATTGGAATACTGATATCAGTTGTAGTTTCGCTACTCGTTCAGTTCAGTATTAACAGACTAATACCCTCTCATGATGATAAAAAATGATAATCTTACAGAGCAACTGATGCCTTTGGGAGCACTTTGGAAAACATAATATTTAGACATAATTCAGCTTGTATTTCATATATCTTCTATACACTTCACTTCACCATCATTCATTACTGAAGAAATTCACACAAAATAAGTTATTTATCCCTAATGTTCACCTGCCTCTGTAGCTTATTCCCTACTTAAAATTATAATCCTCTTTTGTGATATCACAGTCTGTTGCAATGGCAATAACTGATGTCACAAGCATAGTATTGTGACATAAGGGGACCAATACTCAGAAATGGGCACAGCGGAGCATAAAACTTTTGCTACACTTGCTGATTGCCTATGACCCTAAGGATGCTATATTCAGTAGGATAGCACACCAGTGCTATTCAACTGAATATAGCAGCATGTCAGTGCAAAGCTGAGCAAGTAGCGCTGCCCTGACATGGATCCTGCCTGTGCAGGGAAGAGCACCACCAACCCTGATGGATTCACTAGGAAATCCCGACGATGAAAATCTCGAGTGTCAGGAGCCCAAGATGAACTTCCCAACACTCGGACTCCCAGCGCTCGGAATTTGCCTGCAGCGAAGGTTCTCAGGGGGTTTCGCCACCCACACACCCTTATTAGTGATTCTCAACTCCGCTGTGGGCAAATTCTGAGTGTCAGGAATCTGAGTGTCAAGAAGTTCATCTCAGGCTCCTGACACTCAGGATTTCAATTGTTGGGATTTAAAAGTACTCCTGCCCTGGATAGTGCCAGTAGCCCCAACACGATATTCAGAAAGCCCTATGTAAATGAGCCCATTGGGCATGCAAGGTGCTAAGGGGACACTTTGCATGCCCATTATGGGCACATTTGCATGAGAAGCGGCAGCAGGCTTGCGCCGCTGCAACTGACTCTGCCACTACCATAACTGCCTGGTCCCACAACATGAAATGATCCCAGGTGTCCAGTATGCCCCTCAGCCTCCAATCGACATCCCATAAAGTATATTTTCCTGGTTTCCACAGGTTCCCCCACACAGATTGCTGTCCCATAAGGTATAATCTATTTTCCTAATGTTCAGTGGTCCTCCCCACACTCAGATTGCTGGTCTGTTAAGTGAACATACTTCCCTGGTGCCTAGTGGCCCCCCACCTTCCGATCACCAGCTCTAGTATAATTTAAATCATCCCTGGTGCCCCCTGCCCTCCGATCACTGGCCCTGGTGTAATTTATACATCCTTGTTGCCTAGTGGGCCCCTCTACCTTCCGATCACTGGCACTAGTATCAAAAAATACCTCCCTGGCATCTAGTGGCACCCCCACCTCCACCACCCCACTCACTGATCCCCGTCCCTGTAGCAATGTACCCTTTCTCTGGTGTCTAGCAGCCCCCCTGCACCGTGAGCACTGGTAAACCATCCTGCCAACCCTCCCTTACCTGAAGCTCTGGTGCCATGGGAGGCAATTGACTGGCATAGCCCTTCTCTCACCTTCTTGGCCAGCTGCCATATGGAAAGACAGTTAGCATGTGTCCAATGTACAGTACAGGCCATGTGTCCTCTGTATTGTACAGTACACAGGCCGTGCTCCCTGTACAATGCAGAGGACATGCGCCTGTATTGTACATTGGAGGTACACTCCCTGTCTTTCCATATGGTGGCCAGCTGAGGAGGTGAGAGGAGGGCTGTGCCAGTTGCCGTAAGGTCTCCCACAACACCGGTGCTTCAGGTAAGGGGGGGTAGGCAGGGTTGGCTACCTGGTACCTGCAGTGCAGAGGAGTCAGTAGATACCAGGAAAAAGGTATGTTGCTGCAGGGATGGGGATCGTTGGGGGGGGTGCCACTAGAGACCAGTGAGGTATTTTATGATACAGGTGCCAGTAATCAGAGGATGGGATGCCACTAGGTGCCAGGAACAATTTTAATTACACCAGGGCTGGCAATTGGAGGGCAGAGAAACAACTAGGCACCAGGGACAGTTTAAATTACACAAGGGCTGGCAATCAGAGGTTGGGGGGATCCATTACACACCAGAAACAATTTAAATTATACCTGGGCCAGCAAGTGGAGGTTGGGGGGACCACTGGACACCAAGGATGATTTAAATTACACCAGGGCTGGCAATCAGAGGGCAGGGGGACCACTAGGCACCAGGGTAGTATGTTCTCTTAATGGGACCAACGATCAGAGGGTGGCAGGGATCACCAAACACCAAGATAATGTGTTATAACATACAGGATGGCAACTGAAGGGTGGCGGTGACCACTGGACACCAGGGAACTATATTATAACATATGGGACAGTGATCAGAGGGTGAGGTGGGCCATTGGACACCAGGGATATATTTTCATGTCACGGGGATGGGGAGCAGGGAATGGGGAGCCACTCAATGCCAGGGGATAGGAGTGTTCCCCAACCACCAATGGAATCTGGTGAAGACCGTGACAGAAAAAACATGTGATCAAAAACAATGCCATCATAACAGCATGCACGGTTTTGGAGATGGTTTATTTATATTAGCATGGTTTTTCATTGCACCCATTTTCTGGTGACTGCACCAGTTTACTGTTGTCGTTTTGACCTAGTCCCACCACCAACTTGGTTGTTGGCTGCAGTTTCTCCACCGGCTGCTAGGGCTACCCAGAGCAAGTTGGACTTTTGATTGGCGGTATCTGCACTGCTCAAAGTGGCCTGCACTAACCATTTTGCACAGTGCAACTTAGAAACATAGAATTTGATGGCAGATAAGGACCACTTGGGCCACCCAGTCTACCCATTTCCCTACCTAATGGATAAGCTGCAGATCCTAGTTAACCAACAGCCTACTTCTTCCTACCCCCACCCCCACCCCCTAGAATTGTCATATGACTGTCCTATGCATTCTTAAAATCCACCACTGTTTTTGACTCCACAGCCTCCTCAGGAAGGCTGTTCCATGCATCCACAACCCTGTCTGTGTTTGTCTGAATTAACTGAACTGAATGGTTATCTGAACAGTTATCTAGGTGTAAATCTCAGGTGATTGAAAGGGCTTGATAGCTGTGCAGTTTAAATTACTTGTAGAAAGATCTAGTAAGTAGGGGGAGTGGCTTAGCTAGAAGGAAGCTAAATGTAAAGACTGCCTTAGAAAGATTCTGTTAGTAGCTTGGCAGAAGACACCAGGAGGAAGGCATGCTGTGTGACTGGACTTCTCTACTAGGACTAAAGAAGTAGAACTCTTGTACTTGGACCTTTAATTTAGGGTAAAAAAAAAAAAAACTAACAAACAAACCAAAAAAAATATTGTGTTTGTCTGAGTTAACTGAATGGTTATCTGAACAGTTACCTAGGTGTGAATCTCAGGTGATTGTCCACCCTCCTGCCCAAAGCTAGTTCTACTTTTATAGGCACAGGATTTGACTGACAACAGGAATTTCCTGTTTGGGAGCAGGAAGTGAGTGATCACAGAGCCACCAAAGACCCACCATCCTAGAAGGGCAAGAGTAGCTCTCTGGCTCCCTCTAGCTGTTGGAGGCCTACCTCTGTACAAGTAAGGGATCTACTGAGAAATATAGGATATTCTTGTCACAGAACAGGACAATCAGGAGCTTAAAGGGCACAGAGGTAGAAAGTAAGTAGAGAGAGAAGAGAAAGAAAAAAAACAGAGGAAAGAGAAGGATTCCAAACAACAGTTAAGGGGCCAGAAATAAGACATGATGGGAGTGGTGCAGTGCAGTGGCTGTGGAGCAGCAGTCTTCCGGGAGACATTCTGGAGGATGTGTTGTTGTCCCATCTGCAGGCACCTCTCTGGGCTGAGGGAGGAGGTTGCTTATGTCCAGGCTGAGTTGGCCAGGATTTGTGGGACCTCCTCCTCCATCCAGGGACCACCAGTGCCACTGCCGTTGCCTCAGAGGTTGCCAAGAAAGAGGATTGGTTGGACCACAGTGGGCTCAGGGAGGGTGAAGGTGGTGGAACAGAGGCGCATCCCTCCAGTTGTACCTCTCCATAATTCCTATGCCATTCTGGCAAAGTATGGTTCCTCTATGGAGGCACCTGCAGTGGAGACCAAGGAGGATGCTGGGAACCTCCACAAAGGAGACCCACAGGAGGGTGGCATGGGACCACACAGGGGAAGGAAACAACTCCTGGTGGGGGACTCCATTGTTAGGAAGGTAGAACTGGGGGAGGAAGGAGACAGGGAGGTAAGGTGCCTGCCTGGTGCCATGGCTTGCAGGGACGGGGAGCGAATCCTCAGGATTGCTGGAGCAGCTGCACAGGGGAGGGAGCTGGATGTCATTGTCCACCTAGGGACAAATGACCTGGCTAAGAAATGGATTAGAGCAGTGCAGGAAGAGTTTGTGGAATTGCGGAGGGGCCTTAGACAAGTAGCATGCACGGTAACCTTCTCGGAGGTGCTGCCCATCTATGGCGTAGGAGAGGCTAGGGTGTTCTGCACCACAGGATTCAATCAGAAGTTGAAAAACTAGTGCAGAGCTCAGGTATTTGGCTTCTTTGGGGACTGGGGGTCCACCTGGAGTGATGCAAGCCTATACTGGCATGATAGGCTGCATCTGTCCAGGAGGGGAACCAGGATCCTAGGTGATAGGTTTAAATGCTTCATTGGCAAGCTTTTAAACTAGCCAAGGGGGGAGGCACTGGAAAGGAGCAGGGAAATCCTAGCCCCCCAAAAAAATCACGGTAGTAAGTATGGTAAACACCAACATAGAGGTGGCGATAGGGAGAAGGGCAGGGGTAAATGGGGAAAGTGGCAAAGGCAAGAAGGACAGGGATGGGGCAAAAAGGAGTAAGGCCATCAGGAAATGGAGGGTAATGAGTACCAATGCCCGTAGTCTGGGCAACAAGCTCCCTGAGCTGGTGGCATTGATGGAAGAGGGATGACTGGATATCGTAGCAGTCACAGAAACATGGTACACAGAGAATCATGACTGGGATGTTAACATACCAGGGTACATAATCTACAGGAGAGACAGGCAGGAGAGAAGAGGGGGAGGAGTAGCTCTCTATGTAAAGGAAGGGATAAAAGCAACTGAACAAAAGAGTAAACAGGGAGGAGAGGAGGCACTGCAGGTCACCTTGGAGACTGGAAAGGGCACCACAATCCACACAGGGGTTGTGTACAGACCCCCATGTCAGGGAGAGGAAATGGACAAGGATATGATAGAAGGCATTCTTAGGATGGCAGAGAAAGGGAAAGTACTGTTGATGGGAGACCTGAATATGCCAGATGTTAACTGGAACACATTTGCTGCAGCCACATCCAAGAGCAGGGCCATTCTCGATGCCCTACAGGTGGCAGGTCTCAGACAGCTAGTTTCAGAACCCACTCATGAGGGAGCAATCTTAGACCTCATACTCTCAAATGGAGATGGTGAGAGGATCTTAGATCTAGAAGTGGGTTGCCATCTGTGAACAAGTGACCATCAAACAGTGTGGTTCACATTAAACTCAACTACAGAGTCAAGCCATACAAAAGTGAGGGTACTGGATTTCCAGAGGGCTGACTTTGGCAAGATGGGAGAGTGCCTCAGAAAAGCACTAGTAAACAGGCTAGAAGGAGGGGTGGAGCAACAATGGGGAATCATCAAAACTTCCATCACAGAGGCAACAAGCCTTTGTGTGAAGCAAATAAACAAATCAAAATGAAAGAAAAAGCCACTATGGTTCTCAAAAGAGGTGGCTGGGAAAGTCAGGGAGAAAAAGATAGCATTCAGGAAGTATAAGGAAACACAGAAGGAGCAGGACAGAGAGCTGTACCAGTTAAGGCAGAAGGAAGCAGGTAGGGAAGTCAGAATAGCAAAGGCCCAAACTGAGGAAAAGATAGCCAACTCGGTTAAGAAGGGGGATAAAACATTTTATAGGTACATCAGAGAGCATAGAAAGACAAAGGGAGGATAGTGAGGCTGAATGGAATGAATGGTAGGTGGGCAGAGGGGGACAGTGAAAAGGCAGAGACACTGAATGAATACTTTTGCTCAGTATTCACAAAAGAAGATGAGGAGGAGTTACCTAAACCAGACAATAGAAGCACTCTGGGTAGGGGGGGTTAACACCAGTCCATTTACAGAAGAATGAGTCCCGAAAGAACTCCTAAAACTCAAGGTGGACAAAGCAATGGGGCCTGACGGGATTCACCCCAGAATCCTAAAAGAACTAAGGGAGGACCTAATGACACCACTGATCACACTTTTTAACAAATCATGAGAGGATGGGGTGGTACCTGAGGACTAGAGGAAGGTAGATGTGATTCCCCTTCACAAAAGTGGGAGCAAGGCAGAAGCAGGAAACTTCAGACCTGTAAGTTTGACCTCAGTGGTAGGGAAAATGATGGAATCACTTCTGAAAGAAAGAACTGTTGAGTACCTAGAGACCAGCAGGGCACAGGACCCAAAGCAGCATGGATTTACAGCAGAATGTCATGTTAGATGAATCTAATTGATTTCTTTGACTGGGTGACCAAAGTAATAGACCAGGGAGGGGCTGTGGATATGGCCTACCTAGACTTTAGCAAGGCATTTGACACAGTCCCACACAAAAGATTAATAATCAAGTTAGCCAGCCTGAGAGTGGGTCCCAGGGTGGTAGTCTGGGTAGCAAATTGGCTGCACAACAGGACACAGAAGGTAATAGTGAATGGAACACATTCCGAAGAAAGGGGGGTTACTAGTGGAGTATCTCAGGGCTCAGTACTGGGTCCAGTCCTCTTTAACATCTTTGTAGGTGACATTGCAGAGGTCTGGAGGAAAGGTATGCCTTTTGCAGATGACACAAAGATCTGTAACAGAGTTGATACACAAGGGGGGTAGAAAGGATGAGAAGGGACTTGGCAAGGTTGGAGGAATGATCAGACATATGGCAACTTAGATTCAATGCAAAGAAGTGCAAAGTAATGCACCTGGGAAGCAAAAACCCAGGAGAAGAGTACACAATAGCAGGGGAGGTACTAACAACAACAAAAATGGAAATGGACCTGGGGGTAGTCATAGCAGATGATCTAAAGGTTGATAAGCAATGTGAGAAGTCAGTAAGGAGAGTCAGTGGGATACTGGGATGCCTAGGAAAGGGCATCACAAGTAGAAAAAGAGAAGTGGTTGTCCCTCTGTACAGACAGTTGGTGAGACTCCATCTGGAGTACTGTGTGTAGTTTTGAAGACCACATCTACGCAAGGACATAGACAGGATGGAAGCAGTCAAGAGGAGGGCAACTAAAATGGTGCAGGGTCTGCATCAGAAACCATATGAAGAGAGACTGAGAGAGCATAATATGTATACCCTTGATGAAAGGAGGGACAGGGGGGGACATGATAGAAATGTTCAAGTACCTCAAGGGAATCAACAAAGTCCGGGAGGGTAGCATCTTTCAGAAAAAGAGATGTGTAAGAACAAGGGGGCACAATTTAAAGGAAGGGGGGGGACGGCTCAGGGGTAATGTAAGGAAATTTTTTTCACGGAGAGAGTGGTGGATGCATGGAACTGCCTTTCTGGGGAGGTTGTTAGGTCTAAAACAGTGGGGGAATTCAAACATGCATGGGACAGACATAAGGCAATTGTAGTGGGGGGGTGGCAGGAAGTAGACTAGTAACTAGAATCTGCAGTTTATCCAGTAGGTAGGGAAATGGGCAGACTGGGTGGGCCAAGTGGTCCTTATCTGCCGTCAAAGTCTATGTTTCTATATTTCTATCTGCCCTTCTTCAGTCCTCTGGAGCCACACCAGACTCCAGTGATCTTTTAAAAGGTCTGCCAGAGGTGCTGCCAGTACCTCCCTGTGATATGTTAAAATGGTTTGTCAGGGTTGCTGCCAGTACCTCCCCAGGTTCCCTCAATATCCTTGGGTGTATCCCACCTGGGCCCATACATATCACCCAAATTTTAACTATTTATGTTTAAACATATCCTTTTGCTGTCTCACTATGGGTACAGCCACTCCATCAGAAATCTTGTTCACCGTGCCCTAACATTCATGAAAGAAAGTGGGAGCATGCAATGTGTTTGACAAATAATGAAAACTTGCCATGGATAAAATGCATGTTGGAGAAAGTTACATTGATAGTGCTGCCAAATTCATTAAGTAACAAGCCCTAGGTATTTGTGCCCAAACAGAGTTTTATAAAAATGTTTAGGGGAAATCATTTTTAAATATGAATAATGTTGTTGATATAAAGCAAAGTTAAATTACTTTTGTGGTCCAAACAGCTTACATTCTATACAGAAAAGCACCGTTTTGCATTCCAAATATGAACATTACAAAAAATGTAGCACCCCACAGTAGAAGCAGCAGAATAAAAAAACCATCCGCAGCAAAACAATATTGCTTTTTGTTTTGACAAAAGTTTACATCACATAAATAGGACCATATGAGCTACAGTACAAGAAAGCAAGTTACCTTGATCATTATTGCCGTCATCCTGATTTTTTTTTTGGAAATTCCTATTAAAAACAACAAAAAAAAAACAACAACAAAGCAACTGGAAAAGTTGTTTTGTCAGAAATGATCTGCTCGAGTTAAATGTCCAGACTCACATGGTTTAGTGTATGATTAACAAACGCCTTTAAGTGTGATAGCTCTGAAGGGAAGTGGCAAAACATTGCACTTTGCTTCTGCTTTATGCTGATTCAGCGTGAAAGGCAAGCTGTTAGCAATCTGATCGCAGACCATCATCAGTGAAATGGGAGAGGCTGATCTGGAAAAGAAAAGGAGCAGAATGATACTCAGCTATGGATCTTTTGTTGTCCCTGGGCCTCACATTTCTAGTTGCTTGTAGAAAAGGTTTTTTTAGAATGTCTCTCCATTGACCTGAGAAAACAAGTCTGTTGCATTGGTCAAGATTACATACTGTCCTGTGAAAAATCATGTTTCAATAAGAAATGTCCCACATTGGGCTTCTTTAAAGGTGGTAACCCTAATGGAGACTACAGTACATGCTTCCATGCGCATACCGTGCACAATTCTAGTTATGCAGCACCACCCTTTAGCTCATTACAAACCTGAGTAACTGCTCCCGATGGGGATGGGCATGGTCCAAGGTACTCCTGTGTCTAATGGTATTTCTGATGCTAATTTGTGCTTCCCAGGAGCCCCTTGCAAACAGACACACAATTTGGTTCCTACTTCTGCTCCCTAAGGAACTGTTGAGACAGGGTATAAATGTTGAAGTACTGTAAATAACCACACTGAAACTACTGCTGTCCTTGGCTCTCTGTTTACTGAGGCACAGATGGTACATGGATACAACAGCTGAATGCATTTTCAGACCATGAAGATCCACATCAAAATGATTTCCAATACAGTACATTACACCCACGAGAATTTAAAGGAGTACTTCACCCTCTGTTATTTGTTTTCTTGTCAACAGATAACTCTTTCTGTGTAGCTGTTAAGAATATATGTGTTTGCTTTAGTTTATTTTCACTGTTCATACCAGCCTCTGTAACTAACCTGGGGGTCTCCATTTTCTGATTGTAGAAATCTTATTGTCCCTGAGAGCTGTCAAATGGGGCCTGTTGCACCTTAATCAACTATTACAGGGAGCTCTATTCAGTGACTTCATCACTCTGCATGGAGAGTTTATATCTCTTTGCTTTCCTATGCATTAGTCATTTGTTAACTCCACATTCATTGGTTATGGAGAACACAGCCCCCATCAATTAGGTCCAGCCTTTTCCCATCAAGGAGGAGTTGTACCATTCTCAGCCAGTTAGTAAACCACTATCAGTGTACTACACCATACTCAGTGTAAAACATCACCCGCTGAAAGCATCCGTAACAGATGGGAGGATGACCTGGGTACTCCCATCACGGATGAAATCTGAAAAAAGGCAGCATCCCACCTGGCCACTTGCTCAAGAAGCAATAAACTGAGACAGATACAATTCAAGTATATGTACCAGGCCTACATCACCCCAATTAGGGGACAACAAAGAAACTCTGATAGGTCCCCAGTGTGCCCTAAATGTAAAGTACATGAAGGCAGCTTTGTTCACATGGCCCTGACATGCCCTAAAATCATGACCTTTTGGGGCACCATACACAATATTATGGAAAAAGCTTAGGGTTCAGCCTAATTAATCCTCATTCAAGCTGCTATTGGGAATGGAACCATTTCAAACTCAAAAGAGTCCTTCAGCTGTATTATGGGCCATAGCCTTTATCAATGCACACAACACCACTGCCCAACAATGGACTAGTGATGCTCCATCCTTAGTCACACAATGGTCCCACAATGTGGGTACCTGCCTATGAATTGAGAGGGCTCAACTAAGTGCTACAGTCATGCAGAAATGTTCCAAAGATATGGAGCCCTATGGTGACATTTACTGGCCATGGTATATGGCAACACTAATATGTAATTTCTATGGTTTCCTTGTTGCATTACTATCTGTTACAATGATTAGCATAGCATACTTTTGCGTTTTGTTTTATAAGCTAATGACATTAACTCTCTTTTGCATATTGTCTTCGAGGCACAGGTCAGGAAGGGTAGCGAAAACCCAGGAGCAGTTGTAAAATTCCACAAAGCTGTTTTTTGTAGTTGCAGTAACATAAAATAAACCTGTTCAGAATAAGTATGTACAGAAGCAAAATAAAATCTTGTAAAAAATCTCTTGCAGCTCAGTTTAGCTGTTTTATAAGTCTTTTCAACCTTCATCCTTAGCAAGCGTCCTGTCTTTGCCAAATGTTCTGTTCTCGTAAATTTCAGACAGGATCTACTAGCACATAGAGCTTCCCGAGGACCCCTTTTTGCAGCTTTGAAAAAAGAAAGACCTAAACATTTGCACTCAAGTAACCTCTAGTTTTCTACAA
The DNA here is from genome assembly GCA_016271365.2 of Neoceratodus forsteri. Taxonomy (NCBI): domain Eukaryota; kingdom Metazoa; phylum Chordata; order Ceratodontiformes; family Ceratodontidae; genus Neoceratodus; species Neoceratodus forsteri. The sequence continues at coordinate 1,126,757,740 of CM028132.1, read as the reverse complement.
TTATCTCAAATTATAAATATATACACATTTTAATAGTAATACTAAATATTTTCTTTACAAAAGTAATCCCATTAGCAAGTTTCATTCCATACATTGATTTGTACATAATTTTATATTAGCTGACATAGATATGCAAGGAAGAAAAACAGACACCAAGAGAAAACTGAGAGACAGTGAGAGGCAAAGAATTGCAAGACTGTTCGGGTTGATCAAGTCCGAGACTTAGTCAGAGTTAAAGCAGCAAGCAGAGGTTTATTTTCTCAGAAGAAGCCAGAAGGGGAAGGAAGGAAACATATTCAGTTCAGTGCTTTAGAGTAACTGGTAATTGCTATTTTTCTTTTAAACTTAGATTGTGGGCTTTTAGTGACACTATACTTTCTTTGTTGTCTTTACTTATAATTGTTTTTGGGCTGTTGAAAATTTAAAACATAGTGGTGGTGTAATTCTGTGCTGTCTTTAATTGCTGCAAATTTTCACTCCCCCCCCCTTCCCCAACTCTTAATTATATGCCTGATAATTCTGATTGACAGGAGCTAAACACAGGGATATAATAAGGGGTGTGAGTAGGAGGGCATAAGGAAGAAGCCCACCCTCAGCACGACAAGTGTTTTGACTCATTTATTTATTTATTGGTTTCTTTTTCTTTAAAAAAAAATTATCTGAGGATCAGTGACAGGATTTTTAGTACAGTAAATTAATAAAAAGGGAACTAGGAGAGCTTCAGTAGCAGACAGGTAGTGGAATTGCAGTATAATGTGGGGAGTGGTGCAGTGCAGTGGCTGTGGGGCAGCCATATTCAGGCAGACCTTCTGGGCACTGAGGTGCTGCCCTATCTGCATGCATCTCTCTGGACTGCGGGATGAGGTAGCCAGACTCAGAGCGGAAGTAAACTGGGTCAGGAGTACCATCACCCCTATCCAGGGACCACCCAGTCCAATGCAACTGCCTCAAAGGATGCCGAGAACGAGGAGCACTTGGATGACAGTGGGCTCAGGGAGGGTTGGAGCAGTCAGGCAGAGGCACATCCCAGATCCTATTCACTCAAGAACTCATATGCCACACTGGCAAATGAGGACAACCAAATAGAGGTACCCAGAGAGTGAAAGGAAAGGATGTGGAGGTTAGCCAAGGAGGTGACCTCAGCAGGAAAGCAGTGGACCCCAGAGGAGGAGGCAGAATCCTGGTGGGGACTCCATCATAAGAGGGATCCAGCTAGGAACACAGGAGGGGGAGGACAGGGAGGTGAGGTGCCTACCAGGTGCCACAGCACGGAGGGATGGAAGGAAGATCCTGGGGATCACTGAGAAGGCAAGATGGGAGGGTGAGCTGGATGTCATTATCCACCTAGGTACTAATGACCTGGCAAATGGGGAGCCAAAGGAAGTTCAGGAAGAGTTTAGGAAACTGGGAGGGGTCTCAGCAAGTAGCTACTTCTGTCACTTTCTCAGTGAAGTACTACCTGTAAGAGGCAAGGGAGAGATAGGAGCATGCACCAGGAACTTTAACTCATGGTTGAAGAATTGGTGCTGTGAGGAAGGGTTTGGATTCATTGGTGACTGTGGACCCACCTGGAGGGATGGAGGTTTGTTCAAGCCTGACAGCCTGCATCCATCCTGGAGGGGAATCCAAGCACTCAATGATAAGTTTAAATGCTACATTGACAAGCATTTAAACTAGCAAAGGGGGGAGGCAGGCCAGCAAGGAGGGTACCTACTTGCTCACCCCCCACAGCTAGCAGTGGAACCAGTGAACCAGAGGAGTGGCTATCTCTACAAAGCAGTGTGCAAAAGATGGAGATTAGTGCCCAAGAGGTGGATAAGCAGAAAAGGGGCAAAATTCAGCAGAAGGGCAGACAGCAAGGAGAACCAGGGATAAATGACAACCAAGGAAGGGGCGGAGTAGAACAGTGAAGCAGTCTAGGGAGGTCAAATCATGGAAAGCCATGTGTGCAAATGCCAGGAGCCTTAGCAACAAGATGGAAGATCTGGAGGTCAGCCATGGTACAGTCAGACCTGGACATTGTGGCCATCACTGAAACCTTGTGTAATGATAACCATGACTGGGAGATGGCCATACCTGGTTACAGCATATTCAGAAGAGACAGAGCAGGCAGGAAGGGAGGAGGAGTGGCACTGTATAAGAAAAATGACATAAGGGCCACAGAGATCCAGGAGGAACAAAATGGGGTAGAGATACTGTGGGTTAAGCTGGAAAGGAAAATGGGGACAGCCATCCACACAGGTGTGGTCTATAGACCACCAGCCCAGGAGGAAGAAACAGATAGGGAGCTGATGCTAGCCATCCAAAGGATGGCAGACAAGGGTGAGGTAGTACTGGTTGGAGACTTCAGTATTCCAAACGTGGACTGGAGCATCCCAGCAGCAGCATCAACTAGGAGCAGATTTATCCTGGACTCCTTCAGGGTGCCTTCCTCAAGCAACTGGTCATGGAACCAACTCAGCAGAAGGCAATACTGGACCTTGTGCTCACAAACAGGGACAGTGTGATGGGGGTAACAGTGGGGAGCACCTGGGAAACAGTGACCACCAGTCATTGTGGTTTGAAATCACAGAAAGAGCAGAACCAAACCACACAAAAACACGATCCTGGATTTTAGGGGCAGACTTTGGGAAAATGGGAGATACTTGAAAGAGGCATTAAGGGAATGGGACAGGAATCAGGGTTGAGGAACAGTGGACAGTATTTAAAATGGGATTACAAGAACAACAGAATTATGCATTAAGCAGGTTAGCAAGAGGAAAAGGAAGAGGAGACCATTATGGTTTTCCAAAGAGGTATCAAAGAAAGTGAAAGCCAAAGAATTGCATTCAGGCAATACAAAAAAGACACAGGCAGAAGGGATAGGGAGAAGTACCAGGAGAAGCAAAGGAGGCAGGGAGGTCAGTAAGGGAAGCCAAAGCTCAGACAGAAGAACACATTGCAAAATCAGTGGGTAGAGGGGACAAAACCTTTTACAGGTACATAAGTGAAAAAATAAAGACAAAGGGAGGGATAGTGAGACTGAAGGGGGAGGATGGGGGCCAATTGAGGATGACAACAGTAAAGCTGACATATTGAACAGGTATTTCTGCTCAGTCTTTACTGAGGAAGAGGAGGGTAATGGGTCTGAAGGGAGTACAAGGGGTGAGAAATGGTTGAAATGGACACAAGTCCCTTACACAGAAAGGGTCCTGAAGGAACTGGAAGTAATAAGAGCTGATGAAGCCAATGGGGCCAGATGGTGCACCCCAGGGTCCTAAAGAACTAAGAGAGGTGGTGGCTGAACCTCTGGCTATCCTGTTTAGCGATCACTGGAAACAGGGAGGTACCCAAAGACTGGAGGACAGCAGATGTAGTCCCTTATACAAAAGTGGGAACAAAGAGGAAGCAGGGAACTACAGACCAGTCAGCCTCACCTCGGTAGTGGGGAAAGATCATGGAAGCACTACTGAAGGAGAGATTGGTGGAACATCTCAGTTATCAATGGACCACAGGACCCAAGGCAGCATGGTTTCACCCAGAGGGAGGTCATGTCAGACCAACCTTGTTGAATTTTTGACTGGGTGACTAGGGAGGTGGATCAGGGAGGGCAGTGGACATGGCCTATCTGGACTTCAGCAAGGCCTTTGACACTGTGCCACATAGGAGACTATTACACAAACTGGGGAATATGGGTGTGGGCAGGACAGTAGTGTGGTGGGTAGGTAACTGGCTGGGTGGCAGGACACAGAGGGGTGGTAAATGGCTGTCACTCCACAGAGGGAAGAGTGACCAGTGGGGTACCACAGGGATCAGTGCTGGGACGGTCCATTCAACATCTTCATCAGTGACATTCTTGGGATCTAGAAGGCAGAATTTCACTGTTCGCTGATGACACAAAGCTCTGTAACAGAGTAGACACACCAGAGGGTGTAGACAGAATGAAGGCGACCTGCAGAAACTTGAAGAATGGTCAGGGTTTGCAGTTGAAATTCAATGCAAAGAAGTGCAAGATAATGCATATGGGGCACAAAACCCTGGCACAATATATCAGTTGGGGGTGAGGATATAGCATGCACCAAGCAGGAAAGAGATCTTGGGGTTGTCATCTCTGATGACCTCAAGGTAGGGAAACAGTGTGACAAGGCAGCAGGTAAAGCAAATAGGATGCTGTGATGTATAGGCAGGGCATCACCAGCGGAAAAGGGAGGTCATAATTCCGCTAACAAGACACTAGTGAGGCCCCACCTGAGTACAGTGTACAGTTCTGGAGACCACACCTACATAAGGACATAGACAGGGTAGAGAAGGTTCAGAGGAGGGCAACAAAGATGGTGCATGGATTGCATCACAAGTCCTATGAAGACAGGTTGAAGGAACTGAACATATACTCCCTGGAGGAGAGAAGTGAGAGAGGGGATATGATAGAGACATACAAGTATCTTACAGGGAGGAACAGGGTGCAGGAAAGCACTATTTTTAAGCGAAAAAGATGTTCCAGGACTAGAGGGCATGGGATGAAGTTGGAGGGAGGACGATTCAGAGAAACATGAGAAAATTTCTTCACAGAACAGGTGGTGGACAAGTGGAACACCCTGCCAGAGGAAGTGGTGGGGCTGAAACAATCATGGATTTAAGAATGCATGGGATAGACATAAAGGAATTCTAGAGGTTAGGGGTAAGGGGCAACAGACTTCTAGGAAAACAAACTGAACTTACAAGCTCAAATGGGCAGACTGGGTGGGCCATAGGCCCTTATCTGCCGACACTGTCTATGTATCTATGTAGGCCTCACAGGAAAATGTGGTTGTGCAACTAGACAGAGAAGAGAGAGAAAAGGATAGACTACAGACCCTTGCATTTACACACTTTCTCTATAACAAATGGGACAGGGTCCTATTCTACTCTGTCACATATATGCTATTAGTTCTTAAAATGACAGTAATACTTTGCATTGCTTACTACAGTGCATACATGTATCACATACTATTTACTTGTAACCTTAATCTCTTGACCTGTATTTGAAATTTGATCTTGTTGTACCTGTTCTTGTCTTGCTCCATAAAATACTTCAAAAAAGGAAGGGGCTAAACTGTTTCAGAAATCTCAACTGACAATACATTCCACAGGACTTGTCACTACTTACACCTCAGCACAGTCAACTCATGCACAATAGGCATGCCAGTAATCTTTAAAATCTAAACAAAAGAAGATGCATGGTTCCATGCCAATTGTGTTTATAATCTGAATGAAAGCGAATGCATGACTCCATGTCAGTGATCTTTAAAATCTGAACAAAAGAGGATGCATGACTGCATGCTAATAATCTTTAAAATCCTAACAAAAGAGGACTCCAGAAGGTGCTGCAAGTTATGTTTCCTGCCTTAAAAGAGAAGAAGCGGTGAAATTAAAAATTAATGTACAATCAGCGTAACATCAAGTTTGGGTAAAACAATGGAGGACTTATTAAGGGATGATATTGAGAATTACCTGAAAAAACAACATAGGTTTACTACGTGGAAGTCTTGCTTGACCAACCTACTCCACTTCCTCAAGCTAGTAAGCAAAGAATTAGATAATGTGAAACCAGTGGATGTAGTAGTGTGCTTGGACTTTGCTAAGGCATTAAATACAGTGCCATATAGGGAACTCTTAGAAAAACTAGAAGATACTGCAGTGACCTAAAGCAGGCTGTTCAGTGCAACAGGGTATACCAGAGGACTAATAAAAAGTAAGTCATCTTTATTTTGTAAGAGGATGAAGCTGTTAGGACATCAAATTCCCTGTGTTCAAAACTGCCATATTTGTATGAAGTTTCAAAACTACATTTTACAGCAGAACAATAAATTTAACATTTTTTAAGATCTACGTAGACAGCTACCTATTTTTCACACAAAAAGGAATATCAGAAATATTGGCAAAGATTTAGTAATTCCACTTGTAGTAAATAATGATTTTTTGTGTGTTTGCTGATCTGGTTGCTGGTGAGATGTTTCAAATCTGAGAGATGTTAGAAGCAAGTGGCGTTCACCTAAAACTGGTCTTTATTTTGGGTATGTATATTCACCCATGCTGTACATCCGTCAATCTGTGGGTTTTGCTCAGTATGGAAATATACATACCCAAGTTTGTATGCATTTTCAATTTTATGATCTTGTAGAGCACTGAAAGCCAAACCTATTTTCATATTTTTTTCTGATGAATATTCTCTCACAAGAGCTCTACAAACCAGAAAAAAAAAACTCAATTATGAGAAGCAACAGCAAATCCTTGTATAAAATGGTGGCCTGAACCAAAGGGTCTGTGTCTGTTAGCTACTGTAAGTGAAGAAGTTATCTTGACATCAAAGCAGTGATCGTATAGCAAACCAGGTTATTGAACATTTTTGAATCAATAAGACGGCATGCCATCTATGTTCCAGCATGTGAAAGGTGAGCACTGGGGTGGTGGTGGTGCTACTCTCAAAATTGCAATAACCAGAAGAAACTTGAAGAGAGCTTCATGGTGCGGAGGTACTACTACCTTCATGTATGTGTTGGTTCTAAATGGCTATGTAATAAACCTGAAAGTGAGGTAAACTATGATGGTTTTGTCTAATACTCCTTTCTGCAAGGGGTGAATGCTCTCTCTTCAAATTTCTTCTGGTATGCCATCTATCTTATTATTTTAAAACTTCTTGAACAAGTCAGAGTGCATAGTGTAATTACTTGAGGAGGAGGAGGAGGAGTGAGTACAGAGTACCAGAGAAGCCCCAGAAGAACCAGAGAATTTGGAGAACTGAGACTCTCAGTGGGAGCTCTCTCCACCAGTACACATGCAGTGAGCAGTGTGCTTTTCAATGCATGTCTCCGGGTATGACTACAGGAGTAAGGAAATCACAGTTCTGGGAGCAGAGTAGTGCAAAGTGGAGAGTAGAGACAGTTGTGACTTTCTGGCTAAGAAAAGTGACAGCTTGAAAAATGAGTATAGCATGAATATAGAAATGAGTCAGGAGGCTGAATTTCTTAGTGCTCAGAACTACCACCTCTGGCACTGAATTTTGGACATAGCAGTTTCTCAGGCAATCTAAGATTTGCACAAGGTGAAAGAGACATTTGCTTTAATTTAGCTAGTCCACCTGGGTTAAGTTAGAATAGCTAGGGAGTCTGGCAATGCCTAAGTGATTCTGATTTAGGGTTCTTTGGGGTACCTTTTCTTTAACAACTATAGACCAATTAGCCTAACTTCGATCATGGTTGAACTGATAAAGAGTTTATTAAAAAAGCACTTAGCGAAGTACATTAAAATCAGACACATCATTGACAACTCACTGCATGGATTCATTCTAGGTGATTCTGTCAAACAAACATATTTTATATCACATTAGCAAGGCCTGGGGATTGACCCCTGAGGGTTTTTTGGTGGCAACTCATCTATCTAGTGTGGGTGATGCATGCGTCGGATGCATTGGTGCTGGGGTTGATACCTATAATAAGGTGTTATCTGACACCATTGACTCCCTCGCACCTGTCCGTGTTCAACACAAATCTTCTTACCTGAGGTCCCCATGGTATGATGGGGCTCTCAGGGAAATGAAGAGGAAGGGTCAGAAGTTAGAGCACTGCTGGAGGAGATCCAGCCTGGAGGGGGACAAACTGGCCCTGCGTGTACATTATAATGCATACCAGGGGGCAATCAACCATAAGAAGGCAGTGTTCCTGTACAGGGAACTTGCTGCCGGGAAGAACTGACCAGCTATACTTTTTTGGACTGTGGACAGGCTACTCCCTCCTGCCTGTCTACAGCCCAGGAAGGTTTTTACTAATGTTGAGTGTGAAGAGTCTGCTCAGATCTTCTCAGACAGAGTGTCCACTATCTGGCAGGTGGCTTCTTCAGCCAGCAATGTCATAGCTGGCAATGGTCACCTAAAGTGTTCTAAGTGCACTCCGCCTGGTTGGGGGGAGTTTAGACCAGTGGAGGTAAGTGAGGTCATTGAGGTGGCAACCAATCTGAAGCACACTTTTTGTGAACTGGACCCGGTGCTGACACATTTCTTGATGAGATGCATTGACACCATCGGCCCGGTGTTTGCTCTAATTGTCCGGTGTTTCTTATCTGAGGGGGTCTTCTCTGATGCCTTGAAGGAGGCACTAGTGAGACCCCTCTTAAAAAAAACATCTTTGGACCTGGAGGTCAGGGCAAATTACCGACCTATCTTCAGCCTTCCTTTTTTGGCAAAGGTAGTTGAGAAGGTGGTGGCGCTTCAGTTGGAAGAGCACCTCGTGACTCATGAGTTGTACGAACCTTTCCAGTTGGGATTTTGGGCTAGGCATAGCACAGAAACCGCGCTTGTTCAGGTGCAGAATGATGTCCTCAGGGCGAGAGATTGTGGGGATAAGACAATTCTTGTTCTCCTTGATCTCTCCTCAGCATTTGACACTGTGGACTATTGTGTGTTGCTTGACCACCTTAAGGAGCTCTGTGGACTCACCAATACTGTCATCCACTGGTTTGAGTCTTTTTTTACCAACAGGAGGCAGCAGGTTGTGATGGTGAATTTCTTCTCCACTCCTAGCCTCCTATTGTGCAGAGTTCCTCAAGGGTCAGTACTGGCCCCAATGTTGTTCGCAGTGTATATGCTACCCTTGGGAGGGATCATTAGGAAGTATGACTTGGGTTTTCATTGTTATGCCAATGATACCCAGCTATAACTTTCCTTTGCCCCAGGAACATCCAACGTGGCGGACTTGCTAAACAGCTGCCTTGCTGAGATTAACGACTGCATGACCTCCATCTGGTTGCGACTGAACCCCAATAAGATATAGGTATTGGTGGTGGAGATGAACAGAATGCATGATAGGATGGCCTCTGATTCAGCAACTGGACTTGTTGTGGGAGTTGTTTCATTGAAGACCTCCTCTTCGGTGTGAAATCTTGGTGTTATTTTGGACAGGAATTTGACTATGGAGGTGCAGATATCCTCCACAGTCTGCTCCTGTTTTTTCCATCTCAGAAATATCACCAGAATAAAGCCCCTTGTGCCGCCTCTGGACCTCCCTACCTTGATACATGCCTTAGTTACATCAGGGATTGACTACTGTAATGCGCTCTACCTCGGGGTCATAGGAGGATCTCTCCATAGGCTGCAGCTGGAGCATAATGCAGCTGCCGGGTTACTTACTGGGCAGCAAAAATGTTGCCATATCACACCGGTGCTGCATGAATTGCACTGGCTGCCGGTTAGATGGAGGATCCTCTTTAAGGTGGGTCTTCTCACCTACAAGGCCCTACATGGGCAGGGCCCTAGTTATCTGTTAGACCTTCTTGCACCTGTTCTCTCTGTCTGCCCCCTCAACTCCTCCAGGAGGGGCCCCCTGGTGATTCCTAGAATGAGGTTGAGATCTGCTGGTGACAGAGCTTTAAGTGTTGCTGCTCCCGTTCTTTGGAATTCGCTGCCATCTGGGGTTGGGGAGCCCCTACTGTAGACATTTTTAAGGCCCACCTGAAGGCCCTCCTATTCTATCATTTTGGGATTGAATTATGGAATTTAGCTGAATATGATAACCATATGATGGATTATAAATGTTATTTTTTGTATTTAAATGCATTATGCATCTTGTGTTTTTTTACACTGTATTTATTCATTTTGTACAGCGCCCAGAGCCTCCAGGATTGGATGTTTTTTAAGTAAACTTTGCCTTGCCTTGCTTAAACTTTGCTGATGAAAAAACCCTGTTGATATTGTGTACTTGATTTTGAAAAAGGTCTTTGATACGTTCCCCATGAGGGTATTATAGAGAAATTGTATAAATGAGATACAAACAATGATGTCACACATTGTATCGAATTATGGTTGAACACCAGAAGACAGAGAGTAAGGATTAATGGAGTACACTTACAGTGTGGTCCAGTACTAGCAGGGTGTGGCAGGGGTTGGTGATGGGGCCAGTACTTTTCAATCTATGTAGCAGTAAAATACAGAACAACATAGACACCTGGATAGTTAAGTTTGCAGATGATCCTAAAATTGGTAGGTTGGTTGACACTGAAAGCAAATTAAGAGACTTCAGGATGAACTTAATTTAAATTATTGGAGTCAGCCTCTAAAGGCGAGATGAACTTTAGTGTTGGAAAGCTTGTGGTGGTGCATTTGGGGAATAAAAACAGAGCGGCAAATTATAGCATTTTAATAGATCAATGTGAACATCTGAATTTGAAAGAGAGTTCAATGACTAGAGAGATACGAAAGTAGACTTGGTGAAGCCAAAGAAGGAGGAGGGGTGAGTGGAAGGTAGAAAAGAGAAAGTAGAGGTGTTGAATGGATATTTGTGTGCTTGTCTTTACTGAAGAAAAGGATGGACCAGGGGTCGGCCCTCCAGTGCAGTGGCGCACTGCTCATAACACTGGTGACTCTGGTTCGGGAATGAACCTGGGTCATCAGAGGGCTGGCTGTGGGAGGTGAGCTGAGCATCCCAAAAGGACACTTTCCACCTTGAGGAGGGGGGACAGTCATTCTCTGCTCTGCTACTGCCACATGGGTGACCATAGGTGGCAGTGCAAGTACAGCTGCGAACCAGGGAGGACACAGACGAGCTCAGATGTGCACACGCATGCACATGTATCCAAGAATGCTGGGAGCCCTTCTCAGCATCCAAAAGGGGAGAAAATCAGAAAAAGGAGCACCAGCCAAAGCAGAAGAACATCCACTCTTTGCAGCAGGACCTAAACCATTGACCATAGCACTCTCCCTCAAGCACCTACCCAGTCTCTGTTGGGAGGTAAGGGGGCCCCTCCCCATGGCTCTGCTCTTGAGGGGTAAGCCATGCATGTAAGAAGGAAAGGTAAGTCCCAAAGAAGGTGGGTGATGTGCTTGATGAGTGGGGTAGAACTGATAGGAGCTGGCTGGTAAGAGGAGAAAAGCATATCAAATGAAAAAAAAGGACAGAAGAGTGTCTCAAGGAAGCATGGAGAAAGAGGGGGGAAGATGGTTGAGGACAGGATAATGGAGGATAGGGTTAGGAAAGGGCTCACGTCCTTAAAGGTCCAAGCCTGAGTACAGATGTCTTGTGCCCAAGAGTGTTGAAGGAATTGGCGGTAGAGCTGTCTGGGCCACTAGGGACCTGTTCAACAGTTCTTTGGATATGGGGGGTGGTGCAGCAAAGGTGGAGAACTGTGCATATGGTACCACTACACAAGAGGGGTCCCAGGGACATCCCTGACAACTACAAGCCAGTCAGTTTGACCATCATTGAGAGTAAACTGATGGAGACCATTCTGAAGGAATGACTAGCTGAGTTCCTTGAAGCCAGTGGGCTACAGGACAGGAGACAGCATGTGTTCATGTCAGGGAGGTCCTGCCAAACCAACCTGATCAAATTCTTTGGGTAACAAGGACAGAGGACATGGGTGAGGATTTTAGCAAAGCCTTCAACTCAGTGCCCCACAAGAAGTTGATCAGGAAATTGGAGGACCTGGAGCGGAGAACAAATTAGTTATGTAGGTGGCAAATTGGCTAAGCAGTAAGACCCAGAGGGTGGGGGGGGACCCTCGGATACAAGGAAAATTATGAGTGGTGTCCTACAGGGGGTCTTTGCTCAGCCCAGTGCTATTTAATGTGTTCATTAATTGTAGGAGTAACCAGGATTATGTGGGGGAAGAGCTCCTCCCCCACAGCCTATTTAAATGAGGCATATGCCTCCAGCTCTGCTTAGAGCGAGTCGCATTCACTAATGAAGTGGTTGGTATGCGGCTGCTTCCCCCCTTCTCCTCCCTGCTTGTTCATTCATTTCTTTGTCATTTTGTCTCCTCCCCCCATTGTGCGCTGTTATTTCTCTCTTGTTTTGAGCATTCCCTCTTAGTGCCTTCCTCACTGTTTGCCTATCCCTGCTTCTCTGCCTTTGCTTTCCGCAGCCGTTGCCATGCTCCGTCGAGTGATTCGCTCATTCCTTGCCTGCATTCAGAATCATGCTTGCTGTTCCTGGCCTACATCCTACGCTTGGCTCCGTTTCTTATGCTGGGGGACTTCTGTGGATATTTCAGCCTACTTTTAAATCCTGCCTTTCGATGGACTTGAAGTGCATTCTTGGAACTTTTTTTTTTGCTTGCCCGTAATGGCTTACCTAGGACTGGACTCACTCCCTTCTAGCCCTGGCGTGTCGATCAAGGTTACGGCTGGCTGCCGCATCATCCCTATTTCATCTGCTCCTTTAACCTGTGGCTGTCTGGACCTGTTCCCGGCCATAGCCCCTTATTTGGCATTTTTCTTCGGGGTCACACTGGCGATGTGAGTCTGGCTGATGAAGCGTCGGCTGCATGCATGACAATTTCGGTTCTTTACGCTCCCCCCCCCAGGCGACACGTAAGGCTTCCTGGAATTTTTTACTTGGCTTCCCTCCTCAAGCAACCAAGGCAAGCCACAACAACTTTCTTGCTTCCTCAATTTTACATGGGCTACTGGATTGCCCTCCAGCCATGGTCCACTTTCGCTAATTGCATTCATCTCATTTCAGCATTCTGATTTGTTTACCTGCCGATTCCGGCTCAGAGTTCCTCCGACCGACTGCCATTCCTATCTATAGACCCAGACTTGTTTCTAATGATGCGCTGATTATTGTGACCTAGTGGATTCGCAGACCAATGCACTGCTCTGCAGCTGGAGGTTGAGTGGTATGGCCATTCTTACAGCATTTCCTTTATGTATGCTCCCGCTGCCCTCTGTCTGATTACCCACTTTATGGAGCACCTATACTTGTAGGCATGGCTGTGCAGGTACTACTATTGCTACCATGTTCCTGCTTCACCTTACAAGGTATCTGCTATTCTGAGCACTCCTGCTGTGGCATCAGAACTTCCTATGCAACCTTGGTTAGCAGCCTCCAAAGCATTCCTATAGTCATCTTCCTCCATTCCATGTACTGCACTGGATCCTATTCTGCCCTTGTGGCTTGCCTGCTCATCCTGGTTCTGCCCTCTGGTCGTACCGCTAGCTGCTGGATTTATTTGCTTGGCTGGACATGGCCATACTGCTGCCATTCCATTACACTTCTGATTCATTTGTTCGCCTACTTTCATTTGTGTTCCTTATGTTCCTCATGGAATTTCTGATCTACCGCCATTGCAACTCATCATTTTGACTTTATTCAACATGAATTCCCCTTTCCGGCCATCCGGCCTACTCATGGATTTCATCTTTGGCGTTTACCGATGGATGCTTGCTTTATTCACCTTCCTATATCAATTACGTACGTTTTCGGTTCTACGTTTCTCTGGATATGCTTCTGCCACTTGAGGTTTGGATTGCCCAATTACTTCTATCTATTGCAGATTACTCAGGCAGTGTGACATTCTACTATCCCATTCCTCGGGCCTGTGCCCTACGGGCCCGGAGGTCCTCTGTCCCTATATGTTTCAACAATAGCCTGCTTCTTCGACCTGCCTTCCCCCATCGGGCTGGGAGGTTTATTTCCTAACTCACCTGCTTCTATTTCTTGCCTTCGCCCATTGGGCTCGGAGGTTCCTGCTAATCTGAGGTTTCCTGCTGATTCCTGCTTCTACGACCTGCCTTCGCCCATTGGGCTGGGCAGCCTACCTACCTACCTATTCAATTGCTTCTAACCTGCCATCGCTCTTCGGGCTGGGAGGTTCACCTACTTTGTTCTCCTTCAGCCTCACCCGGCTCGGAACCTAGTGATTCCATTCTACTTATGCATACCTGCTTCTGCTGCCTCAGTCCTGCACTCCCTGATGCTTCACCTTTTGGGACATTTGTTACCATCTCGCCTGTGCTCCCTCATGCCTGGTGTCTCCTACTTCTCCGACTTATTGGATGGTCCTCCTTCTCAACCGCCTTCAGATTGCCTCAGTGCTCATTCAGCGGCTTCCGGAGTTGCTGTATTTGATGTTTGCCCTGTCGCCTCAGCCATGGAATTCCAGCTGCTTCTTTCCAGGACTTGGTTGGCGTCTCCTGTGGACTTTCTCCTGCTTGTGCTTTACCAACTTCGGACATGTGGCACTACTACTTCATTTGATTCTGCCTCTTCAGTTCTCTACATCTGGGATTCTTCGGGTCTCGTTTGGCTCTCCTACCTTGAACTTTGCCTCCCTTCAGTTTTGGATGTTTAATTTCCTCTTGTCCAGTTGCCATGTCTCTGTCTTAGTCTCTTCCATGTGATCCCTTCCTTCCTTGATCTGGATACATCGGTCCTCAGCATCATTCCTTCTCTATGTCTGCCTATGGCTACAATGCTACGATGCTCAAAGATGATTCAAGATATCTCTCTGGCAGATTTGCCACATTTCTTTATCAGCTGCCTCGTGGTGTGGCTGCATCCATGTTACCTGAACCTACTTGCTTCGTGATCTCTGCTACTGCTGTTTGCTGTCCATCTCGCTCAAGACTACGCTCAATTTCGGCCAACAGACATTCCTAACTATGGCTGCACCTCACATACTGGAATCAGTCGCCTCTCTCCTACCTCATCAGCTATCATTTCAGCTGCACTTTCTCAAGGGCTGATTGCCACGTCCTCTTCCTTCTCCTCTGGCCTTGGGTGCATTCCCTACGCCTACTACCTCTCACTTCGGATTAGCAGTCCATCGGATTCGTTTTCTTTTGGGCTTTCCATATCCTACTATGCAGATGCTTCATACCTAGTACCAGTGTCTCTATTTATCCTATACAGCTTGCTGCTATTCCAGTTCAGCTCTACAGCCATTGCATTCATATCAGTTCCTAAGATTATTCTTTACTTATCAGGACGGGATCTTCAGTCGGTTAACTAGCCTCAAGATTTCTCCCATTCCTCGTCTCATACAAGCCATCTATTATTAGAATCATAGCAACTACTTATATTGTTTTGCCTCATTGTCATCAAAGCTTGGATGCAAATATCATCGGTCTCCTGTATTGAGTTTGTCAGTCATCAGCTTTATCCACCATGATTCAATTACATGGATTATGCCCTCTATCAACTGAAGTATGGAAGTTGCTTCTTCAATATTACTCTCCATCATTCCGAATTATACATGGATTCTTGGACTCAGACTTTTGCTCGAAAGAATTATTTTACTGGACACTTACAATTCAGTCTGTTCTTAAAGCTCCATTCATATGGATTGAATTCTATATTAGAATTCAGAATTTAACTGAGTAATTAGTTTAATTAGGATCGCTCTCCTTTTGTATGCCTAGAAGGACGGGCAGGTCAGTAGCCATGGGTCCTCAGAGGTTTCCCCCCAAGGGGGGTTTTCCTCTCCTGAGTGCTACTGGTCATACTCTCCGGAGTTGGAGGAGGTGATCATCTATTTTTATCATTAAGTTATGCCGTCTTATTTAGCATTTAGTTATAGAACAATCGTGGATATTTATTCTTTTTGGGGGCTCTACAATTCTAAATCAAGCTCCTTCCTGCAGGTGGGATACAGAGAAAAGCCAAAACCCTCAAATATTATCAAACTCCTCTCAAGCATCCAAGTACCTAAGCACAATACATTACTCAGTAATCACTGTTCTCTATACTGGCCTCTGTATCCACCAATTATGTTCATCATTCAACTATGTTACATAAGCACTGAGCTATGAACCACACATAGTGTAGGAGTAGCAGGATTATGTGGGGGAGAGCTCCTCCCACAGCCTATTTAAATGAGGCATATGCCTCCAGCTCTGCTTAGAGCAAGTTGCATTCACCCACCATCCTCCTCGACACCTCCTCTTTCTCCGGCACTCTTACCCCACTGGGGGGCTCTACAATTCTAATCAAGCTCCTTCCTACAGGTGGGATACAGAGAAAAGCCAAAACCCTCAAATATTATCAAACTCTCTCTCAAGCATCCAAGTACCTAAGCACAATACATTACTCAGTAATCATTGTTCTCTATACTGGCCTCTGTATCCACCAATCATGTTCATCATTCAACTATGTTACATAAGCACTAAGCTATGAACCACACATAACGACATCAGGGATGGCATAAAGTGCAAAATCTGCCTCTCTTGAAGACAATAACAAGATCTGCAGGACAGTGGACAGAGAGGTCACTTCTCCAGATTGGTGACGCTGGAGAGGCAGCTGGGTTCAATGAGAAGAAGTGCAAACTCATGCACAGAGGAATAAAGAGCCCGAGGACCGAATACAGTCTGGGGTGGGTCAAGGTCACTGAATTAGAGCAAGAAAATGACTTGGGGATAGCCATCACTAGTGACCTTTAACAGGCTGCACAGTGTAGGATGGAAGCGGCCAAGGCAAATAGAATGCTGGGTTGTATTGCTAGAGGGTTCACAAGCAGAATGGAAGAAGTTATACTTCCATTGTACAGATCTTTGGTGTGAACACACCTGGTGTATGCTGTGCAAGTCTGGAGTCCCTTACTGGAAAAATAATATGAACCAGCTCAAGGCAGTTCAGTTCTGAGGAGGGCAACAAAGATTGTTCAAGGACAGCAGGGCATATGAGGACAAACTGAGAGAACTCAGCATGTACTCACTTGAGGAGAGGAGGGAGATAGAGATCATGACTGAAACCTTTAAGAACCTGAATGATATAAACAAGGCTGATATCAGGGAATTTTCCTGTCTCAGTGATAAAGAGACCACAAAGGGCACTATTTTAAGTCAGAGTGGGGAAGACTGAAGAAGGTCAGGAGACACTTCATTACAGAAAGGGTAATGTAAGCTGGTATGAACTCCCTCTGAGGCAATCACTTAAACACATGGTGGGGGATTTCAAGAGAAGGTGGAACAGGGTAAAGAGGAGGTTCAGTGTTGGTAGGGAGGGGGGACATTGTAATTTCTGAATCAGGAGCACCACAATTGAGCAGACTCGATAGTCCATAAGGCTTTCTTCTGCTGGCTCTTTCATACGTTTGTACAATTCTGAAACAATACTATAAGAACAGAGATAGGTAGAAAGTATCAGTATGACCCTATAACAGGAGGCCTAGCAACACAGTAAGGCCAAAGTCTATGACAGTTGATGTCAAGACTGCAGCTAAATGCATCTCTAAAGAGGAGTACTGGAGGCCCAGCTACAATAGAGATGAAAGATAATCCATAACATGACACACCAGACATGAAAAAGGGTCCAGGTTATGAGAGGTACACCAGACCATGAAACATTTCCATTTCTGGAACTAGAGGTACCTGGTGGAAGGCTTACGAGCTGCTAGCAGAACATCAGCAACTGCAGGGAAAACCCCAAAGCAATAAAGTCGACATCCGCAGAAGCCAGGCATTATGCCTCTTTGCAGATGACACAAAGATATGCAACAGAGTTAATACACATGGAGGGGTGGAAAGGATGAGAAGGTTCTTGGCAAGGTTGGAGGAATGGTTAAAAGTACGGCAGCTTAGAATCAGTGCAAAGAAATGCAAAGTAATGCACCTGGGAAACAAAAACCCAGGTGTCGAGTACACAATGGGGGGGATACTAATAACAACAAAAATAGAAAGGGACCTGGGGGTAGTCATATCAGATGACCTTAAGGTAGGCAAGCAATGTGAGAAGGCAGTAAGGAGAGCTGGGGGGATAATGTGATGCATAGGGAGAGGCATCACCAGTAGAAAACAGGAAATTGTTATCCCTGTGTACAGACAGTTAATGAGACCCCATCTGGAGTACTGTGTGCAGTTCTGGAGACCCCATCTCTGCAAGAACATAGACAGGATGGAAGTGGTCCAGAGGAGGGCAACTAAAATGGTGCATAGTCTGCAATAGAAGCCATATGAAGAGAGTCTAAGAGAGCTTACTATATATACCCTTGAGGAAAAGAGTGGGGGGGGACATGATAGAAACTTTCAAGTAACTCAAAGAAATCAACAAAGCCCAAGAGGGGAGCATCTTTCAGAAAAAGAGATGTGCAAGAACAAGGGGACACAATTTAAAGATAGAGGGGGAACAGCTCAGAGGCAACGTGAGGAAATATTTTTTCACAGAAAGAGTAGTGGATGCATGGAACCACCTTCCTGAGGAGGTTGTAGGGTCAAAAACAGCGTGGGATTTCAAGAATGCATGGGACAGCCATAAGGCAATTATAGTGGGGAGGTAGGAGGTTAACTAGAATCTGCAGCTTATCCAACAGGTAGGGAAATGGACAGACTGAGTGGGCTAAGTGGTCCTTATCTGCCATCACAGTCTATGTTTCTATGATGCAGGAATCTAAGATCTGGATGCACCAGAGAGCTCTGCTCGAGTGTCAGGAGTCCCACCTGCCGAGGAATGGGATTAGAGGCTCTGCTGCCACCTGTTGTATCAGGGAGAACTAAATGTGTCTCAGCCAGAATGGGCCACCAAAATAAGGGTGGCCAGTTACACCCACAATGTAACCAGAACCCTCTATATTAGACAGAACTGAGGAAATGCATACAGGAACCTCTTCTTCCAGGGGCAGAACAACCTGTCTCGCCAAAAAACTCCAGGTCCTGGAGTGAGTAAGCAAGAATGCTGCAGTTTTGCGTTGTATGGGGACATGCAAAAAGATCAAGCTCCAAACAACTTCAGCACTTGAAGAGGTCATCCACAATGGAGTCCAGAAGTTTCCACTCATGGAACAATGACTGGGACCAGCTGAGGTGACCTACCAGGGAGTTGAAAGCACCAGGCAAAAAGATAGCCAAGAGGAACATGTTATGCTCCATGGCCCAATATCAGATCTTCATTGGTTCCCTGCAGAGAGAATAAGAATGAACCCCTTGTTTGTTGATGTAATAAATCATCAACATATTGCCTGTCCTGATCAACAGGGTCTGTCCCTGAAGAAGGAAGGCAAAGACCTGTAGTCCTAGTAGAACAGCCCTCATACACAGAGTATTGCTACAGAGTGATACAGGGAAGAACAAAATTCCTTGACTGGAAAAGGTCCTAGAAGGGCACCCCAACCAGACTCTGAAGCATCCATCTTCATACCTAGCAGGGCCAAGGGATGGAAAAATGGGGATCTTGTGTCAAGGTTGGTGAGGTCCAATCACTACAGGAGGGCATGAGGATGAGGAGTAGACAGACACCAGGATGAGACACTGCAGATCACTGAAGTGCTGAATCCAATGGACATAGAGGAATCCTCATGTGCAGGCATGCCAGTAAGACAATGAGGATGGCTGCAGCCATCTGACCAATGAGCCAGGGAAGGCATTGTGCTGAGACATAGCGACTGGATGGCACCAGATGGGCTTGGCCAGTTATGGCAGTCAGGAGGAATGCCTGGCCACCTGACTTCTCCAGGACAGTGCCTTTATATTAAAGATGCTGACATTGAGATAGAACCAACTTTGGTTCATTGACAAGGATACCTAACTGCTTGCAAAGCATCCAAAACAGTATAAATGATAGCTTCACTGAGATTTAAGAGCCAGTCATCCAGGTATGAAGTGCAGTGACCACCTCCAAGGAGCACTTGTTGAAGACACGCAAAGCTGAAGATAAGCCAAATGGCAAGATAAAAACTGGTAATGATAGCACTGTAGCATAAAGTGACGGTACTGCCTGTGACTGCATAGAACCGTAATATGAATTTAAGAATCCTTCATATCCAGGGTACAGAGCCAATCCCCTTGCAACATCAGAGGGCATAGGGACTGGAAATAGAATTTGTAAGAAGAAAAGGATCACTTGGCCCACCCAGTCTGCCCAGAAGGTCCCTGCCTAGTCTGTCTCCGTAGACCATAACTGGTTTCTGGCAACCCTCCCTTCTCCCTGCCTATTTACTAATATTCTCCTATCTCTATCCCATACATGCTTGAAGGCCCTTATTGATTTTGCATATATCACTTCTGCTTGCAGTCCACCACACTTTCAGTGAAATAGTACTTCCTCACATCCTTCTTAAACTCCACTACCTCCTTTCACCTCAATTATAAGCCCTCTGGTTCTGGTGCACTTTCTCATTTGAAAGAGACTCCCCTCCTGTACCTTGTTAACCCCCCCCAAGGTTCTTGTAGGTCTCTATCATATCCCGTCTCGCGCTCCTCTTTACTGGGGTGTACATGTTGAGATCCCTCAGTCTCTTCTCAGGCTTTTGATGCAGCCTCTGCAACATTTTAGTTACCTCCTCATATTTACTCCAATCTATCTATGTCCTTTCTGAGCTCCGGCCTCCAGAACTGGACACAATACTCTAGGTGGGGGTTACCAACGAGCAATAAAATGGTAACACCACCTCCCACCTCCTGCTGGTGATACATCTCCCTATGTACAGTGGTAGTTATATAAAAACAGGTTACTCACCAGTAACAGTAGTTCTAGGAGTGGTATATGGTGTACATCCATACTTCTGGCAGTATCCTTTCCCTTTAAGACTCTGTCCAGAAGGTCTTCAAGTTAGCTCTTCCCACCCACTCAAGTGATGACTTCCTCGGCACCGCACCATGACGTCAGATCTTACCTGCTGGAAGTAAGATACAGTGTGCCACTTGCCAGGGGAGGTTGGGTGGGTTGTGTGGATGTACACCATATACCACTCCTAGAAGGTACAGTTACATAGGAACTTACCGTAACAGCAGATCTTCAAGCTCACTCTGACTTCCAGTGACATCACGGCCCGCCTAGCAGCCTGAATCTTGAGCTCTCTATCCCCCCAGGAGAAAAAGGTCCACAAAAACCTTCAAAAACCAAAATATTACATCAAAAATACCTTCAGGAAAGAAAGGTGGACCCAAACAATCTAGATTGAGAGTGACAGCGAAAATAATCAAAGAGGATGGCTCTCGATTTCGTGCCTTAAGCTCCGAGGGGAGCAGAAGCCCTTCCCCGGCCTCCTGCCACAGTGAAGCCGAAGATGCAGACAGGGAAGAAGAAAAACTGTCCCTCAATTGTTTTGAAACCCTCCTACAGGAGATTCGGAGATCCAGAATGGAAAATCGGATTGATTTTGAAAATTTTGAACAGATTCACCCAAGTGGAACACAGGATAGGTGAAAATGAGACCCGCACTGCCACATTAGAAGAAGGAGCATCTAATATGTGTGCTGCTATCAACACCCTGGTGGACTGCACAGAGGCCCTGCAAGAAAAGTGTCTAGATTTAGAATCCAGATCTCGGCGGAAGAATTTACGCATTTGAGGCCTCCCAGAGGGGGCTGAGGTGGGCATCATGTGTGATTTTATCAAAGATCTCCTTACAGACATCCTTGCCCTGCCACAGACTTTTAAATTTGACATTGAGAGAGCCCATCGAGCTCTGATTCCTAAATCGCAGGACCCAGCAGCAAGACCCTGAACCATAGTCCTGAAAGTCTCAATGTATAGAGATAAGGAAGATTTATTAAGAATGGCATGGCAAAAAGGGGAGATCAAGTACAATGGGGCTCAGTTATATTTTGATAATGATTACCCCTCCCCCAGAAATTCAAAGAGCCAGAATGAGGTACCTTGAAGTAATTGAGGTGTTGTGCCTCAACAAAATAAAATTCCAGATGCCTTATCCATCTCGCATGAAGATTTTCTGGGAGGAGGGCCTGAAATTATACCACACAGCAGAGGAAGCCATGGTGGCCTTGAAGCAGCGAGGTATAGCAATACATCCTCTAGCGCCCCAACCCCAGAGAGTGATCGGAACAACCCCTGACTGGCAAGCGGTTTCCAGGAGGAATGTTAAGGCAGACAGACACGATTCCACTCCACAGGCTTTGGCAGACATCAGGAAAATTCTGGGAGCAATGCAATCAGCTGACTAGAGTGAAGAAATGACCAGAGACACTTGAAGGACACGCAACTGTGAGTTGTCAGCCTACTACAGGCTACCTGATATGGTGAAGTGGCCCTGACTTGAGGGAACTCTCATTATTGTGTCTGCCTATCGGGGGGGGGTTAAAACTATATCTTCATGGTCGAAAGCATGTCCCTAAACTGCAGCAGCCTAAGGAACTCCCGAATTAACTTGGACAGAAATCACTACGGGGTTTGCTGATTTTATTTTTAATATCAACCCATAAGTACCACATCTAAATGGTCAAGCTATACAAAGTACCAGGGGGGAGAGTCTTTCGAGACCACTAAGACTGGTAAACCACCAAAACAAGCCATAAACAAATGGGACATGGTAAATTAAATATAATGGTAGCTGTCCTCAGCATCCTACAAACTGATAAAAGGGGGATTCTCATAGTGGCACATGATATGGACTGGGTGGGGGAGTGAATGAATAAGAGCCTTACTGATACCTGTACAATCTGTGTAATGCTGCTAAATCGACTTTATCTGATCTCCGGGGGGGGGGAATGGGAGGGAGTGAGACATAAGAGTGAACTCAGTTATGTGGTTGCGATGTGGGCTGTGGCTATGCCTTCTTTTGCTTCACTTAAGCACACACGCTGAAGCAACTGCAGTGTCCCCCATAACAGGGGGAAGGATATACACTGCGACTTTGTTGAGAAGGCTTGCATGGAAACAAGCGCCCTCACGCAAAGTTAGGGGAGTACCAAGTATCTCCCCCTACCTTGGAAGCTTAATGTTAGAGTTTTATTTGTTAAAATTTGATTCTGTGTTGTTAACATGCCCAGTTGGCACGCTATTTAAGGTTAGAGAGGAAATCATACATAGCACACTGTGTCTAAGGCTGCTGAAATCAAAAAAGTCTTGTCCAAAACCTCACAATATCTCATCTAGATCAGAGAGGATTACTAATTATTTAGACAATAGGTAGCTCTGATCTTAAAATCCTCACTTATATTGTAAATGGCCTAACTAACCCTATTGAGAGGAAAAAGATATTGACCCATGCAAAACAGACCAAAGCACAATTTGTTCTGCTGCAAGAAACCCACTTGTCAGCGGCGGAACATTTGAAGTTACAACAATGTGGCTTTGGTGAAGTATATGCAGTGACATATAAAGCGGGGGAGAAGGAGAGGAACAGCCATTCTGGTGCTGAGGGGGACACCATTCACTTTGCTGGAAAAAAGGATAGAAACTGAAGGCAGATATGTGGTCCTTTGTGGCACGCTGGATGGCAAACCCTTGACTCTGGCGTCGGTGTATGCTCCTTGGGCTCCCCATTTTCATTTTATAAAAATGTATTAGTAGAGATCATGGAAAAGGCAGCGGGTATGGTGATCTTGGGGGAGACTGGAATATACTTCTTGATCCTCACAGAGATTCTGCCTCCAAGACATTAAGAAATGATAATAAGATAGCCAAACAGCTTAAGCTATTGCTAGAGAAACTGGGTTTGTATGACACATGGCGCCACACTGAGGGCTCTGTCCCAGGATATGCTTTTTATTCCCACGCCCACCAGACATATTCAAGAATAGATAGATTTCTGGTAAATAAGGAATACCTAGGGAATGTGAAAGGATGCATGACAGGCACTAGAGCAATATCAGACCATGGCCCCCTCCTGTTAGAGATTATGCTGACATCCCAACAGAAGACCAGTTTTTGGAGACTTAACCTGTCTCTCCTAATTCTATGTTTCTATGTCAAGGAACAAGGAAGTTCTAGATCAGCTTCCACCACTGATAAAGCAGGCATTGCAGGAGAATGACACACCAGCAGTGGGGATTGGAACAATTTGGGACACTATCAAAGCAATGGTATGGGCGGAATTAATTGCAGTAGTAGTGGTAAGAAAAGGCAGAGACTCCAAAAGCAGCAGGAGCTAGAGGACAAGATTAGAGATCTAGAACAGACACAGCAGATTAAAATGAATACACAGAGGGGTAAAGAACTAGAGACCTTGAAAAAAGAATTAAAATACTAGACTGGAAAGTGGAACAAAACCTAATGTTTCTTAAACAAAAATACTGTGAAGGCAGTCCATGGGCTTTAAAAATGCTAGCATACCATCTGAGGAGTCGTGCTGCTAAGGCACATAAGGTAAAAATTGCTCATCCTCACACTAGGAACTAGCAATACTAAGGGAAAGAAATACTAGGTGCATTTAAAACCTTTTATGAAAAACTCTATAAAGCCAGAGAGGGAGTTGCCCCAGAACAAATCCAAGAGTTCTTACAAAAACTGAAACTACTACCCCTGAACAGAACTTGGACATAATAGCCCCAATAAGAACACAGGAGGTAGAGACAGTTATTAGCAGAGGAAAAACAGGAAAGTGTCTGGGAACGGACCGGCTCCCTGTTGAATTTTATAAGAAATTTAAAGAGACTTTGGTTCCCATTCTACAGAGAGTTTACCAGGGAGCAATGGGGAGGAAGGGGTGTATTCCACCTTCATGGTCATATGCTTTGATCTCTGTGATCCCTAAGCCCGACAAGGATCCCACCCTCTGTCCCTCATACCACCCAATCTCAATACTAAATGTAGACTATAAACTTTTTGCTTCAATTTTGGCTAAAAGACTGGAAGATAAATTACCCCGGATCATAGCCCCTGATCAGACAGGGTTTGTTATAAACCGACAAGCTGCAGACAATATTAGATGCATTTTAAATATAATAGACCACTTAAATAAAACAAAAGACCCTGCCCTGATTCTAAATCTAGATGCAGAAAAAGCATTTAATCAGGTAGATTGGACATTTTTATATGGGGTCCCTGCTGGGTTTGGCTTCTCCGAGGATCTTGTGGGGGTGATTCAGAGACTTTATACAGACCCAAAAGCATATGTCAGGGCCAATGGACAGACCTCTGAGAGATTCATCCTTGGAAGGGGTACCAGACAGGGATGCCCGCTGTCCCCCTCCTTTTCCTAATTTACATTGAACTACTTGCACAGTGGATCAGACAAGACATAGGTATCAGAGGGGTGGAACTGACTGAACATGAGCATAAACTAGCCCTTTATGCTGACAACGTGTTAATATACATGAAATATCCAGAGCAGTCACTTCAGGAGCTGACAAAATTGATACAGGCATACACTGAGCTCACTGGTTACACCCTGAACTCCACCAAAACAGAGGTGATATGCCTTAATTATACCCCCTCAGAGACAATACAGACCCAATACCCCATGAGATGGAAGACCCAGACGATGAAATATCTAGGGATCACGCTAAGAAATCACACCGACCTCCTTTTCCTGGATAACTATCTACTCATAGGTAACCATATGCAGATGGACATACATAGATGGTCATTAATGCCCTTGCCAATGTATGAGAGAATTCAAACAGTGAAGATGACCCTCTTACCTAGGATTTTGCTTATATTTCAAGGGGTCCCAGTGAACCCCCCCCCCCCAATACAATGGCTAAAAGCAGTCCAAAAAATAGTTAGTAAATTCATATGGGCTGGGAGGAAACCGAGAATCAGGTGGTCTGTCTTGGAAGCCAGAAAACCCTGGGGTGGATGGGCAGTGCCTAACCTGACAGAGTACAGGCTAGCCACCCAGCTCAGATGGGCCTTTTACTGTGGCAATGACCAGATGGAGGCCTTTTGGAGAGACACAGAAACTAAGCAGACAGGGGACCTAGATATTTTTGAAAGCCTCTTTTTGAACCCCTCACAAAGGTAACAGACAAATGACTGGTTTTCTGGCATGAAAGTAACAATGCAGGCCTGGGACAAATATCTTACATTCCCAACCATTAAAAGAGAGGTTTGGAAACATGCCCGTTTCTGGCAAAACAAGGATTTTCCCCCCAGGCAAAACTGACCTTTGGTATAGGAGACAGTACCAGCATGGGTTGAGGTACCCACATCAGGTCCTCCGAGGGAGTACAATGACCTCGTTCATGGAGTGCCAGGCAACCTTAGGCTAGGGCACACATGACATTTTTAGATATCTACAGGTTAGCAACTACACAAACAAACAGATTAGAGTAGAGACGTTTGACCCACCAAAACAGCTTAAAATCCCCACTCTAGGGGACATAATACACAAAAACAATACAAAAGGGATGACATCTATATACAGCTCACTAC
This sequence comes from Neoceratodus forsteri, assembly GCA_016271365.2. Taxonomy (NCBI): domain Eukaryota; kingdom Metazoa; phylum Chordata; order Ceratodontiformes; family Ceratodontidae; genus Neoceratodus; species Neoceratodus forsteri. The sequence continues at coordinate 1,126,731,962 of CM028132.1, read as the reverse complement.
AAGATCAAAAAACCTAGAACACAAAGTACATCACTGTAAAGTGGGAGGAAGAGGCAGATTGTGAGCTGAGAGAGGAAGACTGGCACAAGACATGGAGGGGAACATTCCAGACCACTGTGACTCCAAAATGGCACAAATTATTTTGGAGAGTGAGGGTCCGGTTCTTCCTGTCTCCAGTTAAGCAACCAAAATGGGACAAAACTAAAACAACCCATTGCTGGAGAAAATGCGGGGAACAGGTAGCCACCCACATCCATATCTTTTACAAATGCCCCAGGTTACCCCCCTTCCTGAAAAGCATACTGCATAAGCTCCAAACCCTTTTTCAAATTGAGGAAACTATCCTTATAAGTCATTTGGGCTGGGGTGTACCCCCTAAAGGGGTCAGGGGTACTACAGACCACTACCTGTGGAACATCTGTATAGCAGCATTAGGTAAGGCAAGAACAAAGAAGTGGTTGAAAAAGGAGCCTCCAATGATTTTGGAGTGGGAAGTAATTATACAGGAGGTTCAAGAGATGGAGGAGATCACCTATCAGGTACAAGATAGATTACCCAAATATATTGAAATATGGTCTAAATGGACACTGCTAAAGGCCGATTGAGCAGAAAGTTACAGAAGGTTAAGTGAAGGTTGAACGTAGATTAATTTTCCTATGATGCAGCCAGTATTAGAAAGTGATTATCTGTAAAACATTATAAACTAGATGTAACCCCCTTGTTACCCGGGGTTACTAGAATCCCAGTAAGACCTAGTGGTAGGCAGGGAAGGCAGCTTGTGAAACTCCAGTTAAATGGGTTTCACACCGTCTCACTCTGTTCTCAGTCTCAGCTGAGACTGAGGGATGACATCACCAATAGAACTATCGCAGCTGCATGAGCCACATTGGAATCTGCAGCAAGGGAGTTGGCATAGAACGTTGGGAAGTTTTGAAGTCAGTCTTCAGTAAGTCTTCAGTTGAGTGTCAGCCAGTTCAGTGTGAAGTTGGGAGCTTGCTGAGAAAGCAGCTCAGTGAAGGCTCTAGGAGCCTCAGCTCTGTCAAAGGGCTACTTTTAAGTAAAAGGGTGTGTGTCTCTACCTTAAAGAGAGACACAGAAGACAATTGAAGTGGTGGAGACTGCTGTTTTTGGGTCTTAGTGCCCCTCGGGGGGGGCAGGAAAGGGTTCCCTGCAGATTCCTGGGGCAACCCCCTAGTTCTGCTTGTGAAGGAAAAGCTGCCTGTGTGTTCCAGAGTTTATTTGGGAGAACAAGAAGATTTGTGAGTCACCTGTGGGGCACCTGCAATGTGAGGGTGAGTGTCTGCTCTTGCTAAAAGGGCCTATGTTTTTCACCCTGGAACTTGTGTGACAATGTGGGGATTGAACTACTAAAATTTCAGAGGAGGAGTTACCAGCTGGGGGGAGGTGTGTGCAGTTGGGGAACACTGAGGAGGAGAAGGACCTGGGGTTGATTATAACAGGGAATATAAACAACTCTGCTCAGTGTAGGAGAGCAGCAGCCAAAGCCAACAAGATACTGGGCTGTATAGCAAGGGGGATCTCCTCTAGAAGTAGAGAGGTGATCCTTCCCTTGTACAGGTCACTGGTCAGTCCTTACCTGGAATACTGCTTGCAGTAGTGGCACCCATTCATGAAGAAAGACATCAGGCTGATGGAAGGGGTGCAGCACAGAGTGACTAAGATGATCCAGGGTTTGGAGGGAAATTCCTACAAAGAAAGGCTGAACAGGCTTAACATGTATTCCTTGGAGGAGAGGAGGGATAGGGGAGACATGATCGAGACCTTTAAGTATCTGAAGGGGATAAACAAGATGAATACAGGAGACATATTCCAGATCAGAAGGGGGATATTAGATGTGGAGAGGTTGTGAGATAACAGATGGACCAGACACCAAACTTCAAGTTCAACACACAATCTCTGTGTGATGTTTATTCAAAATGCAGATGATAACCTTAAGCAATGGCATATCCCTTCTTCAGTACATCAGTTTGCAGCAACAGACTATGCAAGTCTTTTCTCTGCACTTAGTCAGCACCTACTAACTCACTGATCTCTGATCTAACTTACCAGTTGAGCTTCAGCCTCCACTCTTGTTTGCTTGGGTAGTGTGGGCTCAAATAAAAAAAAAAGAAAAAGAACCTCAGTGCAGAAGCACTGAAATAAGGGTTACCCCAAAACTGCATTGACAATAAGCCAAGATTCAAAGAAACACAGCATCACACACACTTCCCTAATGCAAAGCATCATGGAATATATGCAAATCACTGTGACAGTTCAGACTTGTTCAGTTTACAGCAATTTACATGCATTTTAAACAGCACAACTAACTTTATTTTTATCATACAGTCAACTAGTACTTTTTACCTTTATCAAAAACATCTAGTGCCATGGTATTTTCAATATTTACAGGTTTTATACACATAAGATATATACATTAAAGTATTTTATGACCTAGTGCCATTGCATACTAAATCCAGTAACGAGAAACACAGCCTGTTTTTTTATATCAGCTCGGATGTCACAACAATAACCTCCCTGTATGAGGACCAGAGAGGGAAAAGGAAAATTAAAGAGGACACTATAACATAGTCAAGAAAGGGAAGGGGGTGCCCATAGGTGCCAACCTTATGGACTAAAAATTATAAAGAATAGATTAGGCTAAGAAATAGAAGAACTGTTGCAACAGTTTTAAGAAAAGGTCAGTCCTCAAGAGTGGCAGGAGCTCCCTGTCACATTAGGGGGCACCAACTGAGGTTGGGGGGGATTCAGGAGGAGACATTATTTTACAGAGAGGGTGGTGGACACGTGGAAGACTCAACCTCAGGAGGTGGTTTCCTGCAGGACAGTGGGCTGCTTCAAGAGGGGTTGGGACACAGTGATGGAGGGAATGGCTGTGGGGAGGGGAGGGGCAGCTGCAAGTTGAGGGGCTAGCTGCACAATTGAGCAGACTCGATAGACCGTGTGGCCTGTTTCTGCTGGCATTTGGTATGTTTGTAAGCCCAGAGGTGGAAAGGGCTGGTGGAGCTGGAGGTGCCGACCCTCTGCAGCAGGAAGGCACTATTGCGGTCGAAGATTTATGAGGCGACCATGACCAGGAAATTGACCGGGCCTGTTCTCGGTGGTTCTCCTGATGTTTGTGCTTTCCCGATTTCTCCCTATGGGAGGAAGAAGAGGCCCCTAAGGACTGCACCAGCGAGGTCAAAGAGCTTCTGGCCTACAGGTCCTTTTCTATAGCAAGCAGCTTCTGTTTTAGAAGATGGCTCTCCAGCATTTTCAGTCGACGTCTCCAAATGGCCTGGTTGAATTTCTGGCAGAACTGGCAGGTTTTGGTGTCTTGGCGGGGGTCTAGGAAGATCAGGCACAAAGAGCGAGCATCCTTTTTGGGAATCTGTTTGCCACAGGAACACTTTATGGAGTGGTTGGAAGAAGAGGCTAGTGGAGAAGACATAAACTTGTTGGGGAAAAACACCAAAAAATGTGATGTTAAACTGCACAAGATTTGAAAATAAAAAAGTGAGGTAAACATGGGAAATGGTGGTCAACTGTAGCTGTCACATTCACTGAGGTACAATGTGCATGGCTAGATGGTGGGAAAAGAACTGAGGTAAGTGTGGTAGACCGCCCTCCTGTATAGCCTGTACTGATGTCAGATGACTGACGTCAGCAAGGGGGGGGTGAGGTCCCCCATGGTAGACTGGTAGCAACAAGTTTTCCGTGTGGTCTTAATGCCTGGTGACATAATCCTACCAGTGTGGCCTTCTGCAAGAGCCTTCCTTGAAGTAAGATCTACTGTTACAGGTGAGTAACCTGTTTTTCTAGGGACATGGATATGGTGTACTATCCATACTTCTGGCAGACTCCTAGCAGTTCTCCAGGGAAGTGGGGGCAAGGCACACACCCCCTACTTAAGAAAGAGAGATTGGAGAACCGAGGACCCTAAACCAGCATCCTGGCATGACTCAAGGTCAATGTGGTAATGGGAGATGAAGGTGTGTGCTGACTTCCAGATAGCAGCCCTGCAGATATCCTGGATAGGGATATCCCTGGAAGCAGCCAACAAGGTAGCGGTATGTCTGGAGGAATGATCCCTTAGCCCAACGGGAGGCTTCCTACCAGTCAACCTATAGCAGAGGTTGATGCAGGGCACACTTCACCTGCCAATCATCTGCTTTGCTGCCAGTGTACCAGGTGCTGCTTCAGCGTAGGTGACAAATAGCTAGTGAACCTCTCCCCAAACTCCAGCCGTGTGATCCTCATATTAGGCAAGCGCTCACCTTAGGTCCAGGGTATGAAGCCTGTGCTTGGCCTCCAAGGTGTGGTTGGTGAAGAAACTGGAAGATTCTTCAGCTGGTTAAGGTGAAACTCTGACACATTGTTTCAGGAAAAACTTCGGGATGGGGCAAAGGACAACCTTGTCCCCCAGAAGACCAAATAAGAATACTCCACCAAGAACACCTGGAGCTCACTGATCATTCTGGTGGATGTGATAGCCACCAAGAAGGCAGTCTCCCACAACAGGTGAGACATTTCACACCTGTGCATAGGTTCAAATTGCTTGCCCATGAACTTTGCCAACACCAGCAACAAGTCCCAAGGTGGTGGTGGTTCACGCACTGGAGGGGAAATGTGGTCAAGGCCTTTAAAAAAGCACCAGATCACCTTCTCCTGTGCCACTGACTGCATACCAGCTCATGCCTGGTATGCAGAGATGGCTGCCAGGTGCACCTTAAGGGTCGGTGACTGAAGGCTCAACTGAGAGAGGGACCAAAAGTAATTGAGAATGCTAACCACTGGGCAAGATAAGGTGTCAAGCTCCTTGCCCTTGCACCAAATTTAGAACCTCTCCATTTGAAGGCATAACATTTTTGGGTCGACTCCTTCCAAGAAGTCTCAACCACAGTGAGGGCATCGTCAGAGAGATCCAAAGCCTGAAACTCTAGCCACTCAGGAACCAGGCTGTCAGGTGCAGGGATTGAAGGTCAAAATAGAATACCTTCCCCTGACTGCATGAGAGCAGGTCCAGGTGCAAAGGAAGATGCAATGGGAGCCTGCAGCTGAGGCTGAGGAGATCAGGGTACCAGAACTGGTGGGGCCAGTCTGGAGCCACCAGGATCATCCATGCCTTGTACCCCCTGGCTTTGAGCAGCACTTTGTGTATCATCGGAAAAGGAGGGAAGGCATACATGATGTCCAGGGTCTGGGGCCTTGAGAAGCCATTCCCCTGTAGCATTCCCTGCTGAAGAAGGTGGTCACAGCCTCAGTTTTGCATTCTCCCTGGAGGCAAACAGATCTACCAGAGGGGTGCCCCACCAGGAGAAAAGACTGTGCCACTACCTCCTGATGGAGAGGCCACTCTTGAGACACCTCGTCTACTTGGCTGAAGACATCTGCCAGCTGATTGGACACACCAGCCACATGGGTGGCTAGGAGATCAGCATTCAGGCTGAGCATGAGGGTCCCGATGCAGAGAGCTTCCCTGCACAAGGAAGGGAGCACATCTCTCCCTGTTTGTTGAGGTAGTCCATGGTCCTGATGTTGTCCATCTGGATCTGAACCACCTGACCCCAAATGTGTGAAGCAAAGACTGTTAGCACCAACCAAACTGTCCAAAGCTCCAGTAGGTTGATATGGCATCAGGACTCCTTGGGGTCCCAGAGTCTGTAGACTCTGTGCTCCCCTAGGTGGGTACCCCAGCCCATAAGGGAGGCATCGGTCATGATGGTGTCCATCAGCTTCAAACAGACAAATGGGATTCCTTCCTGCAGATGTTCTGGGACTAACCACCACTGGAGGGTGTCCCACATCAGCTGGGTCACAGTGACTGGCTGGTCAAGCTGGTCCTTGCACTGAGGCCATTGATGGGTGAGCTCCCACTGCAGAGAGCGCATTCTCTACTGGGCCCAATGGACCACTCTGGTGCATGCCACCATGAATCCCAGGAGGCGCAGAAAATCCCATGCAGGGTGCAACTGCCCAACCTGAAATAGTTGGGAAAAGTAGGAGAGAACCTCTGCCCAGTTTGCCGGGAGTTGAGCCCCTGGCTCTGTAAGAGTTGAGCTCCACCCCAATGAAGTGTATCACCTGTGAAGGTACAAGCTCCAACTTAGTCTCGATCACAAGGAGGCCAAGGGACAAGCAGGTCTGGAGGGCCAGGTCCCTGGACTGCTCCACTTTCTCCCTGGAGGGACATGCTATCAAGCCAGCCATTCTGGTAGGGATACACCCAGATCCCTCAACATCTCAGGCAGGCTGCTACCAGTGAAATGCAGTTGGTGAAGACCCTGGGAGCTGAAGAGCGGCCGAATGGCATGTCCTTGAACTCGTAGAAAATCCCCTCCACTCAGAACAGAAGGAACCGGCGGTGGGGCAGATGGATGAAAACATGAAAAAAATACATCCCAAATTTCTAGAGATCAGAACCACATGTTCTGCTTCAGGGATGGAATGATCTGAGGCAAAGTGACCATCTTGAAGGTGCATGACCGACGAAATCTATTCTGGTCATGCAGATCTAAGATGGGGCACCAGCCCCTTGTTCGCTTTGGGACCAGGAAGTACCTGGAAATAAACCCTGAGCTTACTGGAGGGTTTGGGACTTGAGCCACTACCTTCTTCTGGAGAAGCTGGGCAATGTCTTCCCAAAGGGCTGGCAGCATGTCGGCAGACACGATGTCCTCCCGTGCAGCACGGGCTTAGCATGGCAGGTAAGACTTGAAATCAAGAGGCAGACCCTCCCTGACCAACCACATCAAGGACCCACCTGTTCATGGTGACAGCAGACCAGGCAGAAATAAAGTGGCAGAGCAGACCTCCCACAGGAGGACCCAGAGGATACAGGATGGGCATGGGACATCCCCCAGCCCATCACTGGATAGGCTTGGAGGTGGAGGAGGGACTGGCTGAGGAAGCAGTGGGACCTCAACCACCTGGTTTGAGGACAACCAAAGCAACTGACTTTGGCCGAGGATGCCAAGCCTAGGCCTGCTGCCCAGCTGGGGGCTGAGACGGCTTGGCCACAGGGGCAAAGAGGGGCTGAAAGGGCTTATTTCTCTGAAGCTTGGAATCCCTCTGGGCAGAGGTAACAGAGTCCAGGGTGATGTTGGACTTCTCAATCCAAGTGAGGTGTCCTTCCACCCCCGGCCCAAACAAGCCAGTGTCCAAGAAGGGGATATCCGCCAACTTGTGCTGGGTGTCTGCCGTAAAGGAAAAATTTGCAGCCAAGCCCTGTGGAGCATGGCCACTGCAGCAGCCATGGACCGGGTATAAGAATCATTGTTGGCCATGGTCATCTGGAGCTGCTGTTTGGCTACTGCTCTGTCCTGGTCTCAGACATGCTTGACTGTGGTCTGTATGTCAACCAGGAGCCGAGGAAGCACCTCATCAAGAGTGCCGAGTAAGGCGTGAACAAAATGGGCCATCATAAGGGCTGAACTCACCTGTTGAAGGCTGACAGAAGAGGCTGCATAGACCTTTTTGGCCATGTGATCCAATTTCTTGGACTCTTTGTTGGGAGGTTTGTCCATGTCCCCAACATTGCTGGTATGCCGAAAGACCAAGTCAGCCACCAAACCCTCAGCCAAGGAAGGTACTGTGAAACCTGACAGAGAACCCATAGAGACCACATACTTTTGGGCCATATGAGCTGATGGTGCAGGGCAGGATGCAGAGTGCTGCCAAAGCTCCAGGCCAGAGCCAAGAATAGCCTGGGTGACTGGGAAGGCGACCCCTGGGGAGTCACCTCAGTCGAGAATTTCGGTCAAGGGATACTTGTCCTGTTTATGGATGGGCTCCATCTGAATCCCAGTTGATTCTAAAATGAGACAGAGCAAGCCCCCAGAGGAAGTGGAACCATACTCTGTAGACAAATCCTCCTCTGATTTCATGTCCATAGGATGAGAATGCAGGGAGGAGTCCTCAGACTCCGAGGATTTGATGAAAAGTGGTTGACCTCCTGAGTCCCCACTGACCCTGCAGGGCCTATTGGGATTAACAGTGACCAATAGCCGATGAGGAAGCCCGGGAGCAGAATGGGCATCATTAGGAGGGGGACAATTCTTTGGCTGCCCAGGAGGCGGCTCCACCCTGCTGGGCAGAGCGGCTGAAACAGGCCGAGCCGGAACAGGTCGAGTCAGAGCAGGCTGGAGTCTCAGTGGCGGGAGCCACAGAAGAGCTGGGGTGGAGGCCAGAATCAGCTTAACCCCAGATAACATGAGCTGCCATATTAGCTCTTTGTAGCACTGGTGCATCTTGCATTGGAACCTCTCCTCACCCGAGAAGGAAGAATAGTGGTGGCACCACTTGTCCGAGTGACAAGAGTCGGAGTGCCTATGTTGGTGAGGGCTGCTTGACTCCACGCTACAGGATCTTGACCTCGACCTCCAGGTAACCCAACAGCAAGAAAGAGAGGGAGCCGAAACTCCTCCGAGTGAACAGGATCCTGAGGGCTAGGGACTGGATCAGGAAGCTGGTCCGACCCTCCCTGGGAGGTGATAGGCTGGACTGGAGTCCAAGAGAGTGGAGTATCTACCTTGTCCTGTGACAGCGCGTTGATTGGTTCCAGAAAAATCTTGACAGGTTGGTCAATGTACATCTCAGCCAACAGGCCTGATCGGGAGAACATAGAGCCAGCAGCCTGGACTGACGGATCAACCATAGTTGAAACCTCCAAGGAAGTGCGGGAATCCGAGGTCCGGGAGTGCATGCGATGCCACGATTGTCAACGAGACCTTTTTTAAGTTTATTTTTTGGATAATTTATAGGATTTTGTACCCTTAGAGGGACCCTGCCTAAGAGTCACAAGCAACTGGCACAAATCCCGAAACACCCCCATAAGGGTGGCGCCAAAGGAAAGCAGCACAAAAGCCGAAGCTGAAGAGGCATGCACTGTGGCAAGAGCCTCCACCTCCTCGAAGGCTGTAAACTGTTATGCAGATCCCACTGCCGCAGAAATACCTAACAGGCATCTTTCAAGCAAACGAGACAGTCCCATTCATCTGGGCACCCGAGAAGGAGTCAAGCGTGCCGGTCCTCCAAAGTACTAGGATGCAAAGAGCAACAAAGACCACAAGCCTGGGGATCATGACTGTGGCCTAGGCAGTAGACGCATGAGGTGTGTGTGTCCATCCTGGACATCTTCTGCCCACAGTCACATTTTTTGAAACCAGGAGCCGACTTCAAGTCGTCCATGCCGACAAGAGTTTCAAATGAATTTGAAAACCAACTTGAAGACAGTTTGTTTAGTTGTTTTGAAAACAAAGGGCTTACTCAATGCAGAGTGATAAGAAGAGAACCTCCTTCCAGCAGAAAGGAAGATCTGATGTCACGGGGCTCTGCCAAGTGAGTACCACCCAGGTGGATGGGAGGAGCCAGCTTGAAGACCTTCCAGCCAGAGTCTTAAAGGGAAAGGATACTGCCAGATGTGTGGATAGTACACCATATCCCTAGAAAAGTTGACCACAGTACTGTGGTATTGCAGCAACAGCAGAAAAAAATGCTGCTGATTTACTGCTACCACAGAAAAAATTCATGTTATTCAATGCATTTGTTTCCTGCTGCAGCAACAAACTGTGGCATGTTTTTTCTGCAGTTGCGGTAAATACTGTGGTACTGATCAACTTTTATATAACTACCACTGTATCCCAATGGTCCTATCCAGTGCTTTGTCACACTGCTTTGCCTCTTTGAGGTCATCAGATATAGTAACCCTAAAGTACCTTTCCTGCTTAGTGATTGTTGGTACCCCACCATCCTATACTCAGTTCTTTGGTGTCTATGACCTAGGTGCATGATTTTGTACTCTTTGGCATTAACCGCAGCTACCATGCCCTTCACCACTCCTCTAGTTTTCCAAGGTCCCTTCACATTCTCTCCACCCTCTCCTGAGTATCTGCCCTATTACGGATTTTAATGTGACATCTGCAAAAGACACACCTTCCCTTCCCTTCCAGTTCTTCTGCAATGTCACTTATGAAGAAACTAAAGAGGACCTATCCCAGTACTGAATCATGTATCACCCCACCGATCACTGTCCCCTCATCAGAGTGAGTGCCGTTAACCACCACCCTCTGTCACACATCCATTAACTAGTTTCTTGCCCAGTTTACCACTTTAGATCCCACCCTTAGACTGCTCAATCTCTTTATCAGTCTCTTGTGTGGCACAGTGTCGAAAGTCTTGCTGAAGTCCAAATTTGCCACATCCACTGCCCTTACCTGATCTATTTCTTTGGTCACCTAGTTGAAGCAGTGTTTCCTTTAATCGTCCCACCAGTGGGGTGAGACTGACTGATCTATAGTTGCTAGCCTCCTCCCTGCTGAAGCTCTTATGGAGTGAAACCATGTCTGCTCTACCCAAGTCCTCCAGAACAATGCCTTTTTCCAGTCAACTGTTGAGTAAGGCCATCAGTGGTGCAGCAAACACCTTAATGAATTCCTTTAGCACTCTTGGGTATATCCCATCCATTCCCATGTCCTTGTCCACTTCCAGAGCTGCAAGTCCCTTCAGGACTCTTTCTTCTAAAAATGGACTTGTGTCCACCTTCCCTCCAAAATTGTTCCTGTTGCTCCCTGATGGTCCAGCCCCTCCTCCCTACACTGTAAAAAACAGCAGAAGTACCTGTTCAGGTTATCTGCTTTTTCTTGATCCTCTTCTACGCAGTCTCCTTCTGTCATCCTCCTTATCCTCACTGTCCCTCCCATTATTTTCCTCTTCTTGGTTATGTACCTGAAGAAAGTTTTATCCTTTTTAGCTACCTCTTTGGCTATCTTTTCCTGTCAGCACCTTTGCTCCCCTCACTGCCTTACCTGCCTTCCTCCATTTTACTTCGTACACCTCCCTGTTTACCTCCCTCTGTGTTTCTTTATACCTCCTGAATGCCAACCTTTTTTCCTTCATCACTGTGGACACTTCCCGGGTGTATGTTAACAGTTTTTTATCTGTTTGCTTTTGCTCACTTCCTTTACACAGAGGCTGGTGGTTTTAATTATGTTCACCCTTATTTTCCCCACTGTTCCTCTACAGCTCCCTGGCAATCCTCCCCTACTAGGCAGTTTCTGAACCAGTCTCTCATTCCTTTAAAAATCTGCCATCCTAAAATCCAGAATCCTTTTCCTTCTGTGGTTTGCCTCTGCTCCCATATTAATATTGAACCACACAGTATGGTGATCCCTGGTACCTACGGGACTGCTCATTATGATGTCTTCAATGCTGTCTCTGTTTGTAAGCACCATGTCCAGCACTCCCCCATCTCTAGTGGGTTTATTGACAAGCTGTCAGAAAAACGTGCCTTGTAGGAAGTCAAGGATGGTCCTGCCCCTTGCTGAAGGTGCAACTGGAAGGTTCCAATCCACATCTGGCAGACTGAAGTCCCCAGCTAGCAGCACCTCCCATTATTTGCCATCCTGATGATGGCTTCTCCTTATCCAACTCCTGTCTCTGTGCTAGAGGTCTGAATACCACCCCTGTACAGATAGTGGCCCCATATCCTGTCTCCAGGGTGACAAACAGCACCTCCAGCACTTTCTTTCCCTCCAAGTGCCCCTGTATTTCCATAGCCTTGATCCCCTCACTCACACATAAAACAACCTCTCCTTACCTCTGCTGAACAGTCCTGGTACAACCATGTCCCAGTAGTGATTTCAGTGTATAACAACTCAGTTTTGGAAACCAAATCCAGGCTAGTCTCCTCCATGATCACCTCCAGGTCCAGAATTTTATTTCCTAGACTCCTTGTATTGGTGCACATGGCTTTCCATCCCTTGCTCCCTCCCTACCTGCAACCCCTCTTCCCTTCCCCTTCTGCCTGTGCTTCTCCCTGATGCTCCCCAACCCTGTTTTTCCTCGTTACTCTCTCAGTTTTTTTGTCTCTTTTGCTCCTTTCTTCTTGCACCCTGGAATTATACCCCTGTTGTCTGCTGCCTTGTCTATATCCATTTCTTCTTGTGTCCCTGGCCTGGGAGAGCTTCCTCACCTCAGACTCTCCCTCCTTGTTGCTTCAGCATCTGGGGAGGGGGATTTTTGCCTTCTTTGGTAATACAGCATCCTTCCCTCCCCAACTAGTTTAAGTATTCATTCAAGTAACATTTACACCTCCCACTAAGTACTGTAGTCCCTCTCCTGTAAGGATACAGGCTGTTATCCTTATAGAAGCCCATATACTCCCAGCTGGCCCCCATCGCCAGTGTAGCTGAACCCTCCTCCCTGCACCATACTTTCGACCAATTGTTGAAAGTCCTTGTGCGGAGTGCCCAATCTTCTCCTTGGCTGTACACAGGTAACACCTCTACAAATGCCACCATGCACTCTACCTGCTTGAGTCCCATCCTCAGTCCACAGCTCCCTGAAATTACCCTGCACTGCCCCAAGCCTATCCCTTGCCAGGTCATTGGTCTCCAAGTGGACAATGACATCTAGCTCCCTCCCATGACCCGATGCCCTAACAATCCTCTAGATCTGCTCTCCATACCTCCAAACTGAAGCACCAGGAAGGCACTCTACCTCCCTCCCTCCCTCCCTCCCTCTCCCTTCTCCTCCCACTCCCAAGTCTATCCCCACCAGCAGCTACTTGCTCTTTGACTGCGCTTCTTCCTCCCACCTTGGAGCCTCCCTTCTGAGGACCCTTTCTTGCAACTGCTTTAGTTGCCTCTTACTGGCTGTCCTGTCCCACCAGCATGGAGAAAAAATGTTGCAGTGGTACAGGCTGAAGAGTGCTTGAGAAGCCCCCTGGTCCTGGTGCTTGTTCTTATTTGAAGAGAGACCATACAAAACTGCTTGTATTCTTTGTACAGGTCCAGGTCCTGAAGATCCAGGAGAGGATGTAAATTACCTGTTTACTTTGGAACCCAGAAATATTGAGAACAGCAACCCTGGTTTAATTCCATGACAGTCATGAGTTCTATGGACAGCTTGTGGAACAGCATCTGAATCTCATCCAGCAGTACAGAAAGGTAATGTGGAGGGTACCGATTCAGAGGGGAAGATGCACTGGAAGAGTGGATAGCAATGCCAAAGAATCCCCCCACTGAGCTATATCTGGGACCCAAGCATCCATGAAGATCTCACACCACTATGGTAGGAAGAGGAAGAGGAAGATGCAGCATCCCATCAGGATCCAGCATCTTTGGAAGGGAATAGGGGAGGCTGAAGGGAGTCAGAAGACTGCTGGGTGTCAAGGGTGCTGCCAGTACCAGCACATTTGGTGATCCTGACATGGGCACCATGAGGCAGAGGGGCTGCAGGGGGCCACTGGAACCCATGGCCAGGGCCACAGGAATAGCCTCAAACAGGATGGGAGTAGAAACATAGAATTTAATGACAGAAAAAGAGTGCTTGGTCTACCCAATCTGTTCAGATGTTTCCTGCCTGTACTGCCTCTGCAGACCTGATGTGGTCTCCATCAACCCTTCCATCTCCCTGCTTCCTTTCTAATATACCCCATCTATCCCATGCATGCTTGTAGCCCCAACTCTTCTAGCCTCCACCACTTCTGCTGGCAGTCTATTCCAGGGGTCTACCACCCTTTCAGTAAAGAAATATTTCCTCACATTACTGTTAAATTCTACCCCCTACCACCACCACCAGCTTCACTGCATGTCCCCTGGTCCAGATGGTTGTTTTTATTTGAAAGAGACTTACTACCTGTACCGTTCCTTACTTTGAGGTACTTACAGGTCTATTTTTTTTAATTATTGTTATTTCTGATTTATTTGTGATTTTACAACACATAATGGACAAGACATAAAAGGAAAGGCTTAATATTTATACATAAAATTCATCTCATCTTATGTTAAACAAACAAACAAAAAGCAATAGCACATAGTTCATTCCAAGTTGTATTATTTTGGTCATAGGAGATACTGTAGTTCATAAAAAGTTTTTCACAACTTAATGTATTTTTGACATTGTTATACCATTTATAAATACTGAAGGGTAGAAAATCTGAGCTATTCCATGATTCCAAAAGTAACGTTTTTGTAGTTATGGTAATTATGGCCAATACATTGTTTTATTATTAAGGTTTAATTTGGAAAAAAAATTCAATATAAACATTTCAAAAGACAGGGGTATCTGTATTTCTGATAATGTAGTTGCTCCTTTTTTTTGTGTTTGCCCACAATTGCTCTATCCTGGAGTATGTCCATAAGTGATGGTATGGTGTGCCAGTTTGAGAACACTTCCTCCAACACACAGGAGTATCTTTCAGACCCATTTTATATAAGTGATAAGGTGTCAATTATGGTTTTGAGTATAATTTAATTTATATTGACTTATTCCTAGCCAATTTATTGTAGTGGTTTGCGTAACACCATATCTGCTGCCATTTAAACTCTCATATAAAGGGAACACCCTCTTTCTTCCAAGAGTTTTATATTCTGGTTTTATGTTTAATAGATTTATATTCATTCATAGTAAGTATTTCTTTGTATTCTTTGCTAACTGCTTTTTTTTTATTTCCTATGTACAAAGTGTTCATATGGTGTTTGTTTTGCCAGTCTCTAATATCATTGACTGTAATTTTCCTAAAACGTTCTTTGTAAATATTCTTAATAAGAGCATATTTCATCCAGTCCAAATGTTGTATTGAAAATTTTGATTTAGGTTGCTCCATTGAAAATAGACAACATAATCTGTTATATACCTCCAGAAAAACATCCCTGCTTTGTTGAGCTTACTTATTGCTGAAAGTTCCATATATTATGTTGGTTTACTGAAATCAAGTCCTATTGGTATAAATGTATATTTGTATTTGTTAAGTTTGAAAAGACCATCACTATTTCTTTAATAATAGAGAAGTTACATTTAGCAAACTTACCAGAGACAAAATATAATGCTTTTATGGGTAAAGTGACTTCTTGCTTTTGTAATAATGTACACCAGATATCATTAGTGAATATTCTTGTTTGAAAATATTATATTGTGGCATTTTGGTGTTGGTCTGCCACAGGGATCCTTGCCTTCTTTTCAGTCCTGTCAAGCCCATCTCTTGCTACTCCAGCCGACGACTTCGCAGACTGTGCAAATGACTGAGTCAGACACACAAAATTCTTTATTCCACATAGGTTACATCTGCACACCATGAGGCATAGATTCAGATGATCACTAACTGCCAGCCAGATGGGGTCTTCTAGAGAGCTCCTGCTACACATAGACTTTTAATCTGAGACCATCGTGCAGTGAGGGTCCTTACAGGGGTGGCAGCTAGCCCTTAAGCCCCATGCCTAAGTCCCCGTGGTTGTGAAAGTGAATGCCACTTTAACAAGTAGTAACATAACATGAAAAGGAAAAAAAAAAGGAAACAGTTGAGAACTAGCAAGCATTTCAAGCTTGCAATAAAACTGTGACAGACATGAACTACAGGGAAGTTCATGTGAAGAAGACATTCCTGTGGAGGAAAAGACGTTAATGCAGTGTATGCAGCGTTAAATACCATTAGCCAAGCATTTGGGCATAGAAGAGCTACATGAGGACATTTATTGCAGAGGAATAATCATGTACAGACAGTGAGAAATATCACAATTATCAGGATAATGAGTCCCAAGAATGTCTAAGACCTGTTTGCACAAAAGTTCAAGACTTGCATTGACTTTTCTGATCAGTAGGGATGGAATTGTGAGTTGCTTGAACCAGGTCTTGACTGGACAAGGTAAAAAAGAAACCTAAGAGTTCTGAGAACTGTCAAAATTATTTGACTAATTAAGTCCAGGATCCATTCACAAATTTCTTGTGGATAACCTTCTTGGTCTGGTGCATGGGTGTGTACAAGAGAATCCTGAGAAGAAGAGGGCTGAGAAGTCCCAGGCAGTTCATCTGGGTTCAAGTCAGGTGCAAAAGAATCCAGCTAGAGACAGCTAGGAGTGTGAGGCTCTGAGTCAAGTGGTTGCAAGTTGTCAGAGGGATTTCTGACTCTGAAAGGATAACAGGCTCAAGTGCAGCTTCATTACTGGGGGGAGTGAGATCATCTAGGAGGGTGTTACTTAGGTACCCATGCTTCAAATGATTGATGTGGGCCTTGTTATGTACGAGCTTTAAATCTGATTTATGTCACAGACAGACATGAACTGGGGGAAGCTTTTCCATGATATAGAAAGGACCAGTCCAAGGACGGAGTAATTTCTTTGTGGCACCCAGAACTAAGACAGGTTTGTACAAGTAGACAATGTCCTCAACAGAAAAGGATGGCTTGTGAGACTTAGCTGCTGATATTTTCTGCATGGCAGATCTTCTTTCCCCAGTGTTGTTATGGCAACATGTCTGGCAAGTATAAGTTGTGCAAGTACAGAGATAAGGTACAAGAAAGCTGATTTTTGAACTTCTAGCAATGAAAGATCCATATCTAATGGAGTTCTTGGATGGTATCCATGGACCAAGAAGAGTGGAGTGTACTCTGCTGTCTACACAAGGGCTTGTTTTTTAAGCAAACTGGAGAAAGGGAATAAAGTAGTCCCAAGTGTCATGAATTTCATCCAGGTACTTAGAGAGGGTACTGAGAATGGTAGACATCATTTGTTCACTTTGTGCACTGCGCTGTGGGTGATAGCTTGTGTGAGTCTTTGTTATGGTGAGGAGTGTGCAAGTCCTATAGTAGCAGCACTGATGTGTTTTAGGGGAATTAGTTATAGGTATTTGGTGAGGTAGTCCACAAGAACCAGAATGTATTTGTTTTCAGATGTTGGCAAAGGGACAAAGATGTCCATGCTGACTCTCTCTGGAATTGTTCTATGGCTACAGGCATTGGAATGAGGTGTGCCTTTGTTGGTTTGGCAGGAGGCTTTCTTTGAGAGAAGAGCTGGCAGAACTTAAACTGGATGACATCTTTGTTCATGTGAGGCCAGTAGAAGTGGAGCCTTGTCTTTCTGAGAGTTCTGTGAATTCCCATATGACCTCCAGAGAGTGGGGAGGCATGAGTGGAGAGAAGAACTTCATTAACTAGAGAGGCTGGCACAGCTAGCTGTTTATGAGTTCTGTCCATGCGATGGCCCTTGCCTTCCTTGGTCCAAATATGGAAAAGCACTCCGTCATTGAGGAAGTATTGTGAAGTTAGGAAGAGAACATCCTGGTGATGTTGCTTTCTTTGCGGAAGAGTTCCAGACACTACATAGGTGATTATGTCTGAGAAAGTACAGTTATGTAAGAACTTACCATAACTGTAGATTTTTGAGAAAAGCTCTTGTAGCAGGCCTCACCAGTAGGACTAGGCCACATGGAAAACTTCTAGCTAGCAGTCTACCATGGGGGGATCATCCACCATTGACATCAGATAGCTGATGTCAGCCTAGCCTATAAAGGTGGGCAGTCCCCAACACCTACCTCAGTTCTCCTGCCGGACACCCCCCCTGCGCGCAGTGACTGTAGAACTGTAGAACCAAGGAGGTTTCCTGAGAGCCAAAAGAAAGGCAGAAGTAGTGTGAGAGAAAAAGAGCAGCAGGGAGAAGGAGGGAGGGAAAGCAATGCCTGTTGCAAGAGCTTCTCTCAAAGATCTACTGTTATGGTAAGTTTTTTACATAATTGTACTATCTTACTTTTAGGAAGGCTCTTGCAGCAGGCCACACAGGTAGGACTGAGACCCCAGCAGTGTCAGGTAGCACCAGGAAAAAAACACCAGGAGAAGGACAGATCAGCAGCCAAGAGCTTAGGAGAGAAGGCCCTGAAGGAATGCAAGGCTGAAATTGGCCCTGCACTGATAGGGGATGTCCAGGCTGTAATGCTTGGTGAAGGTGTGGACAGAACTCCAGGGGGCAGCTGTGCAGATGTCTACAGCAGACACATTTCTGAAAGAAGCTGCAGAGGTGGTCATACCTCCAGTGCAATGGCCTTTGACCACTCCCAAAAGGGTCTTGTTGTACTTGCCATAACAATAAACAATGCAATTCGCTAACCACTTAGCCAAACACTGTTTGGAAACAGGACCGCCCTCTCTCTTGGGGCTGAATGAAACAAAAAACTGGTCAGATTTCCTGAAAGGCTTTATGTGGTTCGTGTACTACTGCACAATCCTACGTACATCCAAAGTATGGAGCAAGGTCTCCCCCTGGTTAGAACACTAAGGAAAATAAACTGTAAAGTGGATAGATTGATTCAAAGTAAACTCCGACACCACCTTATGTAAAAACATATGATTAGTGTGAAAAACCAAATAAAGCTCTTTACATAAAAAATCCTGGAGGTTGGAAATCCTATGAGCAGAAGTAATGGCAACTAAAAAGAGCACTTTCCACAACAGAAAGTACAGCTTGCGGCAGGCTCAAAGGGAGGTAAAGTGAGTTTCTCCAACAAAAAGTTGAGGTCCCATGGACAGACTGGGTCCCGAATGGGAGGTTTCAGATGCAAAATGCCCCACAGAAAAGTGTGGGACACTTTGAGTTGAGCAACAGCTTTGCCCTTGATAGGTGCATGTTATGCAGAGATAGCAGAGAAGTGCACCTTGAGTGAGGAGTACCCCAAGCCTGAATCCAAAAGAGAAAAAGTATCCAAATGATAATGTTGGATTTGGCAGGATCTAAACCTGATGGCAAAACACAACACAGGAGACAGGTGTACAGAATAAAGGTTCATTCTCCATAACACATAAAAAGACAGCAATCATACCTGCTGGGAGTCCAGAACATCCGGACAATGGGTGTCATTATAGAATATTCAAAACTGACTCGAAGAGCAATGCTCTTACACCAGGCTATATACTAGAGATAAGAGGGCCCCGTTACCTAGTAATGTGCTCATGTGCGTTAGTAGATACACAAGGCAAAACATTTCCATTGGTGTACATGGTGGGCGACTCGCACCCAAGGCCATCATATGTTGCACCTGCACAGTGAACGGCATTATGCTGACTACAGCTACTTCATATTACAACAGAACAATTCATAACATGTGCTGATCATAGCATCATGACTAATGGCTGTAGGTGGCGCTGTAAGGCCACAAATATCACAATTACAATTAGTTATACTAATCTTTGCAATTATAGCTTGTATCAGTAGTTGGCAGGCTAAGACCACAAATATATCTGAGCTAAAAGGCAGTTTGTCAGTACATCATAACAAACATTAGTAAACATCAGTGAATACTGGTATACCTTACACTGTGTAACAGAAAATGGTCGTCCACCTTAGGGACAGCAGGTCTGGCAGGTTTACAGTAAGCAGCAGCTCAAAGGGTGAAACATTTCCATTTTGTAGTGTAAGTAGCTCTGGTGGAGGGTTTCCTAGCAGCCACCAGGATGTCTGTGACCCTAAAGGACACCCCAAAGTGGGCAATAGCTATGTTCGCAGGAGCCACACATAGAGATGTAGGGACTTTAGGTTCAGATGGACCAGGGTGCCCTAGTTCTGGGAGAGAAAGTCAGTGCACAGAGGCAAGGGTACCAGAGGTTCCCCTGCTAGCTGCTGCAGCAAGGGGAACCAAATCTGACATGGCCAGAAGGGGGCAATGAGAATTATCTCTGGCCCTTCCAACTGGAGCTTGAGCAGAATTCTCTGCAGGAGCGTGAAGGGAGAAAAGGTGTAAAGAAATATCCTCTTCCAGGAGAGGGACAATGCATCTCACCAGAAAACTCCAGGCCCAGGATCGTGCAAGCAGAAAAGCAGCAGTTTTGCATTGAGTGGGGAAGCAAAGAGGTCCAACTCTGGCTGACCCCACCTGTCAAAGAGATCTGTGATCACTGAGATTAGAAGCTCCCACTCGTGAGCCCATGACCAGTAGTGGCTGAGACTGTCAGCCAAGGCATTTTGAACACCTGGAACATGTACAGCCGAGAGCTCCAGACCATGCTTGATGGTCCAATACCAGACTGTCATCGCCTCCCAACACAGGGGGTAAGAATGGGTCCCCCTGCTTGCTGACGTAATATACCACATGCATGTTGTCCATCTGCACCAGCAGTGGACTGGGGAGCAGTTGAGTCTGAAAGACCTACAGAGCAAAAAGGACCACCCACTTCTCCAGGACGCTGATATGGAGACCCTGTTCTACATCTGTCCAGGTACCCTGGGTCTGGTGATTGGCCAGATGAGCACCCTATCGCAGGCCAAATGTGTCTGTCATGAGAATCTGATGGTGGGGTCGAGAGCTGAAAAGAGACCACCAAAGGAGGTTGGCCGGATCCAGCCACCATGACAGAACTCTCTGGATCGGGTCAGTGACCAGGACCAACTGGTCCAGGTCATCCATGCATTGGTCCCACTGGACCCTCAAGGTCCACTGAGGAATCTGCATGTGCAGGCAGGCCAGGAAAACTGTGGCAAAAGCCACTGCCATGTGACCTAGAAGACACAGGAATACACTAGTGGGGACCTGCCGGCTGGAGGAAACCAGATTGGCCTGATCCATCAGTCTCTCTGCCCAGTCCTCGGGGAAAAAAGGCCTTGCCCTGGCTGGCAACCAGGACTGCTCCTATGTATTGAAGGTACTAGCAAGGGGAGCAGCAGAACTTCATCAGACTTACAGTGATCTCTGAGGCCAGAAAAAGGTGGAATGTGTATTACAGAGTCTGCACTAGGCGATCCCCGGTGGGGGTTGCTAGCAGCTAATCATCCAGGTATGGGAACATATAGAAGCCCTGCCTCCTTAAAGCAGTCACCACTACCATCAGGCACTTGGTAAATACTCGAGGGGGGCAAAGAAAGGCCAGAAAGAAGGGCACATAATTGAAAATGGGCTCCCTGAAAGTGGAAGCGGAGGAAGTGGCGATGGGTAGGAAAGATCTGGATGTGCAGGTAAGCATCCTGCATGTTCAGAGAGCAATGCCAGTCCCCCTGGTGAAAAAGGGGTAACAACCCCTGGAGAGTGACCATCCAGAAGTGCTTGTACTCGATTTACAGATTCAGATGGCTCAGGTCCAGGATGGGCCGAAGATCCCTGGTCTTTTTGGGATCAGGAAAAAGTGGGAGTAAATCCCCCTTCCCCATTGAGCCAGAGGGATGGGCTCTATGGCTCTTTTTTGAAGGAGAGCCTGAACTTCCTCCCAAATGAGAGACAGGTGGGCAGGAGAATAAGTGGAATTTACCAAAGGATCGTCTGGAGACCACTCTAGAAATTCCAGAGTGTGACCGTGCTCAATGATCTGAAGCACCTATTGGTATGTGGTCACCCCCTCCTCCACCCTTCTAGGTGAAGGGAAAGCCAACCCCTGGTCGCCTCCCTTGGATCCTTGGCTGTGGGAGGCGTTGGCTAATAAGTCAGGAGGTGGGGGTGGGTGCAGGCGAGGAGGTCCGCAGGGGCCCTGGGGGCTCTGGCAGTACCAACAGCAGGAGCCACTGTGTCCTTATTCTTGTTCTGACTCTTGGCAGGCTGGCTCCAAGATTGCTCATGGGAGGACATGCAAATGGACTGACATTGGCCTGCTCTAGACTGAGTGTGACAGAGTGAATGGACTGACTTGAGGGCCTGCCCTGACTCCTGTAGGGTGGAAATAATGTCCTGGACATCTACCCCCCCCATAAATGACTGAACCCCAGAAGGGGACATCCAAAATACTGGACTGTATGTCCAAGGCAAAGCCAGATACCCAGAGTCAAGAATGGTGGTGGAGACAGACCCCAGCAGCTGCCCTACACCCAGAAGCATCCACAGCATCATAAGCAGCGTGGAAGACATGACTGCCAACGTCCAAGCCTGATTTCAGGAGTTTGGCAAACTGCATCTTGATGGGTTCCTCTGGCAAGGTCTGCACCAAGAACATTTTGATATTGGACCATTTGGGCTAGATAAATCAGGGTTCGGATAGCCAGGGTAGTAGAGGTGAACACCTGTTTGCCCAAGTGGTCCATCTGCCTGGACTTCCGGTCCAGGGGAAGGGTTCTAAAGTGCTTGGGCTTTTTGTTTATGGTCATGCACTGAGTTGATCACCACAGAATCTGCCTCAGGGTGGCCCCGTAAAAAGGGTTTGCCAGCCAGGGCATGGTAAAGACAGTTCCCCTTCCTAGGCGGAGGAGGGTTGGTAGATGGGTGATTCCATGCTGCCCTAGTGATGTCCTCATAGTAGTCAATCAAAGGGGCACCACCACAAGGAGGACATCCTGCTGCCAGCGATAGACAGCCAGCTGGTGTCTCTCTGCGTCCTGCTCCTCCATCTCCCAGCCCATAATGGGTTGGATGTGGCGCCATGACATCCATAAAAGTTGAGTCATCAAGTCAGCTCAGTGACGCTGAGGGTTGAGGCACTGGATGCTACACCTCGTGCCACACTGGTGTCTTGGGTTTGGTAATGAGCCCGGGCCACCATGGGTCAACGGGGAGGGGAGAGAGAGAGAGAGGTCTGCTCTTCTCTCTCAGGGAGGGAGAGATTGCCATTCCGCTCATCAATCTCCCTCTGGCAGTGGCCAGAGAAGATACGAATCAAGAGGCACATTGCTGATGTATGCCATTGGCAGGGAGGGGCTTGGAGAGGAAAAAGTGGTAGAAAATGGGACTGGCAGGTTCCGTGATGGCTCTCCTACACCTGTCCCAGCTCCCTGAGCATCTGGATTTCGCTCCTAGGATGAAGAAAAGCTGGTGCCCCTTCACCTCAGCCCTGTCATTTGGGGGAACCCATAAAGGATTTTAGCGGAAAAGTCGGGTGGGGAATTTAGAGCCAGAGACTGAGCCCCTCTGAGGGAGGGACCGGAGCCACCTGCCAGGCTCCCAGGAGCAAAAACAAATAGAAAAAAAAAGTTGGGTCATCAGGAGGGGACTTAGGTACCTCCTTGGGAGGGTTGTCCCCATCTGAGGACTCCCCCAGTGATGAGGAAGACTCTGAAGAATCAGATTCATCCTCAGTAGTCTCACTATCTGGGGCCGATGCCAGAGGCTGGTGCTCATCCCTACGAGAGACTGAGCAGACATCAGGTCAAGCCCCAGAGGACTCCGATGAGCGGGGGTCACAAGGCCCTGCCCAGTCCAGGTTCAGGGGCTTGGGGTCTCGTCGAGGATGGAGGGGAGATGCTGGAAGCGGCCCTTGAGATGCAGGGGTCTGCCTCTGGATGAAGGGCCACCATGCAGGGAATAAAGCATTATAATCCACCCATGGAGTAATATTGTACACCAGTGGAAAAGGATAAGAAGGCACCAGGTAAGGATATGACGGTGGAGGAGCTGGCATGGGGCACCAGGTGTAAGGCTGCTGGGTGTCACCAGAGGAACTAGCAAAGGGGGGTGGCAGGCCAGCAAGGAGGGTACCTACTTGCTCACCCCCCACAGCTAGCAGTGGAACCAGTGAACCAGAGGAGTGGCTATCTCTGCAAAGCAGTGTGCAAAAGATGGAGATTAGTGCCCAAGAGGTGGATAAACAGAAAAGGGGCAAAATTCAGCAGAAGGGCAGACAGCAAGGAGAACCAGGGATAAATGACAACCAAGGAAGGGGCTGGAGTAGAATAGTGAGACAGTCTAGGGAGGTCAAATCATGGAAAGCCATGTGCAAATGCCAGGAGCCTTAGCAACAAGATGGAAGATCTGGAGGCTGTCATGGTGCAGTCAGACCTGAACATTGTGGCCATCACTGAAACCTGGTGTAATGATAACCACGACTGGGAGATGGCCATACTTGGCCTACAACATATTCAGAAGAGACAGAGCAGGCAGGAAGGGAGGAGGAGGCACTGTATGTGAAAATGACATAAGGGCCACAGAGATCCAGGAGGAACAAATGGGAGAGATACTGTGGGTTAGCTGGAAAGGAAAATGGGGACAGCTATCTCGCACAGGTGTGGTCTATAGACCACCAGCCCAGGAGGAAGAAACAGATAGGAGTTGATGCTAGCCATCCAAAGGATGGCAGACAAGGGTGAGGTAGTACTGGTTGAGACTTCAATATTCCAGACGTGACTGGAGCATCCCAGCAGCAGCATCAACTAGGAGCAGATTTATCCTGGACTCTCTTCAGGGTGCCTTCTCAAGCAACTGGTCGTGGAACCAACTCGCAGAAGGCAATACTGACCTTGTGCTCACAAACAGGGACAGTGTGATGGGGGTAACAGTGGGAGCACCTGGGAAACAGTGACCACCAGTCATTGTGGTTTGAAATCACAGAAAGAGCAGAACCAAACCACACAAAACACGTATCCTGGATTTTAGGGGAAGACTTTGGGAAAATGGGAAGATACTTGAAAGAGGCATTAAGGGAATGGGACATGAATCGGGTTGAGGAACAGGGGCAGTATTTAAAATGGGGATTACAAGAACAACAGAATTATGTATTAAACAGGTTAGCAAGAGGAAAGGAAGAGGAGACCATTATGGTTTTCCAAAGAGGTAGCAAAGAAAGTGAAAGCCAAAAGATTGCATTCAGGCAATAAAAAAGACACAGGCAGAAGGGGATAGGGAGAAGTACCAGGAGAAGCAAAGGGAGGCAGGGAGGTCAGTAAGGGAAGCCATAGCTCAGACAGAAGAACACATTGCAAAATCAGTGGGTAGAGGGGACAAACCTTACAGGTACATAAGTGAAAAAGAAAGACAAAGGGAGGGAGTGAGACTGAAGGGGAGGATGGGGGTCATGGAGGATGACAACAGTAAAGCTGACATACTGAACAGGTATTTCTGCTCAGTCTTTACTGAGGAAGAGGAGGATAATGGTCTGAAGGAGTACAAGGGTGAGAATGGTGCAGAAATGGACACAAGTCCCTTTACATGAGAAAGGGTCCTGAAGGAACTGGAAGTAATAAGAGTTGATAAAGCAATGGGGCCAGATGGGGTGCACCCCAGGGTCCTTAAAGAACTAAGAGAGGTGGTGGCTGAACCTCTGGCTATCCTGTTTAGCCGATCACTGGAAACAGGGAGGTACCCAAAGACTGAGGACAGCAGATGTAGTCCCCTTATACAAAAGTGGGAACAAAGAGGAAGCAGGAACTACAGACCAGTCAGCCTCACCTGGTAGTGGGGAGATCATGGAAGCACTACTGAAGGAGAGATTGGTGGAACATCTGGTTGTCAATGGACCACAGGGACCCAAGGCAGCATGGTTTCACAGGGGAGGTCATGTCAGACCAACCTTGTTGAATTTTTGACTGGGTGACTAGGGAGGTGGATCAGGAGGGCAGTGGAAATGGCTATCTGGACTCAGCAAGGCCTTTGACACTGTGCCACATAGAAGACTATTGCACAAACTGGGGAATATGGGTGGGCAGGACAGTAGTGTGGTGGGTAGGTAACTGGCTGGTGGCAGGACACAGAGGGTGGTGGTAAATGGCTGTCACTCCACAGAGGGAAGAGTGACCAGTGGGTACCACAGGGATTAGTGCTGGGACCGTCCTATTCAACATCTTCATCAGTGACATGGCGAGGACCTAGAAGGCAGAATTTCACTGTTCGCTGATGACACAAAGCTCTGTAATAGAGTAGACACACCAGAGGGTGTAGACAGAATGAGAAGACCTGCAGAAACTTGAAGAATGGTCAGGGGTTTGGCAGTTGAAATTCAATGCAAAGAAGTGCAAGATAATGCATATGGGGCACAAAACCCTGGCACAATATATCAGTTGGGGGTGAGGATATAGCATGCACCAAGCAGGAAAGAGATCTAGGGGTTATCATCTCTGATGACCTCAAGGTAGGGAAACAGTGTGACAAGGCAGCGGGTAAAGCAAATAGGATGCTGGGATGTATAGGCAGGGCATTACAAGCAGGAAAAGGGAGGTCATAATTCCGCTTATACAAGACACTAGTGAGGCCCCACCCCCCACCCCAAGATCCCTTTCCTGCTTGGTGCATGCTATATCCTCACCCCCAACTGATATATTGTGCCAGGGTTTTGTGCCCCATATGCATTATCTTGCACTTTTTGCATTGAATTTCAATTGCCAAACCCCTGACCATTCTTCAAGTTTCTGCAGGTCCTTCTCATTCTGTCTACACCTCTGGTGTGTCTACTCTGTTACAGAGCTTTGTGTCATCAGCGAACAGTGAAATTCTGCCTTCTAGGTCCCATGCAATGTCACTGATGAAGATGTTGAATAGGACCGGTCCGAGCACTAATCCCTGTGGTACCCCACTGGTCACCCTTCCTCTGTGGAGTGACAGCCATTTACCACCACCCTCTGTGTCCTGCCACCCAGCCAGTTACCTACCCACCACACTACTGTCCTGCCCACACCCATATTCCCCAGTTTGTGTAATAGTCCTATGTAGCACAGTGTCAAAGGCTTCTGAAGTCCAGATAGGCCATGTCCACTGCCCTCCCCGATCCACCTCCCTAGTCACCCAGTCAAAAATTCAACAAGGTTGGTCTGACATGACCTCCCCTGGTGAAACCATGCTGCCTTGGGTCCTGTAGTCCATTGACAACCAGATGTTCCACCAATCTCCTTCAGTAGTGCTTCCATGATCTTCCCACTACCGAGGTGAGGCTGACTGGTCTGTAGTTCCCCTCCTCTTTGTTCCCACTTTTGTATAAGGGGACTACATCTGCTATCCTCCAGTCTTTGGGTACTCCCCTGTTTCCAGTGATCGGCTAAACAGGATAGCCAGAGGTTCAGCCACCACCTCTCTTAGTTCTTTAAGGACCTTGGGGTGCACCTCATCTGGCCCCATTGCTTTATCAACTCTTATTACTTCCAGTTCCTTCGGGAACCTTTCTCGTGTAAAAGGACTTGTGTCCATTTCTGCACCATTCTTACCCCTTGTACTCCCTTCAGACCCATTACCCTCCTCTTCCTCAGTAAAGACTGAGCAGAAATACCTGTTCAATATGTCAGCTTTACTGTTGTCATCCTCCACGCCCCCATCCTCCCTTCAGTCTCACTATCCTCAACTTTGCCTTTCTTTTTCACATATGTACCTGTAAAAGGTTTTGTCCCTCTACCCACTGATTTTGCAATGTGTTCTTCTGTCTGAGCTTTGGCTTCCTTACTGACCTCCCTGCCTCCTTTGCTTCTCCTGGTACTTCTCCCTATCCCTTCTGCCTGTGTCTTTTGTATTGCCTGAATGCAATCTTTTGGCTTTCACTTTCTTTTACCCTTTGGAAAACCATAATGGTCTCCTCTTCCTTTTCCTCTTGCTAACCTGCTTAATGCATAATTCTGTTGCTCTTGTAATCCCCATTTTAAATACTGCCCACTGTTCCTCAACCCCTGATCCCTGCCCCATTCCCCTTAATGCCTCTTTCAAGTATCTCCCCATTTTCCCAAAGTCTGCCCCCCTAAAATCCAGGATACGTGTTTTTGTGTGGTTTGGTTCTGCTCTTTCTGTGATTTCAAACCACAATGACTTGGCCTGTGAAGCAAACTTAATAGCCTCTCCACAGAGTATCCCACAGAATGCCAGAGGACACCCCAGGTGTCTTATTTTGAGCAAGTATGTCTGGAATTCATTGTTTAATGAGTTTAAGATATTCTTTATTTCTAAGAAGAGAGTTATTGAAACATCACTGGCCTGGACTCTTTTCGACTGCTGTGTCTAATTCTATTACTAAGGGGGGATGATCCAATGACAAAATAGGCAAAATCCCTACTTGTTTCACCTGATCCTTCTGTTCTGCTGTAATTAAAAAATAATCAGTGCGGGAATATGAATTGTGTGATGCTGAATAGTGGGTATAATGTCTATCCCTCCTATGTTGCTGCCTCCATGTGTCCGCCAAGCCCAAATCTCTTATTAAATTTCTGCCATACTTCTGTCCTGCTATCGCCCTTGGAGGGTGGGGATTGGAGTTGTCCCTCCCTGGGTCCATCAGGAGATTCAGATCACCTCCCACCAGTAAAATCCCATTTAAACTGCATCATTTTATCAAATAATTCCTGATGTTTTGAGGCCTCAGCTCCAGGGGGAATATAAATGCTTGCGACTGTGTACGGAGATCCCCACCAAGTCCTTTTCACCATAACCAAGTCCCATCCCTATTCCAAAAGGAATACTATAATTGGAAGGCTGAGTAGTTAAGGATTAAGATGGCAGTGCCCTTTCTTCTGCCTGAGTGATGTGAGCTAGCAATTACCATTGACATACCAAATTTTAGCAGCTTTTGATGCTCTATGGGGTTCATATGTGTCTCCTGTAATAAAATCATTTGGGGGTGAAGTTTTTTTCAGATAGGACATTATTTTTCCTCTTTTAATAGGTCCACTTAGTCCATTTACATTCTGGGATACTCTACTGATATCTTGTAGACAAGCCATTTCTGCCTGCAATATTAATTCCGTCTAACTGTCCCCTATGAGTGGAGTCAGCTCTCACTGTAATGCTTTTCTTCCTAAGGTTTCCCCTCTGATTACTATCATAGCTCCTTACCCTTCACACTTGCATCTGGACTTTTTTCCATGAGAAACGAAAAAACTATCTACAAAGTCTCTTACAAATCCTAATATATTTTGGATCATAAACCTCATCCAAAACTCTGCACTCCAACTTAAATTTTGACAAGTAAACCATAAAAATTCTACCCTACTTATAATAACAATAACTATACAATAATAACTTTGCAACTTCCATCCCCCAGATCAAAACTCTGGAGGGCAGCAATAGAAAAAATTGCCACTGGGAGCATTGCACTCCCTTAGATGAGGTGCATCCCAGGGTAAAATCCACCCCAAATTGTAAAGGTGAAGGGATAGAAACAATAAAAGCAATATCAGGAATTGAAAGTAAAAAAAGGAACTAAATAAGAATAGTGCATTTAATTATTGTCCTCTGTAAATGTCTTTTTGTCCCCCCCCCCACCAACTGTCTAGGTAAGGAGGAGTTGCTTCTCAAAATCATTGCCTAAAAATCTTTTATGTCTAAAGCCCAAGCTGAGACACCCTCACACGTGGGCAAAACTTGTGCTAAAGAAGAAGAAATTAATGCTTAAAAGTAAATATGGAGTTTGTCTTCATAGCCCAAATTGGTACATTTACATCGGCTCCATTGTACTTCTCCAGATTTGTGGAACTCTATGGAAGGGATGCCCGAGGGGCTTGTGTAGGAAGGGGCATCCGCTGCTCTGCCGCGGTTCCGGGGTCGAGAGATCAAACACCGGTACCCTGAACTCCCACCCACCAGGCTCATCACCATCTGTCTGGGTCCACCACTAACTCACCAAATCCACGTGGCCTCCAGTGGCTCTCAGAGGGGAAACAAGGAGTTGCTCTTCCTGTCGCAGTGGGCTGGAGAGCACTCCGATCCCCTCTGGCCAGTTGGCTGCATCTGGGAGAGCTATCTAGCTCACTGACGTCATCATATACTCTCTCTCCATCTCCTCCAGAATCTATGTATAGCCATTTGAAGGTTGCTCATACTCAGGATATATGGGGCTAGACATCATGGCTCATGAGGGCTTCAGTTATTTATCTTAGATAATGGCTGTAACTTCAAGGAGTGGGGACTTCACCCCCCTCCTTTAAGCTTGTCACCTAAACATCTGCCCTCGCTGTATACTCCGTTCTGCTGCATGGCCATGGCCCCAAGTGCCCCAGCCCTTGCTGCAATCTAGTTTAGTTACAGGCCTCCTCAATGTCTAAATGATCCCCCTCGGAACAAAGCAGAACTAACCTTACACAATCTGCGTTTAAGATTCATAACCTTCCAGCTTTATACCCTCTGAGACCACATAGTTCTATAAGACAGCAGACTAATCCTGGACCCCTCAAGTGGTGAGTCCCTGCTTCAGGAACCAGTCCGGCTTCAGCCCCCCCAATTTTCCACAGCTCAGCGGCGATGTCCCCCAGTCCCTAGCACTCACCTCCAGACTCCAAGTATAAACTGTCCAGTTTATCCACCAATTTAGGAGGTATTCCTTTCAAATTGTCAGAGCAGATTTTTGATTAAGTCTAGAGCTGCTTGTTGTGACCTCCTGCTGCTAAAGCTGGATGACGTGGTAAATTCACCTTAGTTGGAAGCTCATAGTTCTTTTTGGTAAGGTCCTTTGGGGCATCCTGAGCCAAATTATAATTTTGCTGCCTGGTCGGGTATTGAATCATGAGTCTCGCCAAGTATGGGGTGTGGAACTTTAGTTTCAGGCCCCTTAATTTGGGGAACAGAGGGATATACTCTCTGCAACATTGCATCGTTGCAGGAGCGTAATCATTGTTGAAATAAATTCTGGTATTCTCAAAGAAGGTCTTCCCCATGGTCCAGTCTTTTCTGAGGACTTCCTCCTTAGTTGTGTATCTTAAGAAGCGCAGAATGATGGACCGGCATCTTGCTCCGGTTTGGGATGGACATGGGCCTAGACCTCTAAGGACTCGTTCTATCTCTAACTCATAGTCTGAGTCCAGATGCAGTGCTTCCTGAAGCAAATGATCAGTGAATTGTGCCATATTATTTCCCTCACTTCCCTCAGCTACTTCATAAATTCTGAGGTTTCTACGTCAATGCCTATTTTCTACATCCTCTTGTCTTTCACTTAAGGCCTGGCATATTTCAACCAACTGTGTGACCATGGTCTGGTGTTCACTAGCTGCCGTAGAGTGCGTGGTCTGGGTTTTCTCTATTACCTCTACCCTCTGCTGCAGCTCTTTAATGTCAGCCCAAGCTTGCTCCTGTTCTCTTTTAAAGTCCTTAAAGTCAGTTTTTATCTTCTTTAGTTCAGCCAAAATTTTATCCAGTTTGTCCTCCATTGGGAAGGTAGTGTTAAGTTTTTCCTTTTTTTGGCCGCAGATCTTGATGAAGAAGGGCACAAATGAGTTGAAGCACTGGAGTCAGAGGCCTCGTGGTACGAGGGGTCAGGATCTATTGGTAAGTTTGCAAATCTATTTGATCCTCCTTGCAGCTGGTTAGTAGTCATGGGTCTGTTAATGCCGATCAGTTTTTTTCAGAAGGCTGGGGATCTGGCTGATAGGGCAGAAGGATAGCAGAGCGAGAACTCTAAGCCGCCATTCCATTCAGGAGCTGCACCGAAAGTCCTCTTTGTTGCATTTTAACTATTTCAAGGGAGTGGGTAGAAACAGAAGAGGTAAAGAGTTTTATTTATTTATTAAACTCTAGGATTACAAATATCTTTGAGCAAGAACTGCTAGTTTACAAAGGTTCCACGTCATAGGATGGAGGGTAACATACATACAAAGGTAGACAATAATTTACAGTCTTAACACGTTTTATAGTTACAGTCATAAGTGTAGGGAGAATTCAGAGGGCAGCTTAAATGAAGTCTCAGAGTAAGTAAGTAAGTAAGTAAAAATGTATTTATACAAGGCACCCTTCCAAAGCTCAGGGCGCCTTTACAAAATTTCACATACAAATTAAAATCCACAGCAATTTAAAACACAATTTACACTTCAGAAAATGCTTGCTTGAATAAAAAGGTTTTAAGAATGTTTTTAAACCCTTCTACAGTCAGGCTATTACGTATCTTGCAAGGTAGAGAATTCCACAGGGTAGGTGCCATAAAGGCAAAAGTTCTTCCACCAGGTGTTTTCAAGGTTACCCTGGGAATCTCTAGCAATCCCTTGCCAGAGGATCGGAGGGAGCGGAAGGGGCAGTAGGGAATCAGGAGCTCTTTCAGGTAGTGGGGTCCCAAACCATGTAGGGCCTTATAGGTCATCAATGCGACCTTGACAGTGATCCGCCACTGTACAGGCAGCCAGTGCAGTTTGCGCAACATGGTGTTATATGGCTGGATCTTGGGCTTCCAGTCAACAACCTAGCTGCCGCATTTTGCACCAGCTGCAAGTAGCGGATATCCACTCCCTGCAGCCCTAGATAAAAGGCATTGCAATAATCAAGACGACTGGCAACTAAGGCGTGGACCAGGGTAGGAAGATCCTCCAATGGAACCAAGTGTTTCACCCGTGCTATGTTCCTTAGATGGAAAAGAATGATTTGACTATGGCCGACACCTGTGCCCTCAGGGTCAGGCTCTCGTCAAACACAACACCAAGTTTACACACCTGGCCGGATGCTATAAGCGAGGTCCCCTCCAGAAATAAACTTGAGGGTTTTTCCACCCATAAGCTTGACATCCTTACCCCCGGCTCCACAATCAATACCTCTGTTTTTCCTGGGTCCAACTTCAGTCAGTTGGTACTCATCCAGTTCTGTATCTCCAGGAGGTAGTTGTTAAACACTGCACTTGAATCGGACTCCTGCTCGAGCACAAAAGACAAGTAGAGTTGAGAATCATCAGCATAGCAATGAAAACTCAACCCATACTGCCTTATAATGTCCCCCAATGGGAGCATATGCACCGCAAATAACATGGGGGACAACTCCGAACCCTGTGGCACCCCACAGTGCAGGCAGTGAGAGGCCAAGGAATAAATCCCCACCACTACTCTCTGAGTCCTACCCTGCAGGAAAGATTGAAACCAACTGTGGACCAACCCCCCCTTAGTCCACAGAAAAAACACAGATGTTTGAGCAATACCCCATGATCTATGGTGTCAAATGCTGCTGAGAGATCAAGGAGAACCAAGATAGAATGAGCTCTCTGATCTCTCGCCATCAGAAGATCATTCAGTACCTGTACAAGAGCCATCTCAGTGCTATGCCGCTTCCTGAAGCCAGACTGGAGAGGGTCATAGATACTATGGCTGGTTAAATGATCCTCCAGTTGCAAAGCGACCACCTTCTCAATAACCTTCCCAAAAAGGGGAGATTTGAGACCGGTCTGTAGTTTTCTGGGCAGTCAGGATCAAGGGAGGGCTTTTTCAAAAGGGGGCGCACCACTGCCTCCTTTAATGGATCTGGAAAGATCCGTCTCTCCAATGATGCCACCACTATCCCAGTACGTATTGTGCTGATAACTTCTACACACCCCACCAGTAGGTGAGTAGGGCTTGGATCCAAACTACAGTAGGTTGGACACAAAGTCTGGATGATCCTCATTATATCCATGACTGCCAGCTCACTGAAGGTGAACCAAGTTAATTGGATATTAGTGCCACTCGGTTGATCAGTGCAAGACCCAATGAGGAGGCGTTGGCTGATCTCATCCCTGATGGTGGACACCTTATCAGCGAAGAACTTCACAAACTCCGCACATCGTATCTGTGACAAAGCTCGACTGGCTTGAAGACAGGCTGGATTGCATAGTCTGTCCACAGTCCAGAAGAGCTGGGCCGGTCTACTCCTCGCTGTAGCAATTTCCCTGGACAGGAACTCTGCCTTCTTATGGGAAATTGCTAACTGATAGATCTTATAATGATCCAGCAGTCTAAGTCTGTCCATCTCCAGGCGAGTTTTCTGCCAGCGTCTCTCCAATCTTCGACCCTGTCTCTTCAACCCACAGATCTCCCTGGTAAATCATGGAGCCCCTGGATGAAGGGTACAGGGACAAACACAGGATGGAACAATGGCATCCAGAGCCCCCACAACTGCCCTATTATAGGCTAGCACTAGGGGCTCTGGGTCAGTGTTATCCATTGGCAATCCCGAGAAATCCAGCTCCGTCATTAGGCCTTTTGAGGTAACTCCTCCTAAAGGATGGAACTGTACTATCTCCTTTGGGGCAGGCCTCTTTTGGGGGGCCATGAAACTAAACCTTAGGGCGTGATAGTCAGACCAACCAATAGGCTCCACCTCCACATCGGAGACTTCATCCTCAGATGGAATATCAAGTCCAATGAGTGTCCCCCCTCGTGAGTTGCAGAGGTAATAACCCATGTCAGGCCCAATGAATCCATCGATTGGAGGAGGTTTTGTCAAAAGTGCACGAGTTCATCATTGACCCAGTCATTGAAGTCCCCCTGAATTAAACATTGGGGGGACTCCAGTACCCTCTCGGTGATGAAGTCTGCAACCTCCCTCCGGAATTCCTTCCCATCACCTGGTGGATGATAAATGAGAAGGATCCTGAAACCTGCACCTGCACCCATAATACACTCAAGGGAATTTGTACATCCAACTGGCACCTCCCTAAGGTCGAGTTCCTGTCTAAAACAGACTGCAACTCCCCTGCCCCTACAGTCCACTCTCAGGCAGTGAATCACCGAGAACCCAGCCGGAATCGTGGACCCCAAAATAGGGCCCGCATTTTCATCTAGCCAGGTCTCACAGATGCAGCAAGATCCACCACCACTGCAGTCTTGTTTCTAATGGACCTAGCATTGCTTAACACCACCCGACAAGGACGAGATTCCAAGGATGACTCCACCTCCTGCCTGACCAAGTCAGTGCCCTTGGGTATGGGTACAAGGCAAGGTGGACCTCGCTCCTGTATCCATTTCGCCCCAGGGCATCTCCTGGTTCTAACTGTCCCTATCCGCCCACTCCTTTCCCATCCCCCACAAGAGTTCCAGGATCTCCTATGCCTCACACTCCTTCGTCTTACAATGCCGAGAACTCTGCAATTTTTATAAGCTTCCAAAGGCAGTGCAGGACATTAAAAAGGACGGAGATCCTTCAGTCTTGAGGGGGGTACCACCTGACTGTGTTCTTACCACCCCAGCACATATCTCAGGCTCTAAAATATTGCTCTGTCAATTTAAAACCCCACAAAACCAACACTTCATTCACCCCCTAATACACCCACCCTACCAATAAACCCCCCACTCTCCGAATAACAATCAGATCAAAAAGACCCAATATTAAATCGAGTATCTATTAATAAATTTCCTCACTGATACATCAGTAACAATCTATAAAAGCTGTTTAGAAGTAATTGAAATATAAGGACTCTCACTCCCTAAATGAAAAAGGTTAATCACCAAGAATTATTTCAACTCTCAAGGCACTCTCACTGCACTCAAATTATAATTGTAATATTAAGCAGAAAGTTAAATGAAAGAAGGTATTATCTCTTCTTTGATATCCATAAACAATTAATCAGTCCTAAACAGTACGGCACTCTCACTGCCTTCTCAGAGTATGTAAGCAAGTATGTCCATAAGCGGCTAATCAGCCCCCAGACCCTCTCACTGTAAAGGAAACTAAAACAACACAGCACTCTCACTGCCTTCACAGAAATTATAGTCAAATGAAATTAGGTAGGAAAATTCAAAGAAGAAATGTCACTTCCACAGTGGTGCTTCAAAAAACCCAAGGAGGGGGTAAAAAAAAACTATACAGGAAGGACAGTTGGGTGAGCAGGGTGGGTGTGGAACGGAGGAAGTGGGCAGGCTGAGGGGCCTCTGTCGAAGTGATGGGTGGTTAGAAGTAGTGTAAGCAGAGTTAGAGATGAAGGGGCATAAGTCTGAAAGGTGCAGTAGTGGAGGGAGGGTGTGTGAAAGATGGAGGAAGGGCAGGAGTGATGTAGTGTGAGGGCAAGAAAGGTGGGGGGGAGGACATGGGTGGGGCTGGAACAGCAGGTGCCAAGGTGCAGGTGGTTAGCTGTTAATGGTTACAGGTTGCAGGTCAGAAACGACCAGGTGGATGGCGAGCCAGTCCCTTTAGGAGAAGCAGTCACATTGCGTGGTTTGGGTGAGGTAAAGTCGGAGATTCCTTTTGAAGGGTCCAAGCAAAGCAGAAGAAAGTGCTTCTTTGTTGAGGGTGTTGTACCACTGAGGAGCCCTGTGCGTAAATGCCCGCTGGCCCATTGTTGTCCTGCACCTGGAAGCCTGGAAGGTTTGATGTTGAGTACTACGTGTATGATGGGTACTGTTATGGGTAGTAAGGAGCTTTTCAACACCTGGGGACATGAGCCCAAGGAGTACCTTTTTGGTTAACAGGCAGGTCTGGTATTGTATTCAACTGTGTAGAGGAAGCCAGCTAGCCTGGGCATACAGGTCACAGGTGTGCATTAGGTGGGCAGAACCCGTTAGAAGCTTGCAGGCTTTGTTGAGCAACACTGAGATCCTGTGTAGGGCAGTTGTAGAGGCAGACCCATAGACGGCAAGACCGTAGTCAATGATGGAAGTGACAGAGCTGTAGATAGCCAATCTAAGGGCATTTGTAGTCATACAGTGCTTGTGCTTGTGGAGCATACCAATTCATATGTTGGCGGCCTTTGCTACATTGTCTATGTGCTGAGCATAGGAGAGGGTACTGTCCCGGGTGATACCAAGGTACTTGAACTCAGAGACATGTTCGAGTGAAGTCCCCGAGTGGCTCTTGATGGAAAGGGGCAGAGATCTGAACTTGCTCCGTGCATGACAGGATGTCATGACTTTAGTTTTGCTGTGGTTCAGGATGAGTTTATGTGTGCTCAGCCAATCTTCAACATGCTTAAAATCTAGCTTCAGCTGGTATTCCAGTAGTGTGGCATCATGGTGACTTGTGAACAGGACTGCATCATCTGCGTAGAGTAGTATTTTTTGATGGCAGATGCTAGGTAGTCTGTTCAGAAAGAGGGAAAAGAGTAGGGGTCCCAGTATTGACCCCTGAAGGACTCCAGAGAGGACTGGCTTTTCATCTGAGGCAACACTGGCAATCCTAACAGGTTGGATCCTGCCCCCGGGATAGCTAGCAAACCATTGCAGTGTGTCATTGGAGAGCCTGATAGTAGACAGTTGCCTGAGTAGGAGTGGATGATTTACAGGTCAAATGCCTTCGTTAGGTCAATAAATACTGCCCCCACACAATTCCCTTGGTCAAGCGTGGCATGAATGGAACTTGTAAATTCCAACAGTGCCGTGGAGGTACTATGCTCTTTTCTGAAGCCATGCTGCTCTGGGCATTGAGCTTCATACTTATCTAGGAATTCGACTAATTGGTCCAAGACAATTTGTTCCAGGGCTTTAGATAAGGTTGGAGGAGTTAGATGGGCCTGTAGTTGGTGTGTAGGGCCCTATCTCTGCTTTTATGTACTGGCGTGATAGTGGCCTGTTTCCAATGTGAATGGAATTGCCCCAGTCCTAGGGAGAG
Organism: Neoceratodus forsteri; assembly: GCA_016271365.2. NCBI lineage: Eukaryota > Metazoa > Chordata > Ceratodontiformes > Ceratodontidae > Neoceratodus > Neoceratodus forsteri. The sequence continues at coordinate 1,126,695,347 of CM028132.1, read as the reverse complement.
GTTGAAGATCTTTGTCAGGGGTTCAAGGATTTAATCTAGAACAAGCGAGATCAGCTTCAGGTCCAGGGAGTCACCACTGTACCAATTATTTCAGATTGCCTTGCTGATATAGGTTCTGGCTACATGTGTTGGTATCTCTTTAAAGAAGAACTGCGGAGTTGTGTGCAGCAGTGTGTTGTTATGGGGTGTAGCGAATGAAGGGGCATCAAAGAAGTTTGGTGGAAGGACACTGCTCAGGTTGGAGAATGCATTGTTGAAAGTGTTGGAAATAGTGCCAAGGTCAAGCGTTGGTATTCCATCGATGTTGAGCATAGTGGGTGGTGCCTTTGAATCCTTGCCTGTGAGTTCTTTCAGGTTCTTCCAGAAGTTTTTACCGTTACCCCAAGAGTTGATTAGTGACTCCTTGAAGTATTTGCATTTAGCATTCCGAATCACTCGAGTGCAGTCATTTCTGGCAGCTTTATATTTTTGTATGTTCCCTTCCGTAGTTGTTGCTCGAGCACAGTACCAGAGGTGGTCCCAGTGTTTCAGCCATGCCACAAGTTCAGCGGTTATCCATGGGTTTGCCATACCTTTGACCTTAATCTTTTTCAGGGGTGCATAGATATCACAGGCCGCAGTGAAGCGGTTGATGAACAAGTCCAACGCTTTGTTAGTATCAATTATTGTTTCAATTGGTGTCCAGTCCAGGTTGCATAGATGGGATTTTAGCAGCTGGTGATGCTCCTGTTTAAGTACCCTTGTGTGTATTAGCTTAGGAGGGGGCTTGTTGAGTTTGTTAGCCCAGGAGCAGATGACAGGTGAGTGGTCACTTACTGAGTCAGGGTGTACTGAAACCTGTGGGATTCGTTCAGGGTGGTTTGACAGAATCCAATCAAGAAGGGTGAATGTCCCAGTCTTATAGTTGTACCTGGTGGCAGAGGGGACAAGCTGTGTGAGGTGATGTGCCGTGATAGCATCCTTATAAGCACTGGCCTCAGGCAAAAGCCAGTTTATGTTAAAATCGCCCAAAATAATTATCTCCGAGTTGTGGTGCAGGCTTCTTAGGTATTCCATGATGCTATTGAAGCAAACGGCTTGGTCCTTAGGGGGTAGTAAACAGAGATTACAGTAAGTTCCTTATTGTGGGCCCCCAAGTAGAACTTTAATGGCGAGGATCTGAGATGGGGAGCATTGGATAGGGAAGGGAAGGATGTGGCCCATGTAGGTATCCTTTAGGTAGATGGCACAGCCCCCACCTCAATTTGCAGTCCTGTCCTGTCCTGTCTGAATAAGGAATAGCCAGGGATTGAAACTGCTGTGTCTAGAGTCCTAGGGTTTAGCCAAGTTTCGACAACAGAGAGGATATCAGGGTTGTGTTGTTGTATCCATGTATGGAGGTTATCTAGCTTGTTGAGGAGGCTACAGGCATTGATAGAAGCAAGGGTGAGGGACCCTTCCCTCCTGTTCGGGGGATGCACTGTCAGGCCAGTTGGTCCTGGATTGGGGTGAACATTACTAGAGAGCAGAAGCAGCATAAGGAGAATTCTCAGGAGATAGGTTTTGAGCATTTTACAGATCATCTTGTTTGTTAGTCTTCTGCGCATCTTGATGCCAGGGCACCATGGATGACCAGCTAAGTTGTGAGTTACTAGCATTTGTTGAAGGTACACCAGGGGGCTGACCAGTTTGAATTTAAGAGGGAATCCAATGTGCAATATTGGGGTGCAGTGGGCCGAGGTATTAACATAATGTGAACCCGTAGTCATTCCTAGTGTGTAGTGCATGTCATATGGAGGTGCTTGCTGTAGTAGAAATTGGTACGAGGTGGGCACAGGGAAAAAGGGGCAGTGCAGTACAATCATCACCACTAATATGAGCAACTTAATATACCAGTTTAGGCATAACATGATCAGTTTCTGGGTGAGGGTAGTCACTGAAATGGCCAATACTAGCAGCAGAAAGTGTGAGCTGCTGGTGAGGACAAGGAGTGGTTAGGCTGAAAGGACTAAACCAATGGGAGAAAGGTTCCCAGTGTGGGAGGGGTGATAGTGTATTTAATGGTGGCCTAGGAGGGGGAGCAGGGATGGGACTAAAATACGGAGTACAAGAAATAGCTAGGAGAGCTAGATGCAGAAGAAAGAAAGGCACTCCAATAGCCATGCTGCCTAAGGCTGTCAGGACCAATCACGGGCCACTAGCAGCAGCACCGCACCAATCAGGGTCTAGCAGCAAAGCTCCAGGCTCCAATAGTGTTAGGCTCTCATACCTTGCAAGGGGATCCGTGTCCGGGTTCCAGGAGGGTGGTCACATGCAGTCGGATGTGGCCTGCGCAGCGGCTGAGGTTGCGGCCATTGTGCACCGCTAGCGGCGGTAATGCCATTGGTGTGGGCAGGATCCCTAGTGGGGAAATAGAGAAAAGGGGCCAGTTAAATGGACTGAGAGAGGGGGGCAGCAGGCTGTCAGCAGACCGTCAGTGAGGGGGGGGAAGGGGTGCAGATGAATGACAAAGACAGAGGAGGAGTGGCAGTGGGAGGGGTAGGAATTTGGCAAAGGGATATTGAGAGATGTAATTAAGGGCAAGGAGGAGGGGAGTTAACAATCGGAGGAGGGTAGCAGTGGCGTGTTCTCAGATGAGTCAAGCTCCAGCCAGGGGTTGAAAATAAGAGAAGGGGGAGAGAAAGGAGAGAAAAAAAAGAGAAAAGAAAGATTTAGCAGATTGGAAGGGGTTTGTTAGTGTGTGGGTGGTCAGGACAACATCGGATCAAGCTGTGGGAAGGTTTCAAGCTGAATTGTGGTAGTGGTCGGAGGGGCGAGAGAGTGAGAGGAAAGGAAAACAATAATTTTACAATACAGGCTTACTCTTTAGAATTTAGGCAGCAGAACTCATACAACTTAATATCCAGGTAGGTACAGTGTAGTGGCAGCTAAGGATTAACAACTGTCACACCACAGCATACATCTTAAAACAAAACACATAATTAAGAAATACGGAGTACAAGAAATAGCTAGGAGAGCTAGATGCAGAAGAAAGAAAGGCACTCCAATCACCGTACTGCCTAAGGCCATCGGGACCAATCACTGGCCACTAGTAGCAGCACTGCACCAAGCAGTTTGCAGCAATTCAGGATTGGTACAGCTTTCTGAGGAAGTATTAGGGATCAGCAAAGCAACATGTGCTGTAGGAGTGTCCACGGAAAGCACATCTGTGTCATGGAAAAGAAGAGCTTCTAGATAAGCTTCTGCGTCTGTTGAAAGGTGATTCAGTGAGATACTGTCGCCAACGCATTCCATCAGCATTAGTGTGAACTCGACCCAGTCAGTGCTGAATTTCAGAGTTGTAGGATTGGAGCATTGCAATCCATCGGGCAAACTTCCCTACTAATTCCTTCATTTCAAACAACCATCTGAGGGTAGTGATTGACAATTGCTGTGAATTAGGAGTAGCAAAGGTAGCAGCTCCCACTGCAAAGAAACTGGCATCTGTGCAGAGTTTGAAGGGCTGGTCAAACCTTGCGTAGCCAAGTACTGGAGCAGAGATCAATTTGTAGGCATAGCTTCAGCCTGACCACTAACTGCCAGCCAGATGGGGTCTTCTAGAGAGCCCCTGCTACACACAGACTTGTAATCTGAGACCACCGTGCAGTGAGGGTCCTTAGAGGGGCAGCAGCTAAGCATTAAACCCAATGCATAAGTGTACTTACATCATAAACATTTCCAATACTGCACTGCCTTCGAAGCTTGGTAATACATAGTGGAGGTCCGGATAGTTAATTCCACCCTTTTTGGTTGAAGTCATTTCCATTTAATTGCCTTTAGTACGATCTTCAGAGCTTTTTCTGTTAATAATGTTATTAGCAATGTAATGATTTTAGTTTTATTGGTAATATATCCTGACAGTTTTGCGTATTTATCTATTTCCAGAAATACAGCTGGGAGAGACAGATCTGGTTTGCTTATCCGCAACATTACATTGTCAGCGTAAGCATTTTTTTAATTATTTCTGTTCCTATAACTAATCCAGATATATTTAAGTCTAATATTTTCAATAATGGTTCTAAAGCCAAGATGAATGAGACTGTGAGAGTGGACATCCCTGTCTAACTTCGTCATTAGTATTGGTAGTGTTGTTATTTAGTTGATTTTAAAATTTTTTTTATTTATTGAAATCTTGGATGACATCTGTGAGCAGATGCTCACTGACAGGTTCCACGTCAGGTACATTAACATAAGAAGACACAATAAAGTTACAGTAATTATACATACAGAGTACAAAAAAATTCAACAGTACATGAGTTGCAATGACAGTTACACAAATTGTGTTAAAGCATAGTACATGGTATACCAGCATCCTGCAGAAGAGAGAGATGCAGAGGCAGACTGTTAGGGTGAGGTAGGGAGGGGCAGTGGGAGCTGGGGTAGGAAGGGCAGAGGGAACGAAAAGAACCAAGGGGTAAGGGGTGAGAGGCAAGTGCTAGGGCAAAAGGGGTGGGAGGCAAGTGCTTGGGCAAAGACTTAACTTGTCAGGTCAGGAGTTGGAGGTACTGAGGCAGACTAAAGCTGCGGGTGCAGACTAGTGGGGGCACTTACAGGTTCTATTGTCGGTGAGGTGCTGGCGGAGTTTGCACTTAAAGGAACCAAGCGTTATGGCTCTGGCTATGTCAGGTGGTAGACCATTTGTCCACAGAGTGGCCAGGTGAACAAAGGATCACTGGGCCATAGTTGTGCGGCACCTGGGCACATGGAATACTTGTGTAGTCGAGCTTGTGGTGTGCCTGACATGTATAGGTGATAACAGAAGACTCAGAACTCCTTGAGAAAGTAAGTTTAGTGAGACCTTTTTTGCAAGTAGGCAGGTTTGATGAAGTATTCTGTCCTTCAGTTGAAGCCAGCCCGATCGCGCATAAAGCTCACAAGTCTGGGTGTGTTTTGGGGTATTAGTGAGCATATGGCAGGCTTTGTTTAAGGCTGTTGAGAGGTATTGGAGTGCTATGTCAGTAGTGGAGCCATAGACAGCTATGCCATAGTCAATCAAGGTGATGAGTGAACTGTTAATTTCCAAGTTCAGAGTTTCATAGGTCAAGCAATGTCTGTGCCTGTAGAGGATACTGATCCTGATGTTAAAGGCTTTGGCCATAATGTCAATATGCTGTGTGTAAGACAGGACAGTGTTCAGTGTTGTTCCCAGGTACTTGAAATGAGGGACTAGTTCCAGGGTGTTACCGGAGTAATTCTGAATTGCCAGGGGAAAGCCTTCTAGCTTGTTTTGGGCTATTGCGAAGAGCATGGTCTTGGTCTTTTTATAGTTCATGAGCAATTTTTGCTCTTTGAACCATTTTTCAGCCACTGCGAAGCCACTCTGGATGTTGTATTCCAGCAGTGCAGGGTAGAGGTTGCTAGTAAAGACCACCGCATCATCTGCATAGAGGAGCATGCAGCTGTTGCAAGCAGCTGGGAGGTTGTTTAGGAAGACATTGAAAAGTAACAGACCGAGTATGGATCCTTGTGGTACCCCTGATCTGACCAGTCGACTTTTCTGATAGGATGTTCCCGATCTTTACTTGCTGTGATCACAGGCTAAGGTAGCTACAAAATCATGCTACGGTTTCTAGGGCTAGCCCTATGTCCGAGAGCTTTTCAAGGAGGAGGGTATGATGAACCGTGTCAAATGCCTTTGATAAGTCAACAAAGGCCGCCCCACAATGTGCCCTTTGTCAAGAGCACCATGTACGAATCCTGTAAATTCCAGGAGAGCCATAATAGTGCTATGGCCGGCTCAGAAACCATGCTGTTCTGGGTATAGTAGCTGATATTAATTGAAGAATTCCACCAGCTGGTTAGCCACAATCCTTTCAAGGGCCATGGAGAGTGGGGGGAGTATAGAGATCGGCCTGTAGTTGTTTTGAAGAGACTAGTCACCACCTTTTTGTTCTGGGGTGACAGTGGAAGCTTTCCAGATTTGGGGGAATTCGTAGTGGCAGAGGGATAGATTAATTATCTTTGTCAGTGGACCAAGTACTTTGTCTAGTGTTAGTCGAATAAACTTTAAGTCCAGAGAGTCCCCACTGTTTCTTGATTTGCCAAGGGCTTTTTCAAGGTACCTTCTAGCAGTGGCTACAGAGACCAGTTTGAAATGGAAGAATGGCTGGTTTGGTCGTGCTGGGGTCTTCTCGCTGTCCCCTGAAGCAGGGATATTGAAGAAGTTATTTGGGAGCACACTACTGAGATATGAGAAGGTTAGGTTCAGAGAGTTAGTGATGAGCAGAGGGTCCAAGGTAGGGACGTTCTCAACATTTAGCGTGGCTCTGTCTATTTTAGGGTCCTTCCCAGTGATATTGTTTAGATTTGCCCAGAACGATTTGCTGGCAGTTGTTTTATTGTAAAAGGCCTTTATAGTATTTATACATTGTTGTGGTAAGGATAAATAGTTATGGCAAGCCATCATGAAATCCAGTTTTATACATTGAAGGCCTTGGAGCCATATAGTGCCATAGCTAGGCATTCTTTCTTAGATGCTGTATAATATTCTAGTAATAGCTGACGTTTTTTTAGGCCTTCAAAAATTGCATGCCCCTTCACAAACCAGTTTAGTTGTGATGGACTGTTCAACAATAATTTTACTATGATTTTACAATCTGTATTCAGTAATACAGCTGGTCTGTAGTTTTCAGGATTCCTAGAATCTTTACCTTCCTTATGTGTTAATATTAATAAAGCGTGTTGCATAGTTGGTGGTATTTCAGCTTATTTTATTATTTCTTCAACCATTTTTAAAAACCATGGAGCCAATATATCACTAAAGACTGAGAAAAATTACAACGACAGTACATCACAACCTGCAACTTGTCTTTGGACATGTCTTTCATAATCTCCTTTATTTCCTGTATCTGAAATGGTTCACACTGTATGTGAAATATAGGAATTTGAGAATTTGAGATATATTCATTTATTTTGTGTGGTTGTTTTGGATAACATTTTTTAATATACAGTTTTATAGTATTAAAAAATTGACCTACTTGTTGGTCTTCTGTTACCAGGTTGTTGGGTTTTTTTTGCAGATTCTTTTTACTTGCTCCGGTTGACCAGGGCATCTCTCAGAAATGTCCACTCAGCGGTCGTCTCTACTCCCTGCCTGAGACTACCCTCCTCCAGGAATGAGATTACTGAGTACCCACTTCCAACGACCTTCCAAACCCCCAGATCACACCCCCCAAAGGAGGGATTGGCCCATTCCACCTACCTGGTGGCCTTTCTACAATTAGAGGGTCAGTCTTGGTTGGGGGACTCGGAAGAGCCGGTGGAGGGATGATCCAGCGTTGGGGATGTGGGCTAGCCTCCTGGAGCCTTCATCACCTCCCTGGTCCTCTGGGGTATTTTTGAGTATGGTTTTCCCTTGGAGCATGGACATGGAATGACATCTGGGCACAGTCCACCTCCTAGTTACTGCATCGCTTCCATGTGAGGCCCCCGATCTCCATCAGGTGCTGCTAAGGGGCATTGCTGGTTCTGTAGCCCACCCTAGGAAGGGAGAGAAGTCCTTCAAATGCTCAATCCCTTCCCTCCCCTGCTGACCCCCAGCAGCCCAAGTCCATTCCCAAACCCGGGTCGCTGGTGTGGCGCGAGGTGTGGTGTCCAGCACCCCAACCCACAGTGCCACCAGGCCAGCTATTCTGTTACCAAGTTGCCTGTTGTATCCAGCATGTCCACAATAATATTCTTATTTTTGTTCAGCACATGCAATAGGAGTTTACCTGATTTGTCTCCATTTTGATAAAGTTATATTTTGGTCATATGCATATCCTTCTTTAGTTGTATATTAAGGTATTATTGAAGTAATGTAATTTTTTCTGTTTTCTTTTCAACAAGAGCTCTCTCTCTCTCTCTCTCTCTCTCCCAGTTCTATATGTGTGCTTAAAGTGATTTATGGAAGGTTGCCATAGCAAATGGGCATAGTAACCTGTAGGAGTTGTGAATCAGCCTCCTACCATTGAAACTGCCAAAAAGTACTGTTTTCCATGAACAAATCCTTTGTTTCTGTGCTCTGTTTCATTTGCATAGCCCTGCCCCTTTTTGTTATCCAAAGCACTGCAACCCTCAACCTTCACCTCATGCAAGGGAAACAAAGTTATATAAAATCGACACTGTCAGTTTTTAGCTGACTCTTTACATTGTTTGCAAGTAGCTGTATCTAGCATTATAACATGTGTAGAAAAATTCTAGCAATTTGATTGGCTGAAAGCAGCTTAGAGACGTGTAACTATTGACCCATGATTACACTCCTGAATTACTTACAGCTATTCAAGCTCTATAACATAAATATAGAAAAGTATCATTTCTCTCCCACATTCTGACAGGAGCTGTCACTTCACCAGCAGGCATTTAAAGTGAAGCAACATCTGCACAGAATGGCAAATTATCTTTTTGGCCTACCTGCATCACAAAATCATTTTCAGAGGCTTTTCTACAGACTGTACTGCTGTAAACACTACCGAAATAGGACACTGCACTTTCATTAAGGAGATAGAAAAATTAGCTATTTACTATTCCCACAATGCCTCACTATGCAAATTTGTATACAGGCTATTATATTTCTGTACTCATTACAGAAATAGGAGACTACAACTCTCAGTAAGGAAATTTTGTCAGCCAGATACTGTATACACAATGCCTTGTTTTGAAAATAAACATTTGAGAGCTTATATTGTTGTAGCCACTATAGATACAGTATAGGAGACTGCACCTCACAGTGAAGAAAATGGAAAACAACTTCCTATTGTACCCACAGTGCCTTGCTATGTACCTATTAGGTGCCATTAAACTGTTTTAACCTCTGAGTCAGTGTATTTTAACTGTTGTAAAATGTTGTACAAACTGTCTGTATCTTGAATCAACTACTACTTCTCTGTACAAACAGTACCCGGGTCGCACCTGGAAACGAGCCTCGGCTCAGTGTGCCTTTCCCAGTCATCAAATTTTAAATAAAAATAAAAAAATAACTAAAAAATAAAAAAAAAAAATACTGCAGTCACCACTATCAAAATAGGAGACTGCACCTCTGAGTAAAGAACATTTAAATCAACTTCATAATCTACCCAGAATTCCTTATTGCTGTGTGTAAATCAATGTATTAGCTGTTATACTGCTGTAACCATTATCAAAATTTCCCTCTTCAATGAGACCATGCAGTTAGTGAAAATGAACGATGGCTCCCTTGCATGACACCATTCTGGGGGCATGGCCACAAGCTAGTACTCAGAGAAAACTGGAGGACAGCCAGAAATAAAGCACTGATAAAACATCATAGAAAATGACTATGACAGAATTTTTTTACAAATCAAATTGCAGCTTCAATATCTGCAGCATGGCTGGCAATGGCATACTATATGAAAAAGGCATTTGAGGAATGTTTATAAATCATTTTAATTATGTGACCTCTTCTTCCAGCTGTTTGATGGTTTTTTTTTGTTTCTTTTTATGCATTTATTGTGGCTTTGAAAGCATCCCAAATATCTATAATCTTTTGTGTACCATCATAGTTGAAACACCATAATTCTGTTATCACTGCACTTTTATCATTTATAAAATCTTGACACTGAAGTGGGAAATTATGAAATCTCCACTATGGTGTTCTTAATTTTTTTCTAGCTAGAACAAAGGAGGCCTGTACCATTGCATGGTCTGAGATATGTATTGATTGTATGTCTGCAGATAAAACATTTCTGGACAAAAAAAATGTTAACACAATTTACTGTATAGTCTAATCTTGAAAATGTTTCTTCTGAATGGGAAAGGATGTATAGTATACTGTCTGGTTTGGGGATGGGTTAATCACCATGGGCCCAATTCTCAAAGCTCCCTGGGGTGTCGCAAGGGGCTTGCGTCAACATGACTGGTGCACAGTGCCCCTTTCGGTAAAGGCAGCCTCAAAAGCAATTCACAAAGGCAGGCTGCACCTACCGCATGCAGCCCGCACCAAACCCTGCCTGCTCCATTCTTGCACCACACAGTCATGCTGCATGGTGCCAAGGATTTGCAGCAGGTGCAGGCAGCCAAATCCCTGAATCACAATTCACAAAACTCTCCCTGTGATGACATTTCTAAGTACCCTTAGACCAGAACTGGCTGGTCTAGGGGTACTTAGAAATTTCGCCACCAGGGGTGTTGACCAGGTAGCGGCAATGTGCCACGGTCCCCCCTCCTGGAACCCATCAGTGTTACACAAATGGACATTACCCCCATTTTCTCTGGTTGTCCAGTGGCACCCCTCCCTGATCCCTGATCAATGTAAAATAAAAATTATTACCCCCATTTTCCTGGCAGGCTAGTGGCCCCAACCCCTCCCCAAACCCTGATTATCATTAAAATAAAGAATAAGGAGAAGAGACTCTTTGCCTGGTAGTGCCCCCAATCTGATGACCCTGTATTCACTGTAATAAGTACCACCAGGTGATCTAGTGGCCCACCCACCACCCACCAGTACCAACCACTCCACCCACCAGTACCCAACCACCCCACCTCCCCAACCCCTCGGGAGCCAGCAACTGACACAGCCCACCTCTCACCACCGCAGCCAGCCACCGACTGAGCTCTGTTAGAGCGGGTACTGTATATAGCATGTGCTCTGCACACTGACAGTTGCTGTCAGTCGCTGAGTGCATACTATACACAGCATGCACACAATCAGAGCTCAGTCAGTGGCTGGCCACAGTGGTGAGAGGTGGGCTGTGCCAGTCACTGGCTCCCATACGAGTCGGGGGTTGGGGGGGTTGGACACTGGCAGGTGGACCACTAGATCACCAGCTGGTACCTATTATAGTGACTATGAGGTCATTGCATTTATTTGATTAATGTACGGCACCCAGAGCCTCCGGGACGGGCATCTTTTTAAATAAAATTTGACTTGCCTTGCCTTGCACTTGGGGGGGGCACTACCAAGGAAAAGAGTCTCCCCACTTTATTTGAATAACAATCAGGGTTTGGAGAGGGTTGGGGGGCCACTAGACTGCCAGGAAATGGGGTGATATTATTAATATTACACTGCTCGGGATCGGGGGGGTGCCACTAGAATACCAGGAACAGGGGGGTGATTCTTATTGTGTTCACAATGATCAGGGATGGGGTTGGGGGAGCTTCTGTATATCGCTGTACAATGCCACAGGCTTGTGGCATCCTGTCCAGGTGCACCCTCTGTGAGATGCACTGCTTGGGTTGCCGCAAACCATGGGTCCTTGATGCTAAGACTCTACCTTTTTGAGAATCAGGTGCAGGGCCTGTTGCGCATGAGTGATCGGTGCAAGTTGCCTTTGGTGCAGCTTGCACCCAGTTTTGAGAACTGGGCCCCATATGTCTGCAAATTGATTATGGAAATAACTATTACGTGATTTAGAAGTATTGTTTATAGGTTTGGAGGATTTATTGATTACTGGATCCAAATAGACAGAGGGGACAGGAACCTGTGGTACAGACCTCTACATGTTATAAATGGATGTGTATTCTAAATAACCAAGCGTAAAACAGTTCTGTATGTTTTTACTGTTTTTTGTGTCATATTTCAAGTTTCTGCTTGTACCGTTGTCTGGTCGAAACTTAACATTCTTAGGTGTCTCGAGTCACTCAATGAGCACAGATGTCATTCGATAATGCAGTGTTTTTTGAGTCCTATCAGCACGAGATTCTTAAGCTGTGTTAATGCGGAAGATTTTGATTACCTATGGGTCCTGAATCATGTGATCTGATTTATGAGTTGTGAAAACCTGGAATTACACTCAATGCCATTTAAAAGTCTTTTTAGTAATTCAGGAGAGTTTTTCAGTGTTCCCTGAATGGTAAAAATTGTTGGAAGAATAGTACTGACAGCAAGACATTCTCATACACAGTAATTGTTTTCAGCTAAAGACTCATGGAATTGTTGCTATCCACTCCCCCCCACCCCCACACACACCCACCCCTTATGATCACACATGCATAACGTACAATTATAAGTTGTTTTATTAGCTATTTACTATTCCCACAATGCCTCACTATGCAGCTTTGTATACAGGCTATTATATTTCTGTACTCACTACAGAAATAGGAGACTACATCTCTCAGTAAAGAAATCTTGTCAGCTAGATACTGTATGTACAATGCCTTGTTTTGAAAATAAACATATGAGATCTTATATTGTTGTAGCCACTACAGATACAGTATAGGAGACTGCACCTCACAGTGAAGAAAATGGAAAACAACTCCTTAGTGTACCCACAATGCCTTGCTTTGTACATCTACATATTAGGTGCTACACTGCAGTCACCACTATCAAAATAGGAGACTGCACCTCTCAGTAAGGAACATTTAAATCAACATTATAATCTACCCAGAATTCCTTGTTGCTGTATGTAAATCAGTATATTAGGTGTTATACTGCTGTAACCATCATCAAAATTTCCCTCTTCAATGAGACCATGCAGTTAGCGAAAGTGATTGATGGCTGTCTTGGATGATATCATTCTGGGGCTGTGGCTGCAAGTTAGGTCTCAGAGAAAACTGGAGGACAGCCAGAAACAAAGGAGTGCTAAACATCATAGAAAATGACTATGACAGATATTTTTACAAAACAAATTGAAGTCTCAACATCTGAAGCATGGCTAGCAATGGCATTCTGTGTGAAAAGGGCATTTGGGGAACTTCCATAAATCAATTTAATTATTTCATCTCTTCTTCCAACTCTTTGAGTTTTTTTGTTTCTTTTTATGCTTACTATAATAAGATATAATAAATGCTTTTATTGTGGCTTTAAAAGCATCCCAAATATCTATAACCTTTTGTGTACCATCATAGTTGAAATGCCATAATTCTGTTATCACTATACTTATATAATCTATAAAATCTTGACACTAAAGTGGGAAATTATCAAATCTCCACTGTGGTGTTCTTAGTTTTTCTAGAGCTAGAATAAAGGAGGCCTGTACCATTGCATGGCCTGAGATATGTATTGATTGTATGCCTGTAGATAAAACATTTCTGTACAAAAAATTTTCACACAATATACTGTATAGTCTAATCTTGAAAATTTTTCTTCTGAATTGGAAAGGATGTACAGTATACTGTCTGTTTTTGGGATGGGTTAATTGCCATACATCTGCAAATTGATTACTATGGAAATGTATTTATTTTATTTATTGAGAATATCGGATTACAGCCTTTGAGTCAAGGACTCATTTACAAAGGCTCCTCATTGGAGTACAATACATTAGTTGATTGACAGTATGTAATATTACAGTGAGGTTAGAGAAAAGAAAACAACAGAAACTGAGCAGTGCTATCAGTCCTAAACAGTTGAATAGCTATACAAGTCCTGAGGGGAGCTTGTGAATGTTAGGGAACAGCAGAATCAAAGTGATGGTGAGGCCTGTACACTAGCAGGTGGTGCAAGCAGTTGGGATACCAACATTGTCATTAACACACAGTCATTACAATAGTAGCAGTGGAATAAAAACACACAGTCATTACAATAACAGCAGTGGAATAAAGAGAAATTTAACCCAAGTTCTTACCATGCGTAGGCAGCTTCCTATTCTAGTTGGAGCATTGGCAGTGACGGGTGGAGATTTTGTGGTCTTTAAGGGCTATTTTGAAGGAGCCTAGTCTGGAGATGGAGGTAATGGCCAGGGGGAGATCATTGTACCAGCATGGTGCTCTGTAAGGAAAAGGATCTTTGGGCAAGGGTGGTTGTGACCCTGGGTACAGTCCATGTTAGTTTATCTGCCATTCGGGTATTTGCTGCGATATGAGCAGTGCGGAGGGAGGCAGAGACTCCGGGGGGGGGGTAAGGCCTAGTTGTATTTTCTCTGTTAGGAGACACGTTTGATAATGTACTCGTTCATCTAGGGTGAAGATATTTGTTAGTGCATACAGGGTGCAGCTGTGGGTACACTTATCTACTCCAGCAAGGAGCCTGCAGGCTTTGTTGATTGCTAGGTGGACTTTGTTTAGTGCAGTGTGGTCTGCGGCTGCGTAGATGGTTAGTTCATAGCCTACAAGGGAGAGAACAGAGGAGGTAATAGCAATGTTTAGGGCCTCTGGAGGTAGGCAGTCTTTGTGCCGATACAGTAGTCCTATGCGTATATTTATGGCAGAGGAAAGGTTACTGATATGTGGGTGGAATGAGAGGTTAGGATCAAAGGTAATGCCTAGATATTTATAGGTGTAAACCTGTTCTAGTGGGAGGAGGGTTTTGGAAAGGATTGTAAGCTGGGCATTGTATTCCTTGCTCTGGCGGTGGGCAAACAGCATTGATTTAGTTTTTTTTACATTGACCACCAGTCTGCAGTCAGTGAACCAAGTTTCAACATGGTTGAAGGCAAGTTGAAGGGAGGACTGAAGGACTGTAGGATCCGAGTGGGAGGCATACATTACCGCATCATCTGCTTACAGCAGAAGATTACATGAACAAGATTTGGGCAAGGTATTCAGGAAGATGCTGAATAGTAATGGGCCGAGAATGGAGCCTTGGGGGACTCCTGAGCAGACTGGTAGAGTGGGTGAGAGGGTGCTGTTTATCCTCACACACTGGGACCTATCTGTAAGGTAACTTGTGAACCACGCAATGGGTCTTGGGGACAAACCGATGCAGCGAAGAGTATTTAGGAGCAGGGTGTGGGAGACTGTGTCGAATGCTTTTAAAAAGTCTATGAATACAGCTCCCGTTAGCTGCTTCTTATCTAGGGCATTATGCAGCAATTTGGAGAACTCTATGAGGGCAGAAGTTGTGCTGTGTCCAGCTCTAAAACCATGTTGTTCCCTACATAGTATGTCGTGCATAAGCAGGTAGTCTGTAAGTTGGGTGGCAACGATTTTTTCCAAGGCTTTTGAGAGGGGAAGGAGAATGGAGATGGGTCGATAATTATAGGGTAGGGTAAGGTCTCCGCTCTTTAGTATTGGCGTGATGGTGGCCACCTTCCAGTCAGTTGGGAAATGCCCTAGGCATAGGGAGAGGTTAAGGAGATTGGTCGGGGGGAGAGCATCGAGTCAAGTACCAAGTTAAGGATTTTCATGTCAAAGGAGTCTTTGCAGTAGTTTGAGCCCCAAAGGGCTTTTACTAGGTATAACCTCACTTCATTCTTAGTAATAACCCTGAGGTTGAAGGGAGGGTATGTATAGTTTGGCTCTGAGGTAACAGGGGTGGAGTCAAAAAAGTTGTTTGGCAGCACTGTGCTTAGATCAGAAAATGCAGTGTTTAGGCCACTGACGATGGTGAATGGGTCCGAGGTAATATCATTGTTGACAGTTAGGTGGGAGGGGGGAGGCATCCTGGATTTTCCATTCATTTCCTTTAGGTTGTCCCAAAACAGCCTAGCATTCCCCCAGGAGGAGGCAAGGGTGGATTTGTAATAGCTAGATTTGGCCGTTCTAATTGCCCAGGTGCACTTGTTGTGAGCCATTTTATAGGCAAGCCTGTCTGCCTGAGCACCAGAGGCAGCTGCTTTGTACAGAGGTCGTCACAGTTCTTTAGTTGCTGGAGCAGCATTGGTGTGACCCAGGGGGCATTTCATTTTTTGGACTGAACCTTTGGAGGGGGCGCAAATATATCACAAGCCTTGTTGAATGTGTGGGTGAAATAGTCAAGGGCTACATCTATGGAAGGGGCGCGTCTGATGGGTGACCAATCACACATGGCGAGATGCCTCCTTAGCTTAGTGAGGCCTCCAAGTTGAAAAAGGCATCGGGTAAAACTGTTTGGTTGGGGTAGTTGCCGTTGACATGACCAGGTGAAGAGGACAGGGGAGTGATCGCTTAATGCGTCTGGGAGTACAGTTAGGTTTGAAATTCTGTTTGGGCGATTGGTGAGTAGGAGGTCAATCAGGGTGCTAGAGCCATTTCTGGGATTAGCCCTGGTTGGCTGGTTAACTAACTGGGCTAGATCTAGCACTGAAAGGGTGTCTTTGATAGGGGATGCCAAGCTTGATCACCAGTTCACATTAAAATCCCCCAGGATAATGTGTTCTGTTTTAGGAGGGAAGCTGGAGATATAGTCGATTATTGATTGAAAGGCTGAGGCCTGGTTTCCTGGTGGGATGCAAGCCACAGTAATGGTTACAGGGGCTCTGGATGGGTCAGGTGTGAGTTTTATTGTCAGGGCTTGGGCCCCGTGCTTCAGGGAGGGTGTCAGTAGGTTTTGGCATAGCAGAGAGTCTCAGATGTAGAACGCACACACCCCCTTCCCCGTTTGCCAGTTCTGTTGGCTCTATAAAGGGTGAGGCCTGGGAGTGCAACAGCAGAGTCCGGGACTTTCTTTGACAGACAGGTTTCAGTGAGGGCTAGCACATCTGGTTGATGCTACAGCATCCAGCATTGTAGTGGTGCTAGTTTATTGGGTAAGCTGCAGATATTCGTCGTTGCTACACTTAGCCCAAGGTGTGGTGTGCTAGGACTGCATGAGGTAGGGCCTGAGTTGGGGTGGACATTGCCTGACATAAGGAGCAGTAACACAAAGATTCTGAGGAGGGCCAGTACTCTCTGTTTGGTGGTGTTAGCATGATGCTTTTTTGCTGATGAGCTGCCTGGGCAAGGGATGGCCAGGGAGCAGAGGGAAGGGTAGAAGAGAAACACGAAAGGACATGGCGGGAGGTGCTGTGAGGAGATAGCTGGGTGGTGTGTAGGAAGGGAGAGCAGTAGGGTTACAGAGTAGGGGAGAGTAGGTGAGAGCCGGTGATGTGTGGCAGGGGTGACAGAGGGGTGGGCCATGGGCAAGGAACTGGGGTTTCCCTGGAGGAGGGTGACAGAGGCGAGGAGTAAAGCTAGCATTCTAGTGCTGGTGCACTGCTGCCAGGAGGAGGTGCTAGGGATTGAGAAGCAAAGAGGACACTCTCAGGTGTCACAAGAAGGGGGTTGTTAGGAGAGAGAGTTGGAGAGAGAGTAAGAAGCAAGGAACCATGGGAAACAAAGTGTCAAGCAGGGGAATCAGTGGTTGGGGATGCAGGACAAGGCTGCCTCAAGTGGTGAAAAGTTATAGGCTGCTAATGGCAAAGTGGGCTGATTGGTTCAGACACAGCCTTAGCCTTATTGGTTCCTCACCCTTATATAAGGGCGTGTCGATCAAGGGTGGTGGGGAGGGTGGTGGGGAGCCGACGCAGAGCGTTGGCAGGGCAAACACAGGTCCAAACTGTGCCACAGTCCTGTGGCTCCACAGTGTGTCCTTGCTCCATTCTGTACCTCATGGTGGTCTCGGGGGTGGAGGAGGGTGCCTGTAATCTGGCCCTTGTGACCTCAAGGGACCCTCATTGGATCCGGTGAATAGGCTGTGGAAAGCAGGTAAGATGGTTATATAAACAGAGCTGCTAGGGGAGAAGTTCTCAACAGAATGCTTCTAGGGAGTTAACTTTCTTATTCAGAGTTCACTACACAATGCTTCTAGGGAGTTAACCTTTTTTTTTGTTTGTTTGTTTTTTCAGTCTCTGATGTAAACAAAAATTAAACTTTAAGTAAGGCTTATTCAGAATTTGATTTTCACTCTCCGAGTTGCCCCCGATGTAAAATAAGTAACTTTTAGGAGAGGTTTGCACAGATGTTTGTTTTTTTTCACTCTCCGATTTGCCCCCGATGTAAAATAAATAACTTTAAGTTAAGCCTTAGCACTGAGGAGTGGTATTTATGCCCCCCAGAATGGTAATCTTTTACACACAGCTTTTACTAGTTTACTAACAATTACTTTCAAACAGGCTGTAAAGATCAGAAGAAATTTCTTAAAGGTCCTTAAGGTACATTAGAGGATGCATAAGGCTAGTGCTAGAAGCAATTAAATTGTTTAAAAATAAAACTATCTGTATTGCTGGGCTGACAGAAATATTTAAAGAAAAGGCTCCAAAGCAAACAAGTCCAAACTGCGCCACAGTCTTGTGGCTCCTTAATGTGTCCGTGCTCCGTTCCGTACCTGATGGTGGTCTCGGGGGTTGGGGGAGGGTGCCTGCAATCTGGCCCTTGCGACCTCAGTGGACCCTCATTGGATCCAGTGAATAGGCTGATGGTGGTCTTGGGGGGTGGGGGAGGGCACTACAAGCTGGCCCTCGTGACCTCAATGGACCCTTGTTGGATCCAGTGAATAGGCTGATGGTCTCAGGGGGTAGGGGAGGGCACCTGCAATCTGGCCCTCGTGACCTCAATGGACCCTCATTGGATCCGGTGAATAGGCTGATGGTGATCTCAGGGGGAGGGCACCTGCAATCTGGCCCTCATGACCTCAATGGACCCTCGTTGGATCCGGTGACTAGGCTGATGCTGGTCTTGAGTGGTGGAGGGCACCTGCAATCTGGCCCTCATGACCTCAATGGACCCTCGTTGGATCCAGTGAATAACTATTATACGATTTAGAAATATTATTTATAGGTTTGGAGGATTTATTGATTACTGGATCCAAATGGACAGAGGGGACAGGAACCTGTGGTGCAGACTTTAAAGCGTTATAAATGGATGTGTATGCTAACTAACCAAGAGTGAAACAGATCTGTATGTGTTTTTACTGTTTTTTGTGTCATATTTCAAGTTTTTGCTTGTACTGTTGACTGGCTGTAACTCAACATTCTTAAGTGTCTAGAGTCACTGAACGAGCATTGATGTTATTAGATGATGCAGCGGTTTGTGAATCCAATCAGCAAAAGATTTATAAGCTGTGTCAACGTGGACATTTTTGATTACTTATGGGACCTGAATCCTCTGTTCTGATTTATGAGTTATGACACCTGTAATTTATTTATTTTATTTATTAGCTTTTGGTAACCGGGTAAGTGTGCTAGGCAACAATCCTGCCTATTTTCAGGCATGACCCAGGAGAGTACAACATGGAAAATACAGTGATGACAACAGTACAATTCAGAAACAAATAGATAGGTACGATCATTTACAGTCAGGGTGGCAATACATCAGAGAATAGGGCACCTTAACAATTATTCAGGCACAGATAAAGGTAGACAAAAATGTAACAAATAAGAAGGGAGATAGGCAAGAGGAGGAGCACACTCTTCTCTTGCATTCAGTGACATTTAAGTCTGTTTAGTAATTTAGGAGAGTTTTTCACTGTTCCCTGAACAATAAAAAGTGTTGGAAGAATAGTACAGTACTGATGCCAAGACATTCTTATACATGGTAATTGTTTTCAGCCAAAGACTCATGGAATCACCATTATCTGCCCCCCCACCATCCACCCCCTCACACATGCACCCTTAAGGTCACACATACTTAATGAACAGTTATCTGTTTTTTTATGTTGGCTTGCACGCAGGCACAAGCAACATAGTTGCACCATATGAGTTTTAGCAGTGCCACTGCTCTGCCACTGCCCAGCTCCATTTCACAGGTGGGACCACACAGCACCAATAAATGGCCAAGCTGTCTATGACAGCACTTCAGATTCAGTGGCATGCAGTTGAAAGGAAACCACTGCAATTTGTATAGGGTCAGCAAGCAGCGACTGTCATCCACAATTTACATACTACCAGCGTCAGCAAGCAACGGCTGTCAACAGCCGCCTCTCCATCCTGATGAAGGCCGATGGGGGTGCCCAATCCCCCTATTGGCACGCCCCTCCTCAGTTCCTTTGCTGATAGGGTAGCCCAATCCCCGTCGGCACGATGTGCACCCCTCATCTGTTGCGTGCTGAGGGAGTGTCCAATCCCCCTCAGCTCAAGCACCCCCCACACTGTATGGCTGATAGCATACCCAATCCCCGTTGGCTCCACCCCCCCACAAACATCTAGGTGGCACTCTGGGAGCCCACTCCAGCATGCCAAAAGTTCTGCATCTCTTTTTTTCATTTTTTTTTAAATCCTGTAAAAAATGAAAACAGTCCCTCGTGGCCTCTCTTGCCCCTCCCCCAACCCGCAACCACCCTCTACACACCCCACCTCCCTGCACCCCTTCACCCCATACTTACCTCTGGAGACAATGTTCAGTGGACTGGGAACACGTCTGCACTCTTTAAAGCCAATCGCAAACTGAAGAAATGCTGGTAAGCTGTCTAATGGCATAAATGGGTTTTTTTCAACTTTGGTACAAATCTCAGCCATTTTGGGGAATTGTTGCACCAAATTTTCAACATGGGGTTCTTGGGACCCCCCCTTGTGAATTCAGTCACTGTCATCTTGTTATTCAGTCCCAAAAGGTGATTTCGCAGTCACTGCACAGAATCACCTTTTGGGACTTAATAATGAAATGACAGTGTCACTGTTCGTGAGATGGGCACTCAAAAAGCCTATGTTGCAAATTTGGTGAAAAAATTCCAAAAAATGACTGTGTTACAAGTGTGCGTTGCACAATTTCCATGCACACTCGTAACTTCGTAAATTTGTAATATTTTCACTCCAGATTTTCAACACTGGAATTTTTTCACACCTCCCTATGAACAGTACAGCTGTCATTTTTCATATCCTGGCCAAAAAGTGTTTTCCCACTTACGGAGCCGAATAGCGCCTTCGCTATGGGAAATCATTGCTTGGGACAGATAAAGAAAATCACAGTGCCACTGTTCATGAGGAGAGGTTCAAAAATACCCATGTTGAAAATCTGGTGGAAAAATCCAAAAAATATTGCGTTACAGGCATGCATTGCACAGTTTCTACACACGTTCATAACTTCACCAATTTTTCATATTTTTACTCCAGATTTTCAACATTGCCATTTTTTTCACACCACCTCATGAACAGTACAGCAGTCATCTTTCATGTCCTGCCAAAAATGTGTTTTCACATATTTGGTGCCAAATGGTGCAGTTGTTGTGCAAAACCACCTTTCCGGATTCAGTATCGAAATGATAGTGCCACTGTTCTTGACGTGGGGTCACAAAAATCCCATTTTGCAAATCTGAAGTGAAAATAACAACAAAGGCCTAGGGCATTATGGTTTCCAACCATAATGCCATACCCCATACAGACTGACACCCAATGGGTGTGAGTTGGGATTGTCGCCCATAATACACACACCATTCCACCCCCACGCTGCAGCTACTGACAGGCACTGAGGTGTGTCTTGCAGTCTTCAGGCCCAGCGTTCACCCCATTCTCCTGTACCGCACCTACTTCAGTATATTTCCTTATGAAATGGAATGAGTGTAAGGCCCGAAGACCCCAAAGCACATTGCAACACCTGTCAGTGTCTGCAGAGTAGTGTGAGATGAAATGGCATGAGCGTTATGCCTGATGATCCAAAGGCACATCCCCAACGCCTATCAGTCTCTGCAGGGTAGGGGTGGGGTTGACATCAGTTCAGTACTTAACTGCAATTCCTATTAAGCTTCCCTCTAACTCCTGCACTACCAGTGCCAGTGCCAGCAAGCCAACATTTGGCATTGACAAATGCTTGTTATTTCTGTGGCTAATCTAATAAGGAAGTGTGGGCTTTAACATTAATGAACAGAGGCTAACATGGTTTAAACTCACGTTGCCCATGGAAAACAAATAGTATGTTAGCAATACATTCAGACTATTAGAAATGTTCTGAAATCTTCTTGTTTTTTTTTTTCTTTTTTTTTTCTTTTCTTTAATAATGACATACAAACACATTGACCTGGAGCTATGAAAAAAAATGTACTAAATTAATCAGCGGATCCATATGTATGAACAGTGAATGAAAAATGTATCTGCTGTGACTCAGAGAACTTATCCATCTCATAAAAACCAAAAAAGCATCTGTTGTTTGCACCAGCTAAGCTGCACCTGGATTGTATTCAACGATCCTGTCTGTTGTTAGATGGTGTTCCTGTCAGTCAGTGTTGTGACAGGTCATACTTTGTGGCTGCACAAGCATTGCACATTTAACCCTCTTATTATTTTTGGAGCACTGAAATGTGTACTGTGCCATGTTGAAGACATGGAGGGGTAAGGAACATGGGCAGGCTGCACTACAGCAAACAGTTCCACAATCAAGAGGGGGAATTGTGCTACCCCCTGCCAAATAGCTGCAGCCAGTTTAATAATTGATCATGTGCTATTCTATCAATGAGAAATGACACAAATCTCCATTTCATCTCTTTATATACGAGCCAACAATGGTCACACTCACACTGGTACATTCACGCGTTCGTGAGTGTTGGATATCTAAGGCTGCAGCAGAGTCTTTTTCTTTTTTTTTCTTAATAGGAATTTTTCTTAACTACCTTAGTTATATTTTGCCAAGGCATTGTAAGTGCAGTATTGCTCTTCTGGAATGGACTAGTGATTCTGCTGTTTATATGCACTGGACAATGTAGTGACATTACCAATGAGTAGAGACCTGTGTTTTTCTTAAATATGAAACAACAAGAAATTCAAGGTATAAAAAAAAATAAAACAAAAACAAGCACATGAACAAAGTTAAAAATGACTTGTTTTTTTGGCAAAAACTAAATAAATGCTTGCAGCAGTTGTTGTTTACGCTCTCGAAACATAGAAACATAAAATTTGATGGCAGATAAGGACTGCTTGGCCCACCCAGTCTGCCCATTTCCCTACCTAATGGATAAGCTGCAGATCCTAGTTAACCAACAGCCTACTTCTTCCTACCCTCACCCCCTAGAATTGCCTTATGACAGTCCCATGCATGCTTGAATTCCACCACTGTTTTTGACTCCACAACCCCCTCCGGAAGGCCGTTCCATGCATGCACAACCCTATCTGTGAAAAAATACTTCCATACATTACCTCTGAGCCGCCCCCCCCCAACTTCAAATTGCGCCCACTTGTTCTTGCACATCTCTTTTTCTGAAAGATGCTACCCTCTTGGACTTTGTTGATTCCCTTGAGGTACTTGAAAGTTTCTATCATGTAGCCCCCCTCCCTCCTCTCCTCGAGGCTATACATATTAAGCTCCTTAAGTCTCTCTTCATATGTCTTCCGGTGCAGACCCTGCACCATTTTAGATGCCCTCTTCTGGACTGCCTCCATCTTGTTTATGTCTTTGCGGAGATTGGGTCTCCAGAACTGCACGCAGTACTCCAGATGGGGTCTCACCAGTTGTCTGTACAGAGGATAACAACTTCTTGTTTTCTACTGTGATCCCTCTCCCTATGCATCCCAGTATCCCCCAGCCCTCCTTACTGCCCTCTCACATTGCTTGCCCACCTTTAGGTCATCTGATATGACTACCCCAGGTCCCTTTCCATTTTGTTGTTGTTAGTATCTCACCCCCATTGTGTACTCTTCCCTGGGTTTTGTTTCCAGGTGCATTACCTGCACTCTTAGCATTGAATCTAAGCTGCCATACATTTGACCATTCCTCCAACCTTGCCAAGTCCCTTCTCATCCTTTCCACCCCACCTTGAGTATCAACTCTGTTGCAGATCTTTGTGTCGTCTGCAAAGAGACATACTTTTCCTTCCAGTCCCTCTGCAATGTCGATTATAAAGACATTGAAGAGGACCGGTCCTAGTACTGAACCCTGCAGTACCCCACTAGTAACCCCCCTTTCTTCAGAGTGGACTTCATTTACTATTACCCTCTGTGTCCTGTTCTCCAACCAATTCTTTACCCAGGCTACCATCTTGGGACCCACTCCCAGGCTGGCTAACTTGTATATTAATCTTTTGTGTGGGACTGTGTCAAATGCCTTGCTAAAGTCTAGGTAGGCCATGTCCACAGCCCCTCCCTGATCTACTACTTTAGTCACCCAGTCAAAGAAATCGATTAGATTCATCTGACATGACCTTCCCACTGTGAATCCATGCTGCCTTCGGTCCTGTGCCCTCTGGCCTCTGGGTACTGGACAATTTTTTCATGATTCCATCATTTTCCTATCACTGAGGTTAAACTAACAGGTCTGTAGTTTCCCACTTCTGCCCTGCTCCCACTTTTGTGAAGTGGAATCACATCTGCCCTCCTCCAGTTCTCAGGTACCACCCCATCTTCCCATGATTTGTTAAAGAGGGTAGTCAATGGTGTCACTAGTTCTACCCTTAATTCTTTTAGAATTCTGGGATGAATCCAATCAGGCCCCATTGCTTTGTCCACCTTCAGTTTCAAGAGTTATTTCAGAACCCTTTCTTCTGTAAATGGGCTGGTATCAATTTCTGTATCCAGAGTGTTTCTATTGTTTGGTTTAGGTACCTCCCCCTCTTCATTTGTTGCTACACACGTGGCAGTGGCAGCGGAACTGTCTGATTCACAAAACCTTTCAAGACCATAGCATAATGCTGCTTAATACAATGTAGTATACTAGGAATGTGATTTCTAGTATGTATAAGGTCATTTTGAGTTTTTTTACGAATGTAAATGGGATAACAAGAAATAAAACTACATTTTCAGTGAGTAAAAAAAATAACAAGAAATTCCAGAAAAATAAAAATTATAAAAATTAAAAATTATTTTACAGGACTCATTGGCATGACCATATGCATACAGAATAAAAAGTACCTTGCTGGAGAAGGGATGGATCTGGATAGCAACCTGCAGGGCTCAGAATAGCAAGGATCTGTCCTCTTCATGTCACCAGATATTTTGTTATCGTAACCACATGCCCAGTAAAGCAGGTTACTTATGGTATCTAATATTATGATCAATTTGCTGTGTCATGCAGACTAGAGTAGGGTTTGGTCGTAGCATACTGAATTCTGAGAGGTTGGCTTGTGGCAGCTTGCTACACTTTGGAAAAGGTACAGATGTTTGGCAGGTGAGGATAAGAAGATTATTTTATGAGCAGTGTCACAGTACAGATTGCTGAGTTAGGGTACACAGTGCCATGGTTGTGAATACTGTTACATTTCATACATTGCAGGGGGCTATTCATGAAGGGGCAGGAACTACACACCAAAGGTGTGTATCCCACCCACACAGCTCCACACCTACGGGAGAACTGCACAGAGGTCGCATTCAACATCACCGGCCTCCATGTGGCTCACTTCCACAGCCCTGACTCTCTTACTTGCAGGATCCATGGGGGCAGTTGGATCAGAGCACAGGACCAGGCAGGCAGCCAATCAGCTGCCCATCCTAGGTCCCACTGGTGGATCACTTGAACCCACAGGGCACCATGTTGGCAGCCAGCATGCAGTGCACTGACTGCACCAGGGGGTTTGTGCCCAGTTCGCTACCCCCTGACAACCCATGAGTGCCCCAACAATAGGAGCAGCCATTTCGGGGGGCGGTGGATCCCTACTGTTACCTTCCCCAGTTGGTGGCCATTACCCGGGGAGGTGCATACCATAAGGATGCCCTGATTTGGTGTAGCCATCCATGCACCACGCACAGCACTCCGTACCTTGCTAAATGTGCAGAGTGTTGACAAGCCCCTCACACTACCCCCTGCCCACCTCTGCACAGAGCTGCATGATCGGATGGGGGATTGAATGTGTGGAGGGGGGCATATGTTTTTCCTGAATTGTGCGAAGGGAGCAGAGTGGGCATGGACAGGTGTGGGGTGACTACACACTGCATTTACCCAGTGCATAGCCATTCTGCACCTTCATGAATAGGGCCCAAAACATGGTTAAAAGGATCATAAGAAAAAAAGGAGTTGACAGCCACAAGATCTTAAGACCATGCAATTCATTTGAGATACTTGTGGATTTGTCTTTTAATGGTCTGGTTACTCTGCTATTGCCATCTGACAAACTTATTGTGTGGACAGAGAAAGACAGAGATACTGAGGCAAACAATCTTGTGGTCATGTGTGTTGCTGACAAACAGAATTGCTGTCAGATGGGGAGATGGGGTGGGGGAGAGAGAGAGAGAGAGATGGAGAGAGACAGAGAGATAGAGAGAAGCAAGCAAGAACTTCTACTGCATAACCTTGTCTCAGCCACGCTGTCTCATCAGAATGTGGATCTGGCACCTGTATATCATATGCAGGGATGGATTAACCATCGGGCATAAGTGTTAGCCACAATAATTTATTTATTGAAATGTTTTATCAGGAAGGTACACTTGGCAACAGGTTTCTCATCTCCCGGTGTGACCTGGGGGGAAAGGGTACAATAGGGATGAGACATTTTACATTCAAGTTACAAAGATCAACATAGCATACAATTAGTTAAGGTAGTTGTTACAGTGTTGCATACATATGTAATTTGTGAGAACAAGTAAGTGCAATGGTAATAAGTGAACAAGTGCTATCGTGAAATAAGGGGTGAAGGGGAGTGAGGATGAGATGACTCATAGTGCAGAGTCAGAGTCATAATGAGAGGTGGCCCCTAGTCAGTTCTATTTATTTTAGTCTACATTTTGTTGTGTGTGTCTAAGAAAGCAGTGCTTCTCGCCCTTTTTTTCTTCATTGTATGTGTTTGTGTGGGTGGTGAGAGAGGGGGAAACTCATTGGCCTGGATTTGCCTAGATCTGTTGAGCATGTGTAAAAGTAAAAAGGAATAGTATGAATCACTCCTTTTCATGTTCACTCCTGATCGTGCCCTTGACAGTACAGATAGTGAATGGCTGAATTTTGTTCTTCCCCATTATTCTTCATTTATGTTCCTCTACTGCATGCTTGCATTACAAGTACAGTAAATACATTGGAACAACTAAGAGGTACTAGTCTGTATGGTAGACTACTAACATGTATACTGTATGTAGTATAGTTAGTGTTAATGCCACACACATTTCATGCAGTCTTGAATGTGCTGCTGGAAATAAATTACATCTGAAGCCACGCAAAGTCGTTCAATGTTTCACTCCTGCTCATTGTCAGACAAGCTGGACGCTGTATAAATAACATTGAGGTCAGACAATGGTAATCCAACTCAAAATTCCCTTCCTTCTTGCCTTAGGTTGTCGTTCATATTTCTGAACTAGACGACAACATTCCATTAGTAGCTTTTTTCATGTAACGATACAAAACTGTCCCCCACATAAAATATTCATAAACAGTTCTGATTCAGGTAAGACAAAGCTGTCTGCTCTGTCATCCGAAATATGGTATCCATCTCCATTACCCACCCCCTACACAGTCACACTCATTTCTACCATCTTTAAGCGCAGGCTTTCAACCGAGCAATGTCCAATTTTTTTTACTTGCAATAAAGACCGCCCAAACGTTGATTTCTGATGTTCAGAGAAAATATGCTGTAGCCATTTAAATATTCACATTCTAACCTATCACAAGAAATACATTTAGAGTGGAAAGAAATCCATAATATTGTATCATTATGCATTACAAATCCTTCAGATCCTACTGGTCAAGGCTGCCCCCCGCCACTCACCCACTTTTTTTTTAACAATTCACAGGTTGCTCCAGTATTACACATTATCTGTTCTCCTTGGAGTTCTTTAACCTGTCTCTGGAGCACCAGATCAAACACACAGGTCATAAACAGTCGCTAGTGCATATGCAATAATTTGAAATCTGCCACTACAGTAGCTGCTCTTTTCCAAAAACAGTAATGATGCAAATTGCACATCTTTTGATTTTGTCAACATCAACATAGAAACATAGAAGTTGACAGCAGATAAGGACTGCAAGGCACATCCAGTCTGCCCATTTCTTTTTCCTACTAGATTTTCTACCTCATAAATGTGCCATCAGCCTTTGCTCTATCAATGACTCATCTATTCATACTCATCTGTATTGCTCCCTTATGCCTATCCGATGCCTGTTTGAAGCCCTGGACTGTATTCATATCCACCCCTTCCTGAGGTAGGCCGTTCCATGCATCCACCACCCTTTCTGTGAAAAAGAACTTCCTCACATTACCCCTTAATCGTCCTCCCTCTGATCTCATGCTGTGTCCTCTTGTCCTGCAATTTTTGCACCAAGCTGGTGTAACCATCCCATTTTTGCACCTAGTCATCTGCTCAGGCTGGTAATCATACCCTATAAAAGATCATGAATTATTCATTATTTGTGAAACAAAAATCTAGAAGTGATTCATGATTTCCATATGAATTGCTTGCCAACGTAATGGTTTTATTTTTACTATGAAATTCCAATACCAGGTCGTATTCTGAATTTGAAGACTTTTTGTTTTCTTATTCTAATCTGAACATATCAAAATTAAATAAATGAATGCAGTGTATGGCTCTCAGTATGATGTAATAATTTTGTTGCGATGTCTGATCTGAAGCTGTGTTTCAGAGTTTGAGTTTCAGACTACTGTGCTTGTTTGGTGAACTGCTATACTTGCCCAATAATCACCATCCTGTTTGTTAAACAAACAACTCAGAGGTGTTTAGTGGACTACTCCTCCTCCATCTGATTGACAACCCCTAGTAAGTAAAGATTATCACTGGTGCAGAGTGTCCCCCCACCCCTACCTGGTGCTTGCCTGCATAAATAAAACCAGCGCCCTGTCGGTTGTGGTGCCCCTCTCTTTCTCTTACCTCCTACCTCAGGCCTGTATAAAGAAAATGTATTTTCCCAGTGCCTAGTGGACCTTCTCCTTTCTCCTATTGCTATGCCTCATTAAAAACAATAACATATCTGGGGATACAAAATGGGCAAGGAAACCTGTGTCCTGATTGGCTGAGACTAGGTTCTAGCCAGTGCCTTCAGGGAGCACCACCAATGACTAAAAACAAGTCCCTGCCAATCTGGGCAACTCACAAGTCACTTAGATAATTTATAAGCCATTTGCTTCTTGATTTCCATCCCAAACATGGCTGCAGACTTTACTCATATACAAAAACCATCAATCAGTCCCTAAAAATGTAAATCCATTAAATTAAATAACTTAAGTAAAAAATGTTATTTTCACTCTAGCCTTCTTACACAAATACACAAATTTAGAAAATCAAGTACTATTCAGAGTTTCCATGCTGGTGTTTCTTTGATGACCATGAAAATTTTCCTTCCAATCCCTACTAGTTTGACAGAAAACTCCCTGCTCCTTACCTGGCAACAGATAAAATTGAGGTTCTGGCTCCATCTCAGGCATGCTCTTAACACATCAGAGCCTGTAACTCAGAAATCCTTTGAGCAGAAGTAACAGCAACTAAAAAGAGCATTTTCCATGACAGAAACTGCAGCTCGCAACTCACAGCCAGTTCAAAGGGAGGTAAAGTGAACTTTTCCAATGTAAAATTGAGATCCAATGGAGGGGACCGGGTCACGAATAGGGGATTTCAGATGCAAAATGCCCTGCAAAAAAGTGAGGGACACTTCAAGATGACCAACAGCTTTGCCCCCAATAGGTGCATGGTACGCAGAGATGGCAGAGAGGTTCACCTTGAGTGAGGAGTACCCCAAGCCTGAATCCAAAAGAGGAAGAAGGTACTCCAATACCTGATTCACCGGGATGGTGAAAGGATCCAAATGGTAATGTTGGATTTGGCAGGATCTAAACCTGATGGCAAAACACAACGCAGGAGGCAGGTGTACAGAATAAAGCTTTATTCTCCATAACATGCAAAACAACAGCAATCATACCTTCTGGGAGTCTGGAACATCCAAACACCAAGTGTCGTTATAGAATATTCTAACTAACTCGAAGAGCAATGCTCTTACACAAAGTTGTATACTAGAGATAATAGAGTCCTGTTACCTAGTAACACACTCATGTGTGCTAGTAGATATGCAAGGCAAAACATTTTTATTAGTGTACATGGTGGGCGATTCGCACCCAAGGCCGTTATATGTTGCACTTGCACAGTGACAAGCATTATGCTGACTACAGCTACTTCGTATTACAATAGAACAATTCATAATATGTGCTGATCATAGCAACATGACCAATGGCTGTAGGTGGCACTGTAAGACCACAAATATCACAATTATAATTAGTTATACTAATCATTGCAATTATAGCTTGTGTCAGTAGGTTGCATGCTAAGATCACAAATAT
Source organism: Neoceratodus forsteri (assembly GCA_016271365.2). Lineage (NCBI taxonomy): Eukaryota > Metazoa > Chordata > Ceratodontiformes > Ceratodontidae > Neoceratodus > Neoceratodus forsteri. The sequence goes on along the minus strand of CM028132.1, from coordinate 1,126,665,661 downwards.
ATCTGAGCTGAAAAGCAGTTTGTCAGTACATCATAACAAAAATTAGTAAACTTTAGTGAATACTGGTATACCTTATTCTGTATGATGGTAGTCCAGGCCGGCCCAGTGGCACTGAGGATTGAGGTGCTGGATGGCTTATCTCATGCCACGCCGGCAATCCGGGTTCGCGAACAGACTCAGGTCGCTCGGGGGTCGACCAGGGGAGGAAGGATAGAGCATCCAGAGGACTGCTTTCCTTCCTTGGGTTGGGGGGATTTGCACTACGCACTGTTGGCTGACACCTAGCAGTGGCTGGGGGTCAGCACAAGCATGCACCCACATGAGGGATTGGCCCACATCCAGGGTGATTGGCTGCCTCCGCGAAGGCAGAGACCGCCTGCCCGCCCATTGCACAGATGTGGGTGCAGGAGAAAAAAAATGGAACATTTCTGGGACCTGACAGGACCCGTGATGGCCCTATCACTCCAGCAGTCCTCCCCAACACCAGATTTGACATACCAGGAGGAGGAGCACTCTGGCGTTCCTCGCCTTGGCCCTGCCATGGAGGGAGGAATCCACGGGGGAACCTCTAGGGATGAACTGGCTGTGGGATGATGGGTTGGAGGATGCAGCCCTCCGAGGGAAGGGTCATAGCCCCTGTTGGATCTGCGGCGGTGGAGAAAAACTTCATATGGAAAAAAAAAAAGAAAATGATAGTCCACATTAGGGACGGCAGGTCTGGCCAGTCTACAGTAAGCAGCAGCTCAAAGGGTGAAATGCTTCTATTTTATAATGTAAGTAGTTCTGGTGGAGGGTTTCCTAGCAGCCACCAGGATGTCTGTGACCACAGAGGACACTCAAAAGTGGGCAATAGCTAGGTCTGCAGGTACCACACATGGAGATGCAGAGACTTTAGTTCTGGATGGACCAGGGTGTCCTGGTCCTGGGAGAGTAAGACGGTGCACAGAGGCAAGAGCACTGGAGATTCCACCGCTAGCTGCTGCAGCAAGGGAAACCAAATCTGACGTGGCCAGAAGGGAGCAATGAGCAACTGGAGCTTTAGGAGTAGGAAGGGAGGAAAGGCATACAGAAACCTCCCCTTCAAGGAGAGGGACAAAGCATCTCACCAGAAAACACCAGACCCAGGACTGAGCGAGCCGAAAAGTAGCAGTCTTACATTGAGTGGGGATGCAAAGAGATCCAACTCTGGACGGCCCCACCTGTTGAAGAGATCTTTGATCACCAAGATTAGAAGCTTCCACTCATAAGCCTGTGACCTGGAGTGGCTGGCACTGTCAGACAAGGAGTTTTGAATGCCTGGAACATATACAACCGAGAGCTCCAGACCATGCTTGATGGCCCAATACCAGACCTCATCGCCTCCCAACACAGAGGATAAGAATGGGTCCTGCCTGCTTGTTGATGTAATACACCACACACATTGTTCATCTGCACCAGCAGTAGACCTGGGTGGAGATGAGTCTGAAAGGCCTGAAAAGCATAAAAGACCATCCACATCTCCAGGACGTTGATATGAAGACCATGTTCTACATCTGTCCAGGTACTCTGGGTCTGGTGATTGGCCAGATAAGCACCCCATCCCAGGCCGGATGTCTCTATCATGAAAATCTGATGGGGGGTCGAGAGCTGCCACCAGTACAGAACTCTTCAGACTTGGTCAGAGACCAGGACCAACTGGTCCAGGTTGTGTGTGCATTGGTCCTACTGGACTGTCAAGGTCCACGGAGGAGCCCCATGTGCAGGTGGGCCAGGGAACTGTGGCAATAGCCGCTGCCATGTGGCCCAGAAGACACAGGAAAACCCTGGTGGGGACCTGCCGGCTGAAGGAAACCAGATTGGCCTGCTTCATTAGTCACTCCACCCAGTCCTTGGGCAAAAAGGCCTTGCCCTGGTTGGCGTCCACGACTGCCCCTATGTATTGAAGGTACTGGCAAGGGGAGAGGCAGGACTTTGGCAGATTGACAGTGACCCCAAGACCTGAAAAAGATGAAATGAGTATTACAGAGTCTGCACCAGCAATCCCTGGAGAGGGTTGCTAGCAGCCAATCATCCAGGTAGTGGAACACATAGAAGCCCTGCCTCCTCAAAGCATCCACCACCACCGCCACGCACTTGGTAAATACTTGGGAGTGGCCAAAAAAAGGCCAAAAGGAAGGGCCCAGAATTGAAAATGGGCTCCCTGAAAGTGGAAGCAGAGGAAGCAACGATGGGCAGGAAAGATTTGGATGTGCAGGTAAGCATCCTGCATGTCCAGAGAGCAGAGCCAGCCCCCTAGTGCAAAAAGGGTAACAGCCCCTGGAGAGTGACCATCCACAAGTGCTCATACTCAATGTACAGATTCAGATGGCTCAGGTCCAGGATGGGCAGAAGATTCCTGGTCTTTTTGGGATAAGGAAAAAATGGTAGTAAAACCCCCTTCTCCACTGAGTTGGAGGGAGGGGTTCTATGGCTCTTTTTTGAAGGAGATCCTGAATTTCCTCCCAAACAAGAGACTGGTGGGCAGGAGGGTAACTGGAATTTACCAGAAGATTTTCTGGAGGCCTCTCAAGAAACTCCAGAGTGTGACCATGCTGTATGATCAGAAGCACCCATTGGTCTGTGATCACCCCCTCCACCCTTTTAGGTGGAGGGAGAACCAACCCCTGACCACCTCCCTTGGATCCTTGGCTGAGGGGTCAGCTAAGGAATCAGGATGTGGGGTTGGGTGCATGCAGGAGGGCCATGGGGGCCCTGGGGACTCTGGCAGTGGCAGCAGCATGGGCCGCTGTGGCCTTATGCCTGTGGTGACCCATGGCAGGCTGGTTCCAAGATTGCTTATGGGAGGACCTGCAAAAGAACTGACATTAGCCTGCTCTAGGCTGAGTGTGATAGAGTGAATGGACTGACTTGAGGGCCCACCCTGACTCCTGTAGGGTGGAAATGATGTCCTGGACATCCCCCCCATAAAGTACTGAAACCCAGAAGGGGGCATCCAAAATATTGGATTGTATATCCGAGGCAAAGCCGGACACCCGGAGCCAAGAATGGCACCAGAGACAGACCCCAGCAGCTACCCCACACCCAGAGGCATCCACAGAATCATAAGCAGCCAGGAAAACAAGACTGCCAATGTCTGAGCCCAATTTCAAGAGTTGTGCGAGCTGCATCTTAGTTGGGTCCTCTGGCAAGGTCTGCACCAGGACCCTGGCTTGGTCCCAAAGAACATTTGATACTGGACCATTTGGGCCAGATACTTTGGGGCCCGGATAGCCAGGGTAGTAGAAGCGAACCCTGAATACAGAAGTATGGAGGGGGCCTTTTACTATAAAAAGACTGCTCCACAGATCAGTTAAAATTCTTTTATTTTCTTTATCTTCCCCTATGTTTCGCCACAACCTAAATGCAATTGAATAGTGAATATGAACTGAAAAACATTATTTTGCTATAGTAAACAATTGGAATAAGCAAATAACTAAATGAATTGGTTTAAAATGTGTATAAATTATATATTAACAGGTAAAAAACACAGAGAATTATATAATTACCCCATGAACAAGCTCAAATAAGGAGTGAAATGTAAGGAAAGATAAAGAAAATAAAGGAATTTTAACTGATCTGTGGAGCAGTCTTTTTATACTAAAGGGCCCCCCCCCCCATACTTCTATATTCAGGATTTGCTGCCAGTTCCTTGGGGGAGGCTGAAGATTGTGAAAAGAACATTTACTCCACTGCCCATCACAACTTTCTTAAAATGGATAGTAGAAGTGAACACCTTTTTGCCCAGGTGGTCCAGCTGCTGGGACTACTGGTCCAGGGGAAGGGTACTAAGGTGCTTGGGCTTTTTTGCATGGTCATGCACAAAGTTAATCACCACAGAATCTGCCTCTGGGTTGCCCCCTAGAAAGGGTTTGCCAGCTGGGACATGGTAAAGATGGTCCGACTTCTTAGGCAGAGGAGGGGTGGTAGATGGGTGATTCCATGCTGCCCCAGTGACATCCTTATAATAGTCAGTAAAAGGGGGTACCACAACAGGGAGGGCATCCCACTGCCAGAGATAGATGGCCAGTTGGCATCTCTCTGGGTCCTACTCCTCCATATCCCAAGCCCATAATGGATTGGATGAGGCGTATGACATCCATAAAAGTTGTGTCATCAGGAGGGGACTTAGGTACCTCCTTGGGAGGGTTGTCCCTATCCAAAGTCTCCCCCGGTGATAAGGAAGACTCTGAAGAATCAGATTCATCCAAAGTAGTCTCACTATCTGGGGCCAATGCGGGAGGCCATGTTCATCCCTGTGAGAGCCTGAGTTGATATCGGGTCAAGCCCTGGGGTCCCCGATGTGTGGGGGTCGCTAGGCCCAGCCCGGTCAGCATTCAGGGGCTGGGGTCCTGTGGAGTATGGAGGGGAGACACCGGAGGTGGCCCTTGAGGGGCAGGGGTCTGCCTCTGGACCAAGGACCACCATGCTGAGAATAAAGCATTATAATCTACCAGTAGTGGAATATTATACACCAGTGGAAAAAGATAAGAGGGTGCTGGGTAAGGATATGACAATGGAGGAGCTGGCATAGGGTACCAGATATAGGGCTGCTGGGTGTCTCCTGAGGATCCAGCATCGGCTCAGCATTTTACGGCTGCGGCATAGGTTACGGCTAGGGGGACAATGGAGTTGGGCCATAGGCTGAGGCTGCAGCAATGCTGGCAGCAGGCCCAGCAGGCGTCAGCCTGGAATGCCCAGGGGCAAGATCCACTGGCCACTGGCCTAGCCAGAGAAGCAGGAGCCTAAAGGGAAGAAGACCCCTGAGGCAAAGGCAAAGGTGATGCTGGGAAATGGAGATAGATCTGCTGTGGGCATTGCCTGGAAGTATTGATGTCAGGCCCCGTAGTGAGAACCGGTGAAGACAGCACCATGGCTGGTGGGGGGGGTGCCAGTTATGGAACTCACTCCCGAGGATCCAACACCAGCCAAGCCACCTGGCTGAGAGTCAATCGAGGATAACAGCCTGAATGTCAGAGGCTGAGGCGCAGGAGATGAAGTCCCCTGTCCCGAAGAGCCACTGCCTGAGATACTGATAAGGGCAGGTGGCTGAACCACTGAGAGCCCGGAGGAAGAGAGCTGGCAGAGCTGAAGGAGCCAACCCCCCGCTGGAGGAAGGACCCCATCGCGGTCAACAGTTTGTGGGGAAACTCTGAGCAGGAAGCAGACCGGTCCCAGTGTTTATCCCAGTGTTTGTGCTTCCCGGATTTCTCTTTTTGAGAAGATGAAGAGGGCCCAGAGAACTGTACTGGCAAGGCCGAAGAGCTCCTGGCCAGCAGCTCCTTTTCCATCATGACCAACTTCTGCTTCAAAAGGTAGCTCCCCAGTGTTTTTAAATGACGTCTCCAAGTGGCCTGGTTGAATTTTTGGCAAAACTGGCAGGCTTCAGTGTCATAGCTAGGGCCTAGGCAGATAAGACATGCAGAGTGGCCATCCTTTTCAGGGATCTGTTTGCCACAGGCACACTTCAAGGAGCGGGCGGAAGATGAGGCTGGTGTAGAAGACATAAACCCATCTATGAAAACACCAAAAATTCAATGTTTTAAACTAAAAATGAAAAACCCTAAAAAGCATGGCAAGCATAGGTAATGGTGGTTGACTGTAACTGCTGTGCCAGCTAAGGGCCAATGTGCATCGGTCAATGGCAGGAAAAGAACTGGGGTAGGTGTGGGAGACCGCCCACCTTTAAAAGCTAGGCTGACACCAGCTGACTGACGCCGGCAGTGGGCAGTCCCCCATGGTAGACAGCTAGCTAGAAGTTTTCCATGTGGTCCTGGTACCTGATGGCTTAGTCCTACTGGTGTGGCATGCTGCAAGAGCCTTCCTCAAAGTAAGATCTGAGGAGCTGCTCTTTGTTGCGTTTTAACAGTTTCAAGGGAGAGAGCAGAAACAGAAGAGGTAAGGAGTTCTTTGGCAGTTTGCAGCAGTTCAGGATTGGTGCAGCTTTCTGAGAAGTATTAGGGACCAGCAAAGCAACATGAGGTGCTGTAGAAGTGTCTACAGAAAGCACATCTGTGGCATGGAAAAAAAGAGTTTCTAGATAAGATTCCTCGTCTGTTAAAGGTGATTGAGTGAGATACTGTCACTGACTCATTCCATCAGCATTGGCGTAAATTTGACCCAGTTGGTACTGATTTTCAGAGTTGCCCTCTGAAGGACTGGGAATATATTAACTGACAACAAGGACATGGCTGACCATTTTAACAGTTATTTCTCCTCTGTTTTTAATGTAGGATCACAAGTATCCAAAGCAAACACTGAACAACAAATGTTAGTAGACCCCCAAATTGAGTTCCAGTATGTTGTGGGAAGGTTAAAAAAATTAAACCATAATGAGGAGCAAGGCCCAGATGGATTACATCCCAGAGTTCTTAAGGAGATAGCTGAAAGCCTGGCAGGACCTGTTACCTTCCTTTTCCAGCAATCTTTGGATACAGGACAAGTCCTGGAAGTATGAAGACAAGCTACTGTTATCCCCATACATAAAAAAGTTCCAGGCAGGCGGTTAGCAATTATAGACCCATTAGTCTGAACTCTGTCCTTGGAAAGATACTTGAGGGCATAGTTAAGGATAAGATCATGAACTGTTTAGATATGCTAGGGGCTGGGGATGAGTCACAACATGGATTCACAAGGGGCAGGTCATGCCATACAAACCTGTTAGAATTCTATGGTAAGGTCAACAGAGCCATAGATGAAGGGAAATCGGTGGATGTCGTGTTTTTGGACTTCACTAAGGCCTTTGATAAAGTCCCTTATGAGGAGCTGATTGAGGCCCTTCAAGAACTTGGTGTCCAGTCTGGAATATCAAGATGGACTGGGGCCTGGTTGACAGGAAGGAGACAAAGGGTCTGCATCAGGGGAGAACTCTCCGGGTGGGCAGACGTGACTAGTGGGGTGCCCCAGGGATCCGTGCTGGGTCCTTGCCTCTTTAATTTATATATTTCAACAATGAAGCCACGAACAGACATATGGCTATCTAAATTTGTGAATCATACCCGTCTGGGCCTCCCAGTAAATAGTCTTGAGGATGCAGTTGAGCAACAAGAAGCTCTGGGGAAACTTAAAGGATGGGCTCATAAAAAAAAATACTTGTTCAATATCGAGAAGTGCACTGTGATGCACCTGGGTAAAAACAACCCCCAGCATAATTATACGTTAGCTGGGAAGGTATTAAGGACTGTTAAGGATGAGAGAGATTTGGGAATAAGGGTCAGCAACGACCTTAGATTCAAACAACATTATAATCAGGTGATATAAAAAAAACAGTGGTATTCAGAGCTGCATCCACCGGCATATTAAGAGTAGGAGAAAAGCAGTTTTGATTCCCCTCCATACCTCCCCGGTGCACCCAAACATCGAGTACTGTGCCCAGTTTTGGGCTCCTGGGAATAAGGGAGATATAAAAGCCCTGGAAAAAGTCCAAAGAAGGGCTACAAGGAGAATCAAAGAGGTCCAGGGTCCAAACTATGAACAAAGGTTGTAAAATCTGGAGCTATATTCATTAGAATACCACCTGATTTTCAGAGCACTGTCGGATTTACATCAATGGGATTGGCTGGGGCTTTATTTTGAGAGACCAGAAATACAATACTAAAGCCCACCCCCTACAGTTAACTGGTGAACGATATAATACCCAGTTAAGGAAATTCTGGTTCTCTGTGAGGGTTGTTAAAATTTGGAACGAACTCCCTGTAGAAGTGGTTGCAAATAGAACCATAGAAACCTTTAAACACTCTCTAGACTTCTATCTGATAAGTAACAACATTACTGGGTACTACCCCTAGTGATCACGCGAGCTATAATGGACTTCGGTCTTTACAAAGCTCTGAAAAAACCCATGAAACCTATGAAAAACTAGGACTGGAGCATTGCAATCCATCAGGCAAACAAACATAGAAACATAGACTTTGATGGCAGATAAGGACCGCTTGGCCCACATAGCCTGCCCATTTCCCTACCTATTGGATAATCTGCAGATCCTAGTTAACCAACAGCCTATTTATTCCTACCCCCCACAAGAATTGCCTTATGTCTGTCCCATGCATTCTTGAATTCCCCCACTGTTTTTAACCCCATGACCTCCTCAGGAAGGCCGTTCAATGCTTCCACCACCCTCTCTGTGAAAAAATACTTCCTCACAATGACCCTGAGCCGTCCCCCCTCTATCTTCAAATTGTGTCCCCTTCAACTTGCGCATCTCTTTTTCTGAAAGATGCTACCCTCTCACACTTTGTTGATTCCCTTGAGGTACTTGAAAGTTTCTATCATGTCCCTCCTCTCCCTCCTTTTCTCAAGGGTATACATATTAGGCTCCTTTAGTCTCTCTTCACATGGCTTCTGTTGCAGACCTTGCACCATTTTAGCTGCCCTCCTCTGGACAGCCTCCATTCTGTCTATGTTCTTGCAGAGACGGGTCTCCAGAACTGCAAGCAGTACTCCAGATAGGGTCTCACCAACTGTCTGTACAGAGGGATAACAACTTCCTGTTTTCTACTGGTGATGCCTCTTTCTATACATTCCAGTATCCCCCCAGCCATCCCTACTGCCTTCTCACATTGCTTACTAACCTTTAGATCATCTGATGTGACTACCCCCAGGTCTCTTTCCATTTTTGTTGTTGTTACTACCTCCTCCCCATTGTGTACTCTTCCCCTGGGTTTTTGTTTCCCAGGTGCTTTACTTTGCACTTCTTTGCACTGAATCTAAGCTGCCACACTTCTGACCATTCCACCAACCTTGCCAAGTCCCTTCTCATCCTTTCCACCCCTCCTTGTGTATCAACCCTGTTGTAGATCTTTGTGTCATCTGCAAAGAGGCATATTTTTCCTTCCACTCCCTCTGCAATGTCACTTATAAAGACATTGAAAAGGACCACACCCAGTACTGAACCCTGTAGTACCCCACTAGTAACCCCCTTTTCTTCAGAGTGGACTCAGTTTACTATTACCCTCTGTGTCTTGTTGTCCAGCCAAAGTTTTACCCAGGCTACCACCCTAGGACCCACTCCCAGGCTGGCTAATTTGTTTATTAATCTTTTGTGTGGGACTGTGTCAAATGCCTTGCTATGGTCTAGGTAGGCCATGTCCACAGCCCCTCCTTGGTCTACTACTTTGGTCACCCAGTTAAAAAAATCAATTAGATTCATCTGACATGACCTTCCCGCTGTGAATCCATGCTGTCTTGGGTCCTATGCCCCATGGCCTCTAGGTACTCAACAGTTCTTTCCATCAGAAGTGATTCTATCATTTTCCCTACCACTTAGGTCAAACTGACAGGTCTGTAGTTTCCTGCCTCTGGCTTGCTTCCACTTTTGTGAAAAGGGAGTCACATCCACCCTCTTCCAGTGCTCAAGTACCACCCCATCCTCCCATGATTTGTTAAAAAGGGTAGTCAGCGGTGTCACTAGTTCTCCCCTTAGTTAGGCCCCATTGTATTGTCCACCTTCAGTTTTAGGAGTTATTTCAGAACCCTGTCTTCTGTGAAATGACTGGTATCAACCCCCTATCCAGAGTGCTTCTGTTGATTGGATAAGATACCTCCCCCTCCTCATCCTTTGTGAATACTGAGCAGAAGTATTCATTCAGTATCCCTGCTTTTTCACTGTTCCTCTCTGCCCACCCACTCTCCCCCCTCTATTCTTTCTTTGCTCCCTAATGTACCTATAAAAGGTTCTACCCCCCTCTTCTTAACCAGGTTGGCTATCTTTTCCTCAGTTTGGGCCTTTGCTATTCAGATTACCTTCCCCCTTTTCTTTGGCTTTAACTGGTACAGTCCTCTGTCCTGCTCCTTCTATGTCTCCCTATACTTCTTGAATGCTATCTTTCTCTCCCTAGCCTTCTCTGCCACCTCTTTTGAGAACCATAGTGTTTTTTTCTTTCATTTTGATTTGTTTATTTGCGTCACACAAAGGCTTGTTGCCTCTGTGATGGCAGTTTTGATGTTTTCCCATTGTTATTCCACCCCTCCTTCTTGCCTGTTTGCTAGTGCTTTTCTGAGGCACTCTCCCATTTTGATAAAGTCAGCCCTCCTGAAGTCCAGTATCCTCACTTTTGTATGGACTGACTCTGCGGCTGAGTTTATTGTGAACCACACTGTTTGGTGGTCACTGGTTCCCAGATGGCTATCTACTTCTAGATCTGAGATCCTCTCTCCATCCCAGTTTGAGAGTACCAGGTCTAAGATTGCTCCCTCCCAAGTGGGTTCCAGCACCAGCTGTCTGAGGCATGCCCCCTGTAGGGCATCGGGAATGATCCTGCTCTTGGATGTGGCTGCAGCAAAGGTGCTCCAGTTAACATTTGACATATTCAGGTCCCCCATCAACAATATCTCCCCTTTTTCTGCCATCCTAAGGATGCCTTCTATCATTTCCTTGTCTATTTCCTCCCCCTGAGACAGGGGTCTGTATACAACCCATGTGCGGATTGTGGTGCCATTTCCAGTCTCCAGGGTGATCCACAGTGCCTCCTCTCCTCCCTGTTTATCCTTTAGTTCCATTGCTTTGATCCCCTCCCTTACAAAGAGAGCTACTCCTCTTCCTCTTCTACCCTCCCTGTCCCTCCTATAGATTGTGTACCCTGGTATGATGACATCCCAGTCATGGTTTTCTGTGTACCATGTTTCTGTGACTGCCACAATATCCAGGCATCACTCTTCCATCAAGGCCACCATTTCAGGGAGTTTGTTACCTAGACTATGAGCATTGGTACTCATTACCTTCCATTTTTTGATGGACCTACCCCTTTTTGCCCTATCTCTGTCCTTACTGACTTTGTCTTTATCTTCATTTATCCCTGTCCTTCTCCCTATTGACTTCTCTATCTTGGTGTTTACCTCACTAACTACCCTGATATTTTTGAGGGGGGCTAGGATTTCTCTGCTCCATTTCAGTGCCTCCCCTTTGGCTAGTTTAAATGCTTGCCAATGAAGCATTTAAACCTATCACCTAGGATCCTGGTTCCCTGCCTGGAGAGATGCAGACCATCGCACCAGTATAGGCCTGCATCCCTTCAGGTGGATCCCCAGTCCCCAGTGAAGCCAAAACCCTGAGCTCTGCACCATTTTTTCAACCACTGATTGAATCCCATGGTGCAGAGCACCTTAGCCTCACCCATGCCATAGACAGGCAGCACCTCCAAGAAGATTACCGTTCATGCTACTTGTCTAAGACCCCTCCCAAACTCCACAAACTCTTCCTGCACTGCTCTAATTCCTTTCCCAGTCAGGTCATTTGTCCCTAGGTGGACAATGACATCCAGCATCCTCCTTGGTCTCCACTGCGAGTGCCTCCATAGAGGAACCACAGTGCCAGAATGGCATACGAATTGTAGAGCGGTACAACTGGAGGGATGCGCCTCTGTTCTACTACCTTCACCCTCCCTGAACCCACTGTGGTCCAACCACTCCTCTTTCTTGGCAACCTCTGAAGCAGCGGTGGTGGCCCTGGTGTTCCGTGGGTAGGAGAAGAGGTCCCCTGAATCCTGGCCAACTCAGCCTGGAGATGAGCAACCTCCTCTCTCAGCCCAGAAAGGTGCCTGCAGATGGGACAACATCACATCCTCCAGAATGTCTCCCAGAAGACTGCTGCTCCACAGCCACTGCACTGCACCACTCCCATCATGTCTTATTTGTGGCCCCTTATCTGTTGTTTTGTATACATACTCTTTCCTCTCTCTGTTTTTTTTTATTTTATATACATTTTTTCTCCCTACTTTCCTACTGCCTCTGTGCCCTTAAAGCTTCTGATCTTCCTGTTCTGGGATAGGAAATTCCTATATCCTCAGTAGTCTCCTTCTTACTTGCTCAAAGTCAAACCTCCAGCAGCTATGGGGGGATGGAGAGCTACTCTTTTCCTTTTAGGATGGTGAGTCTTTTGTGCCTCTGTGACCACTCCCTTCCTGCTCCCAAACAGGAGGTTCCTGTTGTCATTCAAATCCTGTGCCTATAAAAGTAGAACTGGCTAAGGGTGGGGGGGTGGAAGGAGGGAGGGCAGTATAGTCCCAGTAAAGTAGTACAGTTCTAACAGCACCTCCTTCCTCTTGCTGTTCTCTGCCAAAAGCTATCTCGGGCAGTTATTAAATCCAAACACCTGGCTTCCTGCTGCCTAAGTCACTCCCCCTAATTCACAATTTCCTTCTTCAGTTAGCTAACTACACAGATAACAATTCCCTTCACCCAACTCAGACAAACACACTAACTCTTTTTTTTTTTGTTTTTACCCTAAATTGAAGGTTCCAGTAGAAGAGTTCTAATTCTTTAGTCCCAGTAGAGTAGTAAAGTTCTAACAGCATCTCCTTCCTCTTGCTGTTCTCTGCCAAAACTTCCCTACTGGTTCCTTCATTTCAAGCGACCATCTGAGGGCAGTGATCAATTATAGCTGTGAATGAGGAGTAGCGAAGGTAGCAGTCTAATTTCTTTAAGGCAAATACCATGGCAAGACATTACTTTTCTGTGGTGCCATAGTTATGTTCAGCAAAGGAAAGAGAGTGCCCGTTATAGGAAACAATTTGTTCTGTTCTGTCTTGTACTTGACACAACACAACGCCCACCACAAAGGAACAGGGGGGAGGGAGGTGAGCACTACTCCCTTCACAAAAGAAAGGGTCCTACAAGAGCTTGCTAAGCTCAGGGTGGATAAGGCAATGGGACCTGATGGCATACATCCCAGGGTACTTAAGGAGCTAAAGGAGGAACTAGCAGAGCCATTAGCAGAATTGTTTAGTGAGTCTCTGAGCACAGGAGAGGTCCCAGAAGACTGGAGAAGGGCTTCATGTGATCCCACTCCACAAGAGTGGTAGCAGGAGGAGGCGGGAACTACAGACCGGTCAGTCTTACCTCAGTAGTGGGCAAGATTATGGAGGCACTCCTTAAGGAAAGGATAGTGCAACACCTGGAATCCATAGGGCACAGGATCCAAGACAGCATGGGTTTACAAAGGAAGGTCCTGTCAAACTAATCTCATAGATTTCTTTGACTGGTAACCAGAGTGGTGGACCAAGGGGAGCAGTTGATGTCGCCTACCTTGACTTCAGCAAAGCTTTTGACACTGTTCCACATAGAAGATTGATAAATAAGCTAGGTAGGCTTGGGGTGGGTCAGAAGTTGGTCAACTGGGTGGCAAACTGGTTGACTGGCAGAAAACAGAGAGTGGTGGTAAATGGTATACAGTCAGAAGAGATGCAAGTCACAATGGGGTACCTCAGGGATCAGTCCTGGGGCCAGTCCTATTCAACATCTTCATTAGTGACCTCGCAGATGGACTAGAGGGTAAGGCTTGTCTGTTTGCAGATGACACCAAGATCTGCAACAGAGTAGATGATCCAGATGGGTGGGCAGAATGGGAAGAGATCTGGATAAACTAGCAGAATGGTCAGAAGAGTGGCAACTGGGATTTAATGCAAAGAAGTGCAAAATCATGCACATAGGGAAGAGAAACCCTGAAGCCACTTATAGGCTGGGAGGGGAGTTGCTAGCAGTCACAAAGGAAGAAAGAGACTTGGGCATCATCATCACTGATGACCTGAAATCATCCAAGCAGACCTCTAAAGCAGTAGGTAAGGCTAGGGGGGTGTTAGGGTGTATTAGTAGGGGTATCACAAGTCGTAAGAGGGAGGTAATAATACCTCTGTACAAGACATTGGTTAGGCCCCATCTGGAGTACTGCGTGCAGTATTGGAGGCCACACCTTCAAAAGGACATTAACCAAATTGAGGCAGTCCAGAGAAGGGCAACCAAAATGGTGCAGGGACTGCATCAGAAGACATATGGGGACAGATTAACGGAGCTCAATATGTATACCCTTGAGCAAAGGAGGGAGAGAGGTGATATGATCGAGGCATTCAAACACCTTAAGGGCATAAACAAGGTGAAAGAGTCTAACATGTTTAAATATAAGAAAAATAGCAGGACAAGAGGACACAGCATGAGATTAGAGGGAGGCCGATTAAGAGGGAATGTGAGGAAATTCTTTTTCACAGAAAGGGTGGTAGATGCATGGAATGGCTTACCACAAGAAGTGGTGGATATGAATACAGTGCAGGGCTTCAAACATGCATGGGATAGGCATAAGGGAGCAATACAAATGACTATGAATAGATAGGTCACTGACAAAGGCCAATGGCACATTTATAAGGTAGAAAAAGAAATGGTCAGACTGGATGGGCCTTGCGGTCCTTATCTGCCATCAACTTCTATGTTTCTATGTTTCTATGTTTCTATGTTTCTAACTTGCATCTGTGTAGAGTTTGAATGGCTGGTCGAACCTTGGGTAGGCCAGTACTGGAGCGGAGTTCAATTTGTAGGCATAGCTTCAGACTGACCACTAACTGCCAGCCAGATGGGGTCTTCTAGAGAACCCCTGCTACACACAGACTTGTAATCTGAGACCACCGTGCAGTGAGGGTCCTTACAGGGGCAGCAGCTAAGCATTAAGCCCCATGTCCAAGTGTACTCACATCATAAACATTTCCAGTACTGCATTGCCTATGAAGCTTAGTAATACATAGTGGAGGTCCAGACGGTTAATTCCACCCTTGTCTCTTTACATTATTAAAACTTTTCATGCAGTTAGTGGAGTCCCACCTCCCCCTACATAAATTTAGAAAAGATTACCCTAGAACTACTAAGATAGTCTGAAGAAACAAGTGCCAAGCTGGATTCATATAAATAATTACTATGAGGCACTGACATCATCTTCAGGGTCTCTACTGTTTCCCAAAGTGAAAGTGACACATTTTGCCAGTTATCTAAGATTGTTTTTTATTTTATCTTTTGCTTTCTGGGCATTTATCTTTACTGTGTTTAGTGAATTATTGGTTAAAGTTATTCCCATTTACTTGCCTTTTGTTTAATAATGTCTTTAGTAAGATCTTCAGTTTTTTTCTGTTAATAATGTGGCAGTATAACAGTGTTAGGTTTATTGGTAACATATTCTGACAGTTTTGCATATTCATTTATTTTCAGAAATATAGCTGGGAGAGACAGATCTGGTTTGCTTATTAGCAACTTCACATTATCAGTGTAAGCATTTTTAAAATTATTGTGTTACCATTACTAATCCAGATATATTTAAGTTAAGTCTAGTATTTGCAATAATGGTTCTAAAGTCAAGATGAATGAGAATGGTGAGAGTGGACATCCCTTTCTAACTCCATTTGTTGTTAGTATTGGTAATGTTGTTATTTAGTTGATTTTAAAAATGGCAGTTGTTTTATTGTAAAATATCTTTATAGTATTTATACATTATTGTGGTAAGGATAAATAGTTATTGCAAGCCATCATGAAATCCAGTTTAATTCATCGAAGGCCTTAGCGGCATCTAGTGCCATAGCTAAGCATTCTTTCTTAGATGTTGTATAATATTCTAGTAATAGTTGATGTTTTTGTAGGCCTTCAGAGATCGTATGCCCCTTCACAAATCCAGTTTATTTATGACTGACTGTTGCCAGAACATGTTACTCAGTTCTTTTCACCAATAATTTTGCTCTGATTTTATAATCCATATCCAGTAATACAACTGGTCTGTAGTTTTCAGGATTCCTAGAATCTTTACCTTCCTTATGTGTTAATATTAATAAAACTTGTTGCATAGTTGGTGGTATTTCAGCTTATGTCATTATTTCTTCAACCATTTTTAAAAAGTATGTAGTGAATATATCACTAAAAACTGAGAAAAATTACAGCGACAGTACATCACAACCTGCAGCTTGCCTTTGGGCATGTCTTTCATAATCTTCATTATTTCCTGTATCTGAAATGGTTCATACTGTATATTAAATATAGGAATTTGTGAATTTGAAATATATTTCTTCATTTTTTGTGGCTAATTTGGATAACATTTTTTAATATATAGTTTTATAGTATTAAAAAATGACTTATTTGTTGGTCTTCTGTTACCAAGTTGCCTGTTGTATCCAGCATGTCCACAATAATATTCTTATTATTAGTAGTAGTAAAAACATTTTTATTTATGCAGGCATTGGTTCAGCAAGAACATTACACCAGTAAGTCTATACATACCCTGTTTACAAGGTGCTCCTGTAGATGGTAAAGGCAAAAAAAAGGTCCATATACAGTCTTAGAGGAGAGACAAGGTTATAACATATTTAGGGTTCAAACACACATAAAGTACAACAATTTAGGAATACATAAAGGACCATATCCCAAAGACTGGTTGGTTGATTCAATCTGTGACACTTAAATTTTTCCTAACAGCAAGTGCAGATATGTGTCAAATTTAGACTATTAATGGCTTTGAATGCAGAACTCATTAGGTCTAAATCTTGAAGATGGTTTGGCAAAGCATTCCAGGTAACTGCTGATTTGTACCCAAAGGTCATCGTCCCATAATTATTTCTTACCCTGGGGATTACCATGGTTTTGTTAATGTGTCTTAAGAAAAGTTTTGGTTGGTCCAATTTAAGGAGTTTACAAGCATTTGAGGCTTCCCAGTTTTCAAAATGTTAAACTCCCAAGCTGTATCTCTTTTGTACTTCAGAGAATTACAATTAAGACTTTGATACAAAATACAATGGTAATTTAGTGGATCACATTTCAGGACAAATCTAGCTATTTTATGGTACACTACATCAAGTTTGTGTAATGATTTCTTGTTTGAGTGACTGGATATGTGACTCCGGTATTCCAACAATGGGATAATTAACTGATTTACAACTGTCAGTTGGTCTTTTTTGTCATACAGTGTGATACATCTGAGGGCTCCTAACTTCATAGATATTTTTTAACAAAAGTATTTATATGGGTTTCAAAAGTAAGGTTTTAATCAATTTTGATACCTAGGTACTTGTATGGTGGACCCTAGATAAAAAGGTGTCCATTTAGAGACTTGCCATCTAACTTCAATTTCCCATCAAGGTTTTTCTTGTGGATTGAGCTAAATAACATGGATTGGGTATTTTTGCTGTTAAGAATTAAATTCTTAGCAAGGAAACATTTCTGAATTTTCCCAACATCTAGCTATAACTTTGATTACACTTCTTTATAATCAGTACCTTTTGCTATTAATACTGTATTGTTCACATAGGGTATTATGTTTATGAGAGTGTTGGATTGTGGAAGGTTATTCGAATAAATAAGAAACATCAAGGGGCCCAAAATGGACCTCTGTGGGACACTGCGATTTATTTGAAGTAAATTCGAATTACTACCACCTACAGTTACCAGTTGAGAGCAGTCCTCAAAATATGAGGAGAACTAATTTAAAGGTTCTTCCATAATCCTAATTTCTGCCAGATCTTCTATCAATAACCTGTCAACTAGATCAAAAACTTTAGTCAGGTCCATGAAAACCATGCCCACAGTTTGCCCCTCTTAAAGAGGACAACACGTGCAATAGGAGTTTCCCTGCTTTATCTCCATTTTGATTTAATTGTGTTTTGATAATATGCATACCCTTCTCTATTTGCTTATTAAGATATTATTGAAGTAATATATTTTTTTCTGTTTTCTTTACAAAAGATCTCTCCCAGTTCTATACATGTGCTTAAAGTAATTTATGAAAGGTTGCCATAGCAAATGGTCATCATAACCTGAATGCATTGTGAATCAGTCGCCTACCGTTCAAAGTGCTGAAAAGTACTGTTTTCCATGGAAACAAATCCTTTATTTCTGTGCTCCATTTAATTTGCATAGCCCTGCCCACCCTCTTTTTTTTCCTCAGTGCTGTAACCCCCAACCTTTACATCAGGCAAGGGAAACAACATTATATTAAAGGGTCATGGTCAGTTTTTAGCTGACTCTTTACATTGTTTGCAAGTATCTGTATCTAGCATTATAACGTGTGGAAAAATTCTAGTGATTTGATTGGCTGAAAGCAACTTAGAGCCGTGCAATTATTGACCTGTAATTACACTCCTGAACTACTTACAGCCATTCAAGCTCTAACATAAACATCGAAAAATATCATTACACTCCCACATTCTGACAGGAGCTGTCACTTCACCAGGAGGCATTAAATGTGAAGTAACATCTACACAGAATGGCAAATTATCTTTTTGGCCTACCTGTATCACAAAACATTTTTCCAGAGGCTTTTCTACAGATTGTACTGCTGTAAACATTACTGAAATAGGAGACTGCACTTTGATTAGGCAGATGGAAAAATCAATTATTTACTATTCCCACATTTCCTCACTTTCTAAATTAGTATACAGGCTATTATGTTGCTGTACTCACTACAGAAATAGGAGACTACATCTCTCAGTAAAGAAATCTTATCAGCTAGATACTGTATGTACAATGCCTTGTTTTTAAAATAAACATATGAGAGCTTATATTGTTGTAGCCACTACAGACACAGTATAGGAGACTGCACCTCACAGTGAAGAAAATGGAAAACAACTCCCTATTGTACCCACAATGCCTTGCTTTGTACATCTACATATTAGGTGCTACACTACAGTCACCACTATCAATATAGGAGACTGCATCTCTCAGTAAGGAACATTTAAATCAACATTATAATCTACCCAGAATTCATTGTCACTGTATGTAAATCAGTATATTAGGTGTTATATTGCTGTAACCATCATCAAAATTTCCCTCTTCAATGAGACCATGCAGTTAGTGAAAGTGATTGATGGCTGTCTTGGATGATATCATTCTGGGGCCATGGCTGCAAGTTAGCATTCAGAGAAAACTGGAGGACATCCAGAAACAAAGCACTGCTAAAACATCATAGAAAAGGACTATGACAGATTTTTTTACAAAACAAATTGCAGTTTCAACATCTGAAGCATGGCTAGCAATGGCATTCTATGTGAAAAGGGCATTTGGGGAACTTCCATAAATCAATTTAATTATTTCATCTCTTCTTCCAACTCTTTGAGTTTGTTTTGTTTCTTTTCATGCTTACTATAATAAGATATAATATATGCTCTTATTGTGGCTTTAAAAGCATCCCAAATATCTATAACCTTTTGTGTACCATCATAGTTGAAATGCTATAACTCTGTTATCACTGTACTTATGTAATCTACAAAATCTTGACACGGAAGTGGGAAATTATCAGATCTCCACTGTGGTGTTCTTAGTTTTTTTCCTAGCTAAAATAAAGGAGGGCTGTACCATTGCATGGTCTGAGATATGTATTGATAGTATGCCTGTAGATAAAACATTTCTGTACAAAACAAAATGTTAACACAATTTACTGTATAGTCTAATCCTGAAAAAATTTCTTCTGAATAGAAAAGGATGTACAGTATACTGTCTGGTTTTGGGATGGGCTAATCACCATGGGCCCAATTCTCAAAGCTCCCCGGGGTGGCACAAGCAGCTTGCATCCACAACTGGTGCACAGTGTCCCTTGCGCTAAAGGCTGCCCCAAGAGCAATTAACAAAGGCAGGCTGCACCTACCACATGCAGCCCACACCAAACCCTGCCTACTCCACTCTTGCACCACTCACTCATGCTGCGGCATGGGGTCAAGGATTTGCAACAGGTGCAGGCAGCCAAATCCCTGAATTGCAATTCACATAACTCTCCCTGTGGTGACATTTTAAAGTACCCTTAGACCAGAACTGACTGGTCTAGGGGTACTTAGAAATTTCACCACAAGGGGTGTTGACCAGGTAGCAGCAATGTACCATGGTCCCCCCTCCTGGAATCCATCAGTGTTACACAAATGAACATTACCCCATTTTCTTTGGTAGCCAAGTGGCACCCTTCCCCGATCCCTGATCAATGTAAAATACCCCAAACCCTGATTGTCATTAAAATAAAGAATAAGGAGAAGAGACTCTTTTGCCTTGTAGTGCCCCCCCAATCTCTATGACCCCGTATTCACTGTAATAAGTACCACCAGGTGATCTAGTAGCCCACCCACCCCACCTACCAGTACCCAACCACCCCACCCACCAGTACCCAACCACCCACCCCTCCAACCCCTATGAGAGATGGCAACTGGCACAGCCCACCTCTCACCACCGCAGCCAGCCACCGGACTGAGCTCTGCTTGAGTGGGTATTGTATATAGCACATGCTCGGCACACTGACAGTTGCTTTCAGTCACTGAGTGCATACTATACACAGTATGTGCACAAGAAGAGCTCAGTCGGTGGCTGGCCACAGTGGTGAGAGGTGGGCTGTGCCAGTCACTGGCTCCCATAAGAGTTGGGGGTGGGGGTTGGACTCTGGTGAGTGGACCACTAGACCACCAGCTGGTACCTATTATAGTGACTATGAGGTCATTGCACTTGGGGGGGCACTACCAGAGAAAAGGGTCTCCTCTCCTTATTCTTTATTTGAACAACAATCGGTGTTTGGAGAGGGGTGGGGGGCCACTAGACTGCCAGGGAAATGGGGTGATATTATTAATATTACACTATTCACGGATCAGGGAGGGGTACCACTAGAATACCAGAAATAGGGGGTGATCCTTATTGTGTTCACAATGATCAGGGATGGGGTTGGGGGAGCTTCTGGCTATCGCTGCACATTGCCACAGGCTTGTGGCATCCTATCCAGGTGCACCCTCTGTGAGATGCACTGCTAGGGTTGCCGCAAACCATGGGTACTTGATGCTGAGACTCTACCTTTTTGAGAATCAGATGCAGGGTCTGTCACGCATGGGCGATCTGCGCAAGTTGCCTTTGTTGCAGCTTGCACCCAGTTTTGAGAACTGGGCCCCGTATGTCTGCAAACTGATTATGGAACTAACTATTATATGATTTAGAAATACTGTTTATAGGTTTGGAGAATTTATTGATTACTGAATCCAAATAGACATAGGGGACAGGAACCTGTGGTACAGACCTCTACATGCCATAAATGGATGTGTTTTCTAAATAACCAAGCATGAAACAGTTCTGTATGTGTTTCTGCTGTTTTTTGTGTCATATTTCAAGTTTTTGCTTGTACTGTTGGCTGGCTGAAACTCAGCATTCTCAAGTGTCTCGAGTCACTGAACGAAAACTGATGTCATTAGATGATGCAGCGGTTTGTGAGTCCAATCAGCACAAGATTCTCAAGCTGTGTCAATGCGGAAGATTTTGATTACCTATGGGACCTGAATCATCTGATCTGATTTATGAGTTGTGACACCTGGAATTATGTTCAATGCCATTTAAAAGTCTTTTTAGTAATTCAGGAGAGTTTTTCAGTGTTCCCTGAATGGTAAAAATTGTTGGAAGAATAGTACTGACAGCAAGACATTCTCACACACAGTAATTGTTTTCAGCTAAAGACTCAGGGAATTGTCGCTATCTACTCCCCACCCCACCCCCGCACACACCTACCCCTTATGGTCACACATGCATAACGTACAATTATCAGTTGTTTTATTTCTATGGTCAATCTAATAAGAAAGTGTGGGTTTTTAACATTAATGAATAGGGGTTAACATGATTTAAACTCACATTGCCCATGGAAAAAAATAGTATGTCAGCAATACATTCAGGCTATTAGAAATGTTCCGAAATCTTTTTTTTTTAACAATGATATACAAACATATTGACCTGGAGTTATGAAAAAATATACCAAATTAATCAGTGAATCCATATGTATGAACAGTGAATGAAAAATGTGTCTGCTGTGCCTCGGAGAACTTGTCCATAAAAAAACAGTATCTGCTGTTTGCACCAGCTAAGATGCACCTGGATTGTATCTGACGATCCTGTGTGTTGTTAGATGGTGTTCCTGTCAGTCAGTGTTGTGACAGGTCATACTTCATGGATGCACAAGCATTGCAAATTTAATACTCTTATTATTTTTGGAGCACTGAAATGTGTACTGTGCCATGTTGAAGACATGGAGGGGTAAGGAACATAGGCAGGCTGCACTACAGCAAACAGTTCGACAATCAAGAGGGGAAATTGTGCCACCCCCTGCCAGATAGCAGTAGATGGTTTAATCATTGATCATGTACTATTCTATCAATGAGAAATGACAGAAATCTCCATTTCATCTCTTCATATACAAGCCAACAATGGTCACCCTCACACTGGCACATTCACACGTTCGTGAGTGTTGGATATCTAAGGCTACAGTGGAGCCTTTTTCTTTTTTTTTTTCTTAATAGGAATTTTTCTTGTTCGCAGAAGCTGTTCAGTCATCGAAATCTTACTAATCCTATATTAACTACCTTAGTTATATTTTGCCACGGTAGCGTCAGTGCATTAATGCTCTTCTGGAAAGGACTATTGATTCTGCTATTCAAAGGCTTTGAACGATGTAGTTACATTACCAATGAGTAGAGACCCATGTTTTTCTTAAATAAGAAATAACAAGAAATTCAAGGTATAAAAAGAAATAAAATGAAAACAAGCACATGAACAAAGTAAAAATTACTTGTTTTTTTTTAACAACTAAATAAATGCTTGCAGCAGTTGTTTAGGCTCCATTGTTGCTACAGAGACAGTCCGCAATGAAGTGGCAGCAGAACTGTCTGATTCACAAAACCTTCCGACCACAGCATAATGCAGCTTAATACAATGTAGTATACTAGGAATGTGATTTCTAGTGTGTCTAAGGTCATTTTAAGGTATTTTATGAATGTAAATGTGATAACAAGAAATAAAACTACATTTTCAGTGAATAAAAAGAAATAACAAGAAATTCCAGAAAAAGAAAACTTATAAAAAAAATGTATTTTACAGGGCTCATTGGTAAAGAGCATATGCATACAGAATGAGAAATACTTTGCTGGAAGAGGGATGGATCTGAATAGAGACCTGCAGGGCTCAGAATGGCATGGATCCATCATTTTCATGTCACCAGATATTTTCTTATCATAACCACATGCCTAGTAAAGCAGGTTACTTAGGGTATCTGATACTATGATCAATTTGTTGTGCCATGCAGGACAGAGTAGAGTTTGGTCACAACATACTGGGTTCTGAGAGGTGGACTTGTGGCAACTTGCTATGCTGTGGAAAGGGTACAAATGTTTGGCAGGTGAGGATAAGCAGGTTACTTTGTGAGTAGTGTCACAGTTCAAATTGCTGAGTTAGGGTACACAGTGCCATGGTTGTAAATACTGTTACATTTCATACATTGCAGCGGGTATTCGCGAAGGGGCAGGAACTACATGCCAAAGGCACACATCCCATCCACACAGCTCTGCAACTGTGGAAGATTCACCTGGAGGCTGAAATTCACCATCACCAGCCTCCATGCGGCTCTGTTCTGCAGCCCCGCCTCCCTGGCTTGCAGAATCCCTGGGGGCAATCAGGTGCAGAGCACAGGACCCGGGCAGGCAGCCAATCAACTGCCCAACCCATGTCCCACTGCTGGATCACTTGCGCACATGGGGTACCATGTTAGCGGCCAGCAGGCAGTGCGCCGACCACACCAGGGATTTTTGCCAAGTTTTCCACCCCCTGGTAACCCAGGAGTACCTCGATGGCAGGGTTGTCCATTTCAGGGGGTCCATGGATCTCTGCTGTTACCACCATGGCTGACAACCACTACCCGGGGACGCATACTGTAAGCCTGCCTAGATTTGGCATAACTGTCCATGCCATGCACACAGCACTCTGCACCTTGGTAAATGCGTGGAGTGTTGATAAGCTCCCCCACATCACCCCTCAGCCCACCTCAATGCAGAATTGTGTGATCAGCTGGGGAATCAGGTATGTGGGGGGGTGTATGTTTTTCCTGAATCATGCAGAGGGGGCACAGTAGGTGCAGCAGGTGAGGGGTGGCTATGCACCCCAATTATGCAGTGTGTAGCCACTCTGCACCTTCATGAATAGGGCCCAAAATGCAGTTAAAGGATAAAAAAAAAGGGAGTTGACGGCCACAACATCTTAAGACCATGGAATTCATTTTGGATACTTGTGGATATGTCTTTTAATGGTCTGGTTACTCTGCTGTTGTCATCTGACAAACTTATTGTGTGGACAGAGAGAGAGAGATACTGAGGCAAACCATCTTGTGGTCATGTGTGTTGCTGACAAATAGAATCACTGTCAGATGGGGAGGTGCGTGAGTGGCCAATTAGTCACTGGATGAAATGTTGTGGTCAAAACAACGCATTCTAATTGTCACCAGGACAAATCATGGCCAATCATATCATCGAAAACAACCTTTGCAGAGATCTCATTATGTCGCTGTTTCAAAAAGTAGAATGTCAAATTGTAGACCTACCTTACACACCACTCCAACTCTACCTCTACCTATTCACTTCCCACTGTGGCTGGTGTATCATGCTATTAATTCAACATGGAAACAGTACATAAATGACATGAAGAGGGTAAAAATAAAGTTAAAATGAAGCTTTATTAAGTCAATTCACCACATCACAGTTATTGCAAGAAAGCATTTAAAAAATTGTTTTGCAAAAGTAATAACACATTAATCACAGGAAAGCATTGTATGACAAAAGTAAATATGGAAATGTGCAATTGCAACAACAGTGAACATCATCACAACTGTTTGGATATTGTGCAAACATGCAACTGTGCATTATTGGTCAAAACTACAAGAGTAAAAAATGCATTGTCACGACTGCTTGGTTAATGTGCAAATATGCAAAGGAGCACTATTCTGCAAAACTACAAGAATAAATAGCATGTATAGAATATAAATGTATCTAAAATAAGTCTTTCATAAGTAAAATGTGCATAGAAACATAGACTTTGATGGCAGATAAGGACTGCTTGGCCCACCTAGTCTGCTTATTTCCCTACCTATTGGATAAGCTGAAGATTCTAGTTAACTAACAGCCTACTTCCTTCTACCCCTCACTATAATTGCCTTATGTCTGTCCCATGCATTCTTGAATTCCACCACTGTTTTTGACTCCACGATCTCCTCAGGAAGGTGGTTCCATGCGTGCACCACCTCTCCGTGAAAAAATATGTCCTCATGTTGTCCCTAAGCCACCCCCCCATCTTCGAACTGTGACCCCTTGTTCTTGCACAACACAGTGTGTTGTTACTTTTGCAAATCAGCATAGTGCAATGTGGCAATTGTGCAAGTGTTTAAACAGTATGCGATGCTTACGCTACATTTATTTCAATTACTGTTGCAATATCCAGCAAGTATTGCTTTGGCTGTCAATTGGCAAAATCTGCACATATGGTTTTAAACACCTTGTTTACTTGAATGTACTTGGCATGTTTTCTTGGAGGCTGCTGGCTGAGTTCTATTTGTCTTCTCTGCAATGCCACAGCATGCTGCTCCTGCCTCAATTTTCTGGCAAGTCGTGCTCTGGTCGAGCCACTTATAGACCCTGTGTGTGAGAAAGCACAATGCCAAGCCTGTAGGGTATTGTTACTTTTCAGCAAGTCAGACATCACTCTTTCATACTGGTTCCAGAAATGTACTGGGAACCAAGGACTGCTGCATTTCTTTTTATTTCTGGTCAGCCTTCCAATACAGTTATCCTCAAAATAGTCCAAGAGACATTCCAGGTCACAGAATTCCTCGTCATCTCGCAGCATCTCAAAAAAATGTTCCACACTCTGCTCTAACACAAAAACAAGCCCCAGAATACAGTGCACCTTGTGTGCAAATGCCTCCTCTTGCACATAGCGCTGCTGCAGCCCACGCTGCTGGACTCTTCACTATATTGCTTGCCCAAGATGAAAATTACCCCCGCTTAGTTCTGCGTTTGGTATCATTTCCCGCAGAACATTAATTGCTGCCATTTCAAAGTCAGTTACCACACTGGGGTCATGTAGCTTTCCCCCAAGCAAGCTTTCAAGGTGCACAAAAAATGCTCTATAAATTGCTTCACTTCTACCAGTAAGTAGGGCATAGACACATGACCGATTTACCCCATGCACAAGTACGTGGACCGGGTATAGCTGGTTATCCTCTTGTGGTGCCACAGCAAAAGTTCCATCACAGAACCAGTGCTCATGTTCACTGAGCACTTTTAAGTCAATGTCACTAGCAAAAATCAGCATATCATCTTTATTGATTCTTAAAAATGGTTCATCACTCACTATACGTGAGTACTGCATGACTTCAGAATCATTGCTCCCCTCCCCCTTGCTGCCTATGGCATCTAACATCACGCCTGAGAGTTTGTTGTGTTGGCAGTAGGTGTGCATGCCTCAAAGACACCTGCTGAAGACCTTGATGTACAACATTTCGGGTAGCCTACTCTGACTCACAGGCTCTGCATCTCATGTCAGCCTGTGCCATGATGACCTCCGCATGACCATGCACTGGGGCATGGTTATGCTTGGTGGGAGAGAAGGTGATGACATCACCGAGTGTGTGTAGACAAGCACAGCAGATGCACAGTTCACAGTGCCAGAATACCTTTCCCTGTGACCCATTCTTCTCCTTCATATACAAACAGTTATCTAATACCAACTTCTGCTTTCCTTTCTGTGTGGGTACATACTCCATGGCTGGATTTAGGTGAATGAGCTTCTAACTGCAGCTTCACCTTAAATACAGCCTTGGCAGTACCACTGTTTACTGGAACTATAGAAACATAGAATCTGTTAGCAGATAAGGACCATACAGCCCACCTTGTCTGCCCATTTCCCTACTTGGTGTGGCAATCCCTACTCTTATCTGGACTGCCTTTACCCCGCTGTGCTGTACAGCGGGGTGCCTTTATGCTTATCCCATACACTTTTGAATCTCTGTACTGTTTTCGATTCAACTATGGATTACCAGATATTGGATCTGAATCTGGTTGCAGTGTCATAGGTCACAGGTATCTTAGGTATTTACAAGCCAGATAGACTTTCATCCTTAATGATTGCCTGATAAAGATTAAATAGGCACATTTTTGTTGGTGAGAAACCTATCAAGCCTCTTTTTGAAAGTATCCATTGTCTCACTAGTCACTACTTCTGGCTGTTCCACAAGGGTACAACTCTGACTGAACCAGTGTTTCCTTCTCAACAGATTCCATTTACCCCTGGTTAATTGTAATGGGTGCCCTCTTGGTTCGTACTTGCAATGTTTTAGGGACAGCCCTAGTTCTTCCCATAATGAATTGTCATGTATGGCGCTATATAACATACACATGTCTCTTCTTGCTCTTCTATACTGCAGGGTATAAAGATCTAGTCTATTTAGCCTCTCTGCATATATAACTTCATTTAGTCCTTTTACTGATCTTGTGGCCCTTCTCTGAATATTTTCCATTTTTTGTATATCCCCCTTTTTGTAAGCTGACCTGACCTGTGGAAAATATTCCAGATATGATCTCACCAGGGATCCATACAATGGCATTATAACCCTGATGTCTCCACTGCCTATATGTCTCAGGATACAATTTAATGTTTGGTGTGCCTTTTTTACCATTTTATCACAATGTGAACTGAATTGCAAATTAGCACTAACTGTGATCCCCCGATCTCCTTCCTCAGATGTTTCGGATAGCCTATGGTTACCCATTTTATAGCTGAATTTCCTGTTTTGCTTCCCCAATATGCATAACTGTACATTTTCCCATGTTAAGTTCTAATTTATTTTTGACTCTCCAACTGTGGATATTTTCCAGGGCCTCTTGCAGTATTATACTATCATTTGTGTCGTTTATGATAGCCCCTATCCTACAATCATCTGCAAATTTTGTTATCCATATGTTTGGATGGTCACTTTTATGAGGTTATATATATATATATATATATTAAAGACAGGACCCCAGCAGAGCCCTGGGGGACTTCACTGGTCACCTGAGCCCGGTCAGATAACACACCATTTACTGTCACCCTCCGTCTTCTCTTACCCAACCATGGCTCTATCCAGGTCACTACATTTGTATCTACTTTTCTATCCCTTAGTGTATTTAGCAGTTCTACATGTGTCAGTTTGTCAAAAGCCTTTCAAAAGTTCAAAAAGACTACATCAACTGAGTTTGCCTCATCCTGTGCCTTACTTTCATTTTCATAAAACACAAGCAGACTGCTTTGACGTGTCCTAGATTTTTTAATCCATGCTGTGCTGGATCCTTTAGGTTATTAGTTTCCAGATGTAATAGTACGTATTCTTTTAGTATGTCCTCCAGGATTTTACCCATCACAGATGTCAGACTTACTGGTCTAAAATTTTCAGGTTTAGTTTTTGGACCTTTTTTCAAAAGGGGCACCACTGTAGCTTTTCTCCACCCCAGTGCCACCTCCTCCCTATCCAGTGAGGCCTGAAATATGTGTGTGAGTGGTGGCCTAGATGTTCCGCAAGCTCCAGGAGCACCCTGGGATGTGTTTCATCCGGCCCTGGTGACTTATTTATGTTGACTTTTTTTAGCCTATCTAATACGTCATCTAGGTTTATTTTAATTTCCGTGGTGTTCCTATTAAAGACAGATCAAAAATAATTGTTTTAGATAGTTGCCATTTCTTTACTATCTACTGTATTTCCCTGCTTGTTTGTAAAGGGACCTACTGTATTTGTACCTTTTTTGTTACTAATATAAGTGTAAACAATGTTGTAGTTGTCTTTTACCTTTTAAAGCTAACTTGACCTCATACTCAGAGTTTGCCTTTTTTATTTTCTTTTTAACATTTTTGATCATGTCTCTATAGATTATTTTATCTTCCTGATGATACCTGCCCTTAATTTCTTTATAAAATGTGTTCATTTTTCTTATCAATCTCTTTATAGTTGAGTTCAGCCACCCCGGCCTTTTTATTCTTGCTGTATTTCATTTTGATAGGTATATGATTTAGTACCTCTTTCCTTATTTTTTCTAGCATAATCTCCTACATTCCATTTACTGACTTGTTTTCAAAGTCTTTTGTCTACTCCCATGGTGAGATACTGGATTTAATAGATGTGAAATCAGCCCTACTGAAGTTTAGTACACTTGTTGTACCATTATTCGCTTTACTTTGTACCTCTTGGATTTTAAAGTACACTATTTGGTGGTCACTATTCCCAAGTGGACTATCCACTACCACATCTTTAACTGTGCCCCCCCCCTTATTTGTTAATATGATGTCCAAGGTATTGTTCCCTCTAGTTTTTTCCTGCACTTTCTGCTCTAAGCCAATCTGGACAAAAACTTCCAAGAATTATTTTTCGATTTTTGATGTACTCCTTAGCTCCTGCCAGTCAATTCTGGGCAGATTTTTTTTATTTACTCTGCTTTATTTCTGCCACCAGCACCGGTACCTCAGCATGGTCATGGACCTCACTGCCCCCCACTACCATGTGAGCCGAAATTCCCCGATACCCCCGACTTACCCCCCAGGGCAAGGTTGCGGCCCTGGCCCCTAATGCTGCAAGCATTGGGATAAGTCGGGGAATCAGCCTAGGAGCTAATCATAGCGGTGAGGCAGGCGTCATCAAGGTGTAAGGCTGAGGCATTTTTCCTGGTGTAAGGGGGCGGGGACGTGCAATGATGACCAGCATCCGCCCTGCCCCCTGAACATGCTGGCACATGCAGTACATCCAGCCTCTGCTAGGTGTCTGCATAGCACTGAACACTCTGCCACCCTCCCCCCAGGGAAGGAGGGCAGTTGCTGATGCTCAATCCTTCTCCCCCCGGCCAGCCCTCAGATGTCCCAGGTCCGTTTCCGACCATTGGTCGCCGACATCGCAGATCTGCACCCTGCCCCTGCACCAGCAGGCCAGCAATTCTGGGCAGATTAAAGTCCCCCATCAGTATTGTTCTTTCAGATGGGTCTATGTTTGCTATGTGGTTTAGTAACTGCATCACGCTCCACTGGAACTGAAGGGGGCCTATACAGTAATCCTAGCTTTATTTTAGTTGCTGCATGAGGTAATAATTTCAGCCATAATAACTCCAAATTGTCCTGGTCTACTAGAATCTCCTCGTATTTTAGTGATTCATCTATGTATATGACTGTACCCCCTCCTCTCCTATGTACCCTAGATTTAGAGAATACATTGTATCCCTTGATGTTCTTTTCCCAGCTATCATCCTTCTCCCACCAGGATACTGTTATTAGTGCAATTCGTATATCCTGGGTATCTAGAAGCTGTTGAAATTCCAAATTTATTTACCATGCTCCTAGCATTTAGTAGGACGCCTCTCCATCCTTGCTTATAGGTACTGTCTGTTTCTTTCGTTTTTGTGTCCATCATTTTTAACAGACCTTCCCCCCTTTTGCCAGTTTAAATGAAAAGCAATGACCTCATTCATTTTTTTGCCCAGTATTCTGGCACCAGCTGTATTTAAGTGCAGTCCATCCTGCTTGTACACAGCTTTATTTCCAAAGGTGGTAGAATTATCCATGAAACCAACATTATTTAGTTTACAGAAGGAGCGTAACCAGATATTTATTTTGTCTATAGCGCAATTTTTATACTCGTAATGCCTATACACCGGGAGGATGCCAGAAATGACGACTTCCCCTTCCTTGATTGTACCCTATTTACTAGCCTGTTATAATCTTCTTGGATGGATTCCACCTTATATCTCCCCACATCATTTGTTCCCACATGCAGTATAACTACTATTTTTTTTTGTTTTGTGTGCCCTCTATTAATCCGTCCAGCAGTTTATCTATATTAGCTAACTGGACCCAGGAGTGTGCTCACCGTTGTATGCATTTTTCTCCCCTTACATACTAAAGTATCTATACCTCTTGTGGTTGGATCCCCAATTACAAGGATATCTCTGTCCTGTTGCACCAGATTTTGTTTTTGATAGTGAATGTTATTTACTAATGTCTCTTGATTAGATAAGTGGGCCACTCCATCCTTCCCTTGTTTATAGGTTTCGGGCAGCCTTTTGTCTATATTGCCTTTATTCAGTTTTCCAATTTCTTGTATGTCATTGCTGCTAGCACTTTTATTTTCCTATTTTTCAAAGCCATTTTATCTGAAATAGAGTTTAAGATATCAGCTTTATTTTGCATTTTAATAGGTGCCTTCCCCTGCATTTTCTGTTTTGTTTTTGAGCTAAAGCCCACTCCTCTACCTCTGCATTTCCAGACAGTCATGGACCCGAATCAAAATCTGGCTGTCAATTGCTGGGGACATATTACAAAGTGCACACACAAAGGAGGAAGAGAGAGAGCAGGAATAGTTTCAGCACTGAAAATTAAGAGCAAAGCACAGACAAGCCAAAAAAATTTTTACCTAAGGAAACGTTAGCAACATTGTGTAGATGTTGGGGTGCAATGATTCCAATGTGTAGATGTGCGATGAGACTGTACAAAAAGTTATGCTGCATACTTGAGATGCTGTTGCCGTAGCGCTAGGTCACTGTATTTATATTTAGTCTGCGACCACTACACTGGCAACGGCATGTCTTTTCTACATTTAATCCACAACATTATGATCACAACTAGTGTGACTGTGATGTTCCATCAATGTGCCAGGAGGTGGGGTGGGAGAGAGAGAGAGAGAGAGAGAGAGAGAGAGATGGAGTGAGACAGAGAGATAGAGAGAAGCAAGCAAGAACTTCTACTGCATACCCTCATCCCAGCCATGCTGTCTCATCAGAATGTGGATCTGGCACCTGTATATCATATGCAGGCATGGATTAACCATCGGGCATAAGTGTCAGCTGCCTAGTGCCACGATGATGTGAGGTGGCCCCATGTCAGTTCTATTTATTTTTACTCTACAATGGTGTGTGTGTGTGTGTGTGTGTGTGTGTGTGTGTGTAAGAAAGCAGTGCTTCTCAGCCTTTTTATGTGTTTGTGTGGGTGGGGAGGGGTAGCTCATTGACCTGGATCTGCCTAGATCTGAGGAGCATGTGTGAAAGTAAAAAGTAAAAAGAAATAGTATGAATCACTCCTTTTTACCTTCACTCCTGATCGTGCCCTTGATGGTAAAGATAGTGAATGGCTGAACTGCTCTCTTCCCCATTATTCTTCACGTTGTTCGTCTATCGCATGCATGCATTACAAACAAATACATAGGGATGACTAAGAGGTACTGTATAGTAGACTATTAACATGTATTCTATATGTAGTATAGTTAGTATTAAGCCACACACATTTCATGCAGTCTTGAATGTGCTGCTGGAAATAAATTACATCTGAAGCCACGCAAAGTCGTTCAATGTTTCACTCCTGCTCATTGTCAGACAGGCTGGATGCTGTATAAATAACATTGAGGTCAGACAATGGTAATCCAACTCAAAATTCCCTTCCTTCTTGCCTTAGGCTGTCGTTCATACCTCTGAACTAGACGACAACATTCCATTAGTAGCTTTTTTCATGTAACGATACAAAACTGTCCCCCACATAAAATATTCATAAACAGTTCTGATTCAGATAAGACAAAGCTGTCTGCTCTGTCATCCGAAATATGGTATCTATCTCCATTACCCACCCCCCACACAGTCACACTCATTTCTACCATCTTTAAGCGCAGGCTTTCAACCGAGCAATGTCCAATTTTTTTTACTTGCAATAAAGACCGCCCAAACGTTGATTTCTGATGTTCAGAGAAAATATGCTATAGTCATTGAAATAGTCACTTTCTAACCTTCATGTTCTATCACAAGACATGCATTTAGAGAAGAAAGAAATCCCTAATATTGTATCATTATGCAATACAAATCCTTCAGATTCTACTAGTTAAGACTGCCCCCACCCCCCCATCTCTCACCCACTTTTTTTTGGAGAATTCACAAGTTGCCCCTGTAGTACACATTATCCATTCTCCTTGAAGTTCTTTAACCTGTCTGTGGATACAAGTCATAAACAGTCGCTAGTGCATACGTGATCATTCGAAATCTGTCACTACAGTAGCTGCTCTTTTCCGAAAACAGCAATGATGCAAATTGCATATGTTGATTTTGTCAATATCAAGTTGGGGTGACCATACCATTTTTGCATCTACTCATCTACTCAGACCAGCAATGATACCCTATAAAAGATCAAGAATTATTCATTATTGGTGAAACAAAAAATCTAGAAGTGATTCATGATTTCCATATGAATTGCTTATCACAGTGATGGTTTTATTTTTACTATGAAATTCCAATACCATGACTAATTCTGAACTTGAAGACTTTTTTTCTTGATCGAATCTGAACATAGTGAAATTAAATAAATTAATGCAATGTATGGCTCTCAGTATATTGTAATGATTTTGTTGTGATGCCTGATCTGCTGCAAAAATGAACTTCCTTTGTTTCAGAGTAAGAATTTCAGATTATTGTGCTTGTCTGTTGAACTGCTATGCTTGCACAATTTATCTACAACTGCAGCATGTCTCCATTCAGCTCCTTACATTAGTATGAAACATCAGACTGATGTGGTGTATCTGTTGTCCTATTTCTATGGTTTGAAGCATGGATCATGTGTAAACCAATGTGTGTTGACTTTAGAACATGTGAACAGTACAGTGGCAAAATTTAAATCAAATTGAAATATAAATCAATATGATTCTCACTTTTCAAATGCAGTATTTGCCTCAACTGTTAGCTTGTCATATTTTTATGTTTATAAATAACTTTATTATGTGAAAAAAGTAAAATAAATAAAAACAAACTTTTCAATGGAGAACACCAAATCCATTTCTACAGTGCTGCTGTCAGAATAAACATTGCTGTTCTTTCATCATTATTGTCAACATTTCTGTACAGTATGTTGCTGGTTGCTGAAGTTCATCATGAAGGGTGATCTGTAGGCGTATCTTCCCATAGCACCAAGCTGATTTACAAGATAACCATTATCCTGGTATTTTGTGGAGTACATCTATTTACATAACCATAGAAGGGGAACGGCTCAGGGGCAATGTGAGGAAGTATTTTTTCACAGAGAGGGTGCTGGACGCATGGAACAGCCTTCCTGTGGAGGTCGTGGGGTCTAAAATTGTGGGAGAATTCAAGAATGCATGGGACAGACATAAGGTAATTTTTGTGGGGGGGTAGGAAGAAATAGGTTGTTGGTTAAATAGGATCTGCAGCTTATCCTCTAGGTAGGGAAATGGGCAGACTAGGTGGGCCAAGCAGTCCTTATCTGTTGTCAAAGTCTATGTTTCTATGTTTCTAACCACTATTTTAACAAACATTAACAAAAAGGTGGTGGGTACCCCCAATCCAGGACTAACAGTCTATGTTTGACATGTTTTGTATTAGTGTACTGCAATGTCTTACTCCAGTGATCACAAAAATCCTGCATGGTCAATAACAGGTATCTGCCTTGCAAACCATTGTTTTTTGCCAGTGACCATTATTCAATGGGGTCAGTTGTACAAGCTTACAGGGTCAGCTCCCTTGCAAATCAAAATGTGTGAGGATATGCAGTTTGGATATGAGGGGCCAGTAGTATCGGTGCCAGCCGACATACAGCAGATTTGTGCAATGAAAAATTTATTTATTTAGTTATTTATTTATTTATTGAAATGTTTCACCAGGAATGCACACTAAGCGACAAGTTGCTCATCTCCCAGTGAGACCTGGGGGGAAGGGGCACAAGAGGAGTGAAACATTAAACATTCAAGTTACAAGACCAACATTAACATACAGTTCTAAGGCAGATGGAACTTGCCAGAGTCTGTCGGGATAATGGATGCAACATTTCCTTTTCGGAGATATTGCCAGTACCAAAGGCCTCAGTGGAGAAAAAAATGAAGCTCACAGAAGTTAATGACTGGCTCAGGAAGTGGGGTGAAGAGAGTGGGTTGGGGTGTTAGGGAACTGGAATGGAGTTTGGGAGGATAAGGGACTATATGCCAAGGACAGGTTTCATCTTGCCCCATTAGGGAAGGAAGTCCTTAAACAGGGAATGGCTCACTACATACAAGAAAGGTGGGGTTTAAACTTGTGAGGGGGAAAGGGATAGGGAGGGCTGACCAGAAGCCCTCTCCTCAGATGAGGGAGTAGCCTTCACGCCCAAGGGGAGAAGGGAAACAGATTGGGGATGGAGGTTTCAGGAGGAGCAGAGGAGGATGGAAGTATAAGGAATCTGGGTGGGTCTGGACAAAGAGAATCAGGGATAAGGGTGGGGGTTGGTGTTAGTAACAGGAGCTTGGGAAACAAGTTACCAGAGTTCCAGGCCATGCTGTTCGGGGTGGATGTATGCTGTCACGGAACGTACAACAAAACCATGACTGGGACCTAAACGCATAGGGTACACTATGTTCAGGAAGGATAGAAAGGAGGCAGAGGGTGGAGTGGCTATGTTCATTAGAGATGACATAGAAATTGCTAGGGTAGAAGAGGCAGAGAAACGTGGAGGCCTTATAGGTCACTTACGACCCTCAGCAGGAAATAAGGTCAAGCTGGTGTAGCATATAGGCCCCGGGATGAGTGAGGTTCTAGAGGATGGTTTGCTGGACAACATCATTTCCAGTGTGGACCAAAAGGGCAGGAGTGGTGTTGATGGGGACCTTAATATGCCAGGTACAACTGGGGAACCATGTCCTCTAAGGTGGCCAAGGAGCAGAGGCTGCTGGATGGCTTCCAGGATGTTTTCTTAACACAGCATGTGATGGAGCCCACAAGGGAGGGGCATGTCCTGGATGTGGTTCTGGCAGATGGGGATCTGGTAAGGGACATGATTGTACAAGACCCCCTGACTGGGAGCGACCACAATACTGTCTGGTTTCAAATAAGCATGGGGAGATCTAGGACACTGGCAGTGGACTTCAGGGGGCAGACTTCATGGGCATGGGAAATATTCTCAAGGATCACTTGATGGGGATTACCTCAATGACAAGTGTGGAAAGGAGATGGGAGGTCATAAACGGGACTTCATGAGGCAGTCAGGATCTGCACTAAGTTGAAACGTAGGGAGCAAGGTCACATAAACCATGCTGGTGGTCCAGTGAGGTACAGGTAGCAGTCAGAGAAAAGAAGGCAGCCTACAAAAAATATAAAATAACAAGGGGGGATAGGGATAAGGAAATGTACCAGCTTGCATCTAGAAAAGTCACCCGTATGGTGAGGGAAGCAAAGTCCAGTAAAGAGCAGCGGCTGGCACAGGGGATACATGGAGGGGAAAAGCGGTTCTTCCGGTACATTGGGGAGCGGAGAAAAACTAAGGGCCATCTCAGCAGATTGAGATCAGAAGGAGGGTGGGTGGAAAAGGCGAGGGACCAGGCAGACGATTTACCCAGTACTTTGCCTCTGTGTTCACTAGGAAGGGGGATGGGATATCTACAAAGCAAGGCACGAAGGGGATAGAAACATCAGTAAGTGGGATCAGGGGAGCAACAAAAATGGAGCAAGAGGGAGAGAGAGGTACCCCAGGGGTGTCACATCTGGGTAAAGATAAAAAGGCCAGTAAGGTGGAGGGGACGGATGATGCTATCTCCACCAAAAAGGTGTGGTTAGCCCTCAAGGCCCTAAAGAAAGACAAATCTCCTGGACCAGATGGCATTCATCCGAGAGTACTATGGGAATTGGCGGACATACTGGCTGCACCCCTGGCGGAGCTTTTCAGCAGGTCACTTGGGACAGGGAGGGTACCTAGGGATTGGCGAGAGGCACATGTGGTACCAATCCATAAAGGGGGGCTCGAGGGAAGTACCAGGTAACTATAGACCCATCAGTTTGACCTCAGTGGTGGGAAAATTAATGGAGAGTATACTAAAGGAACGATTGGGGGTGTACTTGGAGGAGGTGGGAGGTCTGGATAGTCGGCAACATGGGTTTGTGCCAGGTAGATCATGTCAAACCAACCTTGTGGAGTTCTATGAATGGGAAACATCAGAACTGGACAGGGGTAAGCCTGTGGATGTATTATTCTTGGACTTCAGCAAGGCGTTTGACTCTGTCCCCACAATGGTCTGGTGGAGAAACTGATGGGGTTAGGAGTAGGCCCTTGATGGTCAGATGGATTGAAAACTGGCTAGCTGGACGACTTAGAGAGTAGTGGTCTGTGGGGAGCTCTCGAACCCTAGAGAGGTTGGTAGTGGGCACTGCGAGGGTTCGTCCTGGGTCCGATCTTGTTTAATGCATATATCGGACATCAGGAGGGTATAGGTGTGAAATGAGTCTCTTCGTGATGACTCCAAGATGGGAGCAGTAGTTGAGGGAGAAGAGGGGAGGTTGGCCCTGCAAAGGGACCTGACACCCTGGAAAGCTGGGCTCACACATGGATTAAATTTCAATATCACCAAGTGCAAGGTGTTGCATCTTGGTCGGGAAACCCTAAACACAGGTACACCCTGGGAGGGAGGCGCTGGAGGCCTCAATAGGGGAAAAGACCTAGGGGTCATGGTGGATGCATGTATGAATAACCTGAGCAGTGCAGGAGAGTGGCTAGCAAGGCAAACAGGATGTTGGGATGCATCGTAAGGGGGATCACCTCTAGGAGCAAGGAAGTGATTCTGCCGCTGTACAATGGACTGGTTAGACCACACCTTGAGTACTGTGTACAGTACTAGAGACCACACTTAAAGAGGGACATACAGCTCCTAGAGAGGGTACAGAGGAGGGCAACAAAGATGATACGAGGGCTAGGGGATTTGACGTATGAGGACAGACGTAAGGAGCTCTGCCTATTTTCACTGGAGGAGAGGAGAGACAGGGGGGACATGATTGAGGTCTTCAAGTACCTCAAGGGAATAAATAGGGTAAACATGGAGGGGATCTTTAGACTAAAGCAGGGAGGTATCACCAGAGGGCATGGTTTGAAGTTGGAAGGTGGAAGGGTAAGGGGGGAAAAGAGGAGGAGGTTTTTCACTGAGAGGGTGGTGGACCCTTGGAATGCACTGCCTGGTGAGCTAGTTCAGAGACCCACAGTGGAGGGCTTCAAGAGAGGATGGGACAGACACAGAAAGTGGATGTATCAGATGATGTCCTGTCCCAGGGGGGTGGGGATGGATGATACGAGTTTCTGGAGCACAAGGGATGGGAGGGTCTCGGCACCCAACTAAGGATCTAAAGTTCGAGCAGACTCGATAGACCGTAAGGCCTAATCTGCTGGCAAATAGTATGTTAGTATGTTAGATGTTACAAGCAGTGGTACAACAGTGTTGTGCATAATAGGTAAATAGAGTGGACAATAATAAGTGCCAAGTTAATAAGTAAACAAATGCTTATGTGAAAGAAAAGGGGAGCGGTGAGAGGGGGAAAGGAGAGGGAGGGGTAAGCTGGGGAGGGGAAAGAGTCATGTTCAAGTTACAGTCAAGTTACAAGATCAACATTAACATACAGTTGAAAAGTATGTGTTACAAATAGTGTTAAAACAGAGTTGTGCATAATATGCAGAAAAAGTGAATAATAATAAGTGCCAGGTTAATAAGTAAACAAGTACTTACATGAAAGGAAAGGGGAAAAGGATAGGGAGAGGTGACGTAGAGGGATGTAGGGTGAAAGGAGTAAATGAGGGATACAAGCCCCTGGGGGTAGGAGAGGGACCCATGGAGAGTATTTGGCATCCCTTACATTCTGTGAGAGATCAAGGGAGGCCAGTGAGGGGGAAACATTTGAGGGAAGGGGAGGAAATCTAGAAATTGGGGGGGTGGGGTGCACAGGGTAAAATGAAGGTGATGACAGAGGGGCAGGGTTTATTCAGGGCTTAGAGGAGGGAATTAGGGAGGGACATGGCATGAGCAGCTAGGCGCAAGGTAAGTTTTTGAGGGCAGAGCTGATGGTGTAGGCAGAGGATAAGTGTCAGATTTGAGGGGGCACTGAATTCCAAATTTTTGGGAGGCAGTTAGACTAAGCGGATTGGCCGATTAGGGTGGACCTGCGGGGGACTACCAGGGTGCGGGAGTTGATTGATCTAAGGGAATGGGACCATGTACTATGGTCCTTCCGTGCTGCACAAATGCAGTTGACCAAAAATTCTTCTAACTCATAGCAGTCATATCAGCCCCTGGAGGTAACATGACCGAGTGGTGGGTTGTCCGCATACCTGCCCCATGCTGTCCATGGCACCATCCCACATTCACATGCCCATAATAGAGAACAACATTCCCTGTTGTATAGTGTGACCTCCCTCTCTCTGATCACTTGTTCATACTGAATTAAACACTTCACTGATGCATAGTGATGCACACCATCCCATTTGTTAAACAAACAACTCACAGGTGTCTAATGGACTATTCAACCATCTGTTTGACAACCCGCAGTAAGTAAAGGTTATCACTGGTGCCCAGCATCTCCCCCACCCCACCCGTTTCTGGTGCTTGTCTGCATAAATAAAACTAGCAGCCTGTCACTTGTGGTGCCCTTCTCTTTCTCTTACCTCCTACCTCAGGCCTGTATAAAGAAAATATATTTTCCCAGTGCCTAGTGGACCTTCTCCTTTCTCCTATTGCCATGCCTTATTAAAAACAATAACATATCTGGGGATATGAAATGGGCAAGGAAATCCCTGTGTCCTGATTGGCTGAGACTTGTTTCTAGCCAGTGCCTTCAGAGAGCACCACTAATGGCTAAAAGCAAGTCCCTGCCAAACGGTGCAACTCACAAGTCACTTAGAGAATTTGTAAACCACTTGCTTCCTGATTTCCATCCCAAACATGGCTGCAGCCTTTACTCATATGTAAAAACCATCAATCAGACCCTAAAAATAAAATTCCATCACATAAAGTAAGTAAATAATGAAATGTTATTTTCACTCAAGAGCCCTCTTACACAAATGTACAAATTTAGAAAATCAAATACTATTCAGAGTTTCCATTACTGGTGTTTCTTGGATGACCATGAGAATTTCCCAATCAATCCCTACCAGTTTGTCAGAGAGAACTCCCTGCTCCTTACCTGGCAACAGATAAAACTGAGGATCTGGCTCCATCTCAGGTATGTGCATGTGCATGTGTATGTGTGTGCGCTAGTGGAACTCTGAAGAATTTTGAATTCATGTAGTCCTTGTTACCATTCCGTGTGTGTGTGTGGGGTGGGGGGAGAGCATTCTACTACTGGAATTTATTTATTATTTATTTTGAAAGGTTTAACCAGGAAAGACAACATGAGCTATAAACAGCTTGTTTCCAGAAGCATCCTGGGGGCAGGGGTTACATAATATGGGTGAAGCAAGTAAAAAAACATATCCAGACCATATACAATAATGCACAGGCTAAAATACAGGCTAAAGTACAGGTATGTATACACAAAATACAAATGTACATAAAGTGTACCCCACAGTACAAGGCAAGAACAATCCCATACAGTTGTTGAGCAAACACGTTATATCATACAGGACAACAACAACAACAATATGAGCAAAACAAGTATTAATAACAAGAACTGAGAGTGTAGACAACAGAAGGTGTACTCCTGCAAGTGCTGGGGGCGGGCTATATACAGGGTTGGCCAAGTGCATAGGTTGCTTATTAGAAGGCCAAATAGCATGGGAGAGGGTAGGGGGGTGAGGGAGGAAGGGAAGAGAGCCAAGCCGAGAATAATGCCCCTTAAGGATACTGTTAACCCTGAAATGGTGCAGGGATCCAGCTAAGATTTGGGGTGGGGGGAGAGACATGCTGAAAAAAACACCTCTTCAAAGAGGCTGATACCCAGGAGAGAGAGAGAGAGAGAGAGAGAGAGAGAGAGAGAGAGAGATGTGCCAAGAACAACATCCCCTGCAGGGGGAATGAGGGCCAAGCAAAGTAGGGTGGGGGGGCAGAGACATCTGAGAATGACACCCATTCAGGATGTTGAGACCTGGGGAGGGATGGAGGCAAGGCATGCTGAGAACAACACCCCTTCAGAATGCCATGAACCCTGCAAGGGGACAAGGACTTGGCAAAGAGGGTGGAGTAGGGAGGAAGAGAGACAAGCCGAAAGCAATGCCCATTCAGGATGCTGACAATCCTGCAAGAGGGTAAGGAACGGTGAGGATGGATGAAGGGAGAAGGAGGGAAGAGAGAATGCCGAGAACCCTGAAGGGGATGAGGACCAGACAATGGTGAGGGAAGGGGGAGGGAGGAAGGAAGGAGAGATATACTGAGGGAAGGGAGATATGCCGAGAACAAACAACCCTTCAGGAAGCTGAGAACCCTGCAAAGGGATGAGAATGAGACAAATAGAGGGGGGAGATAAGGTAGAAGAGAGAGAGAGAGCTGGGGGTTGGGACAGGAGGGGAGAGGGGAAGGGCAAATTAAGGGGAAATAGCAGAAGGAA
The DNA here is from genome assembly GCA_016271365.2 of Neoceratodus forsteri. NCBI lineage: Eukaryota > Metazoa > Chordata > Ceratodontiformes > Ceratodontidae > Neoceratodus > Neoceratodus forsteri. The sequence continues at coordinate 1,126,624,769 of CM028132.1, read as the reverse complement.
GAGTAAGTCCTGAATTTGGGAGGGCAGAGAGGAGGTATAGAGAGGGAGGAACTGGGCAGGCAGGGAAGATTAGGTGCAATTGCAACAGTGAAATGTGGCTTCTGGAGGAGAAATGAGAGTGAGTGTTAGGAGCTGGTGGACCAAATATCCAGCGGAAGGGAGTTCCAGGTGCTAGGGAATTTATACGAGAATGCAGCATGGCCGAATGAAGTGTGTCTAGGGGGCAGTGCAAGAGTTCTATATGTGGATGTGCAGAGGATGTAGCAGGAGAGGGAAAGGGCATGGTAAGAGAGAGGATAGGTAAGGAGGTAGGGATCCAAGCCAGAACTTCCCCAGAAAATTAGCGCTGTGTGACAGGCGTCTGGTGCTGAATGAGGGAAAGGAGAGTGAGGTATAGTGATCGCAGTGGTAAGTAAGTGGCGGGGGGCAGCCAAGAACAAAGCAGCAGAAGGAATTGAAGAGTGTGTCCAGTCTGGTGAGGGAATAATGCAGAGCTTTGAAATATTCTTTTCCATGGTAAACAATCATTCAGTGTTTTCAATGTGAAAAAAGATAGATGACTGACAGATGAAAAACATTTGTGGAGGGACTCTTTAACATAATTTAGCAACATTTCATTACATTTTTTTTTGAGGCTTTTAAAACTTTTAGAGTGTTAATTTTTAGATGTTGCCTATGGGCCCATTTTATATAAGCAACAAGGCATTACAGGGACATTGATGGCACTAGTTTTCCCCCACGGTCAGGGGACTGCAGGCACACAGCTTCGCCTCATGCCCCACTATGCACCTGACCTTGTGGGAACCTAATGCCACCAATGCCTTGTCATACCATATTGCTTAATAAGTGTTCCACCTGCCTTCCTATTGAAGTCAGGAAAGCCTTGCACCTAAATCCCGCCCCCCCAACACCACCACCACCACCTGAACACCGAACAAGGTAATGTAAAAACATTTCAAGGAGGCCAGTGAATGCTCTCACTTGGCATTCTGTTCCTAACCTTCTCCAACCACGATGGCAACTGGTGGACCGTTTATGTTAACCAAGCACTGTACTCCTCAATGTCCAATACTCAGCCCTCATATTGGTTATAAGGTGGATGGTTGGCTTGACACACAGTACTGCGAGTTTCACAGTGTTTGCTATATTACATAGTCCAATGTTTTTGTCTTTATGAATATTTTCAATAGACGAAAAAATGATCAGGAAACAAAATAAAGGAAGAAATCCAAAATGGCAACAAAGAGAATTTTAGGACCTTATTACATTGTATCTGGATACAACAGTACTTACACTAGAAATCCAGGAATGTATTTTCATAATCTACCAAACGACAATGATGAACTGTGCATGAAATAGGTGTCAGTTCTAGATACTGGTAACATCAATATGCATTCAAAGATATTCTTTTGTGATCTCCTTTTCAGAGACAAAGATTGTATAAGAAAAGGTACATTTGATTCAGATGGAGTATTTCATATGGCAAAAACAAATATACTAAGAAAAATGTGATACCTATACACAAAAAAGGAAAATGTAGTCTTTTGCTCAACTTCACATGTAGACCAAATAATACCACTGTCTCCATACGAAGAAAATAGTCCTATGATGGCAACATCTGCTTGTATTACTAAATCTTCTTAAACAGATAACGTGATTGAGAATGTGTGTACTGTCACATTTTGTGGTATGAATATAATGCCTATTATGAACAGTATTCAGTGGGCTCAATTCTCAAAGCCTTTAAAATAACGCAAGGTGCCTGCATCAAACATAAATGTAGCAAGTGACACCTTGCCTCAAACAATGTGCACCGAGCTATTCTGAAAAGCATTTTGTGGCAAACGCAGGCTGCATGTGACAAAGAGTGGCTTGCACCAGCCTTGTGCCACTAAATTCTCATAAATCAGAATTTTCAAAACCCTCTGGGAGGGCTGATCTAAGGATACTTAGAATATCACCCTCTGGGACAGTTTAACCATTTGCACCACAATCAGGGCCCTCCCTAGCATGTGTCTCATTCCCCCTCCCCACATGCTCGTATATATAAAAGTTTATTAACATCTTTATCTAGTGATCCAGTGCCCCCCCCACCTGACATGCCCATGTATGTACAAATATATTATCTTTACCTGGTGGTCTAGCATCCCCCTCCCAACGTGCCCGTATATGTTCAAGTTTAGTAAAATCTTAACCTGTTGGTATAGTAGTTCCCCCACACCACATGCCTGCATATGACAATGTGTACAAATCGCTATTCCTGGTGGGCTAGTGGATCCCCACACTGGAAGGTAGTGCCCACCACCCGTCTCCCCTCCCCCAGCCTGAACCCCAAGCTGACGTCCGACAGAAACCTCCTCCAGCCACGGTGGTGATAGGAGGGCTCTGCCAGTCGCTGGTTTGGGGTTCAGACCAGGGTGGGAGAGGTGTGGTGTGTACTACATGCTGGGTGGGGTGGTTGGGGATAGATAGACAATCACGTATTGAGTTTTAGTATACTTGTACATATTCAGGCATGTTGGGGTGGGGGAACAACTAGACCACCAGGTAAAGATTTTAATAAACTTGTATATATAGGGGCATGTGGGGAGGGGGACCACTAAACCGCCATGTATGGAGTTTTAAAAAACTCATACATAAAACTGGTTTGTTGGTGGGGGGGACCACTAGATCACCAGTGTCTAGAGTGGTGCATGGCCACCCCAAAAGCCTTTTGCTGAAGCTTGCGTCATTCTAAGGACATTTTGAGATTCGAGATCAGTGAGTTTCCATACTTTCTGAGCATTAATACTGATGTTGAATTATTGTTGACTACTGTGCCCTACCTACTCTGATGTTCCTCCCTAGCTTGCCCCCTTTCAGGTTGGGTTACTTGGGATGGTGCTCTTCCTCTTGGTGGTTGACTTACCTTGGTGTCAGAGCTGTGCCATGGGTCAGCGGTGCATGGCCTGCAGCACTAGATGAGGGGGCATCATGCAAGGTCTGTTTTCACTCCTGTACGTGGGGCATGAAATTATGTTATATTCTCATATAGTGACATCTGCACCCCCCCCCCCATAATGTCTCAGTTCCTGCTATTGGATCCCTGGCTTCTACCAGTGGTCAGGTGAATGCAGAGAGCTTCATTCAACTACCCCCCTGAGAAGATGAGGATAGCTTTCCATCGGAATCTCCATCATTTATTCATCATCCGACCATCCTATGTCCATGTTTGCTTCCAAAAATGGGCTATTGGCATTGGAAGTACAGATAACTTGAGAGGTAGGAGAAGGACAAGGTGTGGTGGGTCTCCCAGAGGCCAAGAAACATAGCCATTATTTTGATAGGATTGCTATACAGGCCTCTTCAAAGGGGGAAGACTTAGGAAAGAAAAAAGTTGTAAGGCATATGCAAAATGTCTGTGAATCTGAAGCTTTGTTAGTGCTGTAGGTGGATCTTGTTAGGACAAATGTAGAGTGGAACTTTACTGCTGCAGCATCAGTAGCAAGTAGAGACATCTTGGACTCGATGTGTGTGTGTGTATTTCTCATGTAGATAGTCAATGAACCCACTTTTGGTGGGGAAGTACTGGACCTGGTGATTACTAACAAGACAGGTCTATCATCGTGACGCAGTCAAAGCAGTCATGAGAGTGAAGGTACAAACTGGGGGAATAATAACAAACACAATGGTGAAGGGGGATAATACATTTTTCTTTTTTTTTTTTTTAAAGGTGAAACATAGAAGTTGACGGAAGAAAAGGACCGCAAGGCCCATCCAGTCTGCCCATTTCTTTTTCTACCTTATAAATGTGCCATCAGCCTTTGTTCTGTCAGTGGCCTATCTATTCATACTCATCTGTATTGCTCCCTTATGCTGATCCCATGCCTGTTTGAAGCCCTGCACTGTATTCATAGCCACCACTTCTTGAGGTAGGCTGTTCCATGCATCCACCACCCTTTCTGTGAAAAAGAATTCCCTCACATTACCCCTTAATCGGCCTCCCTCTAATCTCATGCTGTGTCCTCTTGTCCTGCTATTTTAATTATATTTAAACATGTTAGATGCTTTCACCTTGTTAATGCCCTTAAGGTGTTTGAATGTCCTGATAATATCACCTCTCTCCCTCCTTTGCTCAAGGGTATACATATTGAGCTCTGTTAATCTGTCCTCATATGTCTTCTGATGCAGTCCCTGCACCATTTTGGTTGCCCACGCAGTACTCCAGATGGGGCCTAACCAGTGTCTTGTAAAGAGGGATTATTACCTCCCTCTTACGACTTGTGATACCCCTACTAATACACCCTAACATCCCCCTAGCCTTACCTACTGCTTTAGAGGTCTGCTTGGATGATTTTATGTCATCGGTGATGATGATGCCCAAGTCTCTTTCTTCCCTTGTGACTGCCAGCAACTCCCTTCCCAGCCTATAGGTGGCTTCAGGGTTTCTCTTCCCTATGTGCATGATCTTGCACTTCTTTGCATTAAATCCCAGTTGCCACTCTTCTGACCATTTTGCTAGTTTATCCAGATCTCTTCCCATTCTGCCCACCCCATCTGGATCATCTACTCTGTTGCAGATCTTGGTGTCATCTGAAAACAGACAAGCCTTACTCTCTAGTCCATCTGCAATGTCACTAATGAAGATATTGTAGAGGACTGGCCCCAGGACTGATCCCTAAGGTACCCCACTTGTGACTTGCATCTCTTCCGACTGTATACCGTTTACCACCACTTTCTGTTTTCTGCCCATCAACCAGTTTGCCACCCAGTTGACCAACTTCTGACCCACCCCGAGCCTACCCAGCTTATTTAACAATCTTTTATGTGGAACAGTGTTGAAAGCTTTGCTGAAGTCAAGGTAGGCGACATCAACTGCTCCCCCTTGGTCCACCACTCTGGTTACCCAGTCAAAGAAATCTATGAGATTAGTTTGACAGGACCTTCCCTTTGTAAACCCATGCTGTCTTGGATCTTGTGCCCCTATGGATTCCAGGTGTTGCATTATCCTTTCCTTAAGGAGTGCCTCCATAATCGTCCCCACTACTGAGGTAAGACTGACTGGTCTGTATGTAACCCCTAGATGGCGCTATCCCAGGGGCTACTACCCCTGCCTGATTTGCCACTAACAGGTTGAGGGGCCTGGATCCAATGGCAGGTGCCTCCACCCAGAGGTCAGGGTTTGCAATAGTTAAACTAACTTGGTCACAGCCCTCTGGGACACTGCAACCCCCCTTTCTTCCCACTAGTGGCCCACACAATATATCAGAATTACCTTCACAGTATACACTTACCCCCAGGTCTGGTTCCGCACTGGGACCTCCTGTGAAATGAGATACAGTGCAACAATCACAGTACAGTACTTTAACATAGACAAATACCTCAGGCAGTATAACTTTGCTGAAACAAGCAGCTCTGATTTATTTAGGGGATATAACAAGGACAGGGGAAATCAGGTTAATTAGCTTATCACTCTAATACATCTTCTGTGGCTCTGTGCACAGCCTATCCCTATCAGTTACTGTCCTGGGTACCCAAGCCCTAGTGGCTAGTCCAAACCGTGGCAGCTGGTAGGGGCCCTTTCACTGAGAGAAAAGGAGAATTAAACAGTCAGCAGTACAGTAATTCCATTTGGATTTAATGTGGCAATTCAACAGGAGCGACCTGAATTAGTACTCACGACCTCCAAATAAGATAGGGTCCTTCAATGTCAGCAGGGCTCACTTGAGGTACACAAACCTCTTCACACATCCATATAAAAGAAAGCACTATACCAGGCAGGCTGCATCTGTATCCCGATCGCAATTACTGCACAATACCGGGAGAACACACAGCAGATTCAGTTCCTGACAGACCGAGTGTAATTTTCAGCATTCCTCCAGTCTTCTACAGGGTGAGCCTGGTTTCTACTCTTCAGAGATCCTTTGATTCTTTTCACAGGACGGATTCAGTCCTAACAAGCTGTTACACAAGCTGCAGACCGAACTCTGGGCCTTACACGCTTTTTGACTAAAACTGCACACTGAAAAGCACAGGGCTCCTTCCTTCTTCACTGCCAAAGCTCAACTGAAACTCCAGTCGACAAAACCGGCACTTCCTTTGAGTTCCTCCCAGTTCTTGACTGGATTGGCTGTCACTCACATAGACTGCTGCTGTTGGTCCAAAAGGCACTGAAGTCTAAACTACATCTCCCAGAGTCACTGCCCATGCAATCCTCTTGTGGCTGGCTCAGATTATGAGTCCAAGTTCTGATTCGTCCAAGGCACCATTTTAGAGCTAGCTTACCCCACACTGATTGGTCCAGTTCAGCAGTTCAAAACTAGAATGGGAACTAGCAGACACAGTTCTGACTGCAAAGAAAGCAGGTTAGACAAACTGTAATTTCATTATTACTCTAAATAATTTCTGCAAACAGTTACATCTTTCAGATAGGTTCCTTTGCACTCCTAGTGACTGCAAAATGAAGTGAATTGGCAGCAGCTCTAGTGGTACTCAATCAAAGAAACACACAGTCCCCCATACAAACTAATTATGTCTGCAAGCAGACAGCTCTTAAAGAGACAGTACCAGAGGTTCTAAAAACACTCACTGATAAATGGCTTAAATGCCAAACACCATTCAGGCTTGGAGCATTCAAGCAAGCTCCTGGAAGTCTTTTGGGAACCCCCATTTGCAGGGGGGTTACACTCTTCCTGGCCTGGGAAAGCTTGACATCCGCATCAAGCAAGTACCCCTATAAGTTTCAACTGCAACCATATACATTTGCATTAGGCTCGCACATGTAATCATCAGTCAATATATCATTTTACCAAGAACACATTTCTGAAACATTGCAGTACGTCACTCTTTACACAGTATTACATACACATTGTACCATAACTCAAGTTATTACCTCTTGTACATGAAACCTGAAGAGAGGGGCCTTCCTATCAGTTACCTTGGGGCTGGATGGAGCAAGGTACCATACTTAGAGGGCAACACAAGTAACTTGGAGTTAGCACTGATGCTCAGTTTGGGCAATGAGCTCGGGGACACATACACTCCTTTATGGACAACATTGAGAGGCAAGTCCACAGGCCTCCCAAGTGAATCATAACTGAGGTGCACCACAGGCTTTACAGCTCGACCAGTCTTTCTAGGGGAACTGTTATGTCTCTGCACTCTGAGCCTCATTTTCAGCATTGTCCTCACTTGTCAGGGGAGTCTCCATGGGGGTAGAGAGGCTAGAACTTGGGGCACTTTCAGCTCCAGGAGTTACAGTTTCTGAGTCCACAACATTTGGCTCGCATGGAGAGCTTTCGGACACTGGCAGTGGACTGTCAGGCACTCAAAATACTCTTCTTGTTCGGGTGTATCACCAGTCTGCCCCAATCTATCATTTTCTCCCTGAAAGCTCAAACAGTTCAACCATGCACAATGATTCCATTTCATCTGATCTGATGCTTTGCACTTCACTTTCTGGGAGCATTGGCTCCAGGGACGAAGCTGGGGGCTTGGACAGTCCAGAAGGCCCAGCTTCATCTCCAGTATTGACTAGGGGATTGCCCCGAAACAATTGACTCAGTTCATAAGAAGGATAGTATTCAAAGTCACTCTCACTTTCTTCTGATATGGACTGACAGTCATGCTCAACTGGGACTTGTGCAGGGGAACACTTTAACTCTGCTTCTGTAGGTGCAGACTTCCTTGGTCTTTTCTTAGCAGCTCTAGTCACTGGTCCAGAGGGGCATCTTCTAGGGCTCAGACTCAATTAAGATTTGTCCAATGGGCAGTAAATGATTTCTATGCATTGTTTTTACATCTTTGAATTATTCTCAGGCCTTACTTTGTACACTGGCAGATCATCTAGTTTGCCCACTACAATGTGAGGGAGATGGTGCCATCTGTCAGCAATCTTGTGCTTGCCATGCAGTCCCAGATTTCTTAGCAATACCCGATCTCTCCTTCCTGTGGTTTTCACCTTTTATCATACCTTCTTTGTTGGCCAGATTTCTTTTGGCAGCCATGGTTTGAGCCAGTTGGTACTTATGAGTTAGCTGGGCCTTTAACTTTGCACATACTGTAAATAGTTGTCAGCTTGAACCCCATCAGAGAGACCCCAAACACACATCTACTGGTAGTCGAGCTTTCTTCCAAACATCAGGCGGTAGGGGAGAATCCAGTGGCATCACTTTTGGTGCAGTTATAAGCATGTACCAGGGTGCTAATTTGTTGGCTCCATCTAGGCTTGTCCTTTGGGTGCAGGGTGCCTAGCATATCTAGCAAAATCTGTTGAAAGCGTTCAGGCTGTGGGTCCCCCTGGGGGTGGTAAGGAGTGGTTCTGGACTTTCGCCTCCCACAGAGAAAGCATCTCTTTGATCAGCGACTCTCAAAGTCTCTCCCTTGATCAGAATGGATTCTTTGTGGAGCCCCATAGTGAACAAAAAGTTTTCTACAAGTACTTTGGCTACAGTGGATGCTTTCTGGTCTCTGGTGGGAAAGCTTGGCATATCTCTCGTGAAATGGTCAGTGACCACCAGCACATTACTGATATTTCTTTGATCTGACTCCAAACTTAGAAAATCAATACAGACCAGCTCCATGGGTGCACTGGTGGTGATGTTAACAAGGGGGGCAGCCCTCTGGGGCAAAGCTTTCCTCTGTAAGCAGTGACTACAAGTTCGAATGTGTTGCTCCACATCAGCCCCCATCTTAGGCCAATAGAATCTGGATCTCACCAAGTCAAGTGTTCTGTCTATACCAAGGTGCCCCATGTGGTTGTGCAAGGACCTCAGTACTGAGTCTCGAAGGCAGTGGGCAGCACTAGTTGTTGTTTGTCTACTTGTCCCCTCTGTCTACTGTTTCTCTGTATAACAGTTTATTGATCAGTTTCAACTTAGGACCTTCTTTGTATAACAGTGCAGTTCTCAAATCAGTGGGCGTATTTGGACACATCTTTTCCTGCATAGAGGGCTTCTAAAGCTGCTTTGATCATGGGATCGCGGGATTGAGCCCACGATCACTGTCATTGTCCAGCTGAGGCAGTGCACCAATGTTCATTGCAGAAAAGTGGCAATAAGCAGCAGGTATGCAATTCTCAGAGGCTCCCAAGCAATCCACCATGCAGTCCACTGCGTCCGTGGACATTTGTTCCTCCCTGTCAAACTTCCGCAGAGTGCCCGAATGTCAGGTTCTGCCAATCGACCCAATCATTCTGGGGAACAGGCCTCCGGGAGAGCATCAGCATCTATGTGGTTCAGACCTGCTCGGTATTCCGAGAGCATAGTCATATGTAGATAATGCAGAAAGCCACCTGTGGCCAGTGGCATCCAACTTAGCTGAGGTCTGCACATAGGTCAAAGGATTATTGTCAGTTTTTACTAGTATTTTAGCCCCATACAAGTACTCATGGAATTGGTCAACAATAGCCCACTTCAAAGCTAGGAACTCTAACTTATGTACAGGATAGTTCTTTTCGGATGGGGTCAGGCTTCTACTGGCAAAGACCACTGGTCTCAGGCCATTCTCGTGCTCTTGGTACAACACAGCCCCCAACACTTGCAAGCTAGCATCAGTGTGCAGGACGTAAGGTTTTCTTGGATCGGCATAGGCCAGCACTGGAGCATGGGTAAGTTGATATATGATCTCATGAAAAGCAGTCTCACAATCAGAGTCCAGCGGGCCCAAATACTTCACCGGATGAAAATACACTCTTCAGTCTTGAGGGATGCTGACTTTTGGTATTTTTGTGGGTTGGGGATACCTCGAGTAAGGTTAATAAAGGCGGATCACTCTTGAATAGTCCTTGATGAAGCAACGATAATAACCACAGAATCCCAGGAATCTTTGCAGTTCTTTAGATTTTGGGCTGTGGCCAGGTAGTCAAGGCCTCAACTTTACTTGGTCGGTCTCTATTCCCTCGGTGGATACTATGTGTCCCACATACTTTACTGATGTTTGAAAGAATTGACACTTATCAATGGACAGTTTAAGGCCAAAGTCCTCCAGTCGGTCCAATACCTTAAATAATCTGCTCATGTTCCTCCAGTGAGCTGCCAAACACAATAACATCATCTAGGTATACCAGGCACTCTAGTAAGTTCATGTCCCCACTGCACGCTCCATCAATCGTTGAAAAGTGGCTGGGCACCTGAAATCCCTTGAGGCATCCTCATGAATTCATAGAAGCCAAGCGGACAGATAAAGGTCGCTTCTCTCAGGTCCTCTGGGCATCGGATCTGGTAGTACCCATGCGGAGATCCAGCACAGAGAACCACTTGCTCCCGCTTAGGCAGTCAAAGCATCCTGAATGCGGGCATTGTGTACTGATCAGGGATAGTCCGGTTTAAGGTGCGATAATCCACACATCCCTTACTGTTCCATTCTTTTTCCTCACTACCACAATGGGGGAAGCATAAGGGCTTCTGGATTCTTGTATACACCAGCAGCTAACATCTCTTGCAGATGCGTCTCACATCATCTATGTCAGCAGGTGCCAGGCGTCGAGACCTCTCACGAAATGGTCTTTCGTCATGCAGCCGGATATTGTGCTCAGCTCCTTGCATGCATCCTACATCCCATTCCTTTAAAGAAAACACCTGGTCTCTCTGGGCAAGCTTCTCACTGATCCTCACTTTCCATTCAGCTGGCAGCGGAGTCGCCGAAATCAAACAAGTCAGTATGCTACTCTGTCATTCTTCCTGAACTCTTGCTGCTGGTAGCACTGCAGTGTCTGCACAATGCACATTAGCCAGGATGCAACCTTTGTTTACTCGAATGTCTCTTTCAGACACATTATGAACTTGGACCATTACCCTTCTGGCATAAGCATGGGCTCTAGCGGGCAAAATACTAGGCTTGACCAGCAGTCCCTCTGGCAATTTTCTCATCGCCTGGTGCATCCAACATTAATATTTTATTCTTAACATCCTTTCTGATACGGACCTCTCCCCTGTAGGTACACTGGGCATTTGGCACCAGGATCAGAGACTCAGGATCCTTCTTCCATACAATTCCGACCCGGTTCCTCTGGTTCTGTTTTTCAGCATCTCTCTGTGCCTCATAGGCCTTCTTAATTAAAGCCGGAACTCTTAAAGCTCTACTAGTCTTTGACCCCTGTTTTCATAACACAACTGTGCCAGCCTTCCAACATATGAGCATTTGTTCAATCAACAAAGGGACACCATCATACAGTCCAGTGGGGGACACACTAAGGCTAGGGTCTCTACTTGTTCGCGCCACTCCAGCCACGGAGGTGGGGAAAGACAGCCAATTGGATATACCGGAATAGGGTAGGCCTTCTCTCTAACCCCATACATGCAGTCCTTCTAATGGTTGTAAGGGTACGTCTGACAAATGCTTGATACCAATCCTGGAACATAATTGTCACTTGGGAGCCACTGTCTAATACAGCTCTTGTAGACACTCCATTCACCTTACAGTGGTCTCCATGGAGGGCCCACTATTCTGGACCAGTCTGAGAGGCGGTAGTGGGGCCTGGGCAACTGACCTTGCCACAAAGGACGTGAATTAGCATTTTGGTGCCCTCACTGGGATCATGTCGCACCTCTTAACCACTGATTTCTTCTCTGAAGCTCTCCTTGTAGCCTATATGCAACTTTGTCAGTGTCTTTGGGGACTGACATTCCTTTCATGTGCCCATCTTTCCCACAATTATAGCAAAACATACTTTCTGGAGTTTGAGCTGGCCGAGGCGCCACACTGGGAGCCAGGGCGGGGTATACTAACTGGAAGCCTTGGTGCCATCTCTGTCCTGCGGCGTGATAAGCATTTGGAGACATCTCGTCAGTTTCTCCACTTCCATGGTCAAGGAATCGAGTTCGAGCTGTTATCAGCAGGAGATACATGGGTGGGTACCCCACCCCCATAGCAGATGCAGTCGGATATAGGTCAGGGGCCTGTACTTGCAGGCGTGGCCTTCATAAAGGGACTGTTTTGAATTCTCGGATCTCTCTCAACAGTTCGCCCCATTGTGACATATCTTTTTCCTTGTCAGAGCACTCATTGACTGCCAACCTCTGCCCTGAACTTCACTTGATGGGTCACCCTCAGTCACTCGGGTCGTAGCTGAGCTATTGGTGCAGGTCCTCCCGAGGTCGCCTTCTTTCTCAACTCCTCGAATTTCTCTCATTAACTCATCATAGGAGGGTGGGGATTCCAGTCGATCTGCCAGGCTTAACTGAAGCAACAGCAGTTCTGAGAAGGGGCAGACTTATGATCCTGTCCAGCCTGGTTCGTCCAGTTCAATCGCTGGCAAACTACCTTTCTGAGGCATTCTTGCAACAATTTTTCCAGCCGAGATACATACACAGACAACAACCCCTTGGTACTGTTGTGCATCTCTTACCTCCACCATAGGTCCTCATCAGAATCTGGGCTCCCATACACATTCTCCAAGGCCTCAAGATAGGCCTGTGCAGTCGCTTCAGGGTTACTGGCCCGTTTAGCACGGATGGTAGCCAGGGCAGGGCCTTGGAGGCTCTCACTAACCTTCTTTCACTTTTCGCCTTCCGAGCATTGCCATTCTAGCACTTGGGGGGCAACATAGTCTATCCAGGTCTCCCAGTCATCCTCCCCTTGGGGGGTGGGGAGGGTGCCAGAGAAGATCCTCAACCTTCGGTAAGAGTCGTGACTAATGGCAGGTGCAGAAATAGGAGTCTGCATTGGTTCAGCCACCATTACGGGCACTGGAGCAGGAGAGGGTGTTGGGAGGAACACCCCAGGTGGAAAGAATAGTTTCTTTAAGTCCTCCACAGTTTTCCTCTCTCCCAGCAACCATTAGCAAATTTCTCCTCAAAAGTTTCAGATAGTGGTGGGGCTGATTCCCCGGGTCTTTACTGTCCTTAGTTATCACTCTCCAAGCAGTGAGGGCCCTCTGGGTAATGGTCTGTGGCACTTTGGAGCTATCTATGGGATCCTTAAACTCTACTAGGCCAGGAAAGTGTGGGTGAGCAGATTAGCATGCGACTCCACCACCACAGGGTTTTGTAAACCTTCCACCTTGGAAAGTACTCCCCACAGTGTCCGTATTGATACCCAGGGGATGTCCAGGATAAGCATAGCATTTTGGGGGTCGATCTCCTCCCAGTACACCACTCCACCAGCCGGTGCACAGCCACTTCTGTCGGGTACCCATTTTTTCTTAACAGTGGTTCGTAAATAGGCCACTAGAGGACACACAATCCCAGCGGTGAGCCTCCAAGATGTAACCCCAGATGGCGCTATCCCAGGGGCTACTACCCCTGCCTGATTTGCCACTAACAGGTTGAGGGGCCTGGATCCAATGGCGGGTGCCTCCACCCAGAGGTCAGGGTTTGCAATAGTTAAACTAACTTGGTCACAGCCCTCTGGGACACTGCAACCCCTTTCTTCCCACTAGTGGCCCACACAATATATCAGAATTACCTCACAGTATACACTTACCCCCAGGTCTGGTTCCGCACTGGGACCTCCTGTGAAATGAGATACAGTGCAACAATCACAGTACAGTACTTTAACATAGACAATACTCAGGCAGTATAACTTTGCTGAAACAAGCAGCTTGATTTATTTAGGGGATATAACGAGACAGGGGAAATCAGGTTAATTAGCTTATCACCTAATAATTCATCTATGGCTCTGTGCACAGGCTCATCCCTATCAGTTACTGTCCCTGGGTACCCAAGCCCTAGTGGCTAGTCCAAACCGTGGCAGCTGGTAGGGCCCTTTCACACAGAGAAAAGGAGAATTAAACAGTCAGCAGTACAGTAATTCCATTTGGATTTAATGTGGCAATTCAACAGGGAGCGAATTCTGAATTAGTACTCACGACCTCCAAATAAGATAGGGTCCTTCAATGTCAGCAGAGCTCACTTGAGGTACACAAACCTCTTCACACATCCATATAAAAGAAAGCATCTATACCAGGCAGGCTGCATCTGTATCCCAATCGCAATTACTGCACAATACCCGGAGAACACACAGCAGATTCAGTTCCTGACAGACCCGAGTGTAATTTTCAGCAATTCCTCCAGTCTTCTACAGGGTGAGCCTGGTTTCTACTCTTCAGAGATCCTTTGATTCTTTTCACAGGACGGATTCAGTCCTAACAAGCTGTTACACAAGCTGCAGACCGAACTCTGGGCCTTACACACGTTTTTGACTAAAACTGCACACTGAAAAGCACAGGGCTCCTTCCTTCTTCACTGCCAAAGCTCAACTGAAACTCCAATCGACAAAACCGGCACTTCCTTTGAGTTCCTCCCAGTTCTTGACTGGATTGGCTGTCACTCACAATAGACTGCTGCTGTTGGTCCAAAAAGGCACTGAAGTCTAAACTACATCTCCCAGAGTCACTGCCCATGCAATCCTCTTGTGGCTGGCTCAGATTATGAGTCCAAGTTCTGATTCGTCTAAGGCACCATTTTAGAGCTAGCTTACCCCACACTGATTGGTCCAGTTCAGCAGTTCAAAACTAGAATGGGAACTAGCAGAACAGTTCTGACTGCAAAGAAAGCAGGTTAGACAAACTGTACTTCATTATTACTCTAAATAATTTCTGGCAAACAGTTACATCTTTCAGATAGGTTCCCTTTCACTCCTAGTGACTGCAAAATGAAGTGAATTGGCAGCAGCTCGAGTGGTACTCAATCAAAGAAACACACAGTCCCCCATACAAACTAATTATGTCTGCAAGCAGACAGCTCTTAAAGAGACAGTACCAGAGGTTCTAAAAACACTCACTGATAAATGGCTTAAATGCCAAACACCATTCAGGCTTGGAGCATTCAAGCAAGCTCCTGGAAGTCTTTTGGGAACCCCCATTTGCAGGGGGGTTACATGTAGTTCCCTGCCTCCTCCCTGCTACCACTCGTGTGCAGTGGGATCACATGAGCCCTCCTCCAGTCTTCTGGGACCTCTCCTGTGCTCAGAGACTCACTAAACAGTTCTGCTAATGGCTCTGCTAGTTCCACCCTTAGCTCCTTAAGTACCCTGGAATGTATGCCATCAGGTCCCATTGCCTTGTCCACCCTGAACTTAGCGAGCTCATGTAGGACCCTTTCTTTTGTGAAGGGAGTAGTGCTCATCTCCCTCCCTCCCGTGTCCATGGTGCTGAGCTGTGGGCCCTGCCCTACCTCCTCTTCAGTAAATACTGAGCAAAAGTATCTATTTAGGATAGATGCTTTTACAGGGTTCTCCTCCTCACATGCCCCCTTTTCTCCTTTGAGCTTAGCAATACCCCACTCTGGATTTTCTCCTTTCACTAATGTATCTATAGAAAGTCTTGTCACCTTCTTTTACTGTTTGTGCTAGTGTTTCCTCAGTTTGGGACTTTGTCTGCCTTACTGCCTTCCCTGCTTCCCTTAGGGCAGTTTGGTATGCCTCCCTATCTTCATCCTGCTGTGTTCCCTTATATTTTCTGAAGACCAGCCTTTTGGCTCTGACCTTTTCTGCTACTGTATTTGAGAACCAAAGTGATTTCCTTCTTCTTTTGCACTTCCTTTTCTGTCTAACACAATGGGATGTTGCTTCTAGTATTGCATTCTTAACGCTTGCCCACTTTGCCTGTACCCCCTCACCTGTGTTTCTTTTTGCCAGGGCTAGCTTAACTCTGTTGGCCATCTTATCAAAGTCAGCTCCTCTGAAGTCCCATATTTTTGCCTTGGAATGGGATGATTTAGATGTAGTGGCCAAATTGAACCATATCATGTGATGGTCACTGGCCCCCAGGTGACCTTCTACCTGGAGATCTGTGATCCCTTCCCTGTTAGTCAGTACTAGATCTAGGATAGCCCTGTCTCTTCTGGGTTGTTGTACCAGTTGTTTGAGGCCCTCCCCCTGCAGGGAATCCACCATGTGTCTAGTTCTGGCAGATGTTCCTGCTGGTATTGACCAAGCTGCCATGTCCGGCATGTTGAAGTCTCCCATTATCAGAATCTCCCCTTTAGCTGTCATGTTTTGTATATCTTCTAACAGTAATGTGTCTATCTCCTCCCCCTGGTCTGGGGGCCTGTAGACAACCCCATTTCTTATGACTGTCCCATTTCCTTTTTCCAGGGTGACCCACAGTTCTTCTGGCTCCTTATGTGTATTCTGAATTTCTGCAGCTTTTATATTTTCATTGACATACAGGGCCACTCCACCCCCTTTGCACCTTTGTCTCTTCTGAACAGTACATAGCCAGGTACTTAAGTCTCCCAAGTGTGGTTACTGGTAAACCACGCCTCACTAATTGCTACTTTGTCCAGTTTAGCCTCTGACATTATTGCCTGCAGGTCTGGGATCTTATTTTCCAGGCTGTGAGTATTTGTGTACATGATTTTCTATTGGCCAGATTTCGGTGTGTTAGTTGTTGGGTGAGGTTTGCATTTCCCCTGTGCATCGTATGGGGAGACGGACCTTTTTTCTTACCTGGTGATGCAAATGAACTGCAAACATGCTGAATCCCTGTTTGACCACTAGCTGAGGGGGAGGGTGTTCTTCCCATTCGACGATGGGGTGCTGCACCCTCTCCCATTTGCTAGTTTAAATATTCTGCAAAGACGTCCAAACTTCTGCCCCAATGCACTGACTCCTCCTTAGTCAGATGCAGTCCATCAAATTTAAAGAACTTTCACTCCCAGAACTGTTGCCAGTTCACTACAAATCTGTGTCCTTTTTCCTGGCGCCAGCCCTTGAGCCACATGTTTAGCTCCCCTATCTCCCCTTCTCTGACCTTCCGTCCATCTGCCCCCTCTCCCAGACTGGCAGGATCTCAGAGAAGGAGATGCCGAACAAAATGGATGATAGTTTGTCACCCAGCCTGGTCAGGTGTTCCTTGGTCTCCACAACTGACCGGCTGGCGAGATCATTAGTCCCTATGAATATCAGGACATCAATGTTTTCTCCTGCTTTCTGAACAATTTTAGCAATGCGGTCAGTGTCTCTCCACACTGATGTACCTGGGAGACATCTGACCATTACCCCTGGCTGGAGATGGGTATCAACTCCCCGAATCATGGAGTCTCCTATGATCAGAAGTTTTTTTTATTTCCTTTTTGCTTTTTTTGTTTTGGTTCCTGATTTGGGCGAGTTTTGTTGTACTTGCTCCTGTGCTACAGTGTCCTGCTCTGCAGTGTCTTCTGCCCCTTTATTTGATTTCAGAGATAGAGGCAGATACCTGTTTGTAGTGTTTATATGGTTTTTGGAGGTAATATGTTGGAGAGCACAGAGTGATGGGGCACACAGTTTGCCCCTCCTAACCACCTGCCCACCTCCTGGACCAACTACCCTCTGCGGTCGAGGTTCTTCTGTTGGATGTTGGGGAAATGGCGGGTGGTTCTTATAATGTATTTCCTCTTGAATATGAAATTTGAGGCGAGCAATCTCTGCCCATGCTGCCCAGAGCTAAGCCATAAGATCTCCAATGGCCCAGCATGTAGGACAGTGTCCTAAATCCTGTAAGACTGCCCTTCTGAAAAGTGTTCCACAGTACCTGCAGTTAATGATATCCATTCCAGATAAGTTGCTGGGTTTATAACCTGGTCAGGTCATGAATTCAATCACTAATCAGTGGGTGTGTCAAGCAGGTTAGCAAGGGCAAGAGGAAAAAAATAGACCACTATGATGCTTAAAAGAAGTATTGGAAATAGTCAGGGCATAAACAAATGGCATTTAGATGCTACAAAGGAACACAGATGGAGGAGGTTAGGGAGAGTTATCAAGAGAAACCGAGGGAGGAAGGGAAAGTGGTTAGGGTGGCAAAAGTACAAACAGGAAAATATTGCAAGATCAGTTACAAAGGGTAGATAAAACATTTTTTAGATACGTAAGTGTAAAGAGAAAGACCAAGGGAGGGATAGTATACTGGTAGGAGTCAGAGGGTGTTGGGAAATGGGGAACACTACAGTGAGGAAGAGGTAGCAAGCTGGGTGCCACAGGGGTCAATGTTGAGTCTGGTCCTCTTCAATGCCTATATTGGGGACGTTCTAGAGGGGCTAGAGGGGGAGGTATGCCTATTTGTGGATGACATGAAGGTATGTAATAGGGTGGATGCCCCAAGTGGGGTCTGAAAAGATGAGGAAGGATCTTAAGAAACTGGAGGCATGGTCTGGAGCATGGAAGCTGGGATTCAATGCAAAAAAAGTGCAGGATCATGCACATAGGGCACAAGAACCCAAGGGCAACTTACAAACTAGGAGGGGAGGTACTGACAGTCACAAAGCAGGAAAGAGATCTGGGAGTTATAATTTCAAATTACCTAAAATAGTCTAGGCAGTGTGACAAGGCAGTGGGAAGGCTAGCCAGATGCTTGGATGCATAGGGTGAGGTATCACAAGTAGAATGAGGGAGGTAATTTTGCCCACTTATATGACACTGGCGAGACCACACCTGGAGTACCGCATTTAGTTCTGGAGGCCCCATCTGAGAAAGGTACTAGGCAGAGTGCACACAGTGCAAAGAAGGGCAACTAAAAATGGTGCAGGGCCTGCAAGAGAAGACATATAAGGAATGACTACAATAATTAAATATATATTCTCTGGAGGCAAGGAGGAAGGGGGGGCATGATAGAGACATACAAATACCTTACAGGTATAAACAGAGTACAGCAAGGGAGCATCTTCCATTCCAATACAAGAGGGCACAGTATGAAGTTGGGGGGGCAGATCTGGGGTAACCTGAGAAAAATATTTTTTTCATGGAGAGAGTGGTGGAGGGCTGGAATGGCCTACCAGAGGAGGTGGTGGGGACTAAAACTGTCACAGGATTCAAGAAGGAGTAGGACGGACACAGAGGCATCCTGGAGGTAAAGGAAGAGGGGTTCTCTGGAGTTCACTTTGTGTATTAGACCTCAGACTAGGTAGTGATAAATAGAGCAGACTGGGTGGGCCAAGAGGTTCTTATCTGCTGTCAGTTTCTATGTACTGTATCTATGTAAGGCTGAAAGGACAAGGAGGAAAGTGCATGGCAGAGGATCACCAAAAAGCAGACATATTGAACAAATACTTACCTCCAGCATTTAAGAAAGAGTGAGTGGGACATGGTCCGCTGGTAAAGAAATGGAAACTACATACTTACTGTGGTTCTTCATCATCTTGGATGGAGTCTCCACCACTCATTCACACTAATGGGACTACGCCAGAGGCGCTAGGACCCCGTGGGTGCCAATAATCTTCAGGAGGGCTGGCACCAGGATAGAACCATGCATGCAGGGTGCTACAAGGCTAGCTCACATCGTATAGGCTATCTCGGCGTTGTCCCTCCAACTGCCTCAGTACCTTTTGACTGAGTAGATGCAGTGTAAACTAACAAAAGAAAACCTAACTCTAACTTCCAGGCATGTGAAGGCTGGATGACCCATGTAAGAAGGATCAATTCAACAATGTTTTCACAGCCCAAACAACAAGGTAGTGAAGACCAAAAACAGAATGAGTGAGCTCGGGGGGATGGTGGGTGGGTGTGTGAATGAGCGGTGGAGACTCCGTCCAAGAAGATCAAGAATTACGGTAAGTACGTAATTTCCATATCTTCCTGAACTGAAAGTCTCCACCATTCATTCACACTAATGGGAGAGTACCAAGCTAAAAATCAACCCCCCCCCCCAAGTAGGGCAGTAGGAGACAGAGCTCACTCAGTACAGAAGTCCATAAGGACTGTCCTGCTGAAGAAAGAGAGCTGTCTGTCATGGACATCCAGAACATATTGCTTTACAGACATATGCACTGAGCTCCAACTAGCCACCTTGCAGATGTCTGCAACAGGTACATTATGACTCTCCTCCAGGAAGCTGCAACTGCTCTGATAGAGTGGTGTGAACCCGGCCTTCCAGCTTGGCCCGTGTCATGGATTAGTAGTATCAAAGATATGCTGCTAAACAAGCAGAAAACATCTCATGGCAACAGGCTGACCCAGCCAAGGCATGCTGAAGATACAATAGTTGCTCGGATGTGTATCTCTTCATTCTGTCAATGTAGAATCACAGAACTATCTTAACATCCAGAGAATGAAGGGCGCGCTTTCCTTCCTTCTGGAGTTAATGAAGCAAAACTTGACTAACGGTAACTGAGCCAGTGATATGCTGTCTACTGGCTCAAGATAGACTGAAAATATGCAGAGGTGTACCTTCACTGCTGAGTATGGCAGACCTGCATTTGACAGGTCCAAGAGGCACTCCAGCACCTCACTTGTTGGGCAACTGAAGGGTCCGGATGGGACTTGCACACCAGATAGAGAAGGGTTTCCACTTAGCCACATAAGCCCTCCAGTTGGAAGGCCTATGCACGGCTTAGAAAATGTCCGCAATGGTCTGTGAAACCCAGAGCTTCCCTACTTCCATCGCCTCTGGGCCTGGCATGGAGATGATGGGAGCACAGGCTAGGATGGACTACAGTCCCTGTGTCAGAGGGTCTGCTCATAGAGGTAGTCGCCTCAGGGGAATTTCGGACGGACTGTAGATTAATGCAAATCATATCTGTCAAGGCCAGTCTGAGATGATGAGAATCATCCTGCCCCCCCCATGCCTACAACTTGATCAGCACCCTCTGAATTAAGGGAAGAGGAGGAAAACATACAGGGAGCATCTTGCCTATTGCAGTGAACACATCCTGAAAGAAAACACCAGGGTCTGCATTTCTGAAGCAGGATAGAGGCAGTTTTGCATTGAGAGGGGACACAAAAAGGACCAGGTCTGAACTGTCCCACTCGTCAAAAGTGACTGCATGAAATCTGAACTGATGCATCATGCTCGAGGTACCACTCTCACAACCTCATGGCCCTACTGCAGAGAGAGTAGTGGGATGCCCCACCCTGCTTACTGATGTAATACATCACAGCTTTGTTATCCATCCGAAGTAGGAACGCTTCATTGCAGGGGGCGTCCTCCAGGATTTTGCTTATAAAATATCTCTCATGTCTAAGAAATTTATGACAAGATGAGGTTCCTCCTGGCTCCACACCTGAGTGTGGTGGCCTTGACATTGAGCCCCCCATGGATTTTGTCCAAGGCTCTGTCATTTTGTATGTAGGTTTATGGATGCGTGGTCAGAGACCACTGCTTGCTGTGGAGGATGACCTGAGTCCCAGCATCTGCTCAACCAAAAAGGGGGCCAAATAAAGTCATTTTTTCTGTTGTAATGAGCCATCCGAAGATGTCATTTCTCCCATCCTCTGGAACATAACTGACTCCTTGGAGGTATCCAGAAGGACTCCTAAGAAGAGGAGCTGTTGGGAAGATGAACTGGCAACTTCCCCAAACCTGGACAGAATAACGGAGGAGCTGTGGTGACTGTTTCTTGTGTCTCTTAACCGGAAGGGATGGCTAGGAGCCAAATGTCCAGTAAGTGAAGACTTGAATGCCGAGATTTAGTGAACTCTTCCATGAACAGGTACTTGTTTAACCTTCCAAGGTCAACAAATGGGCGCATGGAACCAGAAGCAATGGAAATAGGAACCTGTGCTCCGTTCTGCTGTGGAATAACTTTTACTGTCCAGTTCCCGCAGAGGCCCCATATCTCAGAGGCAGAGTGTGTGACTGAGAGGTGGACAGGCTGGGCTGCCATCTGGGTGGAAGATCTGGGAAAATCTGTGAAATTGGAAGAGTATCCGTCTTGGACAATCCTGATGACCTATAGGTCCACTGTAATGGACTTCCACTACTTGTAAAACTGAATTAGACACTCCTCCTACTGCCGAGAGGAGCCCCCCTGACAGTGGGGGTGGGACCTGGGCTGGATCCACAGAGGCTGGTATAGGGCACTTTCAGACCCTGTGCCCTCTACTGTGTTCTCTTTGTGGCTGAGGGGTTAGTTCCTGAAAAAGGCACCTAGGCCTCTACCTTGACAGGACTGCCTGTTACAAGGACATCGTGTGGTTTAAATGGCAGCCCTAGTGTTCTGAGTGTCCTCTAGCCAAACAGATAAGCACTGTCAAGGAGACGTTAACCACCTGCTGCCAGTAGCAGCTGTCCTAGAGGCAGAGATGTAGGTGTCCATAAAAGCTTTTAGCTGATTATTGGGCTATATGCCCCTAGCAATGGAGTGTTAGATTTTAGAAGGCTCTCGACCATTGCATTAAGCATGTTCCACAGGGTGTACTCATACTGAGGAACGTAGAAACTCAAGACGTTTAACTCTGCTTTGGTCCACAGACGTATACTGAAATGTTATGGTGGAACCCATATCCCTGAGGAAAAAGAAATGGAAAGAAGATCTTCCATCACACTGATACAGAGGGCTTGCATTCCAGCCCATAAAATGAGTCATCCACTACATCTTCAACAAAGCAGAAGAGGGAGAGACTCATCCAGATCCACTTCTATCCCAGAATACCCTCCAAAAGGCAGATCTAGACCGGGAACACAGGAGACACCACCACCTGGATCGAAGAGTTCAGTGCCATCCACGGCACCGGCATCACATATGGTGTCACACCGAGTGCCAGACTCAGCACTTCCCATGGTGCCGGTGCCACCCAGCACCACCCAGAGCCGCCCAGTGCAGCCGATGGCACCAGCACCACACAGCACCAAACCATGACACTGCCCAAGGCACCAGAACTGCTTCTGGACCTAGACCTGAAGAAAAGGTGGAGAAGGAAAGCGGTACTGTGCCAGCCCCTGTAGGGAAAAAGGAGAGGGGATAGGCATGAGAAGTTGCATCGATGGCATTGGCACTGGAGAGGGCACCACACACATTCTGGCCCGACCAACCTGGCCACAGCCCAGTGGTCCTGAGGCCCTGAGGCCTGAAGGCCCTGGAACCAGGTCCACTGGCCAGGACAACTGGGCAGACACTGTACCCCCTGCTTTAAAAGAGCAGCCCAGAGGTGAAACTGCTCACCGGAACCTCATAGAGGACAAAGACGGGAACCGGTGTCAAAGATTGTGACCGTTAAGGGTGGAGCCACAAAGGAACCCACCAGAGTCAGTTCAGGCCCACCACTCTCCACCAGCGATGATTCCCGTGCAGACATACCAGAGGGCGACCTCGAGCAGTACCAATTCTTCTTCCACCGACAGGAGGAAGAAGAGCTTGAGGTCAAGCAGAGCCGGGTCCCAGAACTACTACATTTGTGCTTCAGGTGGACTGTCCTCCCTCCTGAGCACCAGACTGTCCGTGGTCAGACTCCCCCTCCACAAAGGGTGGCGGACCAGACACAGCCCCACTGCCATCATAGCTTTTAACGAAGTCTCCTTACCATCACATGCTACTGTCAAAGGTCAACTCCATTGATGGCAGGCTGAGAATTGCTTCTTCTTCTTCATCATCTTTTTTTTTTTTATTAAAAAAGAAAAGAACATTAAAAATGGAAAGTTAAATGAATACTGAACGGCTATAGCTGCTGTCGTATAGACGAAGACTTGACTCGTGGTGGGCGAGAGACGTCATCATTGAAGTGCACCCAATGGCAGGAGAAAAGGAACTGAAGTGGATGGATGGTCGACACTGAGATAGCCTATACGGTGTGAGATAGTCTTGCGGAGCCACGCATGCGTGGTCCTATCCAGGCGTCGGCCCTCCTGAAGATTTTTGGCTTCTACGGGGGTCCTAGCACCTCCAACATATTCCCATTAGTGTGAATAAGTAGTGGATACTTTTAGTCCAGAAAGATCAAGGGCATTAAGAGATGGGAGATGGATACTAGTCCCTTTACGGAAAGTAGAGTCTTTAGGGAACTAGCAAAGTTAAAAGTGGAGAAGGCAATGGGACCTGATGGGACACACACCATGATACTGAGGGAACTTAGAGAGACACTGGCTGCATCTGTGGCAGCTCTGTTCAACCTGTCATTGGAAACAGGGGAGGTGCCGGGGGACTGGATAAGGACAGATGTAGTCCCATTCCACAATAATGGAAATAGGGAGGAGGTAGGAAATTACAGGCCTCTCAGCCTTACGTCAGTGGTGGGCATGTTAATGTAATCACTAATGAAGGAAAGCATTGGGGTATACTTTGTTACAAGTGGTCAGCATGATCTGAGACAGTGTGATTTCACATGGGGGAGATCTTACCAGATTAACCTGATTGATTTAACTCAGTAACCAGAGAAGTTGATCAGAGATGAGCTGTCAATGTGGCCTACCTGGATTTCAGCAAGACCTTCGATACTATTCCACACAGGAGATTGATAAAAAAACTTGAGGGTCTAGGAGTAAGGACTAAAATATTTAAATGAGTAGAGAGTTGGCTAAAAGACAGGAGTCAGAGGGTGGTAGAGAATGCCATTCCATTCCAAGGCAAAAATATGGGACTTCAGAGGAGCTGACTTTGATAGACGGCCAACAGAGTTCAGCTAGCCCTGGCAAAAAGAAATACAGATGAGGGGGTACAGGCAAAGTGGGCAAGCATTAAGGATGCAATATTTGAATCAACATCCTATTGTGTTAGCGAGAAAAGGAAGTGCAAAAGAAGAAGGAAACCACTTTGGTTCTCAAAAACAGTAGCAGAAAAGGTCAGAGCCAAAAGGCTGGCCTTCAGGAAATATAAGGGAACCTAGCGGGATGAAGATAGGGAGGCATACCAAACTTCCCTAAGGGAAGCAGGGAAGGCATTAAGGCAGGCAAAGGCCCAAACTGAGGAAACACTAGCACAAACAGTAAAAGAAGGTGTCAAGACTTTCTATAGATACATTAGTGAAAGGAGAAAGTCCAGAGGAGGTACTGAAAAGATCAAAGGAGATAAGGGGGCATGTGAGGAGGAGGACCATGTAAAAGCATCTATCCTAAATAGATAATTCTGCTCAGTATTTATTGAAGAGAAGGTAGGCAGGGCCCACAGCTCAGACCCATGGACACAGGGGGGAGGGAGGTGAGCACTACTCCCTTCACAAAAGAAGGGGTCCTACAAGAGCTCAATAAGCTCAGGGTGGACAAGGCAATGGGACCTGATGGTATACATCCCAGGGTACTAAAGGAGCTAAGGGTGGAACTAGCAGAGCCATTATCAGAACTGTTTAGTGAGTCTCTGAGCACAGGAGAGGTCCCAGAAGACTGGAGAAGGGCTCATGTGATCCCGCTGTACAAGAGTGGTAGCAGGGAGGAGGCAGGGAACTACAGACCAGTCAATCTTACCTCAGTAGTGGACAAGATTATGGAGGCACTCCTTAAGGAAAGGATAGTGCAACACCTGGAATCCATAGGAGCACAGGATCCAAGACAGCATGGGTTTACAAAAGGAAAGTCCTGTCAAACTAATCTCATAGATTTCTTTGGCTGGGTAACCAGAGTGGTGGACCAAGGGGGAGCAGTTGATGTCACCTACCTTGACTTCAGCAAAGCTTTCGATACTGTTCCACATAGAAGATTGATTAATAAGCTGGGTAGGCCTCGGTGGTCAGAAGTTGGTCAACTGGGTGGCAAACTGGTTGACGGGCAGAAAACAGAAAGTGGTGGTAAACGGTATACAGTCAGAAGAGATGCAAGTCACAAGTGGGGTACCTCAGGGATCAGTCCTGGGGCCAGTCCTCTTCAATATCTTCATCAGTGACATTGCAGATGGACTGGAGGGTAAGGTTTGTCTGTTTGCAGATGACACCAAGATCTGCAACAGAGTAGATGATCCAGATAGGGTGGGTATAATGAGAAGAGATCTAGATAAACTAGCAAAATGTTCGGAAGAGTGGCAACTGGGATTTAATGCAAAGAAGTGCAAGATCATGCACATAGGGAAGAGAAACCCTGAAGCCACCTATAGGCTGGGAGGGGAGTTGCTGGCAGTCACAAGGGAAGAAAGAGACTTGGGCATCATCATCACTGATAACCTGAAATCATCCAAGCAGGCCATTAAAGCAGTAGGTAAGGCTAGGGGGATGTTGGGGTGTATTAGTAGGGTTATCACAAGTCACAAGAGGGAAGTAATAATCCCTCTTTACAAGACACTGGTTAGGCCCCATCTGGAGTACTGCGTGCAGTACTGGAGGCCACGCCTTCACAAGGACATTAACCAAATTGAGGCATTCCAGAGAAGAGCAACCACAATGGTGCAGGGACTGCATCAGGAAACATATGAGGACAGATTAACGGAGCTCAATATGTATACCCTAGAGCAAAGGAGGGAGAGAGGTGATATGATTGAAATATTCAAACACCCTAAGGGCATTAACAAGGTGAAAGAGTCTAACATGTTTCAATATAAGAAAAATAGCAGGACAAGAGGGTACAGCATGAGATTAGAGGGAGGCCGATTAAGGGGTAATGTGAGGAAGTTATTTTTCACAGAAAGGGTGGTGGATGCACGGAACGGCCTACCTCAGGAAGTGGTGGATATGAATACAGTGCAGGGCTTCAAAGAGGCATGGGATAGGCATAAGAAAGCACTCGAGATGAGTATGAATAGATAGGCCATTGACAGAGCAAAGGCCAATGGCACATTTATAAGGTAGAAAAAGAAATGGGCAGACTGGATGGGCCTTGCGTTCCTTATCTGCCATCAACTTCTATGTTTCTATTCACTCTGGAGTGGGCAGGGAAACCAGTGTGGTGCCGAAGGGGTCAGTACTAGGCTCAGTCTTCCTTAATGTATGAGCGACATCACGGAGAGACTGGAAGGGAAAGTATGCCTATTCGTAGATTACACAAAGCTCTGCAATAGAGTAGACACATTGATGTGGGGGTGGGAGAATGAGGTGCGATTTACATAAGTTGGAAGAATGGTCATGGGACTGACAGCTGTGTTTCAAAGCAAAAAATTACAGAATCACGCACTTGGGGACAGTAACCAGGCAGGAAACATTTTGAGTGGGATGAGTGGAATTAGCAGTCACAAATCAGGAAATGGACCTTGAGGTATTCATTTTGGTTGACCTGAAGATAGATAAACAGTGTGATAAGGCAGTGTGGAAGGTTAATAGGATGCTGGACTGCACAGGCAGAGAAATCACTGGCAGAAGGAGGGTTGTAGTCATACCCATGTATACATTACTGGTGAGACCACACTTCGAGTACTAGGTACAGTTTGGGATGCCCCATCTCTGAAAGGACATAGATAGGGTGGAGAAAGTACAAAGGAGAGCAACGAAAATGGTGCAGGGCCTGCATCAATGGTCTTACGAAGAAAGGCTTACAGAGCTGAATCTGTAATCCCTAGAGAAAAGAAGGGAAAGGGGGGGATATGATAGAAACATACAAATATCTTACAGGCAAGATCAGGGTACAGGAAAACAGCATTTTCTAAAGATAAAGATGCTCAAGGACAATGGGGCACAATAGAAAGGTGGAAGAGGGGATGCTCAGAGGAAAGGTAGGAAAATACTTCTTTATAGTGAGGATTGTGGATGCATGAAACAGCCTCCCATCGGAGGTGGTGGAGGCTAAAACGGTTACATGATTCAAGAATGCATGGGATAGGTATAAGGGGATCTTGAAAGTAAGGTAGGGGGAGTCCAAAGACTGTGTAGGATCTGCAGCATAGCAGTAGGCAGGGAACAAATAAGGTGGACTGAATGATCATGAGGTACTTATCTGTCGTCATCATCCATGTTTGTTTCATATTTTTTTTTTATGTTTAGAGTCATTTTGCTGATGCATGTCATTATAGATATAGAGTCCATGATAGTCATGATATAACTGACACTTGTAGTTCTAGGAACATTGTAATGGTTCCACGTCATAACAGCGAATACATAATGGCACCATACCTATGGGCAAGTGCACAAGGCCGAAAACACAAACGGCAGCCGTGCACTACACCGAATGCAAAATCGGTACCCATATCACCATGCATAATTCTACATTCTATGTGGGGGGCTGTGCCCCACACCTCTACTAAAACTAATCAACCCAGGGGGCTGAGAGTGGGGCAAGGAGCCGACACAGACCACAAAAATTACAAGATCCAACACATTCCCCACCCAAAAACTGTAGCGCACCAACCCAGGATCAAACCCAAGTTTTTCCATACTGGAGGCATACATTGTCTCCACAAGCCCACATGGCCAGCTTGGCACTGCCTCCCCAACCTACCTCCTACATCCTGCTTCCTGTGATGTCCCTCCTACCAGCGCTGTATTCTACACTCACTGTTTTAGCCTTGTTCCCTCATCATTTACACACTCTTCCCCTTCCACACTCACTATACAATCGCTCAAATTGAGTCGCTCAATTTGACCGTGCCCATATCACTAGATACCCATTGTAATTGATGAATTGCCAAACCATTCACTGTGTAATGAATCTGTTGCAATTAATACACCAGAAACAGATGAATATTTCTATTTGTTTGTAATATGCACTTATGATATACTGTAGGTAGTTTTGCAAATGCCATTATAGTAAGCATTGGCCACGTGTTGTACGTATTCTGTATGTCATGAGAAGTTTAGTATTGTCATTTGAAATTGTAATACAGCAGTGGTCTATTGCTCAACAAATGTGAAGAGCATACCACAAGCCTTTATGGTGTGTTTTGATTTTACCCATGATCCATATTGTGCTCTATTCAATCAGACACATACCTGTGACATTGGACTGAATATAGAGGCATGACATAGTATCGCTAAGTTTTGTAGCACAACCCAACATGGTTTCTTGCACTGTAGTGCAGATGATTGTAGAATACGATAGTGCTTGTGACCCATTACACAGTATTTGGACAGACCTATGCAAATGTGTTTATTTTTATTTATTTATTGAGAACTAGGACTACAATAACCTTTGAACCAGAGGTTCATTTACAAAGGTTCCATGTTCAAAAGGGGGTACAAAAAATATGGGTACAAAACAAGATGGTTACAATCACTTGAATAACAAGACAAGGCAATTACAAACACTTGAAATAGCAAAGTTGCAAGCAGGAGCCAAAAGTGCAGTTTCAGTTAAGCAGTCCGAGCAAGACCTAGTCAATAAAAAGCTGATGTGGAGCAGCAAGTTCAGGCAGGTAGTGGTGAAGCAGAAAGAAAGAGGGGGGATGAGGAGGGACAGTAGGGAGGAGTGCGAGAGCCAACATATAGATGAGTGGGAGACACATGAAGGGAGGGGAGGGGAGAGGCTGAGGAAGCAGGGAAGCAAGGTAAAGGGTGGGGAGTGGCAAGGGAGGAGGAGAGAGGGAGTGGGTATGCTGGACCTAGGATGAGCAGTATGAGGGTATACGAATAGTGGGGATGGGGTAGAGGGGCTAGGAGGAGATGAAGGGAAAGAGTGGAAAGGGAGATGGTAAGGAAGTGAGATGCGGAAGGGGTGGGAGAGGAGATTGGAAAGAAGAGGCAGGATATCAGATGTAAGGAAGTCGAGAACTAGACAAAGCAATCACAGTGACTTAATGTGAGGAGGTGTTGTCGAAGCTTAAGTTTAAAAGCACTTAGTTTAGGTTCGGCAGTGACATCTGAAGGGAGACCATTAAGTAGGGTGGGCGCCCTATAGACAAAAGTACACTGATCTTGAGAGGTCCTGTAGAACGGTACGAGGAAGGATGGCTTAGAGAAACACCACGTATGCCGGGTTGTATGCACCGGTGAGATTAGAGTTTTGGTGAAATGAGGCAAGAGGCCTAGACTAATCCTTTTTGCAAGCAGGCATGTGTGGTAAAAGATCCTAGCCTTGAAAGGAAGCCAGTTGGTTCTCTCGTAGAGTTCACAGGTATGTGTCCTCTTGTGAGACCCAGAAATTAGCCTACAAGATTTCTTCAGCACAAGTGTAATTCTCTTTAGAGAGGTGTCAGAGGCAGCACTGTAGATAACTGGACCATAGTCGACAAGTGTAAGGATTGTGCTGGTTAAGGCGAGTCTCAGAGCCTCTGTGGTCATACAGTGTTGGTAACGATAAAGGATCCCAGTCCTGGAGTTGATGACTTTGGCAATTTGTTTTTTATGGAGATTGAATCAGAGAGCAGTATCAAGCATAATACCAAGGTATTTAAATGCTTGAACTTGCTCAAGGGGTTGGTTTAGATTGTTGCAAATAGTCAGGCTAGCAGTTTTGCACATATTGTAAGGGTTAGAAAAAAGCATGACCTTGGTCTTTTTGTAATTCATGAGCAGTTTGTATTGCTCAAACCAGGTCTCTACCAAATTGAAGTTGGGCTGTAGGTGAGTCGTTAGTGAGAGTGGGTCTGAGCTACGAGAAAAGAGAACCGTGTCATCCGCATAGAGGACCATGCTGCTTTTACAGGTGGATGGAAGATTACTGATAAATAAGCTGAAAAGTAGGGGTCCGAGAATGGAGCCTTGCGGGACTGCAGACTTGATGGGGAGATTGTTTGAGAGAGTGTTGCAGATCTTAACTTGCTGGGTACGACCACCAAGGTAACTATTGAACCAGCTAGTGACATCTGCGGAGAGCTCGAGAGAAGGGAGAGCGCGAAGCAGGATGGAATGGTTAACTGTATCAAAAGCCTTAGTTAGATCGATGTAGATTGACCCAACTAGGTGGCCATCGTCCAAGGCCTTATGAATGTAACAGGTGTAGACAAGTAGGACAGTGGTAGTACTGTGTGACTTTCTAAAGCCATGCTGTTGTGGGCACTGTAGGTTATATTTGGTAAGGTATTCCATAAGCTGGTCATCGACAATGCACTCAAGGGCCTTAGAGAGGGGTGGAAGGATGGATATGGGCCGGTAGTTATTACCTAGCCTCCTGTCACCACTTTTATGGACCGGCATGACTATAGCAACTTTCCAAAGGCTAGGGAATTACTTGAGGGACAGACATAGATTGCAGAGATTGGTGAGAGGAGCAATGACAGCATCAAGAGAGAGGTGAAGAAGCTTAAGATCCAGGGTGTTCCCGATGAACCTGGACTTACCAAGGATCCTTTTTATGTATTTTTGGGACTCCAACCATGTTTCTTGCCTGAAGTAAAAGGGAGGGATGGAAGGAGAGGAGGTAGCAGGGGCAGCAACTTGGGCAGGGCAAGGAGCATCGAAGAAGTCAGGCAGGAGTATGCCACCTAGATCAGTAAATACATCATTAAAAGCATTCGCTATGAACTTGTGGTACTGTGTGTTAATACCATTAACCTGGAGCAGGGAGGGGGAAGCTTTATTAGGCTTGCCTGTGAGGTCTTCAAGTGTTTCCCAGAGGTTACAGCTATTACCCCAAGAATTTGTGAATTTCCCTTTAAAGTAGTCTTTTTTTGCCCTACGGATTTCACAGGTGCAGAGATTTCTGGCAGACCTGTAGAGCTGCATATCACTGTGCTTCTCAGTAGCCTTCACCTGATGCCAGAGATTATCCTTCTGTTTCATTAAGTTCATTAAGGAGGCAGAGATCCAGGGGTTGGATAGGTCCTTAATCTTTTTTTTTGTGGAGGGGGCAAAGAAATCACAGGCATTGCTGAACTGGAAGATAAAGTAGGAAAGAGCATCATCCACATTGTTAAAACTAATGATAGGGGATCAGTCACACTGATCTAGATAGGTTTGAAAGTGGATGAGGTTTTCTTTTTTGAGGACACGCTGATAAACAGTTTTGGCTGGTAGATTGTGTGCCTTAATTGACCAGTAGCAGAGTACAGGTGAGTGGTCACTCAGTGAATCAGGAAGGACCACTGTACTTGTGATTCCATCCTGGTGGGTGGTGAGGATAAGGTCCAAGAAGGAGCAAGTACCAGTCCTGGGGTTATATCTGATTGGTGTGTTGACCATCTGGGAGATGCCACTGGATGTGATGGCATCTGTAAATGGGTCTGCCTCAGGGGCAAGTCAATTTATATTAAAGTCACCCAATGTCACAGTCTCTGACTCACATGGGAGGGATTTAAGGCAGTCAGTGACCATTTTGTACTCAGGTGTCTGGTTATGTGGGGGGATATAAACAGAAAGCATGGTGAGAGATTTCCCATGCTGCCCCAGTAGGATTTTGATAGCACATAACTGAGAGTTATTGCAAGGGGTAATGTGAGGGGGGGACTACACTATTTAGGTGGTCTTTGACATATATCACACAGCCCCCACTCCATTCACTCAACCTATCTTACTTAAATAGGTTGTAGCCAGGTATGGAGAATGTGGTATCCAGTACCCTGGAGGAGAGCCAGGTTTTACTGATGGAGAGAATATTAGGAGTGTGTTGTGCCATCCAGACTTGGAGTTTGTCTAGTTTGGGTTACAAGCTCCAGACGTTGATAGTGATAAGGGTTAGTAGCTTACTTTTGTGGTTCAGTTGAGGTGAGTTGCAAGGAGGACCAGGATTGGGGTGGATGTTGCCCAAGAGAAGGAAAAGGAGTAAGGCAATCCTGGCAAGGTACTGCTTGTACATCTTGAAAGAGATGGGGCACCTACATTAGGATGGGCGGTTAGGACTTGTGGCAGTGGTTCGAGATCAACCGTAGGTGGAGTGAGGCTAACATAGAAAGTGAAGGGTACCAAGTTAAGGTGGTTGTATGTAAGTTGGGCTTGCCAATGTATGGGTGGGGGTTATGCAGGGGTCGTTGCACTGTGGTACTAGAATCCATCTGGTCATGCATCGAGGCACGAGAATACAGCAGGTCAGTTGCAATAAGGGAATGGGAAGAAAGCAGCACATGGGTGGTAAGAGTATGAATACGTAAAGAGACAATTGTACCATGGTGGTAGAGGAAGTGAGAGAGTTAGGAGAAGCCCAGGGAAAAAGAAAAGCAAACTGAAGAATGAGCTAGGTGGAGTGAGGAGAGAGTAGTAAAGGGTTTAATAAATTTCAGTGGAAAGGATGGCAGAGTCTGGGTATGGGGACTGTGTACAGACAAGGGGAGGGAAGAAGTGGAGTGTAAGTAGAGAAAATGGATGACCATGGGAGCACCAAAATAGTATGGGGGGAAGTCTTTGGAGTGTAGTAAAGTTGGGTGGTGGAGGCGGCGCTTTCAGGGAAAAGCCCATTTAAAGAGTGCTGTAGTGGGGGGGGGGCGTGCAAGAGAAAATTAAATTCAAGTGGAAAGAGATACAGAGAAGAAAAAACAAGCCGTAGAAGGAGCTAGGTGATGGAAAACATCACCAGACAATGGCAGTAGCTGAGTGGAGTACAGCGGCCAATAACAGATGAGGGAAGGGGGACAGAGAGATAGAGAGAGAGAGAAGGACCAATCAGAGAGGTGGCTTTCAATGCCGAGGGATGCAGAGAAATCCTCCGGACATCCTGGGAGCATACCTGGTCAGCTTCCTGAGGGACAGTGGTGAGTGCAGTTGGCAGCCGAGAGGAGCCTGGCCATGGCCGTGGGATAGCAGGTTGCCCGGTCAGGAGCAGTGATCTGAAGGGAGGGAAAAAGGCAAAGAGTTAGTAATTTATATTGACAGTAGGGATGGTCTGAGCCTAATTGGTGGGGTGGGTCAGAAATAGAACAAAGGGACAGACAGGTGGAGGGGTTGGCGGCAGACAATCTAGCAGCCTGGTGGGGGTGTAGGAGGTACAGAGCAAGTGCAGGTGGAGGGAAAGGAGTAGGAAGGTGGGAAGCAAGCTATTCAGAGTGGGGGAGAAAGAGGAGATTAGGCACATTAGGAGACTTAGGTAGCAGGCAGCAGAACCAGTATCAGGAAATTCACATCAGGTTAAAACAGTTTTGTACTATGCAATACAAATTTTCAAGTTAAACACGAAAACTTAACATCAACTGGCTCTAAAATTCAAGTGGGAGGAGATACAGAGAAGGAAAAACAAGCCATAGAAGGAGCTTGGTGGTGGAAAACCTCACCAGCCAATGGCAGTAGTTGAGCGGTGTAAAGTGACCAATAGCAGAGGAGGGGAGAGAGAGAAGGACCAATCAGAGAGGTGGCTTTTGATGCCGAGGGATGCAAAGAAATCCTCCAGGCATCCTGGAAGCGTACCTGGTTGGCCTTCTGAGGGGTGGTGGTGGTGGTGGAGCATGGTCAGCAGCCGAGAAGAGACTGTCTGCAGCAGTGGGACAGTGGGTTGCCCAGTCAGGGGCAGTGATCTGGTTGGTTTCCTGAGGGGTGGTGGTGGAGTGCAGTCCACAGCCAAGAAGAGCCTGGCTGTGGCCATGGGACAGTGGGTTGCCCTATCAGGGGCAGTGATCAAGCTGGCTTTCTGAGGGGCAGCGGTGGAGCGCAGTCGGTGGCCAAGAAGAGTCTGGCCATGGGACAGTAGGTTGCCCGGTCAGGGGAAGTGATCTGGTTGGCTTTCTGAGGGGCAGTGGAAGAGCATGATCAGTGGCTGAGAAGAGTCTGACCGGGGTCATAGTACAGCGGATTGCCTGGTCAGGGGCAATGATCCAGTTGTCTTCCTGAGGGGCAGCAGTGCAGCACAGTTGGCAGCCAAGAAGAGCCTGACTGCCGGACAGCAGGTTGCCCAATCAGGGCCAGTGATCTGGAGCTGAAATGAGTCCATTGTGTTTGCCAGATGATTACATGTCAATCACCTGCCCCTTGTTGACACATCCACATGGGAAGCATCTATAGGTTTGTGACTCCAAGACATTCCCAACACCCAAATGAAAATCTAAGCAGCAGTAACAAAAATAAACCATGCTATCATATAACCAAAAAGTTCTGAAAAATGTATCACTCATACCCATTCTGTGAAGTACCACCAAGGCTTTTGTAGTAAAGTATAAAAGTATTTTGTTACTTATATAAATGACAAACAAATGCCTGACATGTTTCGGAATTCAAACCTTTTTCAAACCACCCTCGGACTGCTGTCTTGCACTACTGTCACTGTTTCATTAGCAACTAATAGTCTTGCCCCGTTCTTCATTCCCAAACATTCCAAAAACAGTCATACTTCTTGGTATTCAGCAGTACTGCATCCAACCCTTTTAATCTTAAGTGTTCCCATGTAGTCCATTGTTAACTCCTTGGTCTCCGATTCCCTTGCTCCTCAAACATGACAGAATACTCTGGTTTCTATTGCTTCCACCAGCGACTGAGATATGTGACTATGTTGACATACCATATTCACTGATGATTAATTGTTCTCCTTCCCTGTACCAATGGCACCAATCACCCATTCCACCCACCCACCTCCAAAACCCCACTCTACTTTACTTTTCTGTTCCACCAATCAGATTCAGTGAACATTTCCACTTTCCTCACACATCACTGACCATCTGATATATTACAATGAATAATGTTGATATGTGTATCCTGTAGTACTGTAGAGCATTTAACCCACTTTATTTTATCATGTCTTATTAATTGCTGAGTTTAAGACACTTTATATAACTGTCATCATATGTATTGCTCTAGGTTTGCAATTGTAGATGTCACAGTTGCTTACTTGAGCCACTCTGCACAGTGAAAACTAAAGATGGCATAACAGACAGATCCAATGATGGTTCTTCCTGTAATAAAACAAAAATTCAGATCTATGCAAACATAAATGCTGGGTTTGAATAGAAAAGAAACAAATAAATCAGTCTGGACAATGACTGATTATTTATTGGCCAAGCATGCACTAACAAATGACCATTCATATGGCAGCAAACCAAATATTGAGAATAATAGGTATGATAATGAGGAAAACATAGACTGTGCTACTGAAGGCACAAACCTTGAGATAAGCTCTATTAGAATGCGGACTGGATGTTCATTCAATGAGTGTCAAACTGCCATGCCTATTGAACCGCATGATGCTGACTGTCTCTCAGACTATGAATCAGAAATCAGATTTGAAGATGACTTTGATCCTGATCCTGATTATAGTCTGGAGGAATCTGACAATGAATATTCACGTGACAGTGACAAAGACA
The DNA here is from genome assembly GCA_016271365.2 of Neoceratodus forsteri. Lineage (NCBI taxonomy): Eukaryota > Metazoa > Chordata > Ceratodontiformes > Ceratodontidae > Neoceratodus > Neoceratodus forsteri. The sequence goes on along the minus strand of CM028132.1, from coordinate 1,126,589,226 downwards.
GTGATTGCAATCAGGCAGAACATTATTCATAACAAACATTACAGTATGTGATCTCACATGACATGTTTATGCAATTGTTTGGGAAATGGCACACAATATTTTGTAATAAACCGTTGATAGCACAACCAACCATTACAAAAAAAGGTGCTGCAATAACAATAAAGGCAGAGTGTTTGGAAGGATACACAAACATATGGCACTCACAGTCAGCAATAAATGGTGTATCTGAACTTAATGTAATTCTACTGGCTTCTACGTTCATTTGTGGAGGGTCATTCAGTAACATCGCAGAAATTTTCAAGACAGCTGACACTTCCTTTTTTTCGGTGAGACATTGCAACAACATGCAAAATACGCTTATTATGCCAGCAGTGAAGTAAGTATGGAACACTCATTGTCCAGACATTCTCTCAAGATTTGTAAACAAAAAAATTGTTCTGTCAGGTGATGCATGATGCGACAGTCAAGGACATTGTGCTACTCTCAGAACTTATAGGCCCAGATATTCAAACTGCGCCCAAAAAGTGCGCAATAGCAGGAGCAAGCACAAGTCTATTGCGCTCATGCACAAGAGACATGATATTCAAAAACGGAGCACGCCAAACTGCGCCTACAGCCGACGACTGAATATCACACCACCTGCACCATAGTGCAACTAGAGAGGGGAAGCTGAGCAGATCTGATGCACCATAGCGCAACAAGAGATGTTCAGCTGAGCAGTCCAGAGGCACCATAGCGCAACCACGGACGCCCCCCCAGCACCAGAGCAATGTAACTGCACAACCAGGGAGGTAGGGGCCCACCACCCATGCCACAGATGGGCACAGGAACACACAGCAGAACAGACATCATCCCCCCACACCCCATGCACTGCATAACTGAGGGAGGGCTGGAATAACCACTGGCCCATGGAGACAAGCAAACAACCCACAGCCGGACCATGGTGCCCCATCACACCTACCGGCAAGCTGTGACTGGCACACAAGGAGGGCTGACCACCCCATGCCACACCATCTCCCCCCAATGCAGAGCACACCCTGCACCATGACCCCCAGACACCTCCCCATGAGCAGTGACCACCACTGCAGGAAACCCCATGCATGCCACCACCCCCACTGTGACACTGCAACCCTGTGCACCACAGAACCATGCAAGCCAGCCCCACCACGAGCACCCATCAGTGGGTGGCAGCACACAGCAATGCAACAACAGCAGGCACAGTGCCACCATGCACAGTCCCCCTGAGATACTGCTAAGAGACCAACCATGCATCGGCACATGAGGTACCCCACATGGGACAGGGCGTGCCCTTGACACCACCACCAGTGGTACAGCACCCTGCACAGTAGTCCAATGACACACCCCGACCCATCACTGGCCACAACAGCCAGCACAGACACCCACAGTGGTGCATGGAAGCATGCACCACACCAGATGCCACACAGTGTATGGACAGATACCCACCCATACCCAAGGGCACAACAACACAGGGACGCAGTGGTGGGGCAATCAAGCCCCCAGTGTGGGCCCATGTAAACTGTGTACACACAACCTGCAGTCCTCCATGGCACTGGAGTGCCAGCCATCCTGCGTAGGCACTGTGGACCCATACACCACCATCAGTCACCTGGAGCACAAGTCAGAGACAGTGGGGCACATCCCCTGCAACACACACAAGGCACAGCATGGAGGTGGGACAACAACTGTGGTGCCCACAGTGCCACCCAAGGCAGGCATGCACCACACCAGTGACAGGAGGCAACCCAGCAATGTGACGGGTACAGTGGCTGCCCTGCAGGGACTGCCACCACTGACATGCCAGCAGACCGTGCAGGTCACAGACATGCATGTGTGTCAGCTGCACAGGCCATGGACAGGCCAATGGGTGCACCATGGACACAGAGCACGCACCATGGACCACTGCACACAGTCATCCAGTGCACAGGGCACAACACACACACCACAGACACTGACTGATAGCTACTCCCACACCATAGTCACCTCCACACGGACACACACACATACCCATGACCGCACCACCCCTGACGCCATGCACACCACTGCAGCTGAGCACCTATAGCCTGCTGCAAATCAAAGACCACCACAGTATTCATATCAAAATTAAATGTATTGAAAAAATATATAACAATCAACTATATACAGGGGACACCCTGGATCTTAAGCTTCTTCACCTCTCTCTTGATGCTGTTATTACAAGAACTATACACAATATTACATATGAACTATATACAAAGTTGGGAAGGCCACAAACAAGGTGAGGGTGAGTAGAGGGCAGGGGTGGACAAATGGGACGGGGAAGGAGGGGTGTGAGGGTGGGTCCAGGGGGGGTAGGGGAATACTGGGACCAATGTATTCCTAGCGGGAGCGCCTCTCACCACTCTGACTCCTCCGGGCCCTGTGCCTCCTCAGGACCCCAGTTTCGTCTATGCGTCGCAGGATGTCCAGCGATGCCCTTGCCACCAACAATATCTCCTGCAGTGCCTCCCAGATTTCACGAAGCTGGTGGGTACCTAGGACAAGGGAGCACAGTCAGTAGGTTTGAATGCACAACCCCATACAGCCCGCCCACTGTGCATGGCATAAGGCCATGGGACATACCTCTGTGATGGTGCGTGACCACCCGCAGTGATCACGTCCACATGACCTGCCCACCCAGGTGCATACAGCCATGCAGAACCCTGCACACACCCACCGGTCAAGTCACACACAGCACCACCGTGGCTGTTTAGTGACATGGCTATGTGGTGCAAAGGCAGTGGCACAACCATGTACCTGGTGCATGCATGGACCACCATTGACGCACTCCCAGACATGCATTGCCACTGGACAGTGTTGACTCTAACAAGTCGCGTGCGTGGCAGTGGTGTCAATGGATGGTGGCCATGCCCCGCTGCCCACCCTGTCACACAGCATGCAATAGTAATCATGGATGTATGGCACTCACCTTCATCGGGACAGTCAAGTGGGCGGTGAGGGCTCTCGCCCCGCCTGGCTGCACCATGCTCCTCCCGCTGCCACTTTTCCCGAGCACGGCGGCATTCCTCCGGGCCTGTGGGGCAAACATGGAGAGAGGAACATCAGTACAATCCTGTAGCAAAGTGCCCCTGCCCCCAGGTGTGTGCCCTCCCACCCAGCCAGACCCACCCACGCACCCCACACCCTGTGAACACCACCACAGCCAACCCCGGACAGTCCCTCCCCTATGTGCTGGACACATACAACACTGTTACCCATATGGACGATAAAAATGTGTTGATGGAACCCCTACCTGGCCGTGGCACCTGCCTCTCCTGGCACGTGCCCTCGAAGCGTGCCACAGACTCGGCCCCTACACCGCAGGTCCCCGTGATCGGTGCCTGCACTGCTCTGCACTCCTCCCCTGTCCAGTGGTCTCCTCAAGGGGAGTGGTCACCTCCTGCCACACCTGGGTCCTGGCCCTGTCCAGGGGTGCCTTCCCGAACAAAGGCCCATGGTATGGCTCCACAATGGCCACTAGATTGGCCAGTTCAATAGCAGACCACTGGGCTTCCCTTCTGCGTGCCATTCTCTGTTTTCTAGTTGGCAATATGGTGCTCTGCAGTGCGGCTTCCCACATGCAGATGCTGCGCGGCACAGCGCTGCCATTCCCTATTGCGCTGTCACCGAACAGCGCGATAGAGGTGCACCCATGCCTGATGCATTGCGCCTAGGGGGCAAAGATCGGGCACAGGGTCAAGGGTCTCTGGCGCATGGACATGCACAGTGCCATTGGAACACAATGCATGTAGCGCAATTGGCTGCCTGTGTGCCAGCGCCATAGTGGCCTACCGCGCAGTTGGGCCATTGCGCCTATGATGGCCCAGTGCCACAGCGCCATGTAGTGACCATCACTATAGCACCACTGGCACAATGGTGGCCGTGCCCTGCATTGCCTACCATGCACAGCATGTCCTCAGCGTGGCAGACACCTGCGTCAGCAACCCGGGCATGCGCAGTGAGGTGTGTACTACGCATGACACAGAACTGCGCCATTGGCTCAGCACATTCAACACAATTGCGCAAAGCGCAACAGTGCGATATTCAGCTGTCATATGCAAATCATCTAATCAGCCATTCAATGGCACAGCACTGCAATTTGCATCTACTTAAAGCTGCTTCTCGCCTCATTTGCATGGGTTGCGCTATAAAAGTGCGACATTGTGCTGCAGTGGCCATAGTCGGTTACTGCAGTCTATTGGTGAGTTGCATGCTGTTTGGGAGTGTGGACTGAGGATTTAGGGACATGCATGGGACTGCACAGTCACAGGTAACAACTGCCATTCTTACAGGCTACATAATGACCTAGCAGGTTGTTGGAGAGGAGGAACACAGTGGTGGGAGGAGGAGGAGGCCGAACTTTATCAAGGCCAAAACCGAAGCCCTGTTTGAGGCCTACCTGGATCAGGAGCCACTTCTCAGTGGACGCCGGGGACACCTCAAGCCAGTGCTGCTGCATGGGAGGAGGTGGCATGTGCTCTGAACCTGCATGGCAGCCACCAGCGCTCCGTGCAGGAGTGTAAGAAAAATATGGGCACGGACAGGAGGAGGATAAAAGAGAAGGTGGCTGCCATCAGGTCAGCATGTGCTGCAACAGGTGGCGGACAGCCGGAGGTGGTACAGCTGACCCCACAGGAGGAGAGGCTTGCTGAAAGCATGCAGCGCAGTGCCATTGAGGGTGTTCTGGGTGGTGGCTTCCAGATGGGTGGTGGCCCATCACTGCATGATAAGTCATGGTCTGTTTATGGGGGGGGCAGGGTAGGTCACATGCAGTAAGCATGACTTTGCTTTCCCTTACAGATCCTGAGTGTCTGCATGGGTCAGCGGTGCTGGGCCTGTCCACTGAGGACAGTCAGCTGGAGTTGGAGGAGGGCCCATCCACCTCCACAGGTATACGTGGATTATTGCGACAGTGGGGCCACCTGGCTGTCCACACTGATATCATTGTAACAGGTGCGGAGGAAGCCCTGCCTGTGTCCCAGTGTGCTGGTGTCCATGGACTATGGCCGGTGCAGAGTCCATCACCGGTGATGATGACGCTAAAATCATGGGCAGTGACATGTGTGTGCCACAGGATGACCACACAGCAGGGCAATTCGCGCCCATGGCTGTGGGTGGTGCTGCTGTGGAGGCCTGCGTGTCAGCACAGTCCCAGCCTGTGCCTGTCAGCACCAGTGGGGCAGCACTGGTGTCTGTTCAGGACAGTGGGACTGTTGCGGCCACTGCGGCGTCACCAATGAGCCCTGGGGAGCAGCAGCCGTAGGGGCAGCATCAGCAGTCGGCCAATGGGCTTGGGGGTACAGGGTTCAGCGGCGACATCTGTGCACCACCTATGGACATACCCAGACCTGGTCCTGGTGCGCAGCACCCACCCTCAAGGGGTGCTGATCATCATGGCCGTGCACACTCTGAGGGACAGGATGTCGAGGAGGCAGATGACCTCTTGGACGAGCACACCCGCCTACTGCAAGCATCAGTCCAGCAGCAGATGCGGCTTGTGACATCCATGGATGCACTGCGTGTTGCTCTGGAGCAGTCAGAGGAGCATCACAGCAGGGACACCGCACTGATCCTGGCAGGGGTGGACCGTTTGCGGGAGGATGTGACCGCTGCCATTGACAGGCATGCACAGGCATTCACTGCTGTCATGGCCACAATGGGCACGCAGTCAGGTGCCCATGCATCGCGGACACCACGCAGTGCACTATCCACCCTCCGTTCCCGGCATCGTGCGACTCCAACCCTGTCAACACCGGGTTCAGCTGTGGGCATCCCAAGCACTCCTGGTGCAGGCATGTTCGGTGTGCTGCAGACCCCTGCGTGAGCACGGTCATGTTCACACAGTGGAACCCTTGGGGGACCATCGGTGCCACCCCATGAGGTCAGTGGTCAGCCTGTCAGTGCTGGCGGGTCTTGGCAGGGCCACCCACACATCCGTGGCAGCCGAGGCACTGTGTCACGTGACTGACCTGTCTCCCAGCACGGCTAATGTCTGGTGCTGCCCTGTGTGCATTGTGTGTTTCAGTGGGCAGTGCACGGGTGGGTACCCGGCCCTGCACGCGGACACACAGTGCACCTGCACACCCTCCCATCTGCTGTCCACAGTTGCTTGTGCATGATGATGCCTGCATTGTGCTGTACACCAATGCGCAATGGTGCTCAGCATCTGACACACGCACATGGACAGGCAGTGGGCATGGTGGCCTGTGGACATGTGTGTTGCTAGGGTTGGTGTTCTGGGTCGGTGTGTCGCCTGCCCTCTGTGCACGTTTGGTGTGTCATGTGTGTGTGCGTGTCCATCCATGTGGCATGTTAATCCTCACCCATCCCTGGTTGTGTGTGTGCTTCTGTGCCCTGCCACTTCCCTTGATGGCAAGCACCCCTGGTGTGTGTCCATGCGTGTTTGTGAGTTGTGCCTTAGCCACTGGTAGTTGCACACGGCCCCATGACTTACCTGGGTTGGCTGAAGTGCTCCTCCGTGATGGTGTCCCGGTGCAGGTGTGCCAGCCGGATCAGTCAGGGGTCCTGTAGGCCACGGGCGGGGCTGCCCATCACCATCGTCACCGGCATCCTCATTGTCCCCATCGCTGTCCCCCTCTTCGACCTGTACGGCTATCCCACATTCGTTGGCCATGTTGTGCAGGATGCAACAGGCCAGGAATAGCCTACAGGCCTTTGAGGGGCTGTACTGTAGGGCACTGCCGGAGGTGTCCAGGCAATGGAAAAGTGCCTTCAGCATCCCAAACACCCACTCAATGACATTACGTGTGGTGGCGCGTGCCTCATTGTAGCGTTGCTGCGATGGGGTCGCGGGCCGCCGGTAGGGTGCGAGCAGCCAGGGACAGAGTGGGTATCCACTGTCACCTGTGTGTAGAGGGCGGAGGTTAGTTTGGTGATCAGCATCGCCCTGCCCCAGGCCATGTGGGCCCCTACCCATGTCACCTCTGGCCATGCCCCCCCAGGCCCTATGATTGTCCATGTGGTTTGCATACTCACCCAGTAGGTGTCCAGTGGGGATGCCCCCACTCTCAAATCTGTGGCACAGTGCCAACTGGTGCCAGATGAAGGCATCGTGTGCTCCCCCAGGGTGCATGGCACAGACATTGATTATGTGCCCCTGGCATCGCACACCACCTGGCAGTTGATGCTGGCACAGCCTTTGCATGATTGAGGTCTGCGGCCCCCTCGGGGCCAGGTGGTGTGTGTATGGCCACATGGGTGCAGTCTATTGCCCTAGCATGCCAGGCATATGTGCTACCCTGTGGAACTCCTGTATGTTTGCTGTGCGCTCCGCTGCTGTGCTGGGGAAATGGATGTACTCCGCAGCATGTGGTAGCAGTGCGCTGAGGAATTGGGTGAGGTGGTGTGACATGGCCAACTGGGTTATGCCTGTGGTGTCCCCAGTTGGTCTCTGGAAGGTACCCGTGGTGAGCAAGCACATGCAGGCTGTTACCTTAGTCTCCACTGACAGGGCATGGCTCCGTCGTGTGGGTGCCTGCATCACATCACTGCACAGCTCACAGAGCTGCCTCAGAATTGCCCTATTCAGGCGGTACCAGCCCACAATATAAGTATCAGTGTACAGCTCAAAGCTGGTGCAGGCTCAGTACTGTCTGTTGGGGGCATACCGCCGACGGGCCCTTCCACGGCCACGCCCCCTGCCGCCCGCCTTCTCACCCCTCTCATAACGGCCTCCATCTGGAAGGTGGCACTGGCCATGTCCCTGGCTTGTGTTCACCCCCCCAGCAGCTGTTGCTGTATTCCCCCCGCTGTCCTCCCTGCTACTTCCCCTGCACCGGGAACACCTGCCTGTGGTGGCCTCTGTGCTGTGTGGCACTTCCCCCTTCTGCACTAGCTGTGGCTCCCCACACCTTCCCTGTGCCTGGGTGTTCAGAGTGCCCTTTCCCTGGCCTGCCCTGTTTGTCCCTACTGCCCTGTCTGTCTGCCTAGGGTTCTGCCTCATGTGGCTTCCCTGTAACGTTCTTGCGCCTCTCCCTTGCTCCTTTTTATTTTGGCTCATTTCCGCTATGGCACAACTTCCGCTTGCTCCCCTATTGCGCATGGCGCAAGTCGTTGAATATCGCACTGCGCCATTTATGCATGGTTCCTCTCCTTCAGTTGCGTATGCCTTCATTATCATTGCGCTGTTGCTCAGCATGATTTCGGGGGCGTAACTGCCTCCTGCTGAATATCGCAGAATGGCGCAATTTCAGACTTGCGCAGGCGCAACCCTATTGCGCATGGCTCAACTCTTTTCAATATCTGGTCCATACAGTACTTGAGTGTAGTATGAGTTTAATAGTTTAATGGGCTTGCAGTATAGCCTAGAGGTTAGAGGAATGAGGTGTGAACAAGCTTGATACATCCAGCAGACCAGACCTGAGTTTGATTCTCACAACCTCCACTTGCATACTGTGTGACTCTGAGCAAGTCACTTAACTGCCCAGTGCTCCCAGGTCGCCCCTGAAAACAGACATTTGTGCCTAGTGGGCCTTACCCAGTTACCAAAAGATTAAAAAAAAAAAAAATGTGGACCAGCAAACCATGAAGGTAACTGAGGTCAAAAACAGTTATTGTCTTGAACCAGAGGGACGAATAGGGACACTTAACAACATTAAAGATCAGAGTATTGATATCTCAGTCCTCAATACTGACAGACACACATCGATACAAAAACTAATGAGAGAAAATTTTCCAAGCATCAAACATAAACATGATCTGTGGAACTTCGTGAAATGAATAAAGAAGAAATTAATAAATGTTAGCAAGAAGATGGAATGTTCCATACTGACAAAATAGTAACAATCAATTGTTAATCATCTGGGGTGGTCTACTTCTATGTGTAAAAAGAATTATCATGAATTAAAAGAGAGATGTTTATCGGTTATTTACCGTGTGACAAACACTCATAGTAGGGTCTCTGCTGAACATTTCCATGCATATGAACATCCTCCACATGTCAAGGAACAAGCTGCACAAAAACCATGGATAGATGAAGCCTCAACTGCACATTGTGAATTACGAACCATTGTGTCAGATAAAAAACTTTTAAATGATTTTGAGAAGATACAGCTTCTTACTGCACTACATTTAATGATACTATAGATATATATATATATATATATATATATATATATATATATATATAGATGGGATATATGATGACTTGCTGTGCTAAATATGGTTTATTTGAACAAGCTGTGTTTGACCTCATGTGACCTCTGTGTTGTGTGCATATCAGTTCTTACACCATAGCTTGTTGATGGCTGTTAATTTTCTGCTGTGTATGATGTCTGTTGGTGTTGGCGCCCTAGGTTCGAGTCTTGGGTAGGGACAGTTTCAGTAGCTGTTACTGTAGTTGGTTGTAGCTTTGCTTCTTCATTCGTGGTATGCAGAGGTCTGATTACAGTATGCAGTGCTATGGGAGGTTGCTGGCTTGGGCCTGGATTTGGGTCCTGTAGTGGATCAGTGTTGTTTTCCATCTGGGTAGAATGTCCTTGAGTTCTACACTGAAAGAGTTGTATTGGTGTCCCATTTTTTTTTTGGGGGGGGGGACAACACTGTTTGTGAGCCAGAACAGTTTTTTTTTGAATTAATTGGATTTTCAATCACAGTTTCTGTACAGGGTGTATTAAGTCAAGTCAAGTTTATTAGCAGGAAATAACTCCACTGAGTATGCTCATTTACATGGAGATCCTGAAACACGCAAAAGGTAGTACAAAATATACAACAGGTACACAATGTAAGATACAGCAAATGAAATAATCACAAACTGTAACAATATGCACTGGGCAGCACAACATCACAATTTACAATAGTACACATAATAACAGATGGTACAATCAAATACAGGGTGTTCAGTGGGTAGGATTATTATGACATTGAGCAAAATCTGAGCAATTGCATTATTTACAATAAGTCTTGGTATCAGGTAGTTTGAAACGAGTTCAAAAAATAATAGTCTGCTAAAGGGAGGCATTTAAGCAGGAGAGGGAAAAGGGAAGGTGGGGTAGGTAAATGTGCATTAGGTTCAGTTACAATAAAGGATATGTAGGGAGAGGAGAGGAGAAGGAGGTACGGACAGTTAAAAGAAGGGGTGGGTACAGGTGGCTATAATCCCTTAGGGAGGGCTTTGGTTGCTAAAGCCATCCAAAATAAGGAGTCTGTGTGTGGTTAAGTAAGGGGAGGTGGTGGATGGGGCAGGGTAAGTAATGAGAGAAGAAGGGGTGGAAAGGAAACTGGAGAGGAATGAGAAGAGATTAAAGGAGTTTGAAGAAGGTGAAATGTGGGTCAGTTAGTCAGTGATATGTACAAGAAACACTCATTTTGCTGGTGATCAGGTTTTCGAACCTGTGTAGTGGCATTAGGTTTTGGAGCTTGAGGCTAGTTTGGACTTTACTCCAGGCTGCCAGTAGAGCACGGCTTATCACCATTGCACCAAACCGGGAGTGGGCATATGGGACTTCAAACATGATGCAGTCATTGCTACATAATGCGTAAAGGCAAGCAGAATGCCGGAATAGCGAGGAAATGTAGGAGGGGAGCTTTGATAGAAGAGCTTTGTAGAGCCAGGTGAGAGAGTGGATTAGTCGGCGTGCCAGTAAGGAAGTCCAACCCAAGTCGGCATATAGATTGTAGTGATGCATGTGTCAGTGGGCAATGGAAGTGAATCAGCTTGCTCTGTGGTACAGAACATGTAATTGGTGAAGCAGAGAGTCAAAGCATCAGCCGTAGATTATGTTGGCATAGTCGAGGAGTGGCATGAAAGTAGTCTGGACTAACTGTAGTCTGGCCTCATTAGTGAATAGGGATTTTTTCTTGAAGTAGAAGGGAAGGGACAGGGAGCGAATCCTCAGGATCACAGGAGCAGCTGCACAGGGGAGGGAGCTGGATGTCATTGTCCACCTAGGGACAAATGACCTGGCTAAGAAAGGGATCAGAGCAGTGCAAGAAGCATTTGTGGAGATGGGGAGGGGCCTTAGGCAAATAACACACACAGTAACCTTCTTGGAGGTGCTGCCTGTCTATGGCATGGATGAGGCTAGGGTGCTCCACACCATGGGATTCAATCAGTGGTTGAAAAACTGGTGCAGAGCTCATGGATTTGGCTTCACTGGGGACTGGGGGTCCATCTGGATGGATGCAAGCCTATACTGGTGTGATGGTCTGCATCTGTCCAGGAGGGGAACCAGGATCCTAGGTGATAGGTTTAAATACTTCATTGGCAAGCATTTAAACTAGCTAAGGGGGGAGGCACTGGAAAGGAGCAGGGAAATCTTAGTCCCCCACCAAAAATCAGGGTACTAAGTGAGGTAGACACCAACATAGAGATGTCAATAGGGAGAAGAGCAGGGGTAAATGGAGAAAGTGATAAATGCAATAAGGACAGGGATGGGGCAAAAAGGGGTAAGGCCATCAAGAAATGGAGGGTAATGAGTACCAACGCCCGTAGTCTGGGCAACAAGCTCCCTGAACTGGTGGCCTTGATGGAATAGGGATGCCTGGATATTGTAGCAGTCACAGAACCATGGTACACAGAGAACCATGACAGGGATGTTAACATACCAGGGTACACAACCTACAGGAGAGACAGGGAGGGCAGAAGGATGGGGGAGTAGCTCTCTATGTAAGGGAAGGGATAAAAGTAACTGAACAAAAGAGTAAACAGGGAGGAGAGGAGGCAACGTGGGTCACCTTAGAGACTGTAAATGGCACCACAATCCGCACAGGGGTTATATACAGACCCCCATGTCAGGGGGAGGGAATGGGCAAGGATATGATAGAAGGCATACTTAGGATGGCAGAGAAAGTGAAGATACTGTTGATGGGGGACCTTAATATGCCAGATGTTAACTGGAGCACCTTTGCTGCAACCACATTCAAAAGCAGGGCCATTCTTGATGCCCTTCAGGTGGCATGCCTCAGACAGCCAGTTTTGGAACCTACTCGTGAGGGAGCAATCTTAGACCTCGTACTCTGAAATGGGAACAGTGAGAGGATCTCAGATCTAGAAGTGGGTAGCCATTTGGGAACAAGTGACCACCAAACAGTGTGGTTCATGATAAACTCAGCTACAGAGTCAAGCCATACAAAAGTGAGAGTTCTGGACTTCAGGAGGGCTGACTTTGGCAAGATGGGAGAGTGCCTCAGAAAAGCACTAGCAAACAGGCTAGAAGGAGGGGTGGAGCAACAATGGGAAAATATCAAAATTGCCATCACAGAGGCAACAAGCCTTTGTGTGAAGCAAATAAACAAATCAAAACAAAAGAAAAAGCCACTATGGTTCTCAAAAGAAGTGGTGGTGAAGGTTACGGAGAAAAAGATAGCATTTAGGAAGTATAAGGAAACACAGAAGGAGCAGGACAGAGAACTGTACCAGTTAAGGCAGAAGGAAGCAGGGAGGGTAGTCATAATAGCAAAGGCACAAACTTAGGAAAAGATAGCCAACTCAGTTAAGAAGGGGGATAAAACCTTTTATAGGTATATCAGGGAGCGTAGAAAGACAAAGGGAGGGATAGTGAGGCTGAATAGAATGAATGGTGGGTGGGCAGAGAGTGACAGTGAAAAAGCAGGGATACTGAATGAATACTTCTGTTCAGTATTCACAAAAAAAGAGGGGAGGTGCCTAATCCAATTAACAGAAGCACTCTGGAGAAGGGGGTCGATCCCAGTCCTTTCACAGAAGAAAGGATTCTGAAAGAACTCCTAAAACTGAAGGTGGACAAAACAATGGGGCCAGATGGAATTCACCCCAGAATTCTAAAGGAATTAAGTAGAGAACTAGTGACACCACTGACTACCCTTTATAACAAATCATGGAAGGATGGTGTGGTACCTGAGGACTGGAAGAAGGCTGGTGATTCCCCTTCACAAAAGTGGGAACAAGACAGAGGCAGAAAACTACAGACCTGTCAGTTTGACCTGTGTGGTAGGGAAAGTGATGGAATCACTTCTGAAGGAAAGAATTGTCGAGTACCTAGAGGCCAGTGGGACGCAGGACCCAAGGCAGCATGGGTTCACAGCAGGAAGGTCATGTCAGACAAATCTAATTGATTTCTTTGACTGGGTGACCAAAGTAGTAGAGCAGGGAGGGACTGTGGACATGGCCTACCTAGACTTTAGCAAGGCATTTGACACAGTCCCACACAAAAGATTAGTAGTCAAATTAACCAGCCTTGGAGTGGTCCCAGGGTGGTAGCCTGGGTAAAACATTGGCTGAACAACAGGACACAGAAGGTAATTGTAAATGGAGTCCACTCTGAAGAAAGAGGGGTTAAAAGTGGGGTACCACAGGGTTCAGTACTGGGTCCAGTCCTTTTTAATGTCTTTATAAGTGACATTGCAGAGGGACTGGAAGGAAAAGTATGCCTCTTTGCAGATGACACAAAGATCCTCAACAGGGTTGATACACAAGGAGGCGTGGAAAGGATAAGAAGGGACTTGGCAAGGTTGAAGGAATGGTCAGAAGTATGGCAGCTTGGATTCAATACAAAGAAGTGCAAAGTAATGCACCTGGGAAATAAAAACCAGGGAAGATTATCACAATGGGGGTAGTAACAACAACAAAAATGGAAAGGGACCTGGGGGTAATCATATCAGATGACCTTAAGGTTGGCAAGCAATGTGAGAAGGTGGTAGGGAGGGCTGGGGGGATACTGGGATGTATAGGGAGAGGCGTCACCAGCAGAAAACAGGAAGTTGTTATCCCCTGTACAGACAGTTGGTGAGACCCCATCTGGAGTACTGCATCCAGTTCTGGAGGCCCCATCTCCGCAAGGACATAGACAGGATGGAGGTAGTTCAGAGGAGGGCAACTAAAATGGTGCAGGGTCTGTAAGAGAAGCCATACGAGGAGAGGCTAAAGGAGCTTAATATGTATACCCTTGAGGAAAAGAGGGAGAGTGGGGACATGATAGAAACGTTTAAGTACCTCAGTGGAATCAACAAAATCCAAGAGGGTAGCATCTTTCAGAAAAAGAGATGTGCAAGAACAAGGGCACACAATTTGAAGATAGAGGGGGGACGGCTCAGGGGCAATGTGAGGAAGTTTTTTCCACAGAGAGGGTGGTGGACGCATGGAACAGCCTTCCTGAGGAGGTTGTGGGGTCTAAAACTGTAGGAGAATTCAAGAATGCATGGGACAGACATAAGGCAATTTTTGTGGAGGGTAAGAAGAAATAGACTGTTGGTTAAATAAGATCTGCAGCTTATCCTCTAGGTAGGGAAATGGGCAGACTAGGTGGGCCAAGCGGTCCTTATCTGCCGTCAGAGTCTATGTTTCTATGTTAATACACTCTCATCATTTTTTTTGCAAAGGAAGCAATATGGACTGAGAAAGTCAGGTGTTGGTCTAAATCACAACCTAGGTATCTAAAGTTGTGAACAACCTCAAGGTCATCGTCAAGGAGAGTTTTGATGGTGGCAGAGATGCTAGCGCATTTGTGGTGGAAGTGAGCTGGTTAGAGTAGAAGTACAAGACTTGTGTTTTTTTGGGCATTTAAAGGATACCTAAACAACATTTTGACAACAAACTATTCAAAAATCCGACCTCAAACAGGACTAAAGGAAAGGCTGCTGAATTTGTTAATGCTAAAACTACATTTATATAAGTTACCTAAATGTGGTTCCAAAGCATTTGAAAAATGTAAAATCAGCCTTCCAATTTCAAAAAACTGCCTTACCTACTTCTTAAAATGGCCACCAAATGTGTTAAGTGATGACATCATCGGAGCCAGTCAGAGAGCTGTATGGATTTCTGTAGTGCTGAGTTCTTTTTTCCCTTTGTATAAAATTGTTTCACCAAAGTGGTCAAAACCATGTGCATTATTTAGATCAATACGCATGTTAGGCTATGGTTCTGTTCATTTTGTTTACTTCAACATGCTGAAATTGTGTTTTAATCCAACCAGCTTTCTCTTTGGCAAACCACAGTGCAGTACAAATCTTGGATAACCTGGTGGTCTAGTGGTTATGGTGGATCCAGGATGCTACTATAATGGGGGGGTGGGTGCTGGGAGTGTGTACATACTTGATATGCACTTTCTAACATTTAAATGAAACCTTTTTATTTTCTGCTATTATGCATTTCTAGTACGTTTTTGACTGAAACTACAAATGTACTCCATATTTTTGAATGTAAACATTTGTACAATCAATAAATCAGACTTCTTCAACAAAGTGAAATGCAGCAGCAGCAAGTGAGTACTTTACAATTGGGGGGGGGTTACAGCCGCACCCTTCACCACCCCATAGATCCACCCCCTTGTTTGTAGCAAAGTTCTTCTGTAGTCCAATGCCAGATTCATACTTTCTTGGAAATCAAAAATATGCTTGTCTTGTCTTCTCTTCTTTTCCCATGGGAAATAATAATAATAAGTTTCAGTATTTATATAGTGCTTTTCATACACATTGTATCCCAAAGTGCTTTACAAGCAATGCTGGACTGGTAGTGAAGTGACCGAATGTGTAGTGGCAGCCAGTTCACACATTAATACCCACACACAGCCTTGGACAATTGCATGAACTGGTTTTATGGGAAGGGGAATACTGGCCAGGACAATGGGGTCAGGTAGTGATCTTGGTGCTGGCAGCTCCACATCTTATTTCTCACAGTGATCTGCTCATGTTTCTCCCCTTCTCTCTTTCCCCTTCCCTGAACATAGCAGTACCTTGCAGGAGTGGCCTTCTCAGTCCCCCTCTGGTATTCATTCACACTCCTCCTCCTCATACCAACAACTAGTGAGCTCATCACCCTTATGCACCATGAATGTAGGTAGTACAGTCTCCAGGTTTTTTGACATATCAAAAATAAACAAATCTGTCCAGTAAGTCAGGCTCATAGCAGCAGGGAACAAGAGGAATTATAGGCTTTCCTATCCATAAAAGATCTAGGCTACCTTTGATTAGGCACTATTACGTGATGGGTGTGCACATCAGTATGCACATCATTTAACAGTACCTAATCATTGGTGGAGTAGATATTATATGGGTAGGAATATCTATATTTCTCCTTGTGCCCTGCTGCTATCAGCCTTGCTTACCAGATCATGTTTATTATTAATATGTAAAAATGACACGGGCAACTGTACTAACCGCATTCATGACGTAGAAAGGGTAGTGAGCTCACCAGTTTTTGGCGTGGGGAGCAGAAGAGAAGAATGAATGCCAGAGAGGGACCGAAGACGCCATTTCAGCAGGGTACAGTTATATTCAGGTTAGGGGAAGAGGGGGTCCATGTTTAACAGATCATTGTAAGATCTGAAATGTAGGGCTGCCAGCACCGTGATCACTACCTGACTGTGAATGAGAGCAGCCAGCAATAACAGATAGTCAGAGTGGCAGGGCTGCACTTAAAGTGTTACTTGAATTCAGTGCAGGGAGATTAACCTCAGGTGGAGGTGTGCTGACATAGAAACATAGACTTTGACGGCAGATAAGGACCACTTGGCCCACCCAGTCTGCCCATTTCCCTACCTTCTGGATAAGCTGCAGATTCTAGTTAACCAACATTCTACTTCCTGCCACCCCCCACTACAATTGCCTCGTGTCTGTCCCATGCATGTTTGAATTCCCCCACTGTTTTAGCCCCAACAACCTCCCCAGGAAGGCAGTTCCACGCATCCACCTCTCTCTGTGAAAAAAAATTTCCTCACATTACCCCTGAACTGTCCCCCCTCTATCTTTAAATTGTGTACCCTTGTTCTTACACATCTCTTTTTCTGAAAGATGCTACCCTCCTGGACTTTGTTGATTCCCTTGAGGTACTTGAACGTTTCTATCATGTCCCCCCATCCTTCCTTTCATCAAGGGTATGCTTATTAAGCTCTCTCAGTCTCTCTACATATGATTTCTGATGCAGACCCTGCACCATTTTAGTTGCCCTCCTCTGGACTGCTTCTATCCTGTCTATGTCCTTGCATAGATGAGGTCTCCAAAACTGCACACAGTACTCCAGATGGGGTCCCACCAATTGTCTGTACAGAGGGATAACCACTTCCCTTTTTCTACTTGTGATGCCCCTTCCTATGCATCCCAGTATCCCCCCGGCACTCCTTACTGGCTTCTCACATTGCTTACCAACCTTTAGATCATCTGATGTGACCACCCCCAAGTCCCGTTCCATTTTTGTTGTTGTTAGTACCTCCCCTGCTATTGTGTACTCTTCTCCTGGGTTTTTGTTTCCCAGGTGCATTACTTTGCAATTTTTTGCATTGAATCTAAGTTGCCATATGTCTGACCATTCCTCCAACCTTGCCAAGTCCCTTCTCATCCTTTCTACCCCCCCTTGTGTATCAACTCTGTTACAAATCTTTGTATCATCTGCAGAGAGGCATACCTTTCCCTCTAGACCCTCTGCAATGTCACCTATAAAGATGTTAAAGAGGACTGGACCCAGTACTGAGCACTGAGGTACTCCACTATTGACCCCCCTTTCTTCGGAATGTGTTCCACTCACTATTACCTTCTGTGTCCTGTTGTGCAGCCAGTTTGCAACCCAGGCTACCACTCTGGGACCCACTCCCAGGCTGGCTAACTTGATTATTAATCTTTTGTGTGGGACTGTGTCAAATGCCTTGCTAAAGTCTAGGTAGGCCATATCCGCAGCCCCTCCCTGGTCTATTACTTTGGTCACTCAGTCAAAGAAATTTATTAGATTCATCTGACATGACCTTCCTGCTGTAAATCCATGCTGCTTTGGGTCCTGTGCCCCTTGGCCTCTAAGTACTCAACAGTTCTTTCTTTCAGAAGTGATTCCATCATTTTCCCTACCACTGAGGTCAAACTTACAAGTCTGTAGTTTCCTGCTTCTGCCTTGCTCCCACTTTTGTGAAGGGGAATCACATCTGCCCTCCTCCAGTCTTCAGGTACCACCCCATCCTCCCATGATTTGTTAAAAAGTGTGGTCAGTGGTGTCACTAGGTCCTCCCTTAGTTCTTTTAGGATTCTGGGGTGAATCCCATCAGGCCCCATTGCTTTGTCCACCTTGTGTTTTAGGAGTTCTTTCAGGACTCTTTCTTCTGTAAATGGACTGGTGTCAACCCCCCTACCCAGAGTGCTTGTATTGTCTGGTTTAGGTAACTCCTCCTCATCTTCTTTTGTGCATACTGAGCAAAAGTATTCATTCAGTATCTCTGCCTTTTCACTGTCTCCCTCTGCCCACCTCCCCTCTCCCTTATTAATCTTCACTATTCCTTCCTTAACCTTTCTATGCTCCTAATGTACCTATAAAGGTTTTATCCTTCTTAACTGAAGCGTATTTTATCCTCAGTTTGGGCTTTTGCTGTTCTGACTGCCTTCCCCTTCTTCTGCTTTAATTGATACAGTTCCCTGTCGTGCTCCTTCTGTGATGCCTTATACTTTTTGAATGCAGCCTTTTTCTCCTTAACCTTCCCTGCCACCTCTTTTGAGAACCATAGTGTTTTTTTACTCCGCTTTGTTTTCTTTATTTGTTTCACACAAAGGTTTGTTGCCTCTATGATGGCAGTTTTGATTTTTCTCCATTGTTCTTCCACCCCTCCTTTTTGGCCATTTGCTAGTGTATTCCTCAGGTATTCACCCATTTTGCCAAAGTCGGCCCTTCTAAAGTCCAGTATGCTTGTTTTTGTATGGCTTGTCTCCATGGTTGTGCTTATTGTGCAGCACACTGTGCAGTGGTTGCTTGTTCCCAGATGTCTACTGACTTCTAAATTTGTGATCCTTTCTCCATTTGAGAGTACCAGGTCTAGTATTGCTCCCTCCTGAGTGGGTTCCAACACTAGCTGTCTAAGGTGGCCATGCAGGGCATCGAATGACCCTGCTCTTGATGTGGCTGCTGCAGTACATGTCATCCAGTTAACATCTGGCATATTCAGGTCCCCATCAACAGTATCTCCCTTTTCAGCCATTTTGAGAATACCTCTATCATTTTCTTGTCCATTTCCTCCCCTTGAGATGGGGGTCTGTATACAACCCCTGTGCAGATTGTGATGCTATTCCCTGTCTCCAAGGTGACCCAGAGTGCCTCTTGTCCACCCCCTTTACTTTTTAGTTCTGTAACTTTGATCCCTTCCCTTACGTATAGAGCTACTCCACCTCCTCTTTTCCCCTCCCTGTCCCTTCTGTAGACTGTGTATCCCGGTATGTTGACATCTCAGTCATGGTTCCCCGTGTACCGTGTTTCTGCGACTGCCACAATATCCAATTTTTCATCTTCCATCAAGGCTACTAGCTCAGGAAGCTTGTTTCCTAGACTACGGCATTGGTACTCACTGCCCTCCATTTAATGTTGGCTTTATCCTTTTTATCCCCATGCCTGCTCTTTTTGCCCTTGTCTATTTCTCCATTTACCCCTGTCCTGCCCTCTGTTGAGCACTGTACCTCAGTGTTTACCTTACTACCCGTCATGTTTTGTGGGGGGAGGCTTGAAATTTCCTGCCTCTTATTAGCACTTCCCCCCATGGCTAGTTTAAAAGCTTGCCAAGGAATCATTTAAACCTGTCACTTAGGATCTTGGTTCCTTTCATGGACAGATGATGTTTGTTAGGACAGTATTGAGGGAGCTGTATATAGATTTAGAAGGGTGGTAGCCAACCAGCTCGCATTGTGGAGTAGGACACTAAAAAGTACTGGAGAAGATTTGCAGGGAACTGTCCTGTGGGGTTCTGCAGATCACAGGTAAAGAAGTAGACTTACACTGGAAGTCTGGTGGATTTGCTCAAAGCATTAGTATGCCTCTCCAGCTAATAATATTGTTATACATAGTAAGTGCAGCCCTTATGAGGGCATGAACAGCAGTTGTTCTGGTGAGTCCTCGGGCTTATTGCTTGGACTTCAACGAAGACCCAACTGTTAGTTAATGAGGCGGGACAAAAACACAACAGAGGAACTGTACATACTGCCTTCACTGTGCAGAAGGGTGGTGATCCACTCAATGTTTACTGTGGGAGCAGAAGTCAAATATTGAAAAAGTGGACTTAAGTGTGATTTGGGAGGTAATATTTAACAGTGCCAGCTGATGATCCGTATCGGTGTAGGTATGCACAACTCTCTGAGGTATATGATTACAATCTGAGGTGTGATAATTCTCTTCATGAGACCGCAAGCTCATATGCAGCCCCAGGCAGTACTAAGGACAGAGTATGGATGGTGGGGTGTTCAAAAGAAGGCAGGCTAGGTGCAGGGGGTTCACTTGGAAAAAGAATACAAGAGAAGCTTTTTTTGTGGATTAACAAGAATGCATGAGGTTTGGAATTGGACCAAACCAGTACTTCGCTGTATGACCCTGAGCAAGTCACTTAACTTCCTTGTGCTGCCAGGCCACATCTGTAAACAAGGTTTCAGCATAGTGTGTCTCTCCTGGTTAACAAAAACAAATTCAGGGCATCCCATAACCACTATATCATCAGGTATTTGAAGTGCTGTACTGTTCTGCAGTTTGCCAAAGAGAAACTCAGCTAGATTAGATTGCAAAACATTTTCAGCAAGTTAAAGTAAATAAAATGAACAACATTTATTTATTTATTTATTGAAAATGTTTCACCAGGAAAGGCACACTGAGCAAAAAGATGCTTGTCTCACGGTGTGACCTGGGGGGGGTGGTTACAGAGGAGGCAGGTATACATACAATAGTTGAGTTGAGCAGTAGAGCAATACAGATAATGTACATAGCTTGGAGGGATTACATTTGAACTTGTTTTCATAGCCTAACATGTATACTGAACAAAATAATCCATGTTAACACAAGGTGTTGATCATTCTGGTAAAACAATTCAACACAGAGGGGAAAAAAGAACTAGTTAGCCTATAAGATCTATATTGGTCTCTGGCTCCGGCTCCAGTGATGTCATCATGACTCATCACTTAGCACAGTTGGCAGACATCTTAGGGAAAAGGCAAGACTGTTTTTTGTAAGTGAAAGGCTGATGTTTACATTTTTCAAAAGTTATGAAACTGCATTTATGTTATTTACAGAAATGCAGTTTTAGCATAAAATGTAAACAGTAGCCTTTACTTTATCTCTCAATGAAGCCAGATTTTGGAGTTTACAGTTTAAAAAAAATGCTTGTTTAGGTACCCTTTAAGATAAATTTTGATTCAGCCAGGCTGCATTGTAGGAGATTAAATTCAGATTGTAGCTCAAGTTGGGTTTCGGTCACAGAGGATCTGGATATGTATAATACCATGTCATCTGCGAACAAATGAAGTTTTGCTTTGCTGATATTATTTCCAACAGTGTTGATGTATAGCATGAATAGCAAGGGTCCAAGGATTGAGCCTTGTGGAACACCGCTTGTAATAGGAAGGAGTGGGGAGAGTGAACCATTAGCTTTCACTTGTTGAAGTCTGCCTGCCAGGTAGCTGTTGAACCAGGATAATGTAAGGCTGGAGATCCCATGGCAGTATAAAGTGTCGAGGAGTAAGACATGATCAACAGTGTTGAAAGCTTTACTAAGATCCAGAAAAGCCGCACCTGTCACTTGTTTTTTATCCATGGTGAGGAGCCAGTCATTGGTGACTTTAGCTAGAGGTAATCTCTTAACTGGGTGTTTATCAATTTTTCAAGTAGTTCTGAGAGGAGGGGTAGAATAGATATGGGGCAGTAATTGTTCAGATCCATGGGGTTGCCTGATTTGAGCAGTGGTAGGACCTGAGCAATATTCCATGCCTCAGTGATGGAACCAGAGCTGATGGACAGATTGAACAGGTATAGCAAGGGTGATGTTAGGTAATGGTAGCCTTCCTTAAGGACTTAGGGTTGCTAACACCATAACACGAGGGCTAACTGCACCAGTTGCTGTCATTTGTTCGTCAGACTCCTTTCCTGGGAAACACGGAAATAGAGGGCATCTGCCACGTGCATCTCCTGGTAGAAGGCCTAAATTGCTACAGTAGTCCTTATTAGCACTACCTGGGTTTGTCGATTTATTTCAGTCTTGTACCATTTTGCCCTTCCGAGGAGTGCTGCTAGCCTGAGGTGTTCCCAACACCCTCCCCGCTGGATTATCGTTGAAGAGGAGGGGGATTGGATTGTAACTATGTGAGCCTGGATCTGGACTTTTTTCCATCATTGGTGCTGAATTTGCTTCTGGAGCCCCTGGCTGGTGAGAGTGGTTGAAGGGGTGATCTTCTGGATTGCTCTCATTCCAGCTGTTGAATTTTCAATAACTTCAGTTTTCAATAACTTTACTAAAATATCTGCCCTAGGGTGGAGGTCAGCGAGAGGGCCCTCCATCCCTACCTATTTTGGGCAGTGACTAAATTTTTATTGTAAAAAACTGTGTTTGCCATTGACAATAATGTTATGCTATTTTGTTTGAATTTATTATAAGGGGATCAATGGTCATTGCCCTCTTGGACTGAATTATCTGCTCTCTGTTGTCTCTTGCTTTCTTTGGGAGGTTGGGAGTGATTGGTTTGGGGTCTGGGGGTTTTAGTGGTAAATTGTGTGGCTGTATGGTGTGCATGGTTTAGGGCTGTTATGTACTAATCTGTGGCTGTTTGAGTGATTGTTACTTAGTTAGTAGTGTAAGGGGGCTATCTGGGGCTAAAACGTGTCTGGGGAGGTCTGTGGGTCTGGGGTGGGCTAGAATCATGTATGGGGCATCCCAGCTTCTCGATCTGCAGCCCTTTACCAACCTTCCTGTTTCTATCATTACAGCTCAACGCTGTCAGGTGGTTGGGATTACGGGGTCTTGCATTGACCGGGTGTGGCTGGGTTCCCCCGTACCACGTGGATGGGGGTAGGACTGAGGTTATCAGTTGCAGAAGGCTCCCAGGGTGTCAGTGGACCTTAGCAAGAGGCCAGATGTGTCTGGTTCCTGTCTCCAGGGTTCCCACCAGACAGAGTGGGCTAGTAACCAGTAGGGCAACACTATCCACCAATCTCCTGAGGGCAGTGCTTTGCAATGCCAGATCGATCAGAAACAAGACTGCAATTATAGTGGATTTGATTTCCTCAGTTGATCTGACGTGCATCACTGAGACCTGGGTGGGCGATGATGCTGGCCCGGTTTTAGAGGCCGCCGTTCCCCCCGGGTATACGATAGTGCACTGCCCCAGAGCGAAGCACAGGGACAGAGGAGTGGCCAACTGTTTTAGATCTGAACTTGGCTTCACCGTGCACCCAATAGGAAAACTGTGATCTTTTGAATGTGTGGTCATTCATGGGGGTCTGGGCAAAGGCTGCGTGATTTTTTTGATCTACCGCCCTCCTAGGGCAGCATGAGATTTCCTGCAGGAGGTAGCCGATTTCGACATTGGTGAAACGTTTGAGTCCCCCAGATATTTAAATCTGGGGGATTTCAATGTTTGGGCCAATGACAAAACCTCTAGGCTAAGTCATAACCTCCTCCAGATGATGACATCTCTGGGCCTGTTGCAAGAAGTTTCTTCCGTGACCCACCAGAGTTTGCCACATGCTGGACCTGATTTTCTCATTGGGGCTTGAGGTTAGTAACCTCAAGACTGATCGGGTCATTTGGTCTGATCATTGCATGGTGGAGTTTTCATTTGGGGCCCCACTGAAAGCCCTCCCCCTGCAGAGATTGTTAGCTGCTGCCCTTTGAGGGGTTTGACCCCAGAGGGTTTCCTGGCGGTGGGCAGCTTATCTAGTG
The DNA here is from genome assembly GCA_016271365.2 of Neoceratodus forsteri. Classification (NCBI taxonomy): domain Eukaryota; kingdom Metazoa; phylum Chordata; order Ceratodontiformes; family Ceratodontidae; genus Neoceratodus; species Neoceratodus forsteri. The sequence goes on along the minus strand of CM028132.1, from coordinate 1,126,565,599 downwards.
TGAGTAGTGTATGCATGGGGGGTTATGGGCGAGACTGTCACCACCTATAACAAGGCATTGATGGCAGCACTTGACTCTCTTGCACCAGTCTGTGTATGACCAAGATCCTCTCACTTGAGATCCCCATGGTTTGATGGGGAGCTCGAGGCAATGAAGATCTTGGGTCGGAAGCTGGAGCGCTGCTGGCGGATGTCCAGGTTGGAGGTGAACAGACTGGCCCTGTGCTCCCATTATGGTGAGTATCAGGGGGCAATCACCTGTAAGAATGCAGAGTTCCTGTCCAGGGAGGTTGCTGCCAGGAAAAATTGACCAACTGTGCTCTTTCGGACTGTGGACAGGCTACTAAACCCAGCCTATTTACAGCTGAAAAAAGCTTTTTCAAATGCTTTATGTGAAGAGTTTGCTCACTTCTTCTCAGACAGCATGTCCACCATCTGGCAGGGTGTACCACCAGTACACCATAATATGGCCAACAGTGGTTGCCTTGGGTGTCCGGAGAGCACTTCACCTGGTTGGGGGGAGTTTAAACTGGTGGAGTACAAGAGGTCATTCGGGTTGCTTGTGAACTGAAGCACACATAGTGTGAACTGGACCTGGTGCCATCGCATTTCTTAATGAGATGTGTTGACACCGTAGACCCAGTGTTTGCCTTGATTGTCCGGTGCTCTCTCTCAGAGGGAGTCTTTCCAGATACCTTGAAGGAGGCACTTGTCAGGCCTCTTCTGACGAAACCATCTTTAGACCCTGACGTCATGTCGAATTACCGTCCTATCTTCAACCTCCCATTTTTAGGGAAGGTTGTTCAGAAGGTTGTGGCACTTCAGCTTGAGGAGCACCTTATGGCCTTTGATTTGTATGAACCTTTCCAGTCGGGGTTCGGTGCGAGGCATAGCATGGAAACTGCATTAGTTCAGGTGCACAGTGACCTCCTCAGGGTTAGAGATCGAGGGGAGGGGACAATTTCTTGTGCTTCTCGATCTCTCTTCAGCCTTTGACACAGTAGACCATTGTGTGTTGCTCGACCACCTGAGGGAATTTTGTGGACTCACTGGCACTGTTTTCTGCTGGTTTAAGTCCTATCTCACCAATAGAAGGCAATGGGTAGTGATGGGGAATTCCTCTTCCTCCCCTAGCCTCCTGTCCTGTGGAGTACCTCAGGGTTCGGTCCTGTCACCAGTATTGTTTGCCAAGTACATGCTGCCCCTGGGAGAGCTCATTAGAAAGTACGGTCTGGGTTTTCATTTCTATGCAGATGATACTCAGCTGTATTTTTACTTTGTGTCTGGGACATCCAATGTGGTGAAAGTGCTAAAAAAATGCCTTGCCGAGATCAATGACTGGATGGTCTCCAGCTGGTTGCGACTGAATCCCGATAAGATGGAGGTGCTGGTTGTGGAGTCGAACAGAGGACATGATAGGATGGCCTCTGGTGCAGAGACAGGTCTGGGGTCTGTGCCATTGAAGGCCTCCTCTAGGGTGCATGATCTTCGGGTGACCTTTGACAGTAGACTGACATTTGAGGCTCTGGTGTTATCTGTTGACCAGGCCAGCTTCTACCGTCTGAGGAATATCGCAAGGATTAAGCCCCTAGTTCCGCTCCTGGACCTCCCCACCTTGGTACACACTTTCATGACGTCAAGGCTTGACAACTGTAATGTGCTCTACCTCGGGGTCTCAGGAGGTACCCTTCGTAGACTTCAGCTAGTGCAGAACACAGTTGCCAGGTTATTCATGGAACAGTCTAAATAATGTCACATCACTCCGGTACTGCGTGAATTGCACTGGCTGCCGGTCAGGTGGAGGGTTCTCTTTAAGGTGGGTTTGCTCACCTTTAAGACCCTACATGGACCGGGCCCTGGATACTTGTCTAACCTTCTGACCCCCACTACCTCGGTCCGCTCGCTCCGCTCCTTCGATAGTGGCCTCCTTGCGATTCCCAGGACGAGGTTGAAAACTGCCGGTGACAGAGCATTTAGTGTCGCCAGTCCCATCCTGTGGAATTCACTTCCGCCATCTGCACGGGAGGCCCCTTTGGTTGAAGTGTTTAAAACCCGTCTAAAGACCCACTTGTTTAACTAGGCCTTCCCAGACACTCTGTTTTAGATCTTTCCTTGGGTTGGCCTCTCTTAGCAACAGTTCTTATTTTAGGCTTTGTTTATTTTCTTACACTGTTCATTTAAATTATTATTGTAATTTATTGCTTTATTTTTAGTATTCTTGATTTGTACAGCGCCCGGAGCTTCCGGGATTGGGCACCAGAAAAATAAAATGTGCCTTGCCTTGCCACCTGCACCTTAACTTATGTTTAGATGGAGAAGGATTTCCTCAAAATCTTTAAACTGGAAGGGTACAAAGGAGAAGCTGTGTTTGGATGGATCTACAATGCTGGTTCAACAACTGTTTTGTCGACCGTTATCACAAAGACTGATTTGTTGACTGCAAGTTGCAGTTGACATAAATCCATAAGGAAACCCATCTGTTTTTTTAATTTTTTTTATCTTATCTCTTTTCTCCCATCGTGCCTCGCGACCCACCACTCTTTCGGGCTGCCTAGGTCCCATCCTCTCTGCCTGTCCCTTCCTGAGCCATCCAACCTCAAATTGCAGCTGTCCCTGGGATAACCTGGATGTAACTCTTCACCGGGGGGCCACCCAGCACATATACTTGATCCCAGGGTGCTGCTGAGGTGAAGGGTCTCCTTCAGGGCATCGGCGGCAGAGGTGGACCGGCAGCCATCACCCAGTCAGTCGCGAAGCGGATTTTCTGCTTTTCTACTGTTCCCTCCTACGTGCACCTGCAGAGCTCCTGGTCTCCACCGGAGGCCACTGCAGCATGACGTTGACCCGCTACCCACCCCAGGAGAGGAGAGGAGTCCTATGGACGCTCAATCCTCTCCTTTCCCTGCCAGCCCCCTGTGTCCCGAGTCTGTTCCCGAACCTGGGTCACCGGCATGGTTTGAGGTAAGGTGCCAGTGCCTCAACCCTCTATACCACTGGGCCGGCCTGGTATGTCTTTTTTAACCCTCACGTTGCTGAGTGCTCTGCCCCGTCCACCACCCAATCTATAGGATTCTGACTCCAAGTCAGAGTTGAATTGGGAAGGGGGTACAGGAGCATTAGACAGAGTGCCAGGGTCTCGGGTGGACCACTACAGCAAGCTGTGAATGTTGTTGGCATCGACGTGTTCACTGTAATGGTGTCACCGAGTAGGGGGCATACCATTTGTATGATGCTGAGGGGATTCTAGTTAAGTTGGTTAAAAGTGTGGCCATTTTAGAGGTATCGAATGCCAGGCCCATGGTCAAAAAGTGGTCATTGAAGCTATGCAGAATATCAGACTTGTTGGAGAAGGTGTTGTTCTTGAATGAGATCTTGCTGGGTAGCGAGGAAGACGATTTATTGCCTTCAGCTGATTTAACGATATGCCAGAACTTGGAAGAATTACCCGTTGCGGATTCAAAGGCAGATACATAGTGGTTTATTTCGATGTTCAGACTTTTTTTGTACAGTCATTCCGGCAAGCTCTGAAGACTGCCCAGTCTGCAGGAAGTTGTGTTTGCCTGGCTATCACCCAGAGCTGGTCCCTTGTGTTTAGTGCAGCTTTTAGTTCAGGTGTGAACCAGGGGCAGAAGACCTTCCATGTTCTGCATTTAATCAAGGGGGCGTGTCTGTTGATAATGTTACTTAACATCTTATTAAAAAAAGGAGGCTGCAGCATCAGTACTCTGGGCCAAGTAAAGGTCAGTCCGGTCTATGTTTCTGACATCTGATAAGTAGTGGGGTAGTTTGAATTTATGGAAGATCCTTTTCCAGATGAACCTACTTGTCGGATTTGGTGGAGGCTGTCCTCTAATGCAGGCCACAGCGCAATGATAACTGACGTGAAAAACAGCTGTGTGGATAAATTTGTGGGGTCTATTAGAGAGGATTAGATCGATCAGTGATCCATTTGAGGGATTTTTTGGGTTTGGGCATATAATTTCAGGAACTAGTTGAATGAACCTGGTTTCATCGCAGTACTCTTTGAGCTGTAGGTAGTTGTTGTTATTTAGCCAATCCAGGTATATGTCACCAAGGATGATAATTTCATTCTGTCTTGTGTCTGATACTGCTCACAGGTAATTCAGAAGCTCCAGACCCCCGGTGGGTGGCCTGTAGCAACCTATAACTTTTATTATTTCTATGGGGGAATAATGACAGATTTAGCATCAGGGCTTCATATTCCCTTGGTGTGCTGACTGGGGTAATATCAGATACCGTGTATCTATCTTTGACATAGATTGCAATCTCACTTCCCCTGGTTGGCCTGCCACTCTGAAAGAGGTTATAGGAAGGGAAGGATATCGAAGTGCCAGACATGGATTTTTTCAGCCAAGTTTCAGTTAGAACCAGGAAAATGCTGGAAAAGTTAGTTAACCGACAGATCAGAGACCACCTAGAGTCTCATTACCTACTCACCCCTATACAGTCAGACTTCAGACCGCAACACAGTGTGGTCTCTGCACTTGCAAAAGTTACTAATGACTGGTTGAACGCCTTGGACAATAAACTCTATGTGGGTGCCTTGTTCCTAGATTTAGGCAAGGCATTCGATATGGTGGACCATACTCTTCTCCTGGATATCCTCAGCAACTTTGGCCTTGATCCCATCTCTCTTAAATGGTTTCACAGCTAACTCCTTGGCTGCTCACAGCAGGTCAAAGCAGAAGGAGAACTGTCCCCCATGAAAACCCTTCTAAGAGGTGTACCCCAAGGCTCTATCCTGGGCCCCCTCCTTTTCGCAATTTATATCAATAGCATACACGTTGGCATTCAATCAGCAGACATGCATCTATTTGCCGACACTGTCTTATACATCTCTGGACCCACCGCAGACAAAACATGTTCTGACCTCCAACTTGAGTTCAACCGCCTTCAGAAAAACCTTTTGCAACTAAAACTACTTCTTAATTCTAAAAAAAAAGAAGGCTATGCTCTTCTCACCTTATTCTAAAAACCCCTCCACTACATTGGTGGGAGCGCAAACTTCAATCACCGTTCTCCTTAATGAACCTCTTGAATATGTACACAAATTCAAATACCTGGGAATGTGGATTGACCACAAATTGACCTCTGTTGACCACATAGAAGAACTATCCAAAAAACCTCAAACAGAGACTTGGCATATTCTTCCATGTCAAGCACCTGTTAACCTTGGAAGCAAGAACTAGAATCGTACAATCTACCTTCCTCCCCTACTTGATTATGGGGATATTCTTTTCGGAAAAGGGACTAACTCAGCTCTAAAAAAGTTGGACATACTATACCATCGTGCCCTAAGATTTATTACTGGAGCCCCTATGCTACTCACCACTGTTCTTTATATGCCCTAGTCGGCTGGACCTCCCTCAGCCTAAGACGCTATAGAAATGTACCAATTTGGACATATCACGCTATCATTAAGAAATTGCCACTATACATCTCAGACTGCCTTCCCATTTGCTCCCCTGGTGTATATGTGCTAAGGAGCTCTTTTTATATCTCCCTTGTTATTCCTAAAGTTAAAACACGGTTCAGCAAATCTTTCTTAAGCTACTCCCTTCCCACCCTTTGGAACAAACTACAAAAAACTTTACAAATATCCTCTCTACTTATCCTGACCACCTTCAAAACTGTAGTTGCCAGGATTGCCACAGAAATTTGTAACTGTGTTTCCTAATACCTATTGCTGACCTCCTCCCCCTCTTCCTTACTCCTGCTTCCTTCCTTCCTCCCACCACTGAGTCATTCCTTCAGCTCCTCCCATGTATGTGCTCCTTTCCGTCCAACCCTGCACTTGGCGAATTCTATAATTATTTATTGTTTTTCTTCTCCATATGGTCAACCTTGCTACCCTGGCAGACACCTGCCCTTAGTCTATTGTCTGTCCTGCTATACCTTGTTTTTCTTAGACTATAAACAAGCCTGTACTCCAAGTTTAATGTCTTGCTTTCGTATTCTGTATAGACTAGCCTGCTTATTGGCAAATGTTAGTCTGCATTGAAAGTACATATTTCTACATTATTATGATGTATACCCTGTCACAACCCCACTCAGCAGGTCAGGACCTCTGCTCCCACAGTGCCAACCTCTGAGCGCAGTATTGTGAACAGGAACAGAAACAGGGTAACCCTCCTGTCTGTTTTGTGAGTTTGAATCAAACTTTGGTCTCAAGTTCTGGAGGGATTCAAACTGTGAACCTCTTGCTAGCATACCCAATGTATAGGCTCAGATAATTCTGCTCTTCAGGGGGGCCAGATATCTTTTGCCTACGGGCACCTAACCAGGTGTACAAAATGAACCCTTAAAAACTCTATAAAATATCTCAGAATAAACTCTTACCTTTTCCCAGTTTGGTAAACCAGTAAGCTATGCACAGTGTCAGCTTTAACCAGATACACTTCACTTGTCAAAGAAAGAATTTCAAAGGCACATCAAGTAGTCTCTTTAAAATAGAGGTTTACTTAAAATAGATAAAAAATATGTAAAATGTAAATACAGAACAATATATCACAAAAACATACAATCACTAAAAAAAGGGGTTAAAAAGTGCAAAATTCCTACCACCAGACAATTAGACATATATCTAATGTATCTCTTCTAATAGTGCTAGAGTAGATGTTTCTTCTTCACAGTCCAAACATGTGTAACCTAAAGGTCAGTCACAGCATAATTAAAACACTGTCTTGAACCTGCCTTCTCCATGATGTCATCATCTAGCTCCTCCTTTTCAGGATATATAATATATATACACAAATACACAAAACAGGAAGTCCCATCAAGAGGTATTAAAATCTGTGATTTCAGCAAAACTCATTTTCCAAATGATGACACTCTTAATTAAGACTGTGAGTTTCTAGTGTCTTCTTTCATCCAGGAGCAGTTTCCTGCTTTCACAAAGACATCAAAGAGCTTTTACAACTTGGCAGTTTTTCTCACCTAGCTGTAACATAGTTTTTCCAGCTCCAGTTGAAATTAACTGCCCTTCCTGAGGACGTCATAAAATGGATATTTTAGTTCTTAGCTTCAAACAACCCAGATCCTAAATAAGGCTATAAAATGTGAGTTTTTGTAAGTTAATCACCTTACAAAGATTTGCTGTTTAACATATATCCTACCCTTTGAAGTGAAACCTGAGGGGTCATCCAGGAGCACATCATTTCTCATGACAGACAATCACACTATATTTTTATTTTACAAAAAATCATAGAGTAATCAGAACCAGCTGTCCAAGCGTCACATACCCTATGTGTCTCAATGTTTTACTTTTGTAAACTTTGTAAACTACTCCCAGGTCCGTCTTGAAAATGAGTTTCTCTCAGTGATGTTTCACCTGGCTAAATGAATATTGATTGATTGATTGATATCTGGGTTGGTGTGGAGATCCAGGCTTGGACGAGATCTAACTTTTTAAGTAAGCTGCACACATTAATGTTCAAGCACTTTAGCCCTTTGATAGTAGTAAAATCTGTTGGCAATGATATAGCCTGAAGTGGGTCAAGGTTAACTCCACATTACCTGCTCATATTAGCAATAGAGAAATTATGCTCATAAACCACCTGCAGAGCATCTTAGTCTTGAGTGAGTTTGTGCGCTTCCACTGGGGCTAGATATGGGGTGATTGTGTGCCATGACAGTTCATGTAGGATGGAAACAGTGCATAGTAGACCAGAGTTGCCCGAATGGTTTGACAGTATGAGGCTGTAAGAAGTATTGCTAATGCAAATATTTTGTAGTCACAGAGGGGTCTGTGTTTGGTGGGGGGGGTTCAATATAGAGGATATGTGCAAAGAAGGTGTCCTGTCGCAACTGTTTTGTGCGTGAAATTATGACTGAAGGAAGGAGAATCTAGGTTTAGGTGCTGAGCAGGGTGGACGGGGTTGTGGGTGAGAGAAGGTAAGAAAAGGAGGAAGAGAAGTCCAGCAGTGGAGAACAAGGACAGGTAGGGAGCAGGACATGGCATGGTAGTGTTACTAATGCTCTTAGTCTGGGGAAGCGCCAATAGGCTCAACTAGTCCTAATGAGTTAACAGAGTGTGGGATCAAGTAGACTGAGTGGGCTAATCATGTTGGGAGTTAGATTTAGCAACTATGGCCACTAGTTGTGTGAGCAGGGAATGTGAGTGGCGCAAACTAGGACCAGTGGTATTGGGAGCATGGACTGGGAGGGGCTTAAGAGTATTTAATAGAGGTCAGGCTCTGAAATGAAACTTTGCAGTTTGAAGCCCGTTGTGGTCCTGTGTCATGGGGAACATGCTGGCTTGGTGATTGTCACATCTTGAGACTGTTCAGGTGTGTTCTGTGTCATGAGCATTAACCTGGCTTCTCATGGGGTAATAAGATAAAATGGTAGGAGGTGGAACCTTTGCCAGGTAAAGTCTGTGGACTTCATACCCATGGACCTCAGCATGCCTCTTTTCACAGGACAGATCATGATAGCGTGCTAAACCAGCTCGAGGATCCCAGTGTTGGGAGGGAGTGGGGAAGACACAATAAGGACACATACTATCATTGGTTATGTTGCGTGTGATGTGGGTGTGATGATGTGGGGGAGCTCCAGTGTATTGTGGCAGACCAAAAAGTTTAGATGAGTCATATGGGTTGGGGAGCATATTTTTTACTGCAGTTGGTATGAAATTTGAGTGTCTGATTAAGGGGATATGTTACAGGGAGTTCGTTTGTAAGTAGCTTGGCAGCCTCTGCGCAGCATGACACACCAACTAAGTACATAAATGTTACATGACATATGTCCTATGTACAAAAATGGTGGTGATGTGTCTACTATGCACATAAATTGATGTTAGAGAAGGTGACAGTATTAAGTAGTGTATAATGTTCTGAAATGATAGACGAGCATATTGGAAAAGAACAGTTCACTTAATTGGAAATGCGAGTCAAATGCAGATTCCTTGCATTGATGTCACTGTTTGATGTGCCATAACAGGGGCACATGATTCCCTGTAGTAGTAATTGTATGTACTGTGAGACATGGATTTGCAATGTATGGAGCTGGGGACAATGACACAAGATAATGGGTGAAAAGGGTCTCTGTTTTAATTGATTCATATATCCAGTATGTGTATGTGATGTAACATGTTGTAAGATGAAGGGCATTAGGAAATACATGGCAGTTGAATTAGACAGTGTGTATGAGATTGGTCACTACATAAAACAGTCATTTGCGTATTAGTTAAATAAGTATAGCCATCATGATGGGGAGGATGGAAAGTGTTCATGCATTGAGTAAATGTAAATGTAACCCCTAGGTGGCACTATCCCAAGGGCTACTACCCCTGCCTGTTTGGCTACTGATAGGTTGAGGTGCCTAGGTTCTATGGCGGGTGCCTCCATCCAGAGGTCAGGGTTGATAGTGGTTAAACTAACTTGAGCACAGCCTTCTGGAACACTGTGACCCCCCCCCTTTGATCCCACTAGTGGCCCAAACAGTACACGGAAGTTACCTTCCCAATACCCCACAAATGCACACTTCTTACACATACAGTAACACTTACCCTCAGAACTGATGTCTTGCAGCACGTCTCTGAGGACTCCCTGTAAAACAAGGTTAGGCAATATACACAAACACAATGCAATGCTTTTCCTACATGTACTGACACCACAGACAGCATATAGTTCAATAACAACAAATCTGATTTATTAGAGGGGACAGTAACAAGGAGGGGGCAATCAGGTTGATTTGGTTTGGAAATATTCAAATCACAGTGCTGGACATGCATATGGGGTCCAAAATGTCACTCTCTGGGTACCCAGGATGGTGGGGGGCTAGCCAGGGTCGGTGCAGCTGGTTGGGGTCCTTTGATGGAAAAAACACATGCACACACAAATTGTAATCCGGAGCCCTGGGGGCTCAGTTCGTGAAGAAATGAAACAGCAATAATCAGATGACACACTTGTAATCGATAAAAGGCTGCAGGGAGATACCGAGATTTGTACTCACAATACCAAAGCTGAAAGCTGGATTGAGGATGTTCTAGCTGGATTGCCAGAAAAACAAGGTATAGAGGCAAGATCCTTGTGGCTGGACCCAACTGCAGTTGATGGCAAGCGGATTTAGTCCGACTCAAGCTGGGATCTGCTTCCAGCTTTAGCACACAGCTCACAGAAAAGGGGGAAATAACATTGCGATCCCCCACAAGCACTACACACATTTATATGTAAAAGGAAAGTACTATACCAGGCAGCTGCTCCTCGATCCCGATCACAAACACTTGCAAATTACCTGTGCGCACACACAGCAACAGCAGTCCCCGACAGGCCAATCGCACTTCAGCAAATCTTCGGCCTTCTACGGGCAAGTCTGATTCTACACACTGCTTCCTTCTCTTCAAAACTCAGATTCAGTCCGAACTGGCACCTATAAACGGATGCAGGCCAACTTCAGGGCCTCCCACGAGCTTCCAACGCAAACTGTACACCACATAAGAAGCAGGGCTGCTTCTCTCTTCACTGAGCTTTCCAGTAACAGAGCAGGGCACTGCCTTTGAGTTCCTCCCAGTTCAGTTGGCTGGTTCGGCTGTCACTCACATTAGGTCTCCCTCTGTTGGTGCAAAAAGGCACCAAGGTCAAAACTACATTTCCAGAGGCACTGGCCATACAGTACATAGGTGGCTGGCTCCAAAATGAGAGTCCAAGTTCTGATTTGCCAGCAGCAGGCTCCATTTTAAAGGTCCCCCCACACTGATTGGTCCAGTTCAGCAGTTCAAAACCAGAATGGAGGCCTAGGCAAAAACAGTTCAGACTGCAAAGAAAAGCAGGTTAGACAAACTGTATTTTCATTATTACTTGAAACAGTTCCTGGCAGATTGTTACACCTTTTGAAAGAGCTCCCTCTGTGCATTTAGCGACGGCAGAAATGGAGCGAGTTGACAGCAGCCCGGCCGGGACTCGGGCATTGAAACACACAATCCCACTTCTAAATTAATTATGTCTGCAAAGCAGACAGCTCTTAAAGAGACAGTACATGGAGGCTCAACTAGCACTCACTTGGAACCACATTTAAACAGCTTAGATGCCGAACACCTCCAGGCTTGGAGCATTCCTGCAAGCTCCTGGAAGACTTCTAGGAACCCCCATTTGCAGGGTGGTTACACCCTTCCTGGCCTGGAAAAACTTGGTGTCCACATCAAGTAGGTACCCTTATAACATTTTAAAAACAGATTATCACATTTGTTCATATCACCAACAGTTCAGGTCTGCATCTTTTTAAACTACAGTCAACATATTAAATCATCGATATAGCTATACTTGTTCTGTAATTCACAGTTTACTACTGGTTACACAACATTGTACATACCAACATTCTGAAAGCAGGTCATTACTTCCTGTATATGAAACCTGAAGAGAGAGGAGGACCTTCCCTATCAGCTACCTTGGGGCTGAATGGGGCAGGGGCACCATACTTAGAGGGCAAGACCAATAACTTAGAGTTAGCACTTATGCTCAGTTTGGGCAATGAACTTGGGGACACATACACTCCCTTATGTACCACATTAAGAGGCAAGTCCACTGATCTTCCAGGAGAATCATAGCTTAAACGCACTACAGGCTTCACAGCTCGACCAGTCTTTCTAGGGGGAACTGTTATAGTCTCTGCACTTTTAGGGTCACTTTCATCACTGTTTTTACTGGCCAGAGGAGTTTCCATTGGGGTAGAGAGACTAGAACTGGGGGCACTTTCAGCTCCAGGAGTTGCAACCTCTGAGTCCACAACACTTGTCTCACATGGGGAGTTTTCTGACACTGGGCAGTGAACCATCAGGGCACTCAGCATACTCTTCTTGTTCTGGTATATCACCAGTCTGTCCCAGTTCATCATTTTCCTCCTCTGAAAGCTCATACAGTTCAACCACACACAGTGATTCCATGTCATCCGACTTGCTACTTTGCACTTCACTTTCTGGGAGCACTGGCTCCAAGGACAAAGCTGGGGGCTTAGGCAGTCCAGAAGGCCCAACTTCATCTCCATGACTGACTAGGGGATTGCCTTGAAACAATTGACTCAGTAGTATTCAAAGTCACACTCACTTTCCCCTGAAGTGGACAGACGGTCAGGTTCAGCGGGGGTTTGTTGTAGAGGACACTTTAACTCAGCATCTGTAGGTGCAGACTTTCTTTGCTTTTGCTTAGCAGCAGCTCTGGTCACTGGTCCAGTGGGAGCACATTCTGGGGTCTCAGACTCAATCAAGATTTGGCCAATGGGCAGCAGATGATTTTGATGCATTGTCTTAACATCTTTAGAATTATTTTCAGGCCTTACTTTGTACACAGGCAGATCATCCAGTTTGCCCACTATAATGTGAAGGAGATGGTGCCACCTGTCAGCAATCTTGTGTTTGCCATGCAGTCCCAGATTTCTTAGCAATACACAATCTCCCTCCTGGAGTTCCTGTGCTTTCACCTTTTTATCATACCTTTCTTTGTTGGCCAGATTTCTTTTGGCAGCCATGGTTTGAGCCAGTCGGTACGCAAGATTTAGCCTGGCCTTTAACTTTTGCACATACAGTAAATAGTTATCAGCTCAAACTCCATCAAGAGAAACTCCGAAACAAACATCTACCGGTAGTCGGGCCTCTCTGCCAAATATAAGGCGGTAGGGGGAGAACCCAGTGGCATCACTTTTGGTGCAGTTGTAGGCATGTACCAAGGTGCTAATTTGTTGGCTCCATCTAGGCTTGTCTTTTGGGTGTAGGGTGCCCAGCATATCCAACAGAGTGTGGTTAAAACATTCAGGCTGTGGGTCCCCTGGGGTAGTAAGGGTGTTCTGGATTTTCGCACTCCCCACAGAGAAAGCATTTCTTTGATCAAACAACTCAAAGTCTCTCCCTTGATCAGAATGAATTCTTTGTGGAGCCCCATAGTGAACAAAAAAGTTCTCTACAAGTACTTTTGCCACGGTGGATGCCTTCTGGTCCTTGGTGGGGAAAGCTTGGGCATATCTCATAAAATGGTCAGTGACCACCAGCACATTACTAATATTTCTTTGATCTGGCTCCAAACTCAGAAAGTCAATACAGATCAGTTCCATGGGGGCGCTGATGGTGATGTTAACAAGGGGGGCAGCCCTCTGGGGAAAGGCTTTCCTCTGTAAACAGCGACTACAAATTCTAATGTGTTGCTCAACATCAGCCCCCATCTTAGGCCAATAGAATCTGGATCTCACCAAGTCAAGTGTTCTGTCTATACCAAGGTGCCCCATGTGGTTGTGTAGGGACCTCAGTACCAAGTCTCTGAAGGCAGTGGGCAAAACTAGTTGTTGTTTGTCTATTTGTCCCCCTCTGTCTATTGTTTCTCTGTACTGTATAACAGTCAATTAATCAGTTTCAACTTAGGACCTTCCTTGTATAACAATGCAGTTCTCAAATCAGTGGAGCTTAACTTGGACACATCTTTCCCTGCGCAGAGGGCTTCTAAAGCTGGTTTGATCATAGGATCTTGGGATTGAGCCCACTGAAGACTGTCATTGTCTAGCTGAGGCAATGCACCAATGTCTAATGCAGAAAAGTGGCAATAAGCAGCAGGTATGCAATTCTCAGAGGGCGCCAAACAATCCACCAGACAGTCCACTGCACTTGTGGACTCTTGTTCCTCTCTGTCAAACTTCTGGCAGAGTGCTCGAATATCAGGCTCTGACAGTCTGACCCAGTCATTCCAGGAAACAGGCCTCCGGGAGAGAGCATCAGCATTTATGTGGTTCACTTCTGCTCTGTATTCCACAGCATAGTCATATGTAGATAATACAGAAAGCCACCTATGGTCAGTAGCATCCAACTTAGCTGAAGTCTGCACATAGGTCAAAGGATTATTGTCAGTTTTTACTAGTATCTTAGCCCCATACAAATACTCTTGGAACTGGTCAACAATGGCCCACTTCAAAGCTAGGAACTCTAACTTATGTACAGGATAATTCTTTTCGGATGGGGTCAGGCTTCTACTGGCAAAGGCCATTGGTCTCAGTCCATTCTTGTGCTCCTGGTACAACATATCCCCCAAACCTTGCAGGCTAGCATCAGTGTGTAGATTATAGGGTTTTGTTGGATCTGCATAGGCAAGGACAGGAGCATGGGTAAGTTGATATATAATCTCATGAAAAGCAGCTTCACAATCAGGTGTCCATCTGGCTCCAAATACTTTATTGGGATGGAAATACACTCTCTCAGGCTCAGAAGAAACTGACCTCTTATATTTTTTGTTAGTAGGAGGGTAACCTTGAGTAAGATTAAGTAAAGGACGAATCACTGTTGAATAGTCCTTGATGAACTGGCGATAGTAACCACAGTATCCCAGAAATATTTGCATTTCTTTTAGATTGTGGGGCTGGGCCAGGTGGTCAAGGCCTCAGCTTTACTCTGGTCTGTTTCTATTCCCTCGGTGGACACTTCATATGTGTCCCACATACTTTATAGAGGGTTTGGAAGAACTGACATTTATCGATGGATAGTTTGAGGCCAAAGTCTTCAGTCCGGTCCAACACCTTGAACAACCTGCTCTCATGTTCTTCCAGTGAGCTGCCAAACACAATAACATCATCTAGGTATACCAGGCACTCTAATACATTCATGTCCCCCACTGCACGCTCCATCAGTCATTGAAAAGTGGCTGGGGCACCTGAAATCCCTTGAGGCATCCTCATGAATTCATAGAAGTCAAGCGGACAGATAAAGACTGTCTTCTCACGGTCTTCTGGGACCATCAGGATCTGGTAGTACCCACTGCGAAGATCCAGCACGGAGAACCACTTGCTATCATTCAGGCAGTCTAAAGCATCCTGGATGCGGGCATTGTACACTGATCAGGGGATAGTCCGGCTGTCAAGGTGCGATAATCCACGCACATCCTTACTGTCCCATTCTTTTTTTCTCATATACTACAATAGGTGAAGCATATGGGTCTTGGATTCTTGTATTACACCAGCAGCAAGCATCTCTGCAGATGCCGCCTCACATCATCTATGTCAGCAGGGGCCAGGCGTCAAGACCTCTCACTGAAATGGCCTTTCAACATGCAGCCGGATGTGGTGCTCAGCTCCTTGACACATCCTATGTCCCATTCCTTTAAGGAAAACACCTTGTTCTCTGGGCAAGCTTTCTACTGATTCTATCATCTTCCATTAGGCTGGCAATGGGGTCGCAAAATCAAACAAGTCAGGCGTAACTTTCCTCATTTTCCCCGAACACTTGTTACTGGGTAGCACTGCAGTATCTACACAATGTCAAGTTAGCCAGGGTGCAACCTCTAGTTACTCTAATCTCTCTATCAGACACATTATGAACTTGGACAATTAACTGCCTGGCATAAGCATGGGTTCTGACAGGCAAAATACTTGGCTTGACCAGCAGTCTTTCTGGCCTTCTGGCCTTCTGGCGCATCCAGCATGAGGATTTTATTCTTGACATCTTTTCTGATATGGACTTCCCCCTGTAAGGTACACTGAGCATTTGGCACCAGGATCAGAGACTCAGGATCCTTCTTCCAGACCGTTCCAACTGGTTCCTCCAGTTCCACTTTTTCAGCATCTCTGTGTGCCTCATAGGCCTTCTTGATCAAGGCCGGAATTCTTAAAGTTCTACCAGTCTTTGACCTCTGTTTTTCATAACACGACCGCGTCAGTCACCCAAACATATGCGCATTCGTCCCAGTTAGTAGAGGGACCACATCATATAGTTCAGTAGGGGGACACTCTAGGGCCAGAGTCTCCACTTGCTCTGCCACTCCAGCTACAGAGGTGGGGAAAGACAACCAAATCTGGATATAGCTAGAGTAGGGGTAGGCCTTCTCACTTAAACCCCAGACATGCAGTCCTTCCAATGGTTGCAGGGGCACATCAGACAAATGCTTCTGATACCAGTTCTGGAACATAATTGTCACTTGGGAGCCACTGTCTAATACAGCTCTTGTAGACACTCCATTCACCTTTACCGTGATCTCCATGGAGGGACCCACGATTCTGGACCAGTCTGGAGAGGCAGTAGCAAATGCCTGGTCAGATGATCTAGCCACACAGGGACGTGAGTTAGCATTTCTGCGACCTTCACTGCGGTCATTTAGTGCACCTCTTAACCACTGATTTGTTCTCCGAAGCTCTCCTTGTAGCCAGCTCACCACCCTCTCTAAATCTTTCTGGAACCGGCATTCCCTCTTAATATGACCATCTTTTCCACAGTTGTGACACATGATAGGCTATTGGTTTGTCCTGGAAGAGAACATGGCCTGAGGAGCTGAAGCATTAGCAATGGGTGGGGGTCCATTATGTACTGGCAACTGTGGGAGGGGTGTAACATGTCTCAACAGTTTTTTTAGGGCAGTGGTCAATTCTTTAAGTTCAGCCTGGGAGCTATTCTCGTTATAGAATGCTTGAGGGGGCACCCCAACCCCCATAGCAGTCACAGCCTGAGCAGAATTAAAATCTGGTCCCAGAGGGTAAGTCCTTGCCGGGGCATCTACCTTCAACTCTCGGACCTCTTTCAGCAGTTCATATTTCAAAAACTGGGCCCAGGCCAAGAAATCCTTCTCCCTCCCAGAGCACTCACTAGCTGCCAATCTTTTCCCCTGAACCTCACTTGGCAGATCACCCTCAATCACTTGCGTAGTAGCAGCAACTGTTGGTGCAGTTTCCCATACGGGGTTGCCTTTTCTCAACCCCCCAAATTTCTCTCATCAGCTCATCATAGTGGGGGGGCGATTCCAGTTGGTTAGCCAGGCGCAACTGAAGTAACAACAATTCGGAAAAAGGGGCAGATTTAAGGATTCGATCCAGCCTGGTTCTGTCCAATGAAGTTGCTGACAAACTCCCTTTCTGAGGCACTCTTGCAGCAACTTTTCAAGTCGAGGCACATACATAGAAAACAATTCCCCAGGGTGCTGCTGGGCATTTCTCACCCTCCACCACAAGTCCTCATCTGAATCCGGGCTCCCATACACATTCTCCAAGGCCTCAAGATAGTCCTGTGCAGTCGCTTCAGGGTTACTGGCCTGTTTGGCATGGATGATAGCCAAGGCAGGACCTTGGAGGCTCTCACTCAACCTTTTTCACTTTTCTGCTTCCGATCATTGCCATTTCAACACTTGAGGGGCAACATAGTCTATCCAGGTCTCCCAATCATCCTCCCTTTGTGGGGTGGGGAGGGTGCCAGAAAGAATTCTCAACCTGCGGTAAGAGTCGTAACTAATGGCAGGTACAGACATAGGGGCTAGCACTGGCACAGAAGGAGGGGCAATAACGGGTGCTGGAGGGGGAGAGGGTGTTGGTGGAGGAACGTTCTCAGGTGGCAATAATAGTTTATTTAAATCCTCCACAGTTTTCCCTTCCAACAGCAACAATTTAGCAAATTTCTCCTCAAAAGTTTCAGATAGTGGGGGAGGCTTATTCTCCCCGGGGTCTTTACTGTCTTTAGATATCACTCTCCAGACAGTGAGGGCTTCCCCTGGGGTAATAGTCTGTGGCACTTTAGAACTGTCTACAGGGTCCTTACACACTATTAGGGCCATGAAAATTTGGGCCATCAGATTAGCCTGTCACCCCACCACCACAGGGTTTCGTAAACATTCGACCTTGGCAAAATACTCCCTCTACAGTGTCCATACTGGTACCCAGCAGGATATCTAAGATAAGTATAGCATTTTGGGGGTCGATCTCCTGCCCAGTACACCACCTCACCAACTGGTGTACAGCCACTTCTGTTATGGTATCCATTTATTTTTACCAATAATTCATAAATGTGGCCACTAGATGATGCAAAATCCCAGTGGTGAGCCTCCAAGATGTAACCCCTAGGTGGCGCTATCCCAAGGGCTACTACCCCTGCCTGTTTGGTTACTGACTGGTTGAGGGGCCTAGGTTCTATGGCGGGTGCCTCCACCCAGAGGTCAGGGTTGATAGTGGTTAAACTAACTTGAGCAGAGCCCTCTGGGACACTGTGACCCCCCTTTGATCCCACTAGTGGCCCAAACAGTACACGGGAGTTACCTTCCCAATACCCCACAAATGCACATTTCTTACACATACAGTAACACTTACCCTCAGGACTGATGTCTTGCAGCATGACTCTGAGGACCCCCTGTAAAACAAGGTTAGGCAATATACACAAACCCAAAGCAATGCTTTTCCTACCTGTATTGACACCGCAGACAGCATATTGTTCAATAACAACAAATCTGATTTATTAGAGGGGGGCAGTAACAAGGAGGGGGCAACAGGTTGATTTGGTTTGGAAATATTCAAATCACAGTGCTATACATGCATATAGGGTCCAAAATGTCACTCTCTGGGTACCCAGGATGGTGGTGGGCTAGCCAGGGTCAGTGCAACTGGTTGGGGCCCTTTGATGGAAAAAACACATGCACACACAAATTGTAATCCGGAGCCCTGGGGCTCAGTTCGTGAAGAAATGAAACAGCAATAATCTGATGACACACTTGTAATCAATAAAAGGCTGCAGGGAGATACCCAGATTTGTACTCACAATACCAAAGCTGAAAGCTGGATTGAGGATGTTCCAGCTGGATTGCCAGAAAAACAAGGTATAGAGGCAGGATCCTTGTGGCTGGACCCAACTGCAGTTGATAGCAAGTGGATTTAGTCCGACTTAAGCTGGGATCTGTTCCAGCTTTAGCACACAGCTCACAGAAAAGGGGGAAATAACATCACAATCCCCCACAAGCACTACACACATTTATATGTAAAAGGAAAGTACTATACCAGGCAGCTGCTCCTAAATCCCGATCGCAATCACTTGCAAATTACCTGTGAGCACACACAGCAACAGCAGTCCCCGACATGCCGATCGCACTTCAGCAAATCTTCGGTCTTCTACGGGCAAGCCTGGTTCTACACACTGCTTCCTTCTCTTCAAAACTTGAATTCAGTCTGAACTGGCACTTACAAACGGCTGCAGGCCAACTTCAGGGCCTTCCACGAGCTTCCCGCACAAACTGCACGCCGCATCAGAAGCAGGGCTCCTTCTCTCTTCACTGTCACTACTGATCTGAGCTTTCCAGTAACAGAGCAGGGCACTTGCTTTGAGTTCCTCCCAGTTCGGTTGGCTGGTTCGGCTGTCACTCACAATAGGGCTCCCTCTGTTGGTGCAAAAAGGCACCAAGGTCAAAACTACATTTCCCAGAGGTACTGGCCATACAGTACATAGGTGGCTGGCTCCACAATGAGAGTCCAAGTTCTGATTTGCCAGCAGCAGGCTCCATTTTAAAGGTCCCCCCACACTGATTGGTCCAGTTCAGCAGTTCAAAACCAGAATGGAGGGCTAGGCAAAACCAGTTCAGACTGCAAAGAAAAGCAGGTTAGACAAACTGTATTTTCATTATTACTATAAACAGTTCCTGGCAGATTGTTACACCTTTTGAAAGAGCTCCCTCTGTGCATTTAGCGATGACAGAAATGGAGCGAGTTGACAGCAGCCCGGGCGGGACTCAGGCATTGAAACACACAATCCCCCTTCTAAATTAATTATGTCTGCAAAGCAGACAGCTCTTAAAGAGACAGTACATGGAGGCTCAACTAGCACTTACTTGGAACCACATTTAAACAGCTTAGATGCCGAACACCTCCAGGCTTGGAGCATTCCTGCAAGTTCCTGGAAGACTTCTGGGAACCCCCATTTGCAGGGGGTTACATAAATTTATCTTACACTATTGGAAGGAAATAAAATTTAAGCAATGTATGGGGGCAGATAAACAGTGGAATAACTTCATTTATTCTCACTGCCGTTGGATAAATGGTGGTTCTAATATTTAACCCACACCCTGTCGTCAATCAACCACTGTTTATCCAGCACCCTGCAATCAATCAATCCCCTGTCTGCTGGCACTACTTTTAGTAACACCCCATACTGATCCTCTCAGAATCCATTCAAACTGTTAACACAGCTCTTCAAAAATATTAATTCCCACCTCAGTTCTTCTCGCTCTTCAGCACACACTTCTCTGGCTCCAAGCAATAAAAACAGCAGTTCCTTTTTCAGTCCATTCATACATCACATTTTCTGCTAAATCATTTATTTTTTTCACACTCCTTTTCCCTGCCAAACCGCTGGCACGCTCGTATGCTCGCCTGCTCTCTTCCTCAGTAGTACTTGTCCAGTCAGTCGCACAAAAAAAATGTCCCAAAGAAAACATCTTTATGCTCATCATGCCACAATTCCATCAACCAAATCAACTCCTTCTCAAACCATTAATACCCCATCCAGATCTTCACCATACCACCGCACCTCTTTCACAAGAAACTGTATCCTACATTTGCGTCATTAAACTAATCGCTCCTCTCAATCCACAGAATACTGAATCCATAGGACAATAGTCCCTCTCGATGCCACCACACCAACTAAACCAAAAGTAAGACACAAAAATAAAACCCCTCCCACAAACACTACGTAATGCCCCCACCAATCAAAACACATTTCCCACGATCCAAGCGCCCAATTAAAACCCACAACCACCTCCATTCATAAAAAAAAACCAATCAGAATTTACAAATCACCTAATCACTTCCAAAGTAAAATTCCACCACAACAACAAACCAAATTACAAATAGTCCCCATCTAAAACATAACAAAATTTAAAACATATCACAAAAAAAATGCAAACAAAGCCCATTGCATAAATCGCACATGTGATGGGCTACTGCGGGATACACCATTTATTTGAACTCACAGTGTGTGACCTCAGGACCACACTCATGGCTCCGCCACTCGTGAGGTCAACCGAGGTCACACACTGCTTGTTCAAATAAATGGTGTATCCCACAGCAGCCCATCACAGAGCCCCTATTTACTAAATGTAACTGTAATTACACCCTCACCTTTTTTACTGTATATGTACTTACACATGCAGGTGACAGAGGGGATACACACAGGAGAGTTGGAAAATGTTAATTCCCCTGTATCTGAAATATGCACCAAAGCACATAAAATGTGATATACCAGCTTACACATGCAGATTGCATGTAGCTCTACTGGATCACAATGAAAATGTTGGTAGGCAGCAACTCACAAACAGGAACGGTGTTCTTCAGTACAAACACCAGTTCTCAAAGTCAGCAGGGAAATGTGTTTTTAAGAAAAGGAGAACTCAAAAACATAAATTCACAGACACAATACTTACAAATGTTATATGAAGATGACACAATGGTAAGTTACTGTCCATCATTCATTACACATTTTGTAATAGTTTGTGATAGGCAAGAAGCATTTATGTGTGTGCAACATTTATATTTGTATTACCAAGCCTTCCCCTCAAGTTATGAGGGGGGTAGGTAACCAGGAAACAGTCCTTCTGGAAACCGACCATGTAGATGTGTGTATTTCAAAACACGAAAACACCAGCTCTCTCTCACTGCTTCTGTATTTCATTTTTTTCCTATTTTGGAAGCAGCAGACTCACTTCAGAGCAAGGGGAAATAAGTACTTCATCTGGGTCAGTGACCCACTTGAGTTGACACAAAGACATATTGTCAGTCATCTGCTCCTGCTGTCTCCATTAGAAAATCACGCTCCTGCATTTTTTGTATCTTATTTACGTTTTTTTTAATTCACTTGTATTTATATTTTGCTTTAATACATGCACCCTCTCATGTCTAAATCCTCAGTGTGGACACAGGGAAGGGAGTAGCAGCTTGATCCAGTCCATCTCATCACAGCAGTCAGACTCTTCCATACAGAAAAAAAGGAGTCTATTGGCAAATTCTCTCTTCCATGCCACAGCCAACAAGTGCAACTGCAAATGCCAGTGTGTCCTCTACCCCAATACACACGGTTCTGGTTAGTAACATCATGGAACAAAATAAAGTGGCAAAAACAGTGTCACCATCAATACTGGCAGCACAAAATGAAGCATGCCAGAACAATGCAGGCCACATGACATGCAGGGAGCAAACAACGTCCACCGGATGGAAACACTGAACTAGAACCCCAGTGGCCAGAAGCACAAGCCAGCATGTAACATCCCTGGTCCTGTGTGTTGTGTGTGTTGCTGAGGACGTGCTGACTTGTGCTCCTCACCCCTTGCATTATACACAGCCATCCACATAGTGGCCATGTTCCACCTGTCCTCCAGTGGTTACCCCGGTGCACTGTCTCCATCGCTCAGCATTCTGGTGGATGCCTGTGCCATTAAATTAACATGGTAGGTGTCCAGTGGCCTGCTTCCCCCAGTGGTGGTTGCACCCTGCTCTGTTCCATCTCCCTGCACCCCTGTGCTGTTTCTGTGCACAGGTGCCTTCTGCTGTGTTTTCCAGAGAAGTGACTCCATGCAGTGGACGTTGTTTGCTCCCTGATGTCATGTGGCCTGCATTGTTCTGGCACGCTTCATTTTGTGCTGCCAATATTGATGGTGACACTGTTTTTGCCACTTTATTTTTGTCCACTTTATTTTGTTCCGCGATGTTACTGACCGGAACCATACACACTGCTCCTGCATGTCAACAAAATTTGTGAGGGGGGGTGAGGGACTGTGTGAGCTCAGTTATCAATTCCATAACATACTAAATACATGATTGTGATTGATTATTTGAATATAAATAACAGTTAACATTACTTTGTTACATAATGAGCTCATTTATTGAAATATATAATAAATGTAAAACAATGTATATGAATAAAATATATTGTCTGGTACTCATTTATCTTTTTCTTTGAATTCAGGAAACAAAAAGAATGTTATAGAAGAACTGTTTGATTCTGAAACCATTCATCTCAGGTTAGGAGACCATCATCAATCAATTAATCAATCAATTTTATTTATAAAAAGGCACCTTTCTAAAACCAAGGCGCCTGTACAATAAAATACATAAAATAAAATAAATTATTATAAACAACATATACATTCCAACAAAAAACAATATAAAAACCACATAACGAATAGCCACATCAATCAGTAAAAGCCAGGTTAAAAAGATAAGTTTTTAAAGCAATTTTAAAACTCTGAACGGTTGGCAATCTCATACCCAATGAGGTAGAGAGTTCCACAGGGACTTAGCAACAAAACTAAATGCCCTTGCTCCCGATGTCTGCAAACGTACCCTGGGAACCTCTAGCAATCCCTCATCGGTGGATCGGAGAGGATGGGAGGGACAGTAGGGACGAAGGAGATATTTCAGGTAACTCTGTCCCTGGCCATGTAGGGCCTTATAGGTTAACAAAGCAACCTTAGAGGTGATCCGCCACTTAATCAGCAGCAAGTGCAGACCACGGAGCACAGGCGTCATATGACTGGCTCTTGAAACACCAGTCAATGGTCTGGCAGCCGCATTCTGCACCGGCTGCAAGTGACGGATATCAACCCCTGACAGCCCTAGGTAAAGGGCATTGCAGTAGTCAAGGCGGGAGGTAACGAAGGCGTGAACCAACATTGGAAGATCATCGGGAGGAACCAGATGTTTCACCCGGGCAATTTTTCTCAGATGGTAAAAAGAAGTTTTAACAACTGCTGACACCTGTAATTTCAAGGTCAGACAGTCATCAAACATAATGCCCAGGTTCTGTACATGGTCTGAGGTGACTAGTTGGACACCTCCAAGCCACAAGCCCGAAGGTGAACCTGCTAGCACACCTGCCTCACAACGACCTGGGTTCACAACCAACACCTCAGTTTTATCAGGGTTCAACCTCAGCCAACTCATATTCACCCAGGCCTGGATTTCAGTCAGACAGCTGTTGAGCACCGAGACAGCATAATCTTGTTCGGGGACGAAAGACATGTATAGCTGCGTATCATCTGCATAGCAGTGAAAACTCAAGCCATACCATCTAATAATCGCTCCTAATGGCAGCATATACTCTACAAATAACATGGGTGCCAAAATGGATCCCTGCAGAACCCCACAGGGCAGGGAGAATGGAGCTGAGGTACAAACCCCAGACACCACTCTCTGAGTCCTACCCATGAGGTAAGATTGAAACCATCTGAGGACAGTCCCCGACAGATAAGACAAAAGGCCTCTCACACAGTTTGCAAAGGGTGCCAACAGAAGACATAGACACATGTTTCATCCTACCAGGACTCATCAGTATGCCTCGTCTGTTTGACACCCCAGTGGAATGGACCAGCTACCCTAAGACAGTGTGCCTTGGATATGTTGTGGTGAACCCGTTAAAATAAAAAAACTATTTAAAAGACAAAGAACCTCTGTGCGCAAACACTGAGGGCAAGGGTTACCCCAAAGGGCATTTGTCTGGGAAGCCAAGTTTCAAGAAAATCTTCTGTTGGCACCTCTTGCAAACTGTGTGAGAGGCCTTCGCACCATGCACCTGCTTAAAGTTGACCAGCATAACATTCTGTGGTGATTTGCATATGCAGCCCATGATGCTTTGCATTGTGTGGGCATGTGTGATTTTGTATTTTCTTGAAACTTGGCTTCCCAGTCAAATGCCCTTAGGGGTAACCCTCGCCTCAGTGTTTGCGCACAGAGGTTCTTTGTCTTTTAAATAATTTTTTATTTTAATGGGTTCACCACAACATATCCAAGACACACTGTCTTAGGGTAGCTGGTCCATTCCACTGGGGTGTCAAACAGATGAGGCATACTGATGAGTCTTGGTAGGATGAAACATCGTGTCTATGTCTTCTTTTAGCACCCTTTGCAAACTGTGTGAGAGGCCTTTCGGCACCATGCAATTCTGCTTAAAGTTGGACCAGCATAACATTCTGTGGTGATTTGAATATGCAGCCCATGATGCTTTGCATTGTGTAGGCATGTGTGATTTTGTATTTTCTTGAAACTTGGCTTCCCAGCCAAATGCCCTTTGGGGTAACCCTTGCCTCAGTGTTTGCGCACAGAGGTTCTTTGTCTTTTAAGTCATTTTTTTATTTTAATGGGTTCACCACAACATATCCAAAACACACTGTCTTAGGGTAGCTGGTCCATTCCACTGGGGTGTCAAACAGACGAGGCATACTGATGAGTCCTGGTAGGATGAAACACGTGTCTATGTCTTCTGTTGGCACCCTTTGCAAACTGTGTGAGAGACCTTCCGGCACCATGCAATTCTGCTTAAAGTTGGACCAGCATAACATTCTGTGGTGATCTGCATATGCAGCCCATGATGCTTTGCATTGTGTGGGCATGTGTGATTTTGTATTTTCTTAAATACAATAGAACTACATGGTGGGGTTCAGAATCCCAAGAACTCCTGATCTTCCTCATCATCAGAGTTAAACAGGAGATGTAGCTGTAGCTCCGATAGTGGGATGTCATCATAAATATGTTCCAGCTCAGGTACCTGGATCTCCTCCTCTTGGGGTGTATTTTCAGCAGGGGTACCTATGTAAAAGATCACAAAGGATTTTTTCACATGTATAAGCTGGTTGACTGACATTGTTTAATGCAGTGGTTGACTTGTGGCATGTGTTACCCGGCTATACCTGGCAGCTGATTGGAATGATCAGCTTCTGCCGGGACTAAAGGCAGATGTCTAAGCAGGTTGTGCATGTTCTTGTACATTGCTACAACTCTAGCCTGTCTATCAATGCATGTTATGTGAGTCTGCATCATCCATCCCCCTGAACACAGTGACTACATGAGGCTGTGTTTCGATGGGCATGAAATGAAGGCTGACCCCGTCAACCCCCCCTCCCCCAAAAAATTTGCAAACTTGTTTGGTGTACAAACCCACCAATGCGAATCCTTGAAAATTTGGCGTGTGAACTTCTATTGTACCAAAAACATAGTACATATTCCATGGCTCATCCAGAGTATGTCACAGACCGGTGTTTGCTGCATTATGTCATATTCTCCACCCTGTTTGAAAATCAATCCCATTGTAATACACATGGAAAAAGAATGTATCAGTTATAAGATATAAACGTTTTATCTGAGCATTAAAGTTAATTCTTGTTCAGTTTATGTGTTTTTTCTTATTTTGGAAAGCCAAATAAATATCACAGATGCAACATTTTATTACATTTTTTTCAAACTCAAATGGTGTTGTGACAATCATTACTGCATGCAAATTTAGAGTATCTAACATTTTTAAACACAGTTACAACAATAAACTAACACTGTAAAAGAAAGCAGCACAGCATCAAGTTACTAGATTGTGCAACACAGTCATATAAAAGGTAAATTGTATTTCTGCATAGTGCCACAAATGAAATATACTATATCACTAAACTTTAGAATTTAGATTGGAATATGAAACACATCATGAAAACATTCATATAGTGCACTGGAGTATGTTTCTCTTATTCCTTTCAGACAGCATGATGGTATTACTCGAACATGCTTTCCTAGATTTCCTTGGGCCCGTAACATAAATTGTCTATATGCAGCCAATCAGTAAGTCATATGGAAGAGAAAGGATTGCCATACTGTTTCAAAGATTATACATACGTTGGATGAAAAATGCAGACTTTTGTTTCTCAGCAATGAATGCTCCCCATTATTAAATTTATTTTTTTCGTCTACTGCCAGCTGCTTTAGACCATCACAGTTCCCCCATACTCCATCACCCACCATACCTGTGGCTTATTTCATTTATGTCAAGGAATGCTCCATAGATTGCCAACTTTGGCAGGGTCTGTTGGTGGGCCCTTAAAGCAGCAGTGCATAAATGCGGCGATAATCTTGACCTATACTTTTTATGCTATTTTATATTGCTCCTTATCTACTGACTTGTATGGTGCACTTCTTTCTCCATTTCAGTCTGCTTTTGTACTTTTTTTCACATTTGAAATAACAGAAGAAGCATGCCTTTTAATATGCCTCGGACCAGGTTTTCATCAGTATTCTCAGCTGTTTTTGAACACCTATTGTTCTATAAGGTCATAGAGCACTGCCTGATGCATTGTGGTTCATTTCAGTCACAACAGAAGTGATTTTAAACAATTGCTGTACAGAAACAGCTGAGAATACTGATTAAAACCTGGTCCGAGCCCTAATAAAAGGAGTACTCTTTTTATTATTTCAGATGTGAAAAAAAAATATTAGTACAGGCTCAAATTATGGAAAGAAGGGTATCTTACAAGTCAGTATATAAGGGGAAATCTAAAATAGCATAAAAATATAGGTCAAAATATTCACCACATTCAGCACTGCTGCTTTAAATCCACCTTCCTGTGCCCTTGTTCTGATCCATGATTCCTATTCAGATTAGACTGTGTGGGGTCTGCAGTGCAGCATGGTGTGGAGACTGGACATGTGCACATTTAAGGGTGGGGATTTAAGTCTCCTGCCAGTGAGTGTCCCCCACCTGGAACTATGGCACAGCCTGCATCACCACACATGGACGACTAGGTGACGGTGTTGCACCAGCACTATCTGCCCTCCCTGCCAAGAGGTGGAGAGCATCCCACAGGATGCTCAATCCTCACCCCCCCACCTGCCTGAACTCAGGTGGAATAGGGTCATTCGTGGCACAGAGCCATTGACTTGTCAACAGGTGAGGCATGGTCTATGTCCTCCACCCTACCAGAACATCTTATTGCTTCTGTACTGTTAATGTGTCCTTTCCAACTACCACTAATTTACGCTGGTATTAGAGATGTAGTGAGTATGCAAGTATTATTTTTGCCTTTTGTTTCACTTTATCCCAGACAGCATAAAAAAAAATACTTCCATGTATTTCATACTTTCTATAAAATACCTTCATACCTGCTCCAGACAGGATACATAAGAGATCTACCATGTGTCTGATGTTAAGCAAAGCCACATTAAGAGTTTCCTGATAGAAATGCTGATTACTAATGACACAGTCTACCTCATGTATCCTATGCTAAAATGGTCGGTATCTCTTTACAGCATATAGTATATTTTCTTCAAGAGTTGGCAAATTGTTGCAATTTTGACACTGACTCCATGTGGTTGTGTTCAGCTGAACATGGTGGTCCTGCATTACTGCTTCCTCTTCAGATTCTATACTCTCATTATCCTCAAATCTTGCAAATTCATCATCAGACATTTCTGGTTCAGAAGCATATCCTTGCACTTTAATTTGTGGTAACAATCCCGTAAAGTTTGATGACAATAATACTCCTGTATTTATACTTTCATCTGCTTCTATTTATGAAGCATCTGAAACTGTATCATTCTCCATACGTTCCATATCTGAAACATGGAAACATATATTGAGGTAATAACATATGTAGGGGATATATAATGGGTAGAACTTAAGATAATATGATTTTACTTATTTTCTTTTCAATTTATCAAATAAAACTTTGTAAATTGTATGTTTGTATTGCATACTTAACAAAAAACAATAACAAATGTCAGAGGGGTGATACTTCTAAATTAATTCATGCCCAGTTTTCAATTTGAGGCACAGAGTGCATTCAAGTGCTTTCAACCCCATGGATAAGTGCAGTGCTCTGTTGGGCATTACAGCACCCACCATAGTGTGTTATTGCACTTACTTAATGATTGTCAGTCTTTAAAAAAAAGGAAAAATAAAGGAAGTAAAATAGTGTATGAGCATATGATCATACATATTAAAATATGTCTACATTTCCCTGGATCACCACTGGATCCACTGTTGTAAAGATACCTCATGCGGCACCACACCCAACTCAGATGTTCCATAGAAGAGGTATGCCTGTTGTCCCACAATATCCTCTGCTGGCTCTTAAGGGAAAGTGATGGAAATTAATATTACATGTACAGCGGTGATAATAAGCAACAGAATTTGAGCAAGGGTTATGTAAATGCTAATCATCGCTGGGAAGCATAATATGTCACAAGACATATAAAATTGTAACATACCATAAGGCGATGATGGTGCTGATCCACACAGCATGGATGTCATTTGTGTATCTTTATGGTGCTGCCAAGCTATTTCCTAATGATGAGCTAAGCGATGTACTTAAGAAATAAGGCTCTCCGGGGAGTTGGTGGTACTAGGTTTACCCCACAGTCAGGGTCGTAGTGAGGCAGGAGGTTAAGCTGAGTGCCTTCAGCCCCCCCAACCATGGGATAAACCTAGTACCATCAACATTCCTGGAGTACCATATTTCTTATATAAAATGGGCCCATAGGTAGCTTTTAAAAAATAAACACTCTAAAAGTTTTCAAAGCCTCACAAAAAAATGTAATGTTGCTAAGTAATGAAGTAATGCAAAATAGTCCCTCCACAGATGTTTTTCACCTGTCAGTCATCTTTTTTCTTCACACTTAATACATTGTGTGATTGTTTGCCATTGACTAGAATAATTCAAAGCTCTGCATTATTTCAGTAGTAGAATGCTCCCCCCTCCACACACACATACACACACACACACACGGAATGATAACATGGAATACATGAATTCAAAACTCTTCAGAGGTCCACAGGAATATATACACACACACCTGAGATAGAGTCAGAACCATCTCAATTTTATCCGTTACCAGGTGAAGAGAAAGGGATTCTCTGGCAAACTGGTAGGGGTATAGAATAATGCATGGGGAAGTGTGTATTACAAGGATTTTATGCACAACTAAGGTGTGCGATGCCCCATAAACCCCAAGCGCAAAGCTCGAGGGGTTTATCAAGGCATCGCACATTGAGGGTGTGCATAAAATGCAAGATGATACACACTTCCCCATGTTTTGTTTTTTATAACTGGTTCCTTTGAGTTTTGATTTTTTTTTTTATTTTAGAATTTTTGCAAAAGGTGCTTAACCAAATTTTGTTATACATGGGTGATTATACACATGTGTGTATAATCAAACTCCATTATGAATGGGTGATTATACACATATGCGCATAATCAAACTCCATTATGTACATATGTGTATAATCACCCCGTATAACAGAGTTTGACAGCTTCTGCCCACAGTTGATGATCATCACTAATCAGTTATTATGATGAGGATTCTTCGTGATCATCAAAGAGACAACAGAAATGGACACTGTGAATAGTAACTAAGGACAAACGTCATGGCACTCACCATCATACAATAATGCAAGTAGGCACAAATGAAAAGTCCTGTATTTCAGTTCATAGAAGAACAATTTATTTGTTTATTCATAGCACCACAAAGATCAAAAAAGACCCAACAGGGTCTGGAGGACAAGAAAACTTCTGACATTTCACCTGCAAATGAGGCTTTCTCAAAGATACTGCCTCCTAGTGTTCATCATTATAGCACCATATAGATCACATAATTGATTTAAAAGCACCTTAATGTGACATCACAAATAACAATACACAAGTGCACAACCATGTAAATAAACCAGTAAAGTGCAATAGTGCAAAATTGTGCTTTAAATACATTTTGAACAATAGGCAAATATAGAACTGGAGGGCTGTATCTGAAGAAGTGACAACTAAATGGATGCAGCTAACTGTAAAAAAATCAAAGAAAGATCAGATTGAATTGAAGAAGAAACTGCGTGATCAGGAAGTGAAGCTTGAGGTTTTTGCAGCACACTCCAGTTTTAACAAGTTTAAAGGAGACCTTCAAAAGCAACTGAACTTTCAAGAAAATAAAATCATTGCAACAAAGAAAAGGAAGTTTAAGCATGACAAGGGGGATTATTTAAAAGGGAAAATTTTTTCCTGACCCAAAAACAAAAATAAGCAGAGCTGGAGGAGCCCAAAAGGTAAAGGTTTTGCGAAGAAATCAATACTCAAGCATGCAGTACCAGTGAACACTAACGGAGAAAGCTCTGCAGCAAGTGCCACCTATGCTTCGGATACAAGTTACAACAGTGACTCTGACAATTCAGAGTTTTTATTTTTTAGACAAAGGGTCAGGATAAATAACCAGGAAAGGGAAAAGGAAGGCAGACACTTGCTGCATGATGACAAACAAGACAAGACCACAGGAGGACATGTAGAACAGGGAGGTCAACAGAAAAGACGTTATCAGCAGATCTTGTAATTGAAAATTGTACTGGACTTGAAAGTGCTGTGTGTAAGAATAATATTATTAATTTGTCTAACTATACCCTAACACCAGCAGAAGAAAGGGTTCTAGACAAGGGTTTTTCTTCTGTGCCAACAACTGATATAGATTTCTTCCAGCTAACTACTGATCCATATCGTTCGTGTAGAGTCATAAATTTAAGGTGTTTTTACAGTAATGAAAGCATCATTGGATGTCTTGTTTTGAATTCTGGGAAAATTAACTAATGGTTTTTACATGTCCTAGGAAAGCTAGAGATATACATGTCCAGATCATTGATTTGAAGAGGAATTCAACTGAAGTGGTGGATAGTTTCAATTATTTGTGGGTTACCTTAAATTCTTTATTTTCTTTCAATCTTCAAGTGAACAAAATAATTAAAGAAATACATCAGAGATTAGGAATGCTCTTTAGGATTAAATCTTTTCTTATCCCTGAATCTCGTAGGCTTCTTGGCCACAGTTTTTTGCTAAGTGCACTTGACTATGGTCTGATGATCTATTCAGGAACTAGTGATAAAATGCTACAGAAACTTCAGGTAACCTACCATAGTATATTGCAATTCATTACAGGTCTCCCAATGAGAGCCCACCATTGTGTATTGATAAGGGAACTAATTGTCCTTTTTTCAGACAGGATAAAAAATAAAGTTAGGAGTTTTTGTGTTTAAGGGAATATGGCGTCTACTCCCTTTGGTTATCCAAGATCTTTTTCCTACCCAACAAAGTCATCTAGGAACAAGGTCCCAATCCAAAGGTTTATTCAGAGTCCCTCTCTATAAAAAGTAATTTGGTCAGAGGTCAGTCCTGTTTAGAGCTATTATATTTTTAAACAGCATTCCATCTGCAGTCACCAACATTAGGACAGTCTGGCTGTTTAAGAATAAGCTTGTTCAATGGCTGAATACCTTTTCTGATTGTAACTGTTATTGTTAACACAACATTGCTACTTGGATGTTTATTTTATTATGTATGTCTAATATTTAATCTAGTATGTCCTCAGTGTTCTAGTTTTATGTTTTACTTGTCATTTGTGAAAACGGGCAATTTTCTCATCTCGCTAACAAGCATATAAAAAAAAAAATAAATGAAATGTTATGTAGAGAATGTTACTGAGAATACAGCAGAAAATTTAAATGAATCTTTTATGAGCATCATTCCAACACAAGACATTTTAGAAGCCTTAGCTGAAGTAGAAAGTAGTGATGTGAATGTTGCCCCAAGCACTAGTTCTGAGAGACAGAAACCTAGCATCCCCCCCACCCCCACCCAGCCACCGGTTGTGACTACTTTTTTGAAACTGTGTGAAAAGGACATTAATGAGCTAAAAATAGCAGAATTTGAACCCAGGTTTTGTAATGTTACTACACAGGAAAGTGAGGCTATTGTTTCACTGAAGAACAATAAGCAAATAATTAAAAAAGCAGATAAGGGGGAAGTGTGATTGTACAAAACACTAGTGACTATATAAAAGAAGTAGAGACACAACTTTCACAGTCTGAATTCTATATGCCTATAGATAAGGACCCAATCCCTGACTTAAAGAAAAAGGTGGATGAGTTTATATTTTGGGCATATAATGAAGGCCTAATCAGTAGCAGAAAGTTTCTCATCACTGAACATCCTCTGACAGCCCAATTTTATACTCTCACCAAAGTCTTTAAAATCCTTAAGAATCCCTCTGGCAGGCCTATCATCTCAGGAACTGGTACAGTGACAGTACCCTTTGTGAAATTTATAGATGATCATATTAGAGATCTTGTAACTCAGCTACCATCGTATTTAAGAGATGCGGGTGATATCCTGGACAAGCTGAGATTAATTAAATTAAATGGAGATGAGCTGCAGGCGGCCCTAGGTATTGAATAACTCTACTCAAATATTCTGCATGATGATGGCTTGAGAGCAGTCAGATACTATCTGGATAAAAGGGCATATGGATCTAGGCTTGATACTGAGGTACTGATAGACATGACTATGTTTGTCTTATTGGGCAATTTTTTCAGTTTTGGTAAAAGGTTTTTTCATCAGATAAAAAGGACAGCCATGGGTGCCAGTTTGGCACCTAATTATGCTCATTTATATCTTGGACATTGGGATGAATGTGCAATTTGGGACAAAAAAGGTAACGCAAACTGGCAAAACATTTTGATCTGGCAGCACTTTATTGATGATATTTTCATGGTGAGTTGAGGCTAATGAACTGCTGTTATTTATTGATTACCTCCATAGAACAAACAATAATTGACATTTCACGAGTAATATCAGTAAGAATGAAGCAGCATTTTTAGACTTGATAATAAGGGCAGAAGAAGATGGCACTGTAGGTACATAAACGTACAGAAAATCTACAGACAGGAATATTGTGTTATTAGCTAGCAGCTGCCACCCTCACCACGCCATGGAGAATATCCTGAAAAGCCAGTTTCTGAGAGTGAAATGTAATTGTGGTGATCCTGCTGAAATGAAGCTAGAATTTGATGATTTAGATAGCTGGTTTTTGGCAAGGGGCTATGCAGGGTCCACAATACAAAGTGCAAGATCAGTGGCAGAACAGACAGAGAGAGATTTCACTCTTAACAAAAAAAGGTAAGGCAGGTAGAGAATGGTGATGCAGATTACCAGATCAATTTTGTTAGCACCTACTGTATTAGGTAGTACAAAGAAAAAGACATAATACAAAAGCATTGGTATGTATTAGATGCAGATCCACATCTAACAGAGAAAGCTAAAAAGCCATCCAGGGTGGTGTATAGAAGAGCAAACAACCTTAAGGATGTACTAGTATATTTAGCTTATACTAAGGAGAAAGCTAGGTACCTGAACTGGTTACCCCCACCCCCAAAGGGCTGTAAGAAGTGTGGGCATTGCAAATAGTGTTCAGTGGTGAGAGAGAGTATGGGATGTTTAAATGTCCAGATGACAACAAATGTATAAAAGTTTTAGTCTCATCACCTGTGACACCACTTACAGTACGTTGTTTATCAACTTCCAAATGCGGGGCATTCTACATAGGAAAACGAAAAGGAAGTTTAAGGAAAGAGTGGGGTAGCATATAAGGGCAGTGTTAAACCATAATATGGAATACGTATGGACAGTACACATGATAAATGCTAAAAGGGCAGAAGAGCATGAATTAATGTTTACAGGGATTGAGCAGGTAACATTGGGCCCTAGGGGTGGTGATAGAGATGGTTTATTAGGGAAAAAAGAGATGTACTGGATTTATACTTTGAATACATATAAAGGTAGAGGACTGAATGAGCAGATTGAAATGAAGCCATTTTAAAGGATATGCATTAATAAACCATTTTTTCTGTTCTTTTTCAGATTTAGGATGAGAGAAAATGAGCAAGCCCCCCTTTTTTTAGTTGTCAGTTTTCTCCACCTTCTTGTTCATACTTTCCCTTTTCTTAGTAATGACTGCTTACTGTAAGTATAATTGCTACAGAAGGGTTATGGCAACACATAGTCTTTAACTATAGTTAAAATGTATGCATCTGATTTGACTGTTACCTAGTTGACCAGTTCTAAAACTATGTAAAGGGAACCCCCCCCTTACCTACAGTAATATGTATGCCTATGGTTGACTGGTCCCCCCTCCCCCCAGCCATATTTGTCTAAACAGATGGGCCCAGATATTCAGACTGCGCCAGGCTGTGGCACAAGCTTGGGCGCAGCTCAACTTGGCTGCACAGGGGTGTGACCTGGATAATATTCAAAGGAGCTGCTCCATGGCTCAGCAGCTTTGAATATCGCACCCTGGCCACCCCCACTGTGCATGATGCAGTGGCACTGCGCCAGTGCAAGTGGCCAGATTGGAGCATGGAGATGCGCTAGCGCAAGTGCCATTGCTCCATTCACAGCACCCGCAATATTCAAAAGGTGACATGCAAATGGGGCCATAATTTATACAAGACACATATGGGTCCATTTGCTTGTCATTATGACCCCATTTGCATCCCATTTGCATGCAGGTGCGCCGATCCCCGACAACTTGTGCCTGGTGCCCTGCCAGGCAGCAGCCATCGGGGACCGATGCCACCTGCAGCCCGATCGTGGGCATTTTTTTAAATATAAAGTCCTTGTCCAATATCCCTGGTGGTCCAGTGGACCACTATGTGCCCGATCACAGGCATCTGTTATAATAAACCCCCCCCCGTCCAATATCCCTGGTGGTCCAGTGGACCGAATGCTCCCCGATCGCGGGCATCTGTCCAAAAATAGAAGACTCCTATATCCCTGGTGGTCCAGTGGACCTCTCTGTGCCCGATCACAGGCATTTGTATAATAAAATGAGAATTATTGCAATATCCCTGGTGGTCCAGTGGACCGCTGTTCGCCCGATCACGGGCATCTGTATAATAAAATGAGAGTTATTCCACTGTCCCTGGTGGTCCAGTGGACCACTTTCTGCCTGATCACGGGCATCTGTACCCAAAGAAAGGACCAATATCCCTGGTGGTCTAGTGGTACCCCCCTCCACCCGCCCACTGAGCCCCACCACCCTGCTCCCCCTGTCAGTCTGTGGGCGGTAGCATTCACCGCGCTGCCGCCCACCACCCACCGACTGACAGCTCAGTAGGGCTGCATGCCCATTGTTCTACAGCGTGAGCCAATGGTTGTGCAGCCTATATTGTACTATTACATTCCAGATATGTGAATGAATCACATATCTGGAATGTGTACAGTATGGGCTGCACGTCCATTGGCTCATGCTGTGAACCAATGGGCGTGCAGCCCTACCAAGCTGTCAGTGGGCTGGCAGTGGGGTGGCAGGCTGGTGGGGAGGAGGGTACCATTAGACCACCAGGGATATTGGTCCTTTCTTTGGGTACAGATGCCCACGATCGGGCAGAAAGAGGTCCACTGGACCACCAGGGATAGTGGAATAACTCTCATTTTATTATACAGATGCCCGCGATCAGGTGAACAGCGGTCCACTGGACCATCAGGGATATTGCAATAATTCTCATTTTATTATACAAATGCCCACGATCGGGCGAACAGCGGCCCACTGGACCACCAGAGATATTGCAATAATTCTCATTTTATTATACAAATGCCCGCGATCGGGCTTAACATCAGTCCACTGGACCACCAGGGATATTGCAATAATTTTATTTTATTATACAAATGCCCGACGATGCATTAGGAGGCCAATGAGGCCGCATGCAGGTGGCAGTTGCCGTGTTGTGCCCTGCAATGCGGCAGCTCACCTGTGGGTGGCCATCAGTTGTTCCTTTTTTGCTTAACTTTGTGCTGGCGCAGGTAGGGGTTGCGATGCATGGCTCTGCACATCCCGGCTGAATATCGGGCTGTGCAGGTCACGCCCCTACCTGTGCCTGCATACATACTGATGTGCTCGGCATCGGGGTTTGTGCCACGCACTTTTCCCTTTTGAATATCGCACCGGGGTGAATCAGTGGGTGGCGCATAGCGCAACACTGTTGCACCATGAGCAACCCTTTTGAATATCTGGGCCATGGTTTCTTGATGCACACCTACCATGTTTTTGTGTAAATTTATTACAAAATGTGGAATAAGGAGTTGTTTCCATACTCTTAGTGATATAAATGAGATGATCAATCTCTTAAAGTAGTATGTTAATATGTACACTTTAATTCTGAACCTCTCCACTTTTTTGCTCCTTCTATTGGTTCTCTAAGTCAGAAAATAAGTAAATATATAAGGAGTTAGTGATACTATATGCTATGGAATATCTGGTCTTTGAACCTTTAGTACTGAGAGCAATTTTTAATACTGTTTCTATGTTTATTTGTTGTTCAAAATGTATTTTAAGCACAATTTAGTACTATTGCACTTTACTAGTTTATTCATACTGTTGTGCACATTTGTATTGTTATTTAATTGTGATGTCACATTAAGGTGCTTTTAAATCAATCATGTGATCTATATGGTGCTATAAGGATGAACACTAGGAGGCAGTATCTTTGAGAAAGCCTCATTTGCAGGTGAAACGTCAGGAGTTTTTTTGTCCTCCAGACCCTGTTGGTTTTTTTTTGAACTTTGTGGTGCTGTGGATAAACAAAGAAATTGGTGCCGGCCCAGTGGTGCTGAGGGTTGAGGTGCTGGACACCATACTTCGCGCCACACCAGTGACCCAAGTTCGGGAGCAAGCCCGGGTCAGTGGGGATTGAAAAGGATCAAGCATCCTATTGACTGCTCTCCTTTCCCAGAGAGGGGGGTTTCCACAAGCCGGTGCACTGACGACCTCTGGCAGTGGCTGGAGGCACTACAGTGCATGGCAACAAAATGCAGGGGACTGGAGCTGTGGCAGACGTCCTTCGGGTGTGCACAGGAGTGTGCACACACTGAGCTGGGTGTCGTTGCATGTCCAAGCTCCGGGAGAAAACTACAAAAAATTCCCCTATCGGTTGGTGAGGCGACGGCTACCATCGGTAGAACAAGGCCACACATTCAATGTCGGCCATACCTCCCCTTGGGGATTTTGGGGCCTCTTCAAGGGACCGGGAGAGCCTGAAATCCTGAAACTGATGAAGCTCATGGAGAATGGTTCAGGTGGGCAGTGGAGCCGAGGAGCTGTGAATGGGACCCCAAGAGATGCCCCGAAGGTAGGGAGTAAAATAAAGTCACAATAAAAAAAAAAAAAAAGAAACACATTGTTCTTCTACGAACTAAAATACAGGACTCTTCATTTGTGCCTACTTGCATTATTGTATGATGGTGAGTGACATGACTTTTTGTTCTTAGCTGATAGCCATCGTCATAGAGCACCACGCTCTACCCTAGTACGGCTCTTCTTGTAGTGTCTTAACTCTGAATAGTACTTGAGTTTTTACATTTTTGTATGTGTGTAGGCAGGTGCTCTTGAGTGAAAATAACATTACATGATTTACTTATTTTAATTGACTTTTATTTTTAAGACCTAGTTGAAATTTTTCATATGTGAGTAAAGACTGCAGGCGTGTTTGTAATGGAAATTAGAAAGTAAGTGTCTTACGAATTCTGCGAGTTGCCCTGGTTGGTAGGGACACATTTTCTAAGCAATAAGGTATGTCTGAGGGTTATGTTAATGGCCAGTTAATCACACCCTGGGGGTGTAATGTGGCACGAAGCAAAGCTGAGTGACACATGCCCCCATGGTGTGATTAACTGGCCATTAACATAATCTCAGACATACCTTAGTGCTTTTATAGTAATGGGATAACACTATTCTATGCCTAACTTCCTGTAATGTTGATTATTTTTGCTTTTTCTGGTTGAAAAGTAGTGAAATAGTTCCTCCACTGTTGAGGGATAGGCAGTGCAGTGCATGAGTTGATAGTTACTGTGGAAAGGGTAACCTGGTATCATTGTGGTAAAAAGACGGTTTTAAATTAAATGGGAAAAAAAAAAAAGCAAACAGCATTGTCTCCTCATCTGCAGCAGTAGCTCCATCCTTACGTAAAACTCTTCATCATCCCTATGCAACCTGTATGAGGAGAGGAGGAGCAGCAGCACTGGTACTGGTGCTGGTGTGGACCCTGGTGGCTGGAGATGTCATGTGCAGCTGTTCCTCATTCATGCAGTGTTGTGCGAGGAGACGGTACACAGAGTTAGGAGGGAATCAGTCAGTCATGAATGAGGGAGGGCTGTGGTAGAGGTGAGTCAGCGGTAACTAATCGCTCTTTGACTAACAAAACACAGCCCCCCCAAGTCAAAGACCTGCCAGCAAAACCCTTTAGTAGTGAGGACAAAAAAAATCAGTGCAGGTAAGAGGGAAGTGAACATGTGATTATGCAGAGAGTTACTTGTATGACCTGCCATTCAAGCTTTGAGTGTTTTTTTTTTTTTTAATTATGCAACTAAAGTGGCTTTGTCTTGTAAATTCAATTGGAGTTTTTTCCTTGCGAACTGGTACTGTGCTCCTATGGAAGCAAATTCAATTTGGGGCAGGTAGTCCATTTTGGAATTCTGTTTAGAATTCCAATTCAGACTTTGGCTCAATTTTAATTATAGCAATACTCGAGTGAAGGGGCTATGGAAGTACATTTCTACAAGATTAACGTAAGGCTATTGCTGCTACAGTGGCCAATTGGGATGCAGAGATTACATCACCCTTACTACAACAGCCAGTACCGCAGGAAGGGTGGGGCGGGTGGTGCTCCCGCCCCGGGCACAAGCCTCCAAGGGGCTCATTTTTCCACTGAAGATCATGTTCTAATTCACTTGCACTGCTGCTTTAAATCTTTTTTTTTTTTTTAATTTTGGTTCTGTAATTACAAATGACTGTCAGCAGGGGTGCATCTGTGGACCAAGGACCAGCAAGTGGTGGTGGTGGTGGTGGGAGGGGGGGAGTCACATGGTTGCACAGTCTACTGCAGAAAATAATGATCATGTTGTGCTGAGAAAGAGGAACTGTGAGTGGGTCAGCGTGCCACCCATTAGTATAAAAGGTATGGGCGGAGCATTTGGCATTGAGTGAGAGGCGGTTTGTGTTGGAGACAGGGAGAGTGTGGAGCAAGTTGTTGAGTGTACTAGGGTAGAGTAGTAGACAGTCACAGAGACTAAAAAAAGTGAGAGAGTCAGAGAGGAGAGATGAGTCACGAGAGACAGAGAAGACAGAAGAGATCCTTGTCTTATATTTTTTTTCATCACTTGTGTAATGTAAGCATATGCAGAACACACACCACACGAAGTACTCCGTCTGTTGTTGTCTATGTAGACAAGACTGGTATTTGTCACTCATTAGTGATGGAGTGTCTAGTAAAAAGTGATGGCATTGCAGACAAACAAAAGAGCAGACCCAGCGAAGTGTTGAATAATTCCAAATTAATTTCTGAATCCAAATTGTGAGATGATGAGATGGGATCTATGTGGTGAGAGTGCAGTGGGGGAGGGGGATTGATAGTCTCACTCAGGAAGTCGGGAGGCAAAGATCTGCTTTCCTTGCCTTTGAATTATTGGGCCTGGGCAGGCCTGTCTTGGAGTCGGCTCTGCTGGCGGGTGGGCAGGTGGGCAGCGACTGTGTAGTTCACTTGAACTTCATGCACTGGACTGGGGACTGAGATGGGAGTGAAGATTTTGAAGCAGTTCCCTCAGCCTTGGCCTGACTGCCATGGCGTGGGCCACGGCACACCATCCCTTCTGTCAACCACGTTGTTAGATTTTCTTTTCTTTCCTCTTGACCCGCGTCCCTCCTGCACTACCATTCCATTGTCTTTTTTTTTTCCTTAGGTCCTCTCCTTCTGATTCTCCCTAGCAAAGTCCTTGTTCCATTCTCACCCTGCCACCCACACCTGTCTTGCTTAGAAAATGAGGCCTTGCCTAGTTGTCTTGGATGCCATTTGTGGGGATCTGTACAGTTTAGATCATAACATATTAACAGTTACATGTATGTGGATTGGCTTGGGCTTTGAAGGGGAACCAATGGGAATCAGGGAATGAGGGATTTGGAGTGGGGCTCCTGGATGCAGGGATGCTGACTGGAGCAGTTGGGCTAGCTCTGCTGTACTGGGGGGTGCTGTGCAGGGTTTTTACTGGGCAGAGGAAAGGGGCTGCAGTGCTAAGGCATACTGAAAACTGGTGTAGGCTAGGCAGAATATTTTTTCCCTAATGACACTTCTCATTGCACCATGGGGCCCCTACACCGTCTCTCACCAGGGCTAACTAAATGGGCCCTTGGGGGGGGGTCCTCAAGCTCAAGCACCCTATCATGCCCTCATGCCCTGTCGGGCCTTTTTTTTTTTTTTTTTATTTGACAGGGCCCCGCCTAGACACTACAACTTGGGGACACTACTACATAATGTATCCCATATCCATCCCACAGCAGGACCAACTGCAAGACAAGCTACCCCCTGCAACTGCCCCCCCCCACACAGGTCAGGAGAGGGCCAGGAAGCAGAAGATCCACAGCAGTGAACTGCTGCTACAGTGCTGTCCAGGGTCCCACAGTAAAACTTCTGGCAGAAAAGGAAAGCTCCCCAACTCACTAGGTCTGCTTGGCTTGCATCCATGAACATGACAGTTTTATTAATAATTTATAACACTGCATAGACTGAGTGTGTCACGTAAATCATGGATGTCAGTTGACCGCTTCTGGATCTTGACAGCTGACAGTTTCTGCAGCGTTAATAAATTACATATAAAATACTTGCCATGTGTTCGTGGTTGCTAACAGAGTATATGAGTTTGAGCTGGGGAAAGAGAGAGGAGGAGGACCAGAGAATTTTTGTATGCCAGAAGTTATACTGGGACCCTGGACAGCACCATAGCAGCAGTTCTGTGATGTGAATCTTACGCTTCCTGGCCCTCTCCCAACTTGGGGGATAGAGGCAGATGCAGGGGTGCTTTTCATGGGGTTCTTAGTGGGGGATTGGATACAGTCAGAACATTGTTTGGTGGGGGGATGCCACTGCAGAAAGAGTGGTCCTCTGGAGGGACGCTAGACTTGGGGCTGAATACCTCTCAACCTCTTGCCTCATGAATCAGGGACAAGACTTAAAATATCAGGGACAAAGACCCAAAATCTTAGACGCATGTTATAAATTGACACTATTCACTCAGAAAGCTGATGGAAAAAGGGGATTTGTGTTCATCTGCATTTTCTGAAGAAGAATAAGTCTGTAACTTTAAGGTTTTACATTATTTTGTGATTTTAACCCCCCCACCCCACTGTTCTCTACCATAAAAACAAATTTTATGTTGGGCAAATGCAAATTTTGTTGCAAAATCAAGGACAGTTTAGAGGCATGTGTGGTTGGTCTAGTTGCAGGGATTGTTCGGGTGCATGGCGCTTGTCTTGGTGTAGGGTGGTGGTTCAGCTATAGGGAAGGTAGGCAGCTAAGGTGAGTGTGGTGTTGTGGAGGTGTTCAAGCCACCATAGGATGGCTGGGGGCGGAGTCTGGTTATGGTCTAGAAGGGTGGTCAAGCAGCATTGAGTGCTGAAGATAGTCTAGCTGAAGGAAGGATGATCGGGGAGTGGAGGCTTTTCCTTCTGTTAGGTGGTGGTGATTCCACTACAGGGGTACTGGAGCCTGCTATCAGGGCTAAGTGAGTGGGCTCATGGGAATACATCCCCCTATGTGAGGATGGGTGGTTGCAGGTGGGGCATCTCAGAGGTACATGTGTCCAGCATTCGAGGACTGCAACTATGCTACTGAGGTGCCTGTATATGCCCCCATGAGCCACTCTCGATGGAACTGTTGGTCAGACAGTTGTCCACAACAATTGCAGCTGCACTGCACACTCTGATGACAGACAGCCAGCATCTTCGACTCCCACATCTTTGATTCTATGGGAGCAAAGTTTTCCCTAAAATCAGGGGTAGGGATCGTATAACAAAAGTATGTTTTTCCTTCAAGAAAAGCCCCAAAACTCACTTCAGAGCATGTAAACAACCTAGAGCTTCTGGTGGCCTTGCGGCCCCCAGACCACCGGCTGTCTTCTTGGGAGGGGGCGCAAAATTAGTCTCTTGCCCAGGGCACCAAAATGCCTTCCTACGGCTCGACAACAGCCATTGCTTGAGCCAAGTCTCTGCCAGTCAGGCTTTTTTCTTGGTGGTGATGGCGTCAGGCTTGTTAATAAAATAAAAAGATGTGAAAGTTGAAAAAACTGAAGGGCAAGGGAAGAAAGTACTGAGCTTCCATCAGTTCGGCTGTTGAGGATGAGAGCAAGCGAATGAGTGGTTGGGTGGAGATTGGGGCAGGAATTATTTTTTTTTATTCCCTTTAGATGGAACTGAAGGTGGTCAACTTAGGTGACTGCTATGTTAAATTCTGGGCTGAGGTACAGCTGTCATGATTGTTTTTTGGGCATTTTTGGGTAGTAATTGTACTTTTTCACTTTTGGCTAGTGAAACCAATGTAGCTGCCATTTGAGACAGCATAGCTCCAAGGGGGAGTGATACCTGACAGTGGATGAAAGTGTCTGTGCCTGAACTCATCTGTATCAGTGTGTTAGAAACTTCTAGCGTACGACTAATAACCACTCAGACCGCAGGAAAATGACAAGTCATTTCATAAACGTGGTTTAATACTGCTTAAAAATAGCTTTTCTTGTTATGATAGCAACAAGGCACAACCAGAGGTTATGTTAATATTCAGTTAATCACCCCTAATGGCATGAGGAACTCGGCTATGCCTTGTGCAACATTACACCCATAGAGGGTGATTAACAGACAATTAACATAGCCCCTGGTCATGCCTTATTGCTTAACTAAATGCATAAATAGTGAAATTCAAACAATACACAGGCACATCAACGTGATGGTTTGAGAACTGCAATGTCAAGTGTAGGAGTAAACAGGCATGGGTTACAGTAGGTGAGTTATCAGGAGGTTAGGCATTGCTGGAGGGGTATGTTAGTTACTGATGTACAGTCAGTATGTATTTATTTTCACTGATAGGCTCAGCAAAGGGTGATCCAAGTGTTGCAGCTGTAATTGAAAATAAAAAGAGGAAAGAAAAGAATTCAG
Source organism: Neoceratodus forsteri (assembly GCA_016271365.2). Classification (NCBI taxonomy): domain Eukaryota; kingdom Metazoa; phylum Chordata; order Ceratodontiformes; family Ceratodontidae; genus Neoceratodus; species Neoceratodus forsteri. Next base: position 1,126,522,298 of record CM028132.1, on the reverse strand, counting down.
AAACTACTGAAACTATATGGTGTAATTTTCACAATGATTAAACATTTTTTTTGCGGGGGGCTGTGGTATAAATAAAAGGTCGATTAATTTTGTTTTTTTTATTTCAACAGTTTCCCCACATTTGTCATTCACAGCACAACTTCCAAGCCAAAACCTGGTCTTTGGAAACTCCGTATCCAATGAATTTGACTTGTCACTTGTTTTCAACTACAGTGCTGTGACCATTTTCCGATATGCTGTATGAGGCTATGCTGTATCATTAATTGAAGCATCATCTCAGCATCATCGGAAAGCACTGCAAACACAATGAGTTCATACAGTATGTAGCACAACCACAATGAAAAGAATACAGTACAATTTGTGTGCTTCAAGGATGATTCAAGGATCACACACACACACACAGACCCTTGGTTTGAGCAGGTGAATCAGAAGTTAATTACAAGTTATGCCAGCACACAAAGTTAGGCACTAGACTTGTGATAATTTGTGTTAAGAATCTGTGATAAAAAAATTAGTCAAATCCATGATTACTGATTAGCTTACAGAGGTGTTCAAAATTGGCTGTCAAACACGTCTAACCATGCCATATGGTCCAATTGATCACTAGGGTTTGAGCGTATACTATACACTGAATTCTGCAATTTCTAAATGGAAAGTAAAACTTATGAAAGAAATACAGTTCAGTTTGTGAATTAGCTTAGTTTGTTGTATAATCTGGAACACGTGTGAAGATGACAATTATACCACGCCTCACATTGACTACTGCTTTGGAGTTTTCAGGAGTTTTTCTACTTTGCCTTGGAGAAGGCAGATTGTGTCTGATGATGGTAATGTGTTGTTTTACCACTGCATACATGGACTAAAAAAAGGAAGAGACGTGTGTCCAGATTACCAATAATGGCTGGGTACATTACATTACTATTAAATCAAATGTGACCATTTAATAACCATGGACTGGTTCACAAGCTATTAAGTTATTTAGGGTTCCACTGTATTAAATTTGTATGGATTCTGCTTTTTTCCCTCTTCAATTCTATTTGTAGTCCTCTTGTGTGGCAGGGGGAGGTACCTTACCCCCAATTGGCCCTGTATATGGACCCTCAACACTCCCTGGTCCAGCCTCTGCTGCAAGACAGGGAGGACCATGGCTTTCCCCATACAGGGCCCCCCAGGAGGAATGAGGGGGAGACCAAGATCACCCTGAGCCCCCGCCCTGGCTTAGGATGGGCTTTGTTTGGGCCGGGAGAGAGGGAGTCTATTGGGGGTGTCCTCCTGCACACATACAGAGGGGATTTTAATCTTTGAATCCTCAGGGGTATAGATATGCAATGACATCCAGTGAGCATGCCTGCCCGCAGGATGTCCATCATCGCCCCACCTGTTGCAAGGTGTCCCCTGGCTGTAGAGACTCCCAGTCACCACTGGGAGTTGCAAGTGGCCAGGAATCCACATCCCTCCCCCCACAGGAGAGGAGAGCATTCTTTCAGGTGCTCGATCCTCTCCTCCCCCTGCCGATCCCCGACGATCCAAGCTGGCACCCGAACCCAGATCGCCGGTGTGGCACGTCAGCCCTCAGTGCCACTGGGCAGGTGGGTTCTGCTTTGTTCATGTATGGCATTCTTCTGGCCTAACTGGCAGGCTTATATATGACCAGAGAAAGCAAAGGAACCTCAACCCCACCCCATTATGACATACAGTATATAAAATGACTGAACTTGTGGAAGACAGACAATAATATCAATTTTTTTTTTTTTTTTGCTTTTCTGCATGGGCACATAAAGCAAAGGGATGTTTCACTTCCTGCCTCATTTCTGCACTAAATGGAATGCTAGATTTGTGACCAATGAGACCTTTGTGTGATCATGCCTTCCAAGTTTCAGTTTGCTTTGGATGATTGTGTAATCTAATCATCTTCCTTGGCTCTGGCGTCTTTAGGTATCCACTAAACTCCAACAGCGTACCTCCATTTCATACATCTACTGGCAATTGCGGTATGCTCTCAGAAGCTTGTAGATTCCTGCTGCCCATGTTTGCTTCAGCTGTCTTGCAGCATTCGGGTTCTCCTTCCTCTGGTCCTTCTTCATCCACTTCTCCTCCTGCTTGTCCCTCTGACACCTCTCTTACTGCTTCTCCAAGCCCTTCATCGCTGGACTTACATTCACTGTCATCCAGAAGCCCACCACATGGAGGCACAGCCGCTGCTGCTGCCCGCATTTGAGCCGTTCTCACTGGACTCACATAGCCAGGGATGTGGACTTGATACCATAGTCGGCGGCCCAGGCGATACCTCATCAGCTCCACTTAACACTTGCCATTAACTTCCAATTTGGAGCTCTTGAACATCCACATGTACTCACTCTTGGTTTTCTTGCTAATAGTGTTGTTCCTGCCTGTCTGCATAGCACAACAAGAAAACACAACCGGTACTGAGGGAAAACAGCATATCAGGTACAGTTCAGGACCGTGGTTTCCTAATTCCTTATCAAACCGCTCACTACCAGGCAACCCACCCCACACTGCTCCCACGTTTCCATCTCTGCTGCACCTTCCACTGATCTGACTAGAAAAGATGATAAATCTATTACTTCTACAGTAAATGGGCACACATAGTGATAGTCTTGCCCATTCATATATCCACAGGGATACTACAGCCTGCAAATTGTACAGCAGTCTCTTTTTTTGGGGGCATCAAATACACATTCTGTAATTATAAACTAAGCATATCATATTTTAAAACATAGCCCGGCTTAGGTATTTTATTTTGGTTTTTTTGTTACATGCCGTGGGGAAAAAAAAAAAACTAAAAACTTGTTACAACAGTGAAAGGCTTCTACTGATACAAATTCAAATATCTAAACTTGCCGTTTAGTTAAATGATTTCTCTAAAGATCTGGTTACTTTACTTTTAGAAGTATTCCACATAACATGCTAGGAGTGTGTGTGTGTGTGTGTGTGTGTGTGTGCGTGCGTTTCATGTAACATCAGTTACTGCCATCATCAGGTTTCAAGAACATACAGCCTGCCATGCTGACACACACACCAATAGGCAGATCTATAATAAAAGCTTACTCAGATAAACATTGACACAGACCTTACATCAAACCTCAGCCTCCTCTGACTAACAGAAATGATCAGCTCACTGATTGACATAGTAAGTGCTCGTGCTCCTAAGGACGTCATTTCACAGCCGTTCACGTCATGGAACTCAGAGGCACGCTCTAAAATCCGGACTCAAAAAAAAGGAAACTGAATCTCATAGGACACTTTAACAACCATTTTGTTTAAATCCCATTGAAAACAAGAACATCAAACAAGGTTGTTTGGTTTACATCACTATAAATCAGAAAATGATAGTGTCACTGAGACTATGTATAGGTGCTAACTGACCAGCGTGCTCATCCAGTATTATTTCCTGTCCTCTTTAAGTCTCCTCCTCTGATTAGTATTCCATTACCTAACCGTGTTAATCCCTGAATTATTGCATCCCAAATTTTTTGGTGTGTGACAAAAGGTGCATATATTGAACATAAAATATACTCCATGCCCCAAATCAGACATTTTATCATTATTATCCTGCCTTCTTGATCGTTATATTGTGAGATAAAAAAATACAGTATTCTATTTATCAAAATGGAAATGCCTCTACTTTTGGTTGAACTTAAGTAACCCAGTGCTTTTGATTACAATAACAAAAAAGGGAGGAAAACTAGGGTGAAAGCTCCCTGTAGCAACTCATAGAAACATAGAAACATAGAATTTGACGGCAGATAAGGACCGCTTGGCCCACCCAGTCTGCCCATTTCCCTACCTGATGGATAAGCTGCAGATCCTAGTTAACCAACAGCCTACTTCTTCCTACCCCCACCCCCTAGAATTGCCTTATGACTGTCCCATGCATTCTTGAATTCCACCACTGTTTTTCACTCCACAACCTCCTCCAGAAGGCTGCTCCATGCATGCACAACCCTCTCTGAGAAAAATACCTTACATTACCTCTGAGTCGCTCCTCTATCTTCAAATTGTGCCCCTAGTTCTTGCACACCTTTTTTCTGAAAGATGCTACCCTCTTGGACTTTGTTGATTCCCTAGAGGTACTTGAAAGTTTCTATCATGTCCCACTTCTCCCTCCTTTCCTCGAGGCTATACACATTAAGCTCCTTAAGTCTCTCTTCATATGTCTTCCGGTGCAGACCCTGCACCATTTTAGTTGCCCTCCTCTGGACTGCCTCCATCCTGTTTATGTCTTTGCAGAGACTGGGTCTCCAGAACTGCATGGAGTACTCCAGATAGGGTCTCACCAGCTGTCCATACAGAGGGACAACAACTTCCTGTTTTCTACTGGTGATGTCTCTCCCTATGCATCCCAGTATCCCCCCAGCCCTCCTTACTGCCCTCTCACATTGTGTGCCCACCTTTAGGTCATCTGATATGATCAGCCCCAGGTCCCTTTCCATTTTTGTTGTTGTTAGCATCTCACCCCCCCTCCCATTGTGTACTCTTCCCCTGGGTTTTTGTTTCCCAGGTGTATTACCTTGCACTTCTTAGCATTGAATCTAAGCTGCCATACATACGACCATTCCTCTAACCTTGCCAAGTCCCTTCTCATCCTTTCCACCCCACCTTGTGTATCAACTCTGTTGCAGATATTTGTGTCGTCTGCAAAGAGACATACTTTTCCTTCCAGTCCCTCTGCAATGTCGCTTATAAAGACATTGAAGAGGACCGGTCCTAGTACTGAACCCTGCAGTACCTCACTAGTAACCCCCTTTCTTCAGAGTTGACTCTGTTTACTATTACCCTCTGTGTCCTGTTCTCCAGCCAATTCTTTACCCAGGCAACCTTCTTGGGACCCACTCCCAGGCTGGCTAACTTGTATATTAATCTTTTGTGTGTGACTGTGTCAAATGCTTTGCTAAAGTCTAGGTAGACCAGGTCCACAGTCCCTCCTTGATCTACTACTTTGGTCACCCAGTCAAAGAAATCTATTAGATTCATCTGACATGACCTTCCTGCTGTGAATCCATGCTACCTTGGGTCCTGTGCCCCTCTGGCCTCTAGGTACCCGACAATTCTTTCCTTCAGAAGTGATTCCATCATTTTCCCTATCACTGAGGTTAAACAACCTCACTCCTTTCTCCTGACTGGCATTATCTTCCCAGTCACTTGCAAGTTTGTATCATGTCACCTCTCCCCCTATCTCTCTCTCTCTCTCTCTCTTCCAGGGTGCACATGTTGAGATCCCTCAGTCTCTCCTCATAGGGCTTCTCATGCAAATCATGCACCATTTTTGTTGTCCTCCTCTGAACCACCTCTACTCTGAATATGTCCTTTTTGAGGTGCCGTCTCCAAAACTGAATGCAGTACTTTAGGTGTGGCCTCACCAGTGAGTAATATAATGGCAACACCATTTCTCTCCTCCTGCTGGAGATGCCCCTTCCCTATGCAACCCACTAGCCCTACATACTGCCTTGTCACATTGTCCTGCCACTTTGAGGTCATTAGATATGATCACTCCAAGGTCTCTTTCCTGTCCAGTATCTGTTAGTACCTCCTCCTCCACCCTATACTCGGTGCTGGGTTTCTATGTCAAAACTGCAATGTTTTTTACTTTTTGGCATGGAACTGCAACAGACATGTTTTTGACCAGTCTTTGATTTCCCAAGATCCTTGTGCACTTTCTTTCACCCTCTTCTGAGTGTCCACCCTGTTGTAAATGTTGGCATCATCCGCAAAAAGGCATACCTTCACTTCCAGCTCCTCTGCAATGTTCCCTATGAAGATATTAAAGAGGACTGGCCCCAGTACCAAGCCCTGTGGTACCCCACTAGTCAAACTCCCCTCCTTAGAATGAATGTTGTTAACCACCATCCTCTGTCTCCCATCCTTTATGCAGTTTCTAACCTAATTTACCCCATCTGGATCCCACTCCTAGGTTGGTCAACTTCCTACTCAGACTCCTGTGATGCACAGTGTTGAAAGTCTTGCCTTGTTTGAGTTGGGACAATAAAAGTATATTAAAAAAGTGACCAAGAGGCTTAGATTTCAGACCATGGTGAGAAAGAGTTTTGGAAGATTGCAGTTCTCTCAAAGTGGTTTCAACATCTGGGCCAAACAATTGCTTGCCATGAAATGGAGCACTGAGTACTGATTGCTTAAAATTGGTGACAAACCTAGCCATTTGAAGCCAGGACTATCTTCTAAGGCATATGCCAGGGACAGCAATATGAGCTGAAGCATCAGAAACATCATATACTGAATGTAAAAGATGCTTTCAAGCATCCAGACCATGGGTGATAATCTGCCGGAGCTCATTTTTCTTGGGCTCCTCAGGCAATTTATGAAAAGCTGAGATGGAATTACAGAGGCTGTTCTTATATTTATTCATATGAGCTAAAAGCCAAGGAATATTGACACATAGGTCCTCTTGGCCATCACATCAAGCCTTCTATATTCTTTATCTGGAGGCAGGCAGCTCATATGTGGAGGTGCTTTGGACCTGTCAAGGCCAACCATAATGACTAATGAATCCATCTAAGGCCAAGAGGAATAATAAGGCTTATAGGTCAGGGCAGGCAGGCCAGATTAACAAGTTGTGGTGCCCTGGGCACTTGAATTGTGCCCCTGTGACTCTAAATCCTATAGGCTGGGGTCTAGGGCCACCTAGAATGATTTTTGATGCCTTAAAATGATTTGAGGGTTTTCCAGCTACTCTTGAATGCCAGGTGGAAATAGAAGGTTGCTTGAGTTGGCTGGCTGGAGTACATATTCACACTGAGTGTCAGCACTTAGATAGCCATGTGTTACTGACCCTCCACATCAACATCTCATCCTGTGTTTACCATGGGTGGTACTAAAGTAATAGGTTACATGAGCCCCTGGTTCCTATTATACCCCCCCAACACTGCCATTGCCACTCTGTCACTGACCCAGCCAGAACAATTATTCTCCTTGTCCCAGGCATCCAGCCCAAGTAGCCATTAACGTAATCCCTGCCTAGACTCCAATCCACTTAGTTAGAAAAACTAAATTGAAGGACAGCCCAGCTATCACAGTTCTCTAGAGTATGGTGGGATTATTGTGGTGACCAGGTCTTCCTGCATGATACCCTGGGTAGTTAGTCAAGCAGACACCTTGTTCCACATTTAGTATCTGCAGCTTAATAAAACAGTGGTTGGTTCTGGTAGTCAGGCTCTATATCTCAATTTTCACAACAGACTTAGAGGAGAGCTGTAATGTCCTGAGTGGCCAATAATTGGTTCTGTTTGCTGCTGGGACATTTTCTTCTTGGTCCTGTTTTCTGCAGAATTTTTTCACTGTGTCTGCATCACGCAGTTCAGTAGTGGGAAGACCAGGACCAATTGTGCATGGTTACCACTGGCAGCATATGGGCAGCTCATTGGGGCAAGGTGCTTGTAGTATAGCCAAGCCAGTATGTCACCAGAGGGCACAAGGGCAACTGTACTGAAAAGTGCCGGGCTTGGGAGCAAGGAGGGATCCACTGTGCTCTCTCTGACTCTCATTTTGACAGCTTGAATGCTGGCACTGGCAGTTAAGTGACTGGACACAGGAGGATGCCGCCTTATCAGTGGGGTGGTGCTGCTGGCAGGGTGGACTCACCTGACTAAGCTCTGAAGCAACACATATCTATAGGAGAAAACAAGGAGGGGACAGGATTAGGGAGGACTTAAATAAAACCTCCCTTACCTGGTGAAGCAAGAGAATCAAAAAGACGCTTTTGATAGTGGAGATGACTGCGATCTGTGTGATGTTCCTCAATCCCCTTGCTTCACCAGGTAAGGGAAGGTTTTATTTCTTGGGCTGTGGCCTTAAATACCAAAATCCCCAATTCTTCAAACAACAATCTTGAAATGTGATGCATCTGATTCCTTAAGATGGAGTCTAAGCAACTCTAGTCTCAGTCATGTCACCTTTCTTTCTCCTGTCCTCCAATGTGTAGTTGTTTAGATTCTGTAAGTGCTTCACTGCTTCTCATAGGACTCCTATGAGAAGCAGTGAAGCACTTGCAGAATATAGGACATACCCTTTTACCCCATAATCATTCTGATTATAGACAATGCCTCTACTTTTCTGCGGCACAGTGGGACCAAGTTCTGCAGCAAGACTACCATTTGCCGCAGAACTTCTGCGGCAGTGGTTTGTAATTTCCGTGGAAGTTCTGCAGCACTAACAAACTACCACATCACAGTGTCAGCTTGTCATCCTGACTTCACTTTCATGGCAGTGGTTATAGCAACCAGGATGGTGGAAAGCACAGTAACACTAGTTCAAAAAATAACAGACTTATAGAAATAATTTTATGCCTAAAAAGGCAAAACAAATTTCTCTCCCTTAAGGTCCTAGCCTATTGCATAAAAGAAATATGCAGAGGGGACCTTATGTGATAAATAAGGTATTTCTATATGCATGCTATCTATCCCACTAATGAGGTCTCCACTGTGTATCACTTATATATTTGTATGTGCTTTCTACACCACTCACGAGGTTCCCACTGTGTATCACTTATATATTTATATGCAATCTGTAACATACATACAAATATGTGTGTATAGTGAGAGAGAGATCCTGTGTGTGTGTGTGTGTGTGTGTGTGTGTGTGTGTGTGTGTGTGCATACATATATACATATATATATTTTTATTTCCATGACATTGCATCCTCATTCATACAGGTCCCATTGGAAATGGAATGAAAGGAATAGAGGAGTCATTGCAAAATTCATTTTTCATGCCAACCTGCTTCCCCTGACATACTACGTAACTCTATCAGGCCATGACATGCATGTGAACCGATTGTGAGATAGAGCTCTCCAGCCCATCAAAATGTGTCCATCGTATGACAGAACACTGCACTACACCTTTCTAGGCTCCGAGCAGTGATGAGTTCCACCAATTCTTGTGCTGCCCAGCCAGCTCCCAGAGCTAATCTCTGAACCTGAGTTGCCAGCATGGAAACACAGCATGCTACCCTCTGGCCCAACAGCTGGCCCTGAATACATTTCTCCATAACTTCTGGGTGACTCTATCAACCAGTGACAATATGTAATCAATAACCCTGGCAAAAATGTGTACAGTGCAATTATTTATTTAACAGGTCTGTTCTTTCAGCAGGTCTACACATTATTATATTACACTTTTCTGGGCATAATTATTTTTCTTAAAAATGACAGCTAAATTCCTTTTACCAGTTATTCATTTCAAATGGCATCTCTGTACCTTAAAGGCACAAATAAGTTTGTACAAAGTGAGGTATGGACTTAACAGATCTGTGCTATTGACAAGGTTTTGTTTAAGCTAGTCCTAGTGCAATAATGTAAGACTGAAAATTGTATTAGGCTGTAGTGCATGTTGAGTAAATATCTCCATGGCTGATGTGCTGTGCCACTGCCTCTGGCAGTGGGAGCTGTGGTAGATAAGTGACTGTTCATTTCTATTGCAGAATGCAGCCATTTCATTAGCTATTATACAATGGTGTGCAGTGATGAAAGTGAACAGGAACACACAGGAACTCAGTTCCTGTACCTTTTTTGCAGCAGGAACAGAGTTCCTGTACTTCTTCCAACTGATACTGGGACAGAAATTCTTAAACCAGCAACAAAATGGCAGTTTCTGGGCCTATGACCTGAAATAAGGGTTTCCATAACAACATTTGACAAAGCTATTTTCCTAGAAATACTTCAGCATCTCTAACTGAATTTACTAGTGTCTAGACAGATAGATGTGTCTTGACACAGCCATCCTTCAGACTGAAGATCTTCATTCTGCATTTCATATCTGACAATGTCTGAGTTCCTGTACTTCCTGTCTACCACTTGCACCACTGATGGTGTGTGAAAATCCTGCAACCTTATTGGTCGAAACATGTCACATGACCGTGGATAAATTCTGCATAACACACAGCAGAGAAATGACATTTACAAAAAACATAATTGAACACATTTTAAATTTATTTTACACATGCAGTAAGTCCATTGTATAATCACAATAAGGCACTCTAGGGTGTGAGTTATTGAGTGATTTACCCACTGCTTGTGTGGTTAAGTCACTTGGCTGCACCTCATGACACACCACACAAGGCGTGGGTAAATCCCCAATAACCCACACCCTGTTGTGCCTTATTGCTTAAATGTATGATGTTATAGCAATGAAAACATCGCATTCTGAGCATAGAGGGGTTTTGAATATAAAAAGAGGGGAAGGGAACCAGATTTTATGGATAAACAGAAATATTAATAAAAAATCACCAAGAAGAGTGAATTCTGCAGCACTGCAGAAGTTTTGTGGTAGACTGCAAGTTCTGCGTAAAATTCAGTGGCTGCAGAATTCTAGGGGACTTGATTATAGATCCACTCTCTGCATGCACCATGTCCAACATGCCCCTGTCTTTCCTCACGTGTGGGTTCCAAAATTGCACATTGATTATACTCCTAGTGAGGGTGAACCAGCAAGGGATCTATACAGGGAATGTATTACATCATCCTTCCTTATTCCTTCAGCTAGTAGTCCCTCTCCCCCTCCCTATACACCCTATACTAGCACAGTCTGGGGGAAGATTAAGAAGTGAGAGAAACTGGCTGGGCTGGATGCAATGAGAGCCCGAATTACTCCCGCTCCCTCCCTAGTCCATCTATACTATGATGATCCTCTCACACCAGTCACATACTCAGTCACATTTTATTTAGAGCATCTAGTCTAAAATGTGACACGTGTGAGAAGAGCGCAGTCTAAGAGGACCACTCACAAGTCACATTTTATTTAGATTTTAACAAACATAAAACATGGGTGTTGGTGTTGCACTTTGTAGTCCACAGACATTCATCATCATCATCATCATCATCATCAGGTGCATATTCTTTTTTTATTTTTACCTCAATAAAATCAAGAGGAGGACAAAAAGATAGGGCAGAAGTTAAACTGAGGATCTCTGCTGACGTGCATCACGCTCCTCATCGGCAGCTCCCATACTCGATGTCGTGGATGTGGACATCAGTCTCTCCACTCCACCAGTGCAGTACTGTTTATTATTTTCAGGAGATGGGTCACAGGCCTCCTTGATGAGACCTGATGACAACCAAGGTGACCTCAACAGCCAGGATAATAGTGGACCTAGTAGTAACAGGCAGGCATAGAGTGTGTGTGTGTGTGTGTGTGGACTGGAGGGACGGTCTGTGCCTCTCTCTCTCTGTACTTGTCCAGTCCATGAGACAACCACCACGGCATGACTAGATTCTGTCCAAAAAAATGAGATGGATGGATTTTTCAGCGCCTGCCGGCTCTTGAGAGGGATTACTTCTGTTGGCACCAATGGCGTGTGGCTGGTGCCATTTTCAAGAGATCCGGATCCAGGCAGGATTTAGTTACTTCAGCATGTGTGTGTGCTGGGACAAACATGCACGGTGCATGACTGACACTGATGCACGGAGCGGGGGGAGGTAGAGAGGTTTTGGTCTGGGCAGGTGGGGGATGCGCAAATCATCAATAGACCAGAATGTTGGGCTTACGAGAATGTCCATGGGGGAACAAAAATACCACAAATGTTTGGATGGTTGGGGGGAATCAACCCAACCACCCCACCCCCCCGAGGCACCGTAGTCACACTAGTGAGAAAGTACATGGGGGTCAGGGGGAAAAAATAAGGGGCGGAAAGGGAACAGGGGCCCCATAAAAACTAGGCGCCCCCAGGGCAAATGCCCCTTTTGCCCTATGGTTAATCCCACCCTGAGGGCAGGATATTGTCTATCAGCCTTCTGACGCACAGCAGACAGGGCAATAAGCCTATGCCAAGCAGCTATTTTGGCATCCTCCAACACTGAATGGATAGAAGGTATAATCACATTTGGCAGGGACGGAGCATCCAATGATTCAAAGATTCATTTTGGAAGACTTCTCCTTCATCACAATGAAGCAAAATGTATCCTGCATGTGTCTGGGAAAAGCCTAAGAAAAGGCATTCTCAAGAGGAGAATGAAGAGGTAAATACTGCACTCTCCTCACTGCAGGAAAAGAGGGCTGAGATGGAACTCACAACCTCAGACAGGGGCAGGTCACCTTCCTCCTCCTCATAATCCTTCTCCATGAGGTCAGGAATGCTGCACATCAGGGAATGTGTGCCACACAAAAGGCTTATTAGCCACAAGTAGAATGGCTGAAACTACTAGGAAAACCCCAAACAAGAAAGTTATATGTCCTCAGGAGCCAAGCATGAAGTTGCAGGGATGAAAGGTCTGGGACAATAGACTGCACTGATCCTTCATCAGGAGCCCTGCTCATAGAGAAAGCAGGACCCGAGGTTCCACTGCAATCTGCTAGAGCAGAGGAAATCAAACTTGTCTGGGCCAGAAGGGGGCTACAAGTAACAAGGTGGCCCCTTCCTCCTAAGCATGACCAATACCTGATGAATAAGAGGGATTACAGGAAAAGCACATAGAAACCGCCTCTTCAACAGAGGATCAATGTGACTCTCAAAAAAACAAAAAGCTACGGGCCTTGAAATAAACTAGCAGAAATGCAACAGTTTTGCATTGTGTGGAGACTCAAAAAGGTTCATTTCTGGATGAACCCAGCAGGCAAAAGGGTATGCAACCTAACTGTCAAGAAGTTCTTATTCACGAACTGAGCAACTGACCTGTTGAGTCTGTCAGGACATTAAGAGCTGGGCAGAAATGTGACAATGATGTACACATTGTGTTCCAGGGCCCATTTTCACACCCTTTTGGTGTCTGTACTGAGGAGGTAACAGTGGGTACCATCCGGTTTGTTCAGGTAGTGCATGACTCAAAGTTTGTCCATACGTACCATCAGAGGTCGGCTCTGAATGTGAGGTGCGAAGACCTGTAAGAACAGTCCATATCTCCAGAATGTTGATGAGAGAGCAGTCAGAAAGGGACCACATAGCCTGAGTTTGTAGGGCTTCCCCAGAGGAATCTGTGCTGCGGACCTCCCAAGAGGAAGGAGTGAGGAACAGGAACTTGGGAGCAGTTTTGCAACCAGCACAAATAAAAAGTTCTGTGCACAGGCTTTGTGACCAAGATAGGGTGTTTCAGAGATTTGATAACTGGGGCTCACTAGTCACAAAACATCCACTGGGGAATGCAAATGTGCAAACAGGCCATGGAAACAGTCATGATGGCCATAGCCATGAGGCACAGGATCAAAAGCACGGCCTCGCAGGGACCTGGGCACTGGAGGTGATTAACATTGCTTAAATGTTTAGAGAGTTGAACTAGGTTCCAGAACAAACACCAAGTTATGCCTTGGACAACATCTTTAAACAGAAAGTGCTGGCACAGGGCCAGGACTGATTTGGGTTAGCTGACCAGGATACCCAGTCAGTCTAACAACTGATAAATCCAGGACAAATTCAGTATTTCCACATCCCTGGAAGGCATCATAAGGAGCCAATTGTCCAGGTGAGGTAATATGTACATTGCTGCCTGGCATAAGGCAGCGGACACTCCAGTGAAACACCTGGCAAAGAGCATCAAGAAGTATGCAATTGTGTGTTATGTCCCAGGTAGTTACAGCAGTGTTTTGATATTTGGAGGATTTCAGTAAATTAATATTCAAAATGCAAGGATCTTGTTTTTACAAGATCCTTTTTCTGATGGTGTTCTTGGACTTTGATGGGGTGAAAGAGAGGGTGTATTAGATCCCCATTAAATGAATAAGGTTCTTTTAGTTTGGAGGGGGTCCTTTATCTGCCGTTTGACTTCAAAGGGGTAACATTGTTCTGTTGGTGTTCACTGACTTCAATGCTGTTAAAGAGAAGTAGAAATATATTTTACAAGTGTAGGTCAATATGTAACACAATTGAGGATGCTCACAGAGTTAGAAGAAAAACTGAGTATAAAGTCCTGATAGTTAAAAATAAAGAGAAGCTCTGTAGTTTTTAAGGGCCACCTTGTTTTTGACTAAAAAAAAAAAAAAAGGAATGTAGAGTTGTGTGCAGATGGAGGGAGGGACATAAAGGATCATCCCTTGCTAATTTTAAAAGCATAAGAAAATGATGGGAAAGACACTTTAATAACTAAGGCTGGGGGAATGCTACAGTCAAGAAATTATGGCAAAGGCTATCAGATTCATAATTACTGTGGATCTGCAATCATTGTAAATATCTTTATTGTAGTAAAGAAGAGTACATGACATGACTACAGTGGATCAAAGTGCTGGCCCAGCTTGTAATTTCATCTGCCCTTACTACAACAGATTCTCATTGATAGTAATCGTAGTACTTTTTTTGGAAGTTCTCATTTGTACAACCAACTTCAACTCCATTTTTTGTGTGTTGTTTGGGGAGGGGCTCACTGCACCTTTAACTGCATCTGTGTGCACCCCTTCGCCCATTTATTTAGTACGGTCTAACTGGTTAGAACTGTGTCTGTGAGATTTTAAAGGTGTAAGAAAATATTTGTGTTTAATCCTGTCAGATTTCAAATGGCTAATTAGTAATGCATCTCACTGCATTTTTGAGCATGGTTTTAAAGGTCTTTAAAGCCTAGGTAATTATCTGAATGTCTGAAAATTTAAGGCGCAAGTCAAATAATCAATTAGAATGGAACTGGACTACAAATATGCTAGAGTGTAGAACTGTTAAAGATACTTAAAGCAGCATGTGGTATTACGCAGGTGTAAGTGGGCAATCATAGAGGAAACATACATCACCAATTTTTTTTAAAAGTTCCAGTTTTAATTAATTCTTCTTCAGAAGTTGTTTACATCAGGACAAATTCAATACAGCAGAATAATCTGGCAGCTTAATCTTCCATTTGGAGCTGCAAATATTCACATAGAAACTCTACAGAGCACCTTCAATAGTGTCCTGGAGTGTACCTCCAGACCCACAAGCAAATCTGATTACCAAACTCAATGTTCAGCATTTATACACTGCAGGGGTCAGGTGACATCTTAACCCCACCCCTATACTTTATTTTAAATATTATCTCTTTATTTACAACATTTATATTTTATATAGTATGTCTAAACATTTTCTATTTGACATAACAACTCACTCTCGTATATAGAAGTGAAATACAGTCTTTCTGTGAAATGTTTAATTCAATCTCTAATCCCAGAAAGCACCACCCCTTGTTATTCAGTATAAAGGCAGTCAGAAAATGGCCAGCTGACTCCTAAGGAAACTACTGTAGCTGAGAAGAGTCCACTTGGGGCTTTGAAACACCAAAAGAAAAACAACAAAAACCTTCGCTTTCCAGAGGTCCCAACTGCAGCATCAAACCTCTTTATTCTACCTTCAGGAGGTTTGTAGAACTCAAAACATTATATATTATTTAGTAAATTTCATTTTAGGGGGAACCCAAAAGTAAAATGCCTTTGCGATAGTGCAAATGCTGTATTTCAGCAAAGCTCTTTAAAAGACAAGCATACCAGGGTCAAATTAAGGACCCAGCAAGTTCTTTCACTTAATATCCTGATAAGTGTAATGGGTATTTACAGGCTTAAAAAGCCATACTAGTACATTATAAAACAGCGCCCTGTGTTTACAAAACTGAGTGTTTTCTTATTTATTTCCTTCCCATATCATTTCTGTTTCTTTATATTACTTTAAAAATGCAACACCTAAACACTAACTTCATTTCTAAGAACTGACTTCCTATTTTTATAATGCTGGGGGGGGGGGAGGATTATTCTACATTACGGCAAACCATTAAGAAATGCCACTCTATACCCACAGCTCTTTCACTCATTATTTTATTTATTTTCTTTAAACAGTAAGTTATAAAGTTAGAACAAGTTTAAGGCTCAGCTGCAAGGTTCCCTTATTTTATCATTTCAAAGGACACCCCCTAGAATAGCGGTTGCCTTACAAGTAAACAAACATGAGCACATAAATCCAGCAACCCAAAGACGTACATCAGGCTGAACTAAACAGCCTACCTGTGCAATGATGCGCACTATTGCTTGCAGCACCTTTAGGGCAGTAAACAGCTGGACCTTCAGGTATCTAGCATTTTTACAATTATTTTGGGGCCCTCAACCCTTCACAGGGGTACCCTGTGATACAGCAGTACATGTTATAGTGAAAAATTTAACAAACTTTCTAGTGGCAATAAATGGTATCCCTATTACAGACACAATTTGCTTTGTGTATGCAAATCTCTCTCCTGGCGCCCAGTGCTGCACACTCACATGAGCCTTCTACTCACAGAGTAAAAAAATTAGAGGGAACATTAGCAACAAATCCCCCGGTGAGAGGAGAGTCAGCACCAGACACTGACCTTGGCATCTGAGAGATGGTCGGGTATTGGAAGGACCTGAGGCCACAGTGTGGGACCTAAATGGGGAAGTGACTTTCTCCCAGAGGAAGACCCATGAGGTCCAAAGCACCGGAGTCAGAAGCAGCATCTTCACCTGTCTGAATAAACTCACTTTTCCTAATTTATGAGTGTCAGTTTTTCAACCAGATTGCCACTTTTGCTTTTGTATTGTGTAAATATGTATGTAGTATCCTGGTAGGCACAAGTACAGCTTCCTGAGGCACCCTGTTGTTTGCAGCTTAACTTTCTCTTTATAGAAACATAGACTTCGACGGCAGATAAGGACCACTTGACCCACCCAGTCTGCCCATTAAAGTTATGCAGCTTCTTCCAGTGGCAATGTTTTTCCGACTTATAGACTTGTTCTTAGTTGAATCAGTGATGGACACCAACCACAGAGAACAGCGGATTGACAGTAAACTGGGAAAAGGCAGGAAGCAATCTCTTTCTCCATTTCTTTTAGTTTAGATGAATTTGTAAAGCCTTCTTGTGATTTAATTGTTACCTGATTAAAGCCCTGGCAAGCAGAGTCGGGCTTAACACTGTGGTCTGTGTTAAGGCAATGTATACACATGGAGTGGTCACCCCCTTAGATTTTAACATCACCGCAATGGAAATAGCAGAAAGAACAGTTATGTAAGAACTTACTGTAACAGTAGATCTTCGAGAGAATCTCTGTCATCATGTCACGCCTATGGAACTTAGCCGTCAGGTGCTAGGATTCCATGGAAGCCTTTTTGCAGCAGTCTAGTTGGGGCCACCCACATTGATGTCAGGCTCCAATGTCATAGCCCTATATAAGCGTGGGTGGCCCAGCTCCCTCCTCAGTTCTTTCCCTAGCCAGAGGCCATAGAAGACAGGAGTCACACTAGGGAACTGAAGAGAGAGGGATGGGTGCCCAGCTAGTAAAAAGGCCATAGCAACAGAACAGCTGAGCTGTAAAGAGACAGAGAGAGAGAGAGAGAAAGAGGGATGGAGGGAGGGAGGCAAAGCATGACCAGATGACAGATTCCCTCGAAGATCTACTGTTACAGTAAGTTCTTAACAAAATTGTTGTATCTTCTTCAGGGATATCACTGTCATCAGGTCACACCTATGGAATGAGTCTCAAGCAGTGCCAAGCACAAGACAGTTTGGGTGGCACCACGCCAAAGGCCTAAGAGAGAAAGCCCTGAAGCACAGCTAGGTCAAAGCCTATCCTTCTTCCGGAGGCAATGTCCAGATTGTAGTACCTGGTGAATGTGTGGACAATACTCCAAGTGGCAGCAGCACAAATTCCAGCAGCTGACAAGTTCCTACAACAGGCAACAGAAGTAGCCATATCTCTGACTGAATGGCCATGAACCACACTGGGAAGTTCCTTACTGTACTTCATATAACAAAAAATAATACAGTTGGCCAACCATTTGGACAAGTACTGTTTTGACAATGGAGCACCCTCTCTGCCAGTGGCAAAAGAAACAACTGAGAGGACTTTCTGCAGTCCTTAGTACAGTGTGTATAGAACCTGAGAATTCTATACACGTCTAAAGTATGGAGCAATGCTTCTCCTGAACTGGCATGCTCTGGATAATAAACAGGCAGATGGATAGATTGATTTAAAGGGTATGCCCTCCCGACAGTGACACCAACACAGTGACCTACCAACCCATCGACAAAATCGACAGGTTGCTGTGTTGGTGTGCTTGACACAGGGGCACACTCTCTCCCAGTCCTGCACCCCCACCCCAATCAACTCCGACTGGAGTTGATGATCCTAAATACGGGGAGGAGCGGGGCCCCAGCATGTGGGATTTGGTGGATGATGTCCCCCAATGAACAACAGTAGACCAGGAGACAAATGGGAATTATGTCGTCCGCAACCTTCGGTTGACATAATTCCTGCCGATGAGATGCCGGTCGACAAAAGTGTTGTCGAACCAGCATTGTTGAGCCGATTTAAAGTAAATGCAGACACAACCTCAGGAAGAAATTTAGGATTCATATACAGAGACCCTGTCTTTGTGGAAAATCAAATAAGGCTGCTCATACATGAGAGCCTGTAGCTCCGAAATTCTCTGAGCATAAGTAAAAGCAACTAAAAATAACACTTTCCACAACAGAAGGTGTAAAGGGAAGCAGGGTCAGCATCTCTATAATGAATTTCAGGCCCCAAGCTGGACTGGATTACAGATAGGGGGCTTTAAGTGGAAAATGCCCTGCAGCAAAGTACAAGTACCATCCAATTGGGCCACCATACGGCCATCAGTGGGCACACGAAAGGCTGATATGGCTGAAAGGTGCACATAACAGAGGAATATTTAAGGCCTGCATCAGACAAGGACAGGAGATACTCCAGAACCTGGTTCACCAGACAAGTGAAAGGGTCCAGGCGATGGGAAGCGGCCAGATAGCATATCACCTCCACTTTATGGAGTAAGTGGCACTGATGGAAGGTTTTCTAGCAGCCACCAGGACATCAGCCACCTTCTGAGACACCCCAAGCCAAGCAATGGCTTCGACCTCAGGAGCCATGCATGTAGATGGAGGGACTTGAGATCTGGATGGAACAGGGTCCCCTGTGCCCGTGTCAAAAGGTCCTGGCAGAGGGGCAGGGAAACTGGAGGTTTCACAGCCAATTGTTGCAGTAATGGAAACCATATCTAATGAGGCCAGAAGGGAGCCACCAGAATTAGGGTGGTCCTCTTCATCTGCATCTTGAAGAGCACCCTCTGAATCAGAGAAAACAGTGAGAAGGCAAAAATAAATGTTTTTCCAGGAGAGGGACAATGCATCTCACCAGAAACCTCCAGGCTCTGGATCTAGTGAGCAGAAATGCGGTGGTTCTGCATTGAGTGGGGACGCAAAAAGGTCCAAATCTGGATGAACCCACCTGTCAAACAGGTCTTCTATGACGAAGGTCAGCAGTTCCCACTCATGCATTTTGGATTGTGACTAAGGCTGTCTGCCAAAGCATTTTGGATGCCTGGCACATGGATGGCTGACAGTTCTAGACAGTGATCTACAGCCCATTACTAGACCCCCATCGCCTCCTAGCACAGCGGTAAGAATACGAGTCCCCCCTTGCTTGTTGATGTAATAGACCACACTGAGGTTAGCAGACTGCACCAACAGTGGGCATGGAGAGAGATGGTTCTGAAAGGCCTGTAAAGCATACAGAACTGCCCACATTTCTAGAATGTTTATACAGAGGTAAGTCTCCCACTGGAACCAGACTCCTTGGGTCTGATAAGGGACAAGGTATGCTCCCCAACCCAGACCCAAAGCAACCTTGGTGAGGATTTGGTGATGGGTGGGGATAAGAAAGGGAACCCCTTTCAAGAGTTTTTTGGGGTTCATCCACCACTGAAATACTTTGCATACTGGGGAGGAGACAAGGACTGGCTAATCCAGATCATCAGAACATTGATCCCACTGGACCCAGAGGATCCATTGTGGGATCCTCATATGCAACCTTGCCAAAGGGACTGTAACAATGGCTGCAGCCATTAAACCCAGCAGCCTCAAGAACATTCTGGCTGGAACATACTGGCACTGAGCCACTGCCTGGGCCTGAGCTATGAGGCAGTCTGCCCTGTCTTGTGGTATGAAGGCATTGCCCTGAATAGAGTCCAGAACCACCCCTATGTACTGCAACTGCAGGAACAGGGTCAGCATAGACTTCAGAAGATTGACAGTAATGCCCAAGGACTGGAAAACCTGCAGGGTGCATTCTACAGTCAGTAAAGTGCAGTTATGCAAGAACTGACCATAGCAGTAGATCTTCGAGAGGATCCCTTGCAGGCCATCACCAGTAGGACTATAGCTGCCAGGCACTAGGACCACATGGAAACTTTCTGGCTAGCAGTCTACCAGAGGGGACCTCCCACCTCTGACTTCAGCCAATCCTATAATGGTGGATGGACCCCATACCCTCCTCAGTTCTCCCACCAGAAACCAAAAGATGAATGCCATCAGGGAACTGAGGATTCTGAGGTATCCCAATAGCGAATATAGAATGAAAAGCAGATGAAGCACCCCTGTGGAAGAGAGAGAAAGTGAGACAGGAAAGGGGGAAGGAGGAAGGGAAAGAAGGGCCTGCTGCAGTGGCGGAGCCAGAGGGGGGACTGGGGGGGCAGTCGCCCCTCCTGGCTGTCCCAGTGTGAATAGTGGCACCCTGCCACCATCTTTATTCACTGTTTAGTGCCCATTGTGGAGTCTGTCATTGACTGAATGGCCCTCCCTGGCTCCCAAATGATCCCAAACCTGGCTCCGCTACTGGCCTGCTGCAAGATATCCTCTCGAAGATCTACTGTTATGTAAGTTCTTACATAGGTTCATAGGTTCATAGGTAAATTACATGATCGAGGGACTAGCCCATTATGATCATGCCACTTAAGCTAAGTGGGTTGCAAATTTAGAATAATTCATATATATATATATCTAATTGAGTTTTAAATTGTGTCAAATTTACGCAATTTACCACCCCATATGGGAGTGAGTTCCAAATTGGAACTATTCATTGGGTAAAAAATTGTGTTCTTTTGGTGGTTCGATTGATTGGTAAAAATAATTTTAAATTATGCAAATGAGTTGAAACTGTAGCAGAGTTCCATTTCAAATGTAATGTATCAAACAAGTATTCATTTCTAGATGCTTTATAAAGCAAGCAGAGATCCCCACGTATTGATCTATATTCCATGCTATACAAATTGAGTTAAGTCTTTCCTCATAAGTCAGATGTCCCATTCCAGCTATATTCCTGATAAACCTTTTTGCACCTTCTCCTAGATACTTTATCTCCCTCTGTGGGGTGCGAAAATGAAGAACAATAATCAAAATTTGCTCTTATGATACTAGTGTATAAGGGACCATTATTGATGGCTCTCTACTTTTAATGTTTCAAACAGTTACTAAATCTGGAACATTTGTTAACCATAACATTTAAATGTTCAGTAAATTTTAATTTATTATTGATAATAACACCCAGATCTTTCTCAGATGTAGTAACACTTAATGTGTGATTCTCTATATAATATTTAGCACATCTATTATTATTTCCAAAGTGCATGACCCTACACTTATTGGTGTTGAATTTCAACTTGTGATTGCTAACCCATTCAGATATGTTATTTAAATTTTTCTGTAATATTGATATAGATTCAGCGTTATTAACAATCCCTCCTAATTTGGCATCATCAGCATATTTAATAACCCAATTACCATTTTTTATGTTCATACCAGTTATAAGAATATTAAATAATATTGGACTCAGGATGGATCCCTGAGGGACTCCACTAGTAACCAAAGTCCATGGGGAGAAAAAAAACCTCAAGCATACCTGCTGCCTTCTGTTGGATAGCCAATGCATTATCCATTTAATCAAATATTTATTAAGTTCTAATTTGACTAAACAATTAAATGATATATCGTATGAAACAGAGTCAAAGGCCTTTTCAAAGTCCAGATAGATGACATCCACTGGCAAATCAAGGTCCAGAGCCTCACTAACTGGTTCAAAAAAAACAATCAATTTGGTCTGACATGATCTTCCAGGTTGAAAACCGTGTTGGAATATATCGGTCAGACCTTTTTCCAAGATATGTGAGCTGATTTTACCTAGAATTAATCTTTCCATAATTTTACATATAGTAGAGGTTAGACTTATAGGTCTATAGTTATTTATTTCTTTCTTAGAGCCGGATTTGTGTATAGGAATAACCTCAGCATCACACCAATCTTTAACCACTATACCCTTCTGTAAAGTCTCATTAAATAAATAGGTAAGCACGCCGGCCAGTTCATAAGAAAGATTTTTTTAAAAGATAGCTGGAATACAATCAGGACCACATGATGTAGAAGATTTTAAGGAATCCATGATGTTAAAAGTTTCAGCCACAGTAAATATAATTACAGGGTCCAGCTTAGAAGGTTTTAAACATGTAAACTCACCCTTCTTTTTAAATATACTACCAAAGTAATCATTAAGTTTATTTGCCATAACTTGTTCATCATTAATGTCAACATCATTCATTTTTAATGGTCCCACTAAGGTAGGCAAATTTTTTAAGGAGCCAATGTAATTAAAGAACCGTTTCTTATTATCATGATGTATACTAAGTTTCTCTCTAATTCTGCTTTGCCCTTCTAATTGCGTATTTTACCTTTTTTGCTTTTATTATAAATTTAGACCAGTTAAGATCAGTAGTATTATTTTTGTATTTATTATATGCTTTTTTTTTTGCTAAAACCAACCTTTTATTTTTCTAGTGAACCAAGGCGGTCCTCTTTGTCCAATATATTTAACTCTAGTAGGTACCCATGCAGAAATACAAAATTGATTTCTCTTTAATTTTAGCCAGATGTTCTCTATAGATAGCTCTTTAATTCTTGTTCCCAATTCCACACTGATAAATATTCCTTAATTACCTTATAATCTGCTCTATTAAAGTTTTTAAATTCAGTTTTACCACAAGATTTATTAGCAGAAAGATTAAATGACCATTTAATTATCTGGTGATCACTATTTCCTAATGGAGCCATAATGCTGACCGACTCATTGTCACCTTTAACATTTGAAAATATTAAGTCCAAGATATTATTATTTCTAGTTGGTAATTTAACATGTTGATCCAATCCTAAATGTGACATAGCACTGATAAATCTATTTTCTTGTTTATTAAGTCCTTTAACAGAGGACCAATTTATACCAGGATAATTGAAGTCCTCCATAAGAATAATGTCTGTCTTAAAATTAATATTCTCCAAGTAGTCGCACATATTATTATTATTAACAGTGTCCATTGATGGGGGTCTATAACATAACCCTATCGTAACTGGGAGTTGTTTATTGTTAAGTTTGATCCAAATAATTTCAAAACCTAAGGGAGGTTCTTTATCTGAAACAACTTCAGAACAAATTATATTACCTCTGACGTAAATGGCGACTCCACCACCCTTAGAATATATACAGTTTTTGTTAAATAAGGTATATCCAATAATATTATGACCCCATTGGCCCTCGCTGAACCAGTAACTATTGTGATAATTTGGCCACTGGTGGCATAATTCTGTCACTTTTTCTGTGATCATGTTTATGTTTAAATTTCACAAAAGGGCCTGGAGATAACATTGACAAAAGGATGCCCATTTTTTTTTTTTTAAAGGTTACATACGGGGGATGTGTATTCTAATGTCTGGGAAAAGGCTTGCTTAACAGGAAATGAAACTGTACGGTCATAAACTTTTCCACTTCAAAGCAAATTACTTTGAGAGACTGGATCTTGGAAAACATGCATTCTGGAAGCCTATTGTGAATTCTCTTCAGTGCCATAATTCAATTACATTTTGTTAAGTGGCAGGCAGGATACTGGATTTCAGAAGTCAGGATGTTGAGACTGTAAAGGGTTTCTCTTGCTCTTCCCAAGTTGCAAGGGAATGCTGGCCTAAAGATAATGTCACTAGCTAATTTGAAGAACAGTTTGTCAACTGAAGGACCAGGGTTATATAAGAATCATCGCAGCAGCATTTTGCAGAAGACACTTTTCCTGACACAGAACCAGACTGCTAAGATGAGTTTGGACTTTGCAGACTTTGTTTATGTTCGGGACTTTTGATTCTCCACAGAAAAGGTAGAAATTAGTTAAATTTAACAGTGCATTTTGTATGTATATTTTTCTAGCTTTTGTTTGTTATTCTGTAACCACATTTCTGAATCGTTTGTTCAAAAGTTTTGTATGATAATTATCTAGTAAATAGTAAAAGCACTTGCTTTTAAAATACTGTCTGGAAGAGATTTTATTGCATGTGTGAATGTGGGAACATTTATTAAATCTGTGACAAGCTTGTTTATTGCTAAAGGTATCAACATAGCTACTAAAGACTAGAATCCTGGAAGGGAAATCTGAGGACCAAGTAGGAGAAATACATAGGTCTCCATAGGGGTCTGTGGGGGGGGGAATTAGGTCACTGTGCCGCCCGTGGAAGAAGACATTATCAGGGTTATGAGGACAGCCCTGAAGAGCTTTCAACACCTGGCTTTGCCCCCCAGTACAGCAACCAAGAAGGGTTCTCACCTGGCTACAGACTCAAGACTGTATTTTACCCTTACCCAGATTAGAGAGGAAGCCCTTGGCCCTCGTGGTGAGTGTTCAGTTGTGAACTCAGGCAGCACTCTAGAATGACACTGGGAGGATATTCATGTTCCCCCTCTGTCATGGATTGCACTTGGGGTGGGTACTGGGAGCTCAGTGGACCTGGCCCCCAGGAGTGGGTTCATGACAGATCTGGTGGCATAGTGGTAGGATTCGAGATATATTGGTGGCACAGACATAGAGGGAAGATTCGAGACCAGTGTATGAGATTGATAATCCACACACAAACAGGGCAGAGATTTGAAAAAAAAAACAATTTGGTTACAGTATAAAGTTCCCTACCCTGTTTTTTTTTGTTTTACAGTGTAAGCTAGGGTAGTAGTTTTTAGGGGAGAAGATGTCCTCCAAACACAGTGAATGCACTGCAGACAAGTTAAGGCAGTTGTGTCAAGAAAAAAGGGCCCCATTATGAGGGGCGAACCAAAAAGAACCTTGTGGAGGCTCTCATGGCAGCCAATAAGCAAGTGGTTGCCCAGAACCTCGAGTCATGGCCAGTGACTGAAAGGGACCAGACCTTGGAGAGGGGGGTGCCAATGACCATCCAAGTGTCTAGTCCCAGGGAGGAGAACAGTAAGACCAGCGGGAACCCAAAGCCACAGCACCAGGGGAAGGCCACCACAGAGCTGGAGCTGGAAGGGATCAGGCTACAATTTGGTCTGAGAAAACTGGAGCTTGAGCAGAGTAAGTTCAAAACTCAGCAAGAAAGAGAGCAAAAGAGGTTCAAGCTGGAAATGCTGGAAAGGCAGCGCCAGAGAGAGTTTGGACTGGAGAGGCTAAAACTCCCAATGATCAGTGCCAAAGGAGGTAAGTGGCAGGGTTGAACCTGAAATTCCAGGGCTGGGGTATAAATTAAATTCCAAATTAACAGCTGAATTTAAAGATGGGGAGGATATGGATGCATTTTTTAATTTATTTGAAAAGTTCTGTATCCAGGCCAAAATACCCAGGGAGGCCTGGAGCTCTCAGCTATCCCTGTTGCTTATTGGTAAAGGGCATGAGGTGCAAGGCCAAATGGACAAAAATGACAGTAAAGACTGAGAAACTTAAAACTGCTTTACAGTATGAACTAACTCCTGAGGCCTACAGGGTTAAATTCTGTAATCTCCGAAAGAGCCCCGACATGAGCTTTGAGGAACTCGTCACAAAGCAATGTCAGTTTTTGAAACAGTGGGAGGCGGTAGAAGCAAACTCTATGGAGAAAACTGAAGAGGTTGTGTTACTAGAACAGTTCTTTTGGGCTTGCCCAGCGGAGTTGAAAACTTAGCTAGAGGACTGAGACCCAAAAACAGCACAGCAGGCTGCTGAGCTCTCAGATCAATATGCCAGCTCTGAAAGGAAGTGGGGGAACAGGTATGGTAGGGCAAAAAGGGAAAAGCATGCCTTCAAGGCAGCTAAAACCCTCACTGCCTCTGCAGAAAGAGGGAAGCCCTAAGTTACCAAAAAGAGATTTCTTGGATTAAAAAAATGATGAATGTTGGTTTTGTAAACAGCCAGGGCATCTTGCTAGACAGTGCTCTAAAAAGGTACAGAGTAGGCAGTGTCCCTTGGAAGGAGGTGGGTGCACTGTGTATCCCTGAAAGCATGCCTGTTAACATGAGGGAGCACATACACCCAGTTACCGTAAACAGTTTGCAGAGCCATGGGTTAAGGGACACAGGGACGTCTCTTACCCTGGTAAAGAGGATCTGGATGGGCCTGATCAACTTATACCAAATCAGTTTGTAACTGTGAGGGGATTCACTGGGGAGGAGAAAAACCTGCTACTAGCTAGTGTTCAGACCATTCTCCTGTGTTCTCCTGAATTGGAGTGAGACAGGAGAGAAGCTGCAAAAAGTGGCAGTGGCGGACAATCTCACCCTGAATGTGATTATAGGGAATAATCTACAGTGGGGGTGCGGTTACCTGCAGTTAAACAGCAAAGGCTGCTTGTAATTCCCTGAACCCCACAGACGCCCCTGTGGAAAAGAATAGGAGGCTGCTTCCCCAGCCTGTGTCTCCTGAGATGGAGAACAGTGAAAGGGAGGTAGGACTTCCCCAAGTAGCCATTCTTCAGACAGCGACAGAATAATGTTGCCCAGATGGATCTGGACAAATCTGGATCCACCAGATACCTGCCTTTTGTGACAGGATAGTGGATCCGCTGGATACTTCCACTAGCTGCCTGTGGATCCAGACATCGGATCCCTGGTCAGATCCTGCATTATCTGATGGCCGGATCTGTGGATCCAGTGCCATATCCAGGGATCTGACACTGGATCCCTGGATCTAGCACCAGATAACGCGGGATCTAAGCACCTTATCTGGTAGGATCCTGGGCCGGATACAACTGAAATAGTACCGCCACCCATCAGATCACTGGTGGATCCACAGCAGCACTATCCGAACAACACTACTACAGAAGGTTACTCAGAAGAGGAAGGAGTAACGAATGGTCAGAAGGATACGGATGGCAGTGATTCTGAATGCCCTCAAGCTAGAGCTATGGACCTCAGTTTAGGAACTGAGGGGGACATGTCCCATGCCTTGGAAAAATGTGAAGATTTTGCCTCAGCTTAGAGGACTGACCCTAGTCTGGAGAGGCTGAGGGTTTGTGCAGAATCTGACAGGACACAGGGAGATGACATGAGACATATGGTATTTTGGGACAATGGACTGCTGTATACAAAGGTCGAGGACAGAGGGAGGAGGGTGATGGGCAGGCATCTTGTTGTTCCCCAGGAGTATTGTGAGAGGTTGCTCAAGATCACTCATGATATCAACATGTCCGGACATCTGGACATCACTTGCACCATGCAGCGATTGGTCAAAATTTTATTATTTAACTTCACTATGAGGTGAAGGAATACAGCAGGTCTTGTCACCGATGCCAACAAATAGGGAAGGCAGGTAGTAAAACCAAAGAAGCCCAAATTCTCTTGCCCATTGTGGAGGAGCCATTCCAGAGGGTAGGAATAGATATTGTGGGACCCTTGAATACCCCAAGCTCCTCAGGGAAAAAATGTAGCCAGATGGTGGTTGATTACGCCACCCGATACACAGAGGTGGTCGCCCTCTCCTCACTTAAAGCAGACAAAGTGGCAGATGTCTTACTAGGGATTTTCTCCCATGTTGGGTTTCAGCAGGAGGTTAGCTCTGATCAAGGAAGTAGCTTCATGTCGGGCCTGATAGTGTTTGTGGGAGAAGTGTGGGGTGGTGCAGAGATGCACATCTTATCACCCATAAGCCAATAGGCTGGTGGAAAGATTTAATGGTACCCTAAAAATGATGCTCCAAGCATTTGTTGAACAGCATGGGAGGGACTGGAAGAAATACCTTCCCCACCTATTGTTCACATACAAGGAGGTGCCACAAGAGAAGACAAGGTTCTCCCCCTTCGAACTCTTATACAAACAAAGGGTGCATGGGCCCCTAGACTTGATCTGGGAAGATTGGGAAGGCATGCATGCCACCCAGGGAAGTCACATAGTTGCATATGTCCTTAAGTTTAGGGAGAAGCTGTAAGAGCCTATGGGGGTAGCTCAAAGAAACCTCTCAGCTGCCCAACAGAAGCAAAAAGTCTGGTACGATTGTGGAGCCAGAGCTCGCGCACACAAGCCAGGAAGTAATGGTCCTACTTCCAGTCCATACTACTACTAGTACAACATACGACAGACAATCTACCAGGTGTCTGAGGCCATACTAATGGACATTAGGAGGGAGGTGGAGGAAATGCTGGATTTAGGGGTAATTCAGAAATCCTACAGTCCTTGGGCCACACCCATAGTCCTCACTCCCAAGTTGGCTGGGTCTACTCGCTTCTGTGTGGACCATCGTGGACTCAATGCAGCCACGAAGTCTGATGCCCACCCAATACCATGGACAGATGATTACTAGACAAAATGGGAGGGGTAACATAACTTACCACAATTGACTTGACATAAGGATACTGGCAAGTGGAGTTAACTGCCAGAGCTAGAGAATGGTCAGCCTTCATCACTCCAATAGGATTATCCGAATTCTGGGTAATGACATTTGGAATGAAGAACACCCCTGCCACATTCCAAATCATGGTCAACAAAGTGTTACATGGTACTGAAGAGTATGCAGTGGATTATCTGGATGATATTGCCATCTTCAGTATGAGCTAGAAGGAACACCTGTCCCATCTGAAGGAGGTGCTGGGCAGGATACAGGCAGCAGGGCTCACTTTGAAGGCTGAAAAGTGCCAGGTAGCTATGGGCGGAGGTGACATACCTAGGCCATGTAGTGGGGCAGGTGTAGCTTCATCCTAATCAAGCAAAGATTTAGGCAATAGAGGCATGGCCCATGCCTGACACCCAGAAGCAGGTTAGAAACTTCCTAGGGATCGCAGGGTACTACCAAACGTTTGTGCTCAATTACAGTACCCTGATGGCTCACCTATCTGACTTGCTGAAGAAAAAACAGCCCAAAAAGGTGAACTGGCAGGCAGACTGTGAGTGAGCCTTTGCACAGCTAAAAGCGACACTGTGCAGTACCCCCTGAGTTAGCCAGTCCAGATTACACTAGGCAGTTTGTAGTACAGACGGATGCCTTGGATGTGGGAATTGGAGCAGTCCTCAGCCAGACATCTAATCAGGGAAGAGACCACCCAATAGTGTACCTCAGCAAGACGTTACTTCCCCGGGAGCAGGCATACTCCATGGCTGAAAAGAAATGCCTTGCGCTAGTATGGGCCCTGAAGAAATTAGAGCAGTACCTCTATGGGAAGCACTTTGAGTTAGAGACTCATCACAACCCTCTAGTATGGTTAAATCAGATGGGTAAAACAAACAGAGGGCTCCTCAGATGGAGTATTGCCCTGCAGGCCTATGATATGACAATTACCCACAGGGCCAGGTCAGCCAACACACACACAGATGGTCTATCTCACCAATTAGAACAGTAACAGAATTGTGGGATACCTTCCATACAATAGGGGTGTGTTCCCACAAATTCAGTCTTAGGAGGGAAGGATGTGGTGATTTGGCCACTTCAGGCATAATTCTGTCATATTTTTATGTGATTGTGTTTATGTTTAAGGGCCTGGAGATAAAGCTGACAGAAGGATGGCCATGTTTTTTTTTTTTTTTGCTCCTCTGTCCCCCTGGCCATCCACTCCTTCAGGCCTGCCAAAGTCCCTTACCACTACTGCAGAGCACAGGACGCCATCCACCGCCCCTCATTGCCATGTCCCCAGGTAACACAACATAACCCTTCATCAGGTGGGCCCCTATCCCTGTGGGAGGCTACCTGGGGAAGGGAATCACCCTGAAGGGCTTCCAGTGCACCCTGGGTATGGCAGGGGTCAGCACAAACACACTTGTCTGGGGATTTAAGCATGTGCAGGGACCAGCAGCCATCATCCAGTTGACCAGGCAGGTGACTTTTCCTATTTTTCTTGGGGAGTGTGATGTGCCGCGTGACGTCAAGGTGCAAGTTGACATCCGCCATGCTCCCACAGTGAGGCCCAATGTGTTGCCATGCCCCCAGCCTCTTCCAGGAGCCAGCAAACATCGAGCCACAAACTCCCTCCATCCCAGGAGAAGGCGAGCGGCCATTGGAAGCTCAAGCCTTCTCCTCCAGGCCCACCTTCCGACACCCAAGTCAGTTCCCAAACCTGGGTCGTCAGCTTGGCAGAAATCCAACCACTGCACCAGCAGGGCAGCTTTTTTTTTTTTTTTTAAAGGTTACATATGAGGAATGTGTAGTCCAATGTCTGGGAAAAGGCTTGCTTAACAAGAACTGAAACTGCATTTCAAAGGGGGCGGAGTTTCTGATAAGCTAATCAAAAGAAAAAAAGGTGTGATAAATTGTCAGGAGACAGAAAACATCTCCTATGGTCAAACTTTTCCACTTCAAAGCAAATTACTTTGAGAAGCAAGATCTGGGAAAATATACATTCTGGAAGTCTATTGTGAATTCTCTTCAGTGTCATAATTCACTTACATTTTATTAAGGGATTTCAGAAGCCAGGATGTTGGGACTATAAGAAATATAAATAATAATGTTCATTCCCTTGCAACTTGGGAAGACAGAGAGGGTGGTGGACACTTGGAATGTGTTGCTGGAAGAGGTCATCTCGTTGAAGACAGTGGGCAGCTTTAAGAGATGCTAGGATAAACATAGGGGGAAGTTAGGGATCATGGGTTGGAAGGATGGGGGGAGTGGGGAGGAAGGGCAGTGTTATCCATGGTCCAGCACCCCCGATTGCACCCCCACCTCACGGAGGGCAACACATATGTAGGTACAAAATGTAAAAAAACAAAAACAAAGTGCTGCTTCAGCATGTGATCTAAAAGCAAAACAAAATGGTTATATTAAATGCACGCTGAAAATAGAGTTAAAAATCCACGTTTCAACCTTAGGTCTTCTTCAGGAAATATCTAAAAGAGAAAAAAACAAAGTTAGTGTAGAGGGCAAATAAAATGAGGAATATATACAGTATATATATATATATATATATATATATATATATATATATATATATATATATATAAAGAAAAAGGGAGGCTCAGGGAGAAATAGTGATAAATGACAAGATTAAGACAGAATCTGTGAAACAAAAAGGTGATGATGGGAAAGATAAAGAATAATAGGAGTGAAAGAGCTAGAGAAGTCCCCAGGTGGGGACTAATTAACAAGGCTTAGTAAGAAGGCTAAAAGGTGATAAATGTGTGGGAAAGAGACAGAGATGGAGACTTATGGTGAAAACGAAAAAGAAATGAAATGTGTACAGATACAAACAGACTTTAGAGAAAATAAGGGGTGGCTGAAAGATGTTAGTGGAAAATAAGTCTATCATATGTAGGTATATGTACTAACCTTAGGGCAGAGGAACTTATCGTATAAGCATACGTGTCAGGATTTGTGTTCTACTGTATCTCACTAATGCATATTATGTTCCATTATATTTTACCAATGTATCTTAGTCCTGGGAGATGCGTTCCATTATATTCTATCGTATCATCATAAGTTAGGCAACAGTTCCACCTTTAATGCTTGTGAATTGCTGTAACTACAAATGACCTCGGACACTTATAAGAGATCCCATTGTTCATGCTATCTTTGCTAGTTAAGCAACTTCTCATGTTAGTTAGGATGGTTACTCATGCCACCTATTTCTGCCCAATTATATGCTTTTTATGTATCTTCTTCAGCTGTTGGTATAGAGATTGTCGGGGTATAAGACCCCTTGTAGCACGTAGCTTCTCTGAGACTAGAGACTACAACTACAGAGGTAAAGAAAACTGGAAGCTCTCCCAGTGTATACACTGTTGGTAGTAGGCCTTAATCATTATTATTTACTAGTATTTTTTTATCATTACTATTTATGAGTAATAAATTACATTTATTACCTGTGCACCACTTGTCTGCAGTCTCTGCCTTTGTGCCATTCCAACAAGAACTTGAGAAAAGTCATTTTTTTATTACCCAGTTACATTTGGCGATCATGTGCAGGTTGGAATGTACAAAGTGAAGATTCCATTCCATTTATTTTGAATGTTGAGTAGTGTAGTGCGACTTTTGCCTACTTGGACCTACTCATGCTTACAGTGGTAGCAACTGTGGTGGACACATTCCATCTTGGTCTCGGGCATGGCAGACCCACAGTGGACGTCTGTACACTCTCTCTGCAAGTGACAGTGTACCACCTTGGCATCACCGTTCACCCACCAGGGACCGGAAAGTGGTTGGTGATGATGCAAAGGATTTTGTCCAGTTTTCTGACTGCTTCTTTGTCTACCCCTTATTTGTCATGTCTGATCTTTGCATAGAACTGAGACTGGATATCTCAAACTACCTCACATCCCATGGCGGATGGACAGATTTCAAACTGGATGCAAAATCTGCAGAAAAAACATTGCTGCTAATATCTGACCAATACTTAAAGAGTCCAAACAAACAGCCAAGAAATACAACCTTAAAGGTCTTTTGGTTGCGGCTCTACATACTGCTGTTGAGAGACTCACAGCAAAGTGTGTCTCCCTTAAACTGCAAAATGCCACTCTAAAAAAAAGAGATGGGCTTGCAGGCATTGGAGTTACAGAAAAAGGAACAGAAACTAGCGGAGGAGACTCAGTCATTCCGAGATGCCAATAACAGACTGTTGCACTATACTGCTCAAGACTCTGAGCAAGAAATTTGTATCTTGAGAGATGACTGTGAAAGGTCAAAATGTGCTAAGAAACAGCGTATTTGAAAGATATTTTAAGTGATACGAATGAGGATTTGAGAGCGGAGAATGCTGAGTTGAAAGAGGAGTATCAGAGAATGAATCATGAGTTGGAGAAAGAACTTAGGGAAAACGTTGAACTGGGCACCGCGTACAGAGGGTTGCAGTGTGAGGTTGAGAAAGGTATTGAGCAGGGCACTGCAAGAGTTTGTCACAGAAACTGTAGAGAAAAGATGGTGAAGTTGCGCCATCAATGGGAAGTTATTGCTGGCCATGTTAAGGCCATGAACGGGTTTCAGTATACACTCATTCAGAATGTGTCATCCAGAGATGACGCCTCTGACTTTGATGATAAGGCATGCCACATCACATGCAAATCCAACCCCTGTGGTGGTGTCACTTCTGCCAGCCATCCCCAAGATAGCACCCACATTGGCATACGCTCTGCATCGCCATGTCTACACAAACATTTTGGAAGCCACATGTACCACCAAGATGGCGGCCCCTATGATGCAGGTGGAGGTACTGCATTCTGTATGGTGCTTCCCGTTGTTCCTCTCACCAGGGGAGACACGGCGGAAGTGGACAGCCTAATTCAAGAGGATATTAGTAACATCACTGTACCGGAGGACCAAAGGAGAGCCATCTGGGACCAAACTGACAGAATGTTCAAAGAAACGGTCACTCAGGACCATGCGTACAAGGCAGTTGCCAATGCAGCAGTGGAAGCTGCCCTTCGTGGCACTATGGAATGTATTGAGTTGAATGTAACCCTTCATACTTCCAATCCCCTGCAAGTCACTCATTCTGTCCAGCAAATTGCCCAAAGTATCGGACAGATGGGCCCAACTGAGAATCTCAGTTGCCATTTACAGAAGGTGCACTTCCTCTGTGAGAAGGTTTCTCTCCAACCCGAGTACCAGGTTCAAGTCTTACGGCAGACGATCAAACCTACCCTCTGGACCAAACTCCCAGAGACAGTACGCAACTCCGACACCCTTGTCTATGATGACATCACTGTGGCCCTCACTGTCGCCAACTTCCTGGGTGTCGTAGGAGCTTTCTTGGCCTATAAGGTTAAGCAGAATGTGAAGGAAAGCTCTGTGGCCTACCACCAACAGTTATGGCTCGCAAACTATACTGGCAAAGGCCTCACAGATGAACTTGCATACCAAGACCAAACTGAGTACAAGGATTTGTACATCCAGAACATGACTCCAGCCTTGCAGGAAAAGGTTGAACTTAATGTTTACCCAAATACTGATTCCTTTGTGAACATCCTTACAAAAATGTAGCATGCCTATCAGGTCTACCTCCATAACCTCACTTCCAGTAAATCCAACAAAGCTTCCTCAATACAAGTCCTGGCAGCACAGGTGGCTGCAGTACAGCCCACCCCCGATATGCTTACCCACTATACCATAGACGATAATAACCAGAAAAATTATACCCCGTCTGATGACAAGCAGTCGCACGGGGGGGGGGGTGAAGAACTGGACTTTCAAAAACAACAGGAACAGAGATAGGAGCAATTGGAAAAATCCAAATGCCCAACAGGATGGCCAGAACAGCAACGGTTCTAGCTATCGCAGTCTCAAAGATGAGAACGAGACCCTCTGCAAATTGCTGGAAGAGATCCATGCTGAAAGAGTGGCTAATCCTACATGAACTGTAGCAGCCCTCGCTCCAACCGCTGGATGACTATGCAGTCAGGGGATTCCTTTCCTGCCTTTGGCTACCGAACAAACAAACAGCTTAGGGAAGAATCCTTTCATGGCATCGGCTACTGGCCAGGCCGATGCAAAGCCCAAGGAGGAGCCATGCAAGCAGGCTGCTGTCATGCTTCTGATGTCGTAGGTACATCTGTATCCTATGCAAGACATACAGGAGGCCCATAGAGATCCTGCAGGCCTCTGATTTCAGGAACAGGATAATGATTACAATTCTGAAAATGCAGATTGACAATTACAGGCCCCAGTCCAGATTGCGAGTGACTTGATTGTTGATGCAAATGGACGGCCTTGTGTAAATGCCACGGTTGAGGGCCACCACCTTACCATGCTTCTAGATACCAGAGTAGCCATGTCTGTCTTCCATGAGGAGAATGCAGTTTCATCTGACTGGTCTACCAGCTGGAAGACCAGTGTCCAGGGTGCAGATGGTACCCAGCTACACACCTACCAATCTATTCATCTACCTGTGGTGGTAGGCCACCTCAGAACCGATTTTGTCTTTGACCTCTTGGTATTACATCATCACCCTGGCATACTGGGAATTGACTTTCTAGCACTACACGGCTGTGTAGTGGACCTAGTCAACAGGCTACTTCTGCAGATTAAAGGACAATGTCATGCTGTCACCATTCCAGACTCACACATGGTGGCAGCCATCTCCCATAACAACAAGGAGTATGATGCCATGGCTTTATTCAAAAGTCATGACCTGTTTTCTGAACCTGCACCTCTACTGCAAAGACACCTCAATGTGTTTGCCACCAACAAGCACGACTGTGGTAGAATGCATACCACCACTGAGATCACAGGACCTAACCCTGTGAGGCAGAAGCAGTACCCATTCCCTGCTGAAGCCTTGCCATCAGTGAGGGAAACCATCTAATCACTACTGCAGCAAGGAGTGATTAGGACCTGTGTCTCTACTGTCAATTCACCTATTTGGCCTGTGAAAAAAGCCAAATGGAGCTTGGAGATTCACAGCTGACTACAGGAAACTTAATCAAGTCCCCCCACCAGCTGCACCCCAACAGTAGCATCAGCACCTGATGTGCTCAAGCTGATGACACCTGCCAAAAAGCGGTTCTCAGCTCTTGGCATCCCTAATGGGTTTTGGTCACTCCCATTAGCAAGGAACACCAATACAAATTTGCTTTCACCTTCAATGGATGCCAGTACACCTGGAGTTGCCTTCCGCAGGGCTTTTACAACAGCACTTCTGTCTTCCATCTCCACATGATGGATGCCCTGCTTGGGTTCTCTACACCCCAGTTCCTCCTGCAGTACATGGATGACTTGCTCCCTAGCAACCACCATGAAGGAAGATCATTTGGCCCTTCAAGATGAACTTCTGTCTCTCCTCAAGAGAGCAGAAGAGAGCAGGCCACAAGTGCAACCCCTCTAAGGCACAATTGTGTGAAAAAGAGATACTCTTCCTTGGCCTGTGCATCATAGACCAAGGCAGAATCCCAGCTGTCAAAAAGATCCAGGGCTTGCAAGATCTGTCACTTCCTATTAGCGTGGCAACACTCAGACACTTCTTAGGAATGGTGAATTATTCCAGGGATTTTATCCCTGACTTTGCCTTGAAGGCTGCTCCTTTGTATGAACTTCTGAAAAAGGACATCCCATGGACATGGGGCTCCACTCATGCTGAAGCTGTAACACAGCTCAAGCAGGCTTTAGCCTCAGCCCCAGCACTGATCAATCCTAATCCAAATCTTCCATTCCATTTGGAAACTGTCACTTCTGATATGGCCATGTCTGCAGTGCTGGCACAAACGTACAATGGGTACTTTGGGCCCATTTCCTATGCATCTCAGATGCTATTCCCAGTAGAAAGAAAATACAGTCTCTGTGAAAGAACACTTTTAGCAACCTACTGGGCTGTCAAACATTTAATGTACATCATTGGGTATGCTCCTATTGTTTTGCATACCAGTCACACCCCAAATAAATGTTTACTTTCAGACAAAGTAAAAGATGGTTCAGTTTCTAACACCAGACTAACCCACTGATCTTTGCTTTTGCAGGACAGGGACATCAAAGTACTACCTGCAAAAATGCCATCCATCCTGGCCCATGGCCTACTTTACACAGGTAAGCCTCATGACTGTGCACTCCAACCTCCTGACTTACCTGAGCCAGGACCCTTCCTACCAGCTAAATGAGATGTTTTAAGGGATACCACCATGTATCGAGTCTTTACAGACTGCTCCACCTCCTATGTGGACAGAGAACAGGTAGCAGGATTTGGGGTGCTCATACTGGACAAAGATGGTGATTTCAAGCGCATTTCCAAGAAGTGCAATATAATCTCCTCACAGCATGCCGAACTGGCAGCCATGGCCTGTGCTTTGGAGGTCATGCCCCATGGTGACAAGGATGCTATCATCTTTGCAAACTCTAACCGGGTCTGCTCTTCCCTTACTGAGTTTCTACTATTCTGGGAGAAAAACAATTTCACTTCTTCTGATGGCACACCTGTCAGTGTCAGTGGCTCACCAGGTAGCACACTCGCATCTGAGGCTAGGAGATCAGAAGGCTGTGGGTTCTATCCCCACACCAGGCACTTGGGCTAATATCCCAATACTGACACTGCAGTGCAGCATGAGGGGGGGTGCTGCACTCCTGAGATGCCGTCTTTCAGATGAGACATTAAACCTAAGTCCCATCTGCCTGTTCTGGTGGTAGTTCAGGTGGATGTTAAAGATCTCATGGCACTTCTTGAAAAGAGTAGGGGAAGATTTTATTAAAACAAAAGCAAACATTATACACAAACTGTTCAAATCTTTTTACATTATATGACATAAATTAACCTATAATTATGCTTATGATTTCCATGTACATTTAATTTCTCATGGCTGCACAGCCATATAGTCGCTCTCATTTTCCTAGGTATTCATTTTTCCAAGGTTAATTCCAACATCCTTTGCAAATTCAACCTTAAACACAGGCTTTTCCCAAAACATTTTCGCCATTATTTGTTTATACATCTGCTTCCTACTATTAGTAATTAAGGCATCTACAATAAGAAAAAATTACTCACCATAGTAATGTTATTTCTTCTAATGGAGTTTTGCTGTATTCTGACTATATGCAGTTAGCCCCAGCACTTGAACTGCTCCAGAGAGGAAAGGTTTAACTCTATGCAAAGGCATAGAACATTGAGCTCAAGCTTGGTTTTCAAACCTCTGTCCCTGGTACTGCTCAGGGTAAGCGTCAGATTCTTACGAGCACTATGCTAACTAACTGTTAAACAGAAATTGTTTTTAAAATTTTGTGCCAAAAGGCAATAAAAGATTTTTAGGGTCCAAAAGACTCAAGTCGAGAACCCCAAAAAGAATTCACGTAGGTAGTAAAACTTAAAAATAACAATAAAAACCTCACCCTAAGGAAAAGTAACTCAGGCACACCTCTGGGGTGCAGCACTGTGCCTGCCAATCCACATCCCAAAACAACTAGGTTCCAGGAGGGGAGTCAGAGAGGGAGGTCAGAATACAGCAAGACTCCATTAGAAAAAACAACATTACTATGGTGAGTAATTTTTTCTTCAAACATAAGTCTTGCTGTATTGTGACTATATTGCAGACTACCAAGCAGTACCCCCTTAGAGGAGGGAGTTACAGAACCTATTTTGGGAACAAGCTCTGCAGCACTGCTGTGCCAAACCTAGCATCACTTCTTGACTTGAAGTCAAGAGAATAATGCTTGGTAAATGTGTAAATAGTTTTCCAGGTGGCTGCTTTACAGATTTCCACTAAGGGTATGTCTCTAGCTGCTGTGACTGAAGCAGCTGTACCTCTGATGGAGTGAGCCCTCAGGCCCGAGGGTGTCTCTTTCCCCAACTTTGAGAAGCAGAACTGGATACAGGAGACAATCCACCTGGCAATAGTTCTCTTAGTGGCAGGTTTACCTTTTCCTACTTCTCCATAAGTGAGAAATAGCTGTGAACAATCATTTCTATGGGCCTTAGTGAATTCTATATAATAACTAAGGGCCCACTTTACATCAAGACTGTGTAGTCTTCTCTCCAAAGAGGAAGCATAGCCAGTGAAAAATACAGGCAATGACATAGATTGGTTCAAATGAAAGTCTGATACCACCTTGGGGAGGAACTTTCTATTTGTTCGAAGGACCACCTTATCCCTGTGAAATGAAATAACATCAGGTTCTACTGATAAAGCCTGTGACTCACTGATTCTCCTGGCAGAGGTAATGGCTACCAGGAACACAGTTTTCCAAGTCAAGTATTTTAGCTCAGCTGAAGATACTGGTTCAAAGGGGGGCTGCATAAGCTGTGCAATACAGATATTCAGATCCCAAACAGGAGTAGGGTCCCTAAAGGGAGGATTGATATGAACCAGACCTTTGAAAAATCTCTTGAAAACTGGATGGGAGGCTAAGGAAGAGCCCTTCCCAGCTGAAAGGAAGGCAGAGGTGGCTGCCAAATGCACTTTGAGAGTGGTAGGCCTGAGGCCTAAACTGTTAAGATGCACCAAATAGTCCAAAGCAGTGGCAGTGTCAGCTGAATCTGGCTGTATATGCCTCCAAGAACACCAGAAACCAAATTTCTTCCATTTGGAATTGTAGGTTTTTCTAGTGGAAGGTTTTCTACTAACCTTAGAAATGTCCAAGACTGATTGGGAAAGATGCAGGCTTGCATATTCTAGCTCCTCAAGAGCCAAGCCTTGAGTCTGAGAGTCTGAAGGTTGGGATACAGAATCCTCCCTGTGAGGAGGTGAGAAGATTGAACTGTCTGGGAAGACAAAGTGGAATTGTCACTGACATTGACAGTAGTAGGGGGTACCAAGGCTGCCTGGCCCAGTCTGGAGCCACTAGAATCACAGTTCAAGGCTGAGATCTGATCTTGACCAGAACTCTGAATATCAGAGGAAAAGGAGGAAAAGCACACAGAAACCTGCTTGTCCAATCCAACAGGAAAGCATCTTGAGGAACAGACCCCAAAAGAGGGGGTCTGCAGCAGAATAGGGGAAGCTGATGATTGTCTGGGGCTGCAAAGAGATCTGTCTCTGGAGTGCCACACCTTTTGAAAATGATCTGAAGAATTAGAGGGTTCAGGGCCCATTTGTGGTGACCTTGAGAAATCCTGCTGAGAGCATCTTCCAGTACATTGTCCTTCCCTGGGAGATGCACAGCTATCAGGGAAATGTGCAGGGAATAAGCTAGTGACCATATTTTCATGGCTTCAGTGCACAAGGCCGAGGACCGAGTGCCCCCTGCTTGTTGATTTACCACATGGTTATGGTGTTGTCTGACCTGATCTGCACCACTTTCCCCTGAATTGTATTCAAGAATGTCTGAAGTGCTAGAAGGACAGCCATGAGTTTGAGAAGATTTATGTGCAGGGGAGACTCCTGATGAGACCATGTTCCCTGAGCAGTAAGCTGATCCAGATGGGCTCCCCGTCCCAGTAGGAAAGCATCTGTGGTGAGAATCACTGTTGGAGCCTGACTGAGGAAGGGGACACCTTGTCTCAGTTTGTCCTCCTCCAGTCACCACTGGGGAGCCTGAACCAAAGTTTGAGACACTGGAACTAACTTGGAGAGGAAGTCTTTTTTCTGAGACCAAAAGGATTTTAGATGAAATTGAATATCTCTAATTTGAAACCTTCCCCCTTGCACTACTGCAGTGCAAACTGCCATGTGGCCTAGCAACTGTAAGAAGTGTCTGGCTGGCCGAGACACTAGTGGACGAAAAAAGGAAGCCAGGGTGATGAGGGACTGAACCCTTGAAAGAGGAAGAAAGGCCTTGGACTGGACAGAGTCCAGTTCCATCCCTATAAATGTGAGAAGCTGGGCTGGTTCCAGAACAGATATTTCCAGATTTAGGATGAATCCTAAGGAGTCCAGAAGCTTTTGAATGACCTCTAGAGCTGACTTGACTTGGTCTGAAGACTGACCGACTATGAGACAGTCATCCAGGTAAGGGAACAGTAAGATGCCTTGTCTCCTAAGAAAGGCCACCACTACTGCCAGACACTTGGTGAACACCCTTGGAGCCGAAAGGCATTGCTCTGAACTGGTAGTGGCCTGAGGGCAACTCGAACCTGAGGTACTTTTTGTGGGAATGTCTGATAGGTATGTGGAAATAGGCATCCTTGAGATCCAGGGAGACTAGCCAATCTCCTGGTCTCAGAGAGGGAAGAATTACTCCAAGAGTCACCATTTTGAACTTTGGCTTTAGTATATGTTTGTTTAGGTATTGTAGATCTAGGATGGGTCACCACTCCCCTGTCTTTTTTGGGGTAAGGAAGTATCTGGAATACAGTCCCTTTCCCCTGTGTTAGAGAGGTACCTTCTCTACCGCTTGCAGGAGCAGTACAGAGGAGACTTCTGCCTCTAAGGCCTTTGTCTCCAAAGGAGAGAGAGGACTGAAAGACTTTGCTCTCATTTTTGGGAACCTTTTGAAGCTGAGAGCAAGTCCCTGGCTCACTACATCCAGGACCCATTTGTCTGAGGTAATAGACTTCCAAGTCTGGAAATAGTGAGCCAGCCTGCCCCCTACTGGAACTGGGGAGGTGACCCTGACTGACATATCAGGGAGTCTGTTTGGCAGGGGGCTTAGACTGAGTGGAGGATGGAGTCCTGGTCATCCCCCTTCTGCCTCTTCCCCTAAAGAACCTCCTCTGCTGGAAAGAAGAGGAGGCCTGGGCTTGGTAAAAAGGCCTTTGAAAAGGCCTGCCCCTACCAGCCCTAGATTGCTGCCTCTGAGGTGTGACCCACTTTTCCTTGGCTGCAGCACTCCCGTAGGTAGTCCTGTATTCATCCATCTTTTTCATGTAAGCCTGTTTGCTCCCCAAACAGAGTGTTACCAGTGACAGGAAAATCCATGGCCTTGGTCTGGGCATCCTGTGATAAACTGGTACACCTGAGCTGAGCAAATCTCCTAATGGAGACAGATGTAGCCATAACCCTAGAATGTACATCATTCGAGTCAACAGCAGCGTGAAACTGGACCGTTGATGCCTCAATACCATCCACAGCCACCTGCTCCAGCTCCTTGGCTAGCTGGGAAGGGGCATTCTTAGCCAGCTCCAGAACCGTATCCCACATAGATTTCTGGTATCTGGCTGTATATGCCATGTAATTAGATTGCCTGAGCCCCAAAGAGGATGCCAAGTACTGTTTCTTTGCCATGGCATCCACTTTCCTGGAATCCTTATCTGGGGGATGAGATGCCCGGGGAATGTTAGCCTTGTCACAGGTTGCAGCTTGAACTACCCCAGCATGGCTGCAATGATTTGTAAGGAATTCCATCCCAGGACCTGACAAGGCATACCTTCTGTCCATCTTTTTATCCACAGGAGGTAAGGATGTTGGAAACCGAAGAATTTTCTGTGTCTGTTTCCCCAGGGATTTATGCAGAGGGATAGACACCCTTTTAGACTCTGGGGCATCCATCATCTCAACATAGTCAGGTTCTTCCTGATCCTGTTCAGCCTCTTTCACTGGAAGCTGAAGAGTATGAGTCACTTTCTTGTAGAACAAGAAATGGAATGGGGGCTCAGAAAGTCTGGGAGAAGACACATTAGAAGGCCTGTCTGGGGAGGTGTCAGGCTCTACTGGCTCATCTAGGCCTTCATAATCCTCTTCTTCTTCTTCATAATCTTCATCTCATTCCCAATCACCCTCATAAAATGCTTCAGGATCATATTCAGAAGCAGAAAGTTCCAACCGAACTGATCGTCTTTGAGTCGGTGTCGGTTCGGTCAGAACCGGGCGACGCGTTTGTACAATAGCAATCGCTTTATCAATTTCATCAGTAGTCAGAACATGGGAACCAAGATCCGAACCAGCTGACTTGCGTTTTCTCTTAGACAGAACCAATTCTGCAGAATCGGCTGTCTTTTTGCCTGAGGAGGTATCCCCCAGGTCAGTGGACACCCTCTCAGGTTCAGTCAGAACTGAACCGAGCTGGCCATCCAGGTCAGCAGATTTCTTGGCCTCCCTTTCCTTCAACCTACTTAAATGTTTCTCTAAAGTGGCTTTGGGAAAGTTTTTGCAGATTTGGCAGTCTTCTTTGAGGTGGTCAAACCCCAGATAGTAAACACAGATGAGGTGGGGATCAGCCTTAGCAAAGGCCTCCCCACACTCGGTGCAGTGCTGAGACCCAGTGGGACTGGTTTTCTTTTTGGGTTGCTCAGACATGCCTAAAGGAAAAAAGTTACCCTTACCAGCATTTAAGCCAGGCAACTACAAACCTATCAGTTCCAACCATGTCACGGGTTGGTTAAAAAAACAAAGGAAATTATCTTTTTTTAAAGATCCGATAGGAAACCACTATACAAAACACAGAAAAGAACAAAATGTAAACAGAAACTGAACAAAAAACAATTTCTACCGCAAAGCACTAAACTACCTACTAAACACTTACTGTACCATGGACAGAGATCAGAATACCGAAAAAATAAGTAAATGGTTGAAAAACCAACCGATTTTTACTTAAACCGAACCGAAGTGAAGGAGAGATTGTGCGGAGCGAGTTCTCAATTAGGTGGAGTAAAAAATCTGATGGTTACACTGAGGAGTACCAGGGACAGAGGTTTGAAAACCGAGCTCGAGCTCAACATTCTATGTCTTGACATAGAGTTAACCCTTTCCTCTCCAGAGCAGTTCAAGTGCTGGGGCTAACTGCATATAGTCAGAATACAGCAAGACTTCATGTTGTTTGAACCCCCCCACTGATTTAAATATTTCCTTCCCACCTCCATATAACCAGGCCTGCTTTTATCCCCTACTATATTTACCTTTTTCCCAATATTTTTAATCAAAGATGCACTCCATTTCTCTGTCAACCATATCCACTCCTTTTCTTTTCTCTTTATAATGGGAACAAGATTCGTATATACAAACATAATAACAAAAAAAAAACAGGGTTTATCATATTCAGACCCTTATCTTTAATTGTTCTATATGTTATTCTCCTTTTAACTGGATTCAACTTACTCCCCACAGTAACTGAAAAAAAAAACATTTTTTTAGATTGCATTTGTTCTGGTACTGGAAAAATATATGCTAAAAACAGAAATATTGGAAGTATAAAGTTTTTCAAAAAATAAATCCTTTTTTCTCTCATCATACTCCACTGCCTCCATCTTTGAACTTTTTTAATGTGCAGTATCATATTTTTCTTCCCAGTTCTGTTGAATCTCTTCTTGCCTTCCAAGGTAAATCCCTGCCACTTTAATGGCTCCTGTTACTACATATAAGTCCCCTTTCTTTTCAATCTCCACATTACCTATTGAATAGATTTTACTTTTTTCCTTATAGATGTTGATCCCACTGTATTCACTAAAACTTTCTACTATTTTCAGCATTTTATTACCTGACATCTGATCTTTAACAAATATTGTGCAGTCATCTGCATATGCACTTGTTTTGTTGATTTTTTTCATTCTGCCAAATCATACTTTTAATTTCTGTCTCTTCCTCTATTTTCCTCAAAATAGGATCCAGGCAAAAAACATACAATGGCTTAATGGGCACCCCTGCCTTACCCCATTTCTAATATACATTTTAGTCCCTAGATGCCCATTAACCATAGGAAAAATCTGTGCATCTTGGTATAATGCTTTGATTAAATCAATTAACTGTTTAGGAATATTAAATCTACCCAAGGTGTCCCATACATACTGATGTTTAACTACATCAAACGCTGTGTCCTGATCTGTAGCATATGTATAACCTTGCAATTCTTCCTCCTGTCCTTTTGCTATTACTTCTCTTATATATATTAAATTTTGTTGTATATTCCATCCTTGAATTGCACATGTCTGGGTACGTAAGAAAAAATTACTTACCATAGTATGATCGAGGCATTCAAACACCTTAAGGGCATTAACAAGGTGAAAGAGTCTAACATGTTTAAATATAAGAAAAATAGCAGGACAAGAGGACACAGCATGAGATTAGAGGGGGCCAATTAAGGGGGAATGTGAGGAAATTCTTTTTCACAGAAAGGGTGGTGGATGCATGGAATGGCTTACCACAAGAAGTGGTGGCTATGAATACAGTGCAGGGCTTCAAACAGGCATGAAGTAGGCATAAGGGAGCAATACAAATGACTATGAATAGATAGGCCACTGACAGAGCAAAGGCCGATGGCACATTTATAAGGCAGAAAAA
Source organism: Neoceratodus forsteri (assembly GCA_016271365.2). NCBI lineage: Eukaryota > Metazoa > Chordata > Ceratodontiformes > Ceratodontidae > Neoceratodus > Neoceratodus forsteri. The sequence continues at coordinate 1,126,477,826 of CM028132.1, read as the reverse complement.
GAAATGGGGAGACTGGATGGGCCTTGCGGTCCTTATCTGCCTTCAACTTCTATGTTTCTATGTTTAGTAATCTTATTTCTTCCAAATGATACTCAGGTATTCATAATTTTATGCAGTCAGCCTTGCAAGTAGAACTGCCCGGAGATAATCTGGAACATATGCAAATGATGGAATCTTTTGCATGAGCCACTTTTCAAATGCTGCCTTATACTAACTGCCTTAGTTCTAACCCCTCAGATTTCCTGGAAAGACAGGCCCACGGGGACTAATTGTAATCATAATAATAATAGTAATAAACCTCATGTGGAGTACTGTGTCCAGTTTTGGAGACCCCATCTCCATAAGGACATAGACAGAATGGAGGCAGTTCAGAGGAGGGCAACTAAAATGGTGCAGGGTCTGCAAGAGAAGCCATACGAGGAGAGTCTAAAGGAGCTTAATATGTATACCCTTGAGGAAAGGAGGGAGAGGGGGGACATGATAGAAACATTTAAGTACCTCAGTGGAATCAACAAAGTCCAAGAGGGTAGCATCTTTCAGAAAAAGAGATGTGCAAGAACAAGGGGACACAATCTGAAGATAGAGGGGGGATGGCTCAGGAGCAATGTGAGGAAGTATTTTTTCACAGAGAGGGTGGTGGACGCATGGAACAGCCTTCCTGAGGAGGTTGTGGGGTCTAAAACTGTGGGAGAATTCAAGAATGCATGGGACAGACATAAGGTGATTTTTGTGGGGGGTAGGAAGAAATAGGCTGTTGGTTAAATAGGATCAGCAGCTTATCCTCTAGGTAGGGAAATGGGCAGACTAGGTGGGCCAAGCGGTCCTTATCTGCCGTCAAAGTCTATGTTTCTATGTTTCTAATATAAATAACTTCCTTAACACCCAAAGAAAGGGCCTCCAACTGGAGAGCATTACGTATAAAAGAATACCCTTGAATTTCCAAATCACCTGAAAAGGGGAAGAGGGACAGCAATAGTGAACACAATCACAACATGTGTGCCAGAAATGGTATTTTTACTCGATAGCACAGTATTCAGGAGTGCAGAGGCTAAAGGTTCCATAGGGAGTAGGAGGTTATGATACCTAAGTATCACTTGGAAGAAATAAGTTTACTATGGTAAGTAATTTTTCCTTTTAACCACAGTAATATTCAGGTATTCATAACTTTATGCAGACTACCAAGCAGTACTTTGGAGGTGGGCACAGAACCTTATTTTGGGTACAGACTTTGCAGGACTGCTGTGCCGAGCCTGGCATCACCCCTGGACAGATTATCCAGACTGCAATGCTTTGCAAAGGTGTGTACTGTTTTCCAGGTAGCTGCTTTACAGATATCCACCAGGGGAACATCCCCGACAGCTGCCATGGCAGCAGCTGTGCCCCTTGTGGAATGGGCCCTCAACCCTTTTGGTGCATCTTTCCTGCCTAGAGTACTAAAACTGGTTATGCTGTAGTATCCAGTGAAAAATAAACCTTCTGATACTGGGTTACCCTTTCCCACATTCTCATAGGTCAGGAACAGCTGTTTTCTGTCCTGCCTATGGACTTTAGCAGCTGTCAAGTAGTAGCTAAGAATTCTTTTGATGTCCAGACTATGAAGGCTCTTTTCACCAGAACTAAAGTGTTCAGTGAAAAAGGCAGGAGAGGTAATGACTTAATTCAAATGTAAATCAGAAGTCATTTTAAAGGGAAAACTCCCCCTTTGTTCCCAGAACAATTTTGCCTCTGTGGAATAAAATGTAGTCCTGTTCAATGCAGCGAGACCTGGAATCACTGATTCTTCTGGCAGATGTCATTACCACAAGAAAAAAACAGTTTGTTTTCTTAAAGCAACCTTTTTTTTAGATAAGTTGAAGACATAGGCTCAAAGAGGAAGCCATGAGCCTAACTATATACACATCTAGGTCACATGCTGGCACTGGTTCCCTGTTTGGGGGGGTACAAATGGGACAGGCCTTTAAAGAGCCCTTTGAAGATGGGGTCTGAGACCTGATAAACTTTCTGTCCAACTGAAGTGTAAGTCAGTGCTGTGGCCAGTTGGACCTTTAAGATACTTGACTGCAAGCACAGTAAGAGCAAATAGGTAAAACAGTCTAGCACAGCTCGAACACCAGCCTGTGCAGATATGTGCCAGGCCCTTAAAGCACATTTTAAAGTTAGGCTCTGAGGCCATTAAAACATTTTGTCCAACTAATGTGTAAGCGGATGCTGCAACTAGGTGGACCTAGAGGGTGCTGGACTGCCAGTCCAATGAGTAAATAGATAAGATGGTCAAACACAGCTGGGACCCAGCATGTGCTGGAACCAATTTCTTGGTTGAACACCAATAGTAAAACCTTTTCCCATTCTGAAGAGAAGATTTTCTTAGTGGAAGGCTTCCTGTAACCACATAAAATGTCTAAGACAGTTTGAGAAAGATGTAATCCTGCATATTATACCCTAAGCACTCAAAAGCCATGCCTTGAACCTGAGTGATTTGAGGTTTGGATACAGGAGCCTCCTGGTTTGAGGTTAGTAGGTTGTGCCTCCAAGAAAAAGGTGCATTGGTTCAGACCCAGACATGGACAGTAGCAGAGAGAACCATGTCTGTCTGACCTAGTCTAGTGCTATCAAGACCACTGATGCTGACTGGGACCAGAGCTTGAAAAACTGTGCTCTGTATGCCAGAGGGAAGGAAAAACAAACATGCAGGTGCTTACCTGGCCAACTCAAAGCCAGGACATCCAGGTGGATTGTTCACAGATCTGGTTGTCTGTAATAGTACTGTAACAGGTGGTGGTTGTGGTGCGATGTTAACAATTCTACCTCTGGAGTGACCCACCATTTGAAGATAACTTGCACCACCTGACTGTTTAAAGTCCATTCCTGATGGGACTAGTTGATTTGAGTCAAGGTATCTGCCAAGGTAGTGTCCCTACCTGGCAGATGAATATCCTGCAGGGGGCCCATGGAGCATGCTAGGCTCCATATTTTCATAAGTCCTGTGCAGGGAGGGCTTAGCTTGTCTCTCCCTACTCGTTTATGTAGTACATTGTGGTGGTATTGTCTGTTCTGACCTGTACCACCCTGTAGTAGTTGTGTGAAAATCTTTAGTGTCAGTAACACTACTCTTAGCTCTGCAGGTTTATGTGCAGGAGTGACTCTGCACTTGACCATGTGCCTTGGGTGATGTGAACCCCCAGATGGGAACCCCACTCTAATAAAGATGCATTTGTTACAACACAACTGATGGGGGCTTTTGCTGAAAAAAGAAGACCCTTCCCTTAGGCTGGTTCCCTCTTTCCACCATTGAAGGCCTGTAACAATGTCTTCGTTACTAGAATTAGTTTAAAAGAGGGTCCTGTGCCATGAAGTGACATTGAATGGCCCTGCTCTGTAATCTGAATTCCAAGACTGTGCCAATGGTAGGTGTCATGTGGCTAGTAGCTGAAGAAACTGTCTTGCAGTTTTTGTTTCATTCAGGCTGAATAAGCCTGCTATTAGTGGAATACTTCTTGCCCTGCATTGAAGCAGGTAGACCCTGCCTTGCAGGGTAGTTAGTTCTGCTGCTATGAACTGTAGTGCGTGAGCAGGCTGAAGGTCAGGCTTTCTTTAGATTTATCAGGAGCCCTAGAGACTCCAGAAGACCCTAGGTGAGTTGCAGACCCACTTGCTGAGGTGATTCTGCAACCACCAGCCAGTCATCTAGGCATGGGAAAAACTGTGACACCTTATCTTTGAAGGTGCTCCAACCACTGTGTATACTCCTAGAGAGTGACTTGATGAGAGTCTGAACCTGAAGTACTTTCTGTGATACTCCCTTACGGGAGTGTGGAAATAATTTAAGTCCAGTGATGCCAGAAACTCCTTTAGGTTTTTCCCGGGGTATGACATGCTTTGTCTTTTTGGTCTTCTTGGAGGGGACTGGAGAGACAGCTGGACCACTCACCCAACTTTTTTTAAATGCCTGAATTACCCTTCTCAGGAGTGTGTAAGTAAGACAGCAGTTTCCTCCACAGATTTGGAAGGTGTTGGCTGGTCAGAGCCTGAAGCGCCCTTATTTGGTCTCTCTAGCAACCTTTCTAGTCCTTGCCCCACTATTTTTGGTAGAAGGAATTTGAGCTCAGAGACAATTCTTGACTCACTACATCCAGGACCACATGCCTGTGGTGCCTGAAGTACCCCTGCTGTGGGTACTGCTGATACTGAGGCGCAGCCTGAGCCTGACAGAAAAAAAGAGGGCTTGATGTGGCGTATATATCCACCTTTTTCATGTAAGCCTTTATCTTTCTCGAAAGAGGAATTACTCTCGACTGGGAAATCTTATAACCTTGGTTTGGGTATCCTATGTGAGGTTTGTGACTCGCAGCCAGGCAAACTTCCCCTGAACCACTGTACTTGCCATCCATCTGGCAGCAGCCACTTGAACTGTTATTTGGCTGCTCCCAAACCAAATTTAGCTGTTTCAGCTAGATCATCTGACAGGGGAGTATTGGCCTTGGCTGACATAGCAGGGGCCGACAACCATAGCGACTTTGGAATTAACATAAGCTTAAAGTGTGTGCCTGCCTGATGGCCAAGGAACCTGATAAATATCCCTTTTATGCCATGTTGTCAATTTCCCCGGGATCCTTGTTAGGAGGATAGGATGCTGGGGTATCTTTGCCTTGTCACAGGCTGTCACTTTAACCACTCCTTGGTGGACAGGGTGTGGGAATAAAATTTCAGTTCCTTCCCTGTCCAGCTGATATTTCTTATACATCCTCTTATCCAAAGTAGGAACAGAGTTTAGAGTTTGTAAAATCTTTAAAGTATCTTCCCTGAATAATTTACTCACAGGAATGGGAAGCTTTTAATGGGTGTCAGCCCAAACATTTCTCATCAATGTGAATGAGAAATAATCCTCAGATGTTCTGTGGGGAGAACCAAACTCATGTTAAGAGGAAATCTCAAAATTGAATAGGTTCCCCTTCCACCATTTCATAATAATTACGTATTCTTCCTCTTAAAGATTAGAAAGACTGCTTTGCAAAGATCTGCTGCTGAGAGGCAGACAGCCCTTGTAAGCCTGAAAGTGTTTTCTTTAGCCATTCCAGGCATTTCTCCACACTTTTTCTCTGGGAAAGTTTTACAAATTTCACAATCAGAACAGGCCTGTACAATTTCTGTATGAGCTGGCAGACTTTATAGCAGGCGCAGAAGTCCCCAGATGCTGTACAGCAGGGGGTTCTGTGTGCTTAGTTTTGTTGATTATTTTTAAGGGAACCAGGAAGTCAGACGGTTCAGCAAGCCTCTTAGGAATTGTTTGTATACCCATCTCAGGGGGTAGCAGTTGCATTAATTGTTGTGGTTTCAGCCACAGTAACTTAGGGTGTCAGCTGGTCAGAGCTAGAGGGACCCTTAGGTGGTAATACCATTTTTTTTGCATTTATTTTTAGCCTTATCCAAGCATTTCAGTAGTTTTTTCAGGACATGTAATGCAGATTATCCAAGCATTTCAGTAGTTTTTTCAGGACATGTAATGCAGATTTCACTCTGCTTTTAAATGTTCATGTCCAGCTAGGCAAAACAAGAGAATGATTGACTTAAAATTTCACCACACTGAAACAAGGTTTGAAACCGGGATCACCAGTTTCTTTTTATAACATTTTCAATGTAAAGCCAATAACAGTTGCAACTGCTAAAAAATAATATTTTAATTTAAGTTTATATTTGTTCTTAAAACAAGCTAATTTAATAAAATTAAACATGACTAATGGAGTTTTTAGTCAGAAAACTCCGATAAATAAAAAATAAACCTCGGTTTACCCCTGGTTATACTGAACCAGGAAAAACTGAGAAAACTTACAATTTAAATACTAAAACTTTGGGTTTACCTAAAATTACAAACAAGTACAAGGCAGCAAATGAAATGTAAAGAATACTTATAATATTTTATAAGGTTTCTCATGTCAGAACAAAAGATGATCAGGAGAGGATCTCTGAGCATCTAGTCTTGACAGGCAGAGACAGGAATCTGAGGGGTTAGAACTAAGGCAGTTAGTATAATATTTATACTCAATACTCATACTCAATACTTATGACAAAGCTTACTACTAAGCTGCTAAGGACAACATAACTCTGGTATTGTTTGCATCAATCCTACCTGTACCAGCTTGTTTGTATCTATGTCTTAAGTTACTGTTATACTGTGTTGTACTGTTATACTGTGTATTTTCGTTTGTCTTACTGTGACAAGGTACCTTTGTAAATGAGCCTATGTCTCAAAGGTTTTCCAAACTGCTGTTTAAATAAATACATAAATAAATAATGCAGCATTTGAAAAGTGGCTCATGCAAAAGATTCCATCATTTGCATATGTTCCAGATTCTCTCTGGGCAGTTCTACTTGCAAGGCTGACTGCATAAAGTTATGAATACCTGAGTGTTACTGGGGTTAGAATATTAAATTATCTGCAAATGTCCTGACGCTTATATTTATTATTTTAGCTAAAATCTTGTAGTCTGATGTTAAAAGACTAATAGGTCTCCAGCTTTTAAGTTTAGCTTTCTCCCTCTTTTTATGCAAAAAAAAAAAATGGCAATGCCAACTTTCACGTTATCTGCTACTGTGTCTCCATTCATTATCCCATTATATATTCTTGTAAGTATGGGTACTAGCTATTATGCACACTTTTTATAAAAAAATATATTAGGAATGCCATCTATTCCTGGTGCTGTGTTATTTGTTAATATCTTAATTGCTTCTGCCACTTCTTCTCTAATCTGTTTGTTTATAGCTTCTACCTCTTCTGCCTCTAGCTTTGGGATTTTAGTTGTAAATAAATCCTCCCTCACCTCACCCTCCCTTTGTTGATACTTTTGCCTCAAAAACTCTTGTATAATACATTTGATATTTCCTATATCTGAATAAATGTTATCCTTTCCATCCTGTAATTCATATATTACTCTTCTTGCCACTCTCTCTCTTTACTACTACCATAAGGATTTGTATAGTACTTAGTGCCACTCTTTTGTGCCATAATTAGCACTTTAACTTTCTTGAGCTGATATTCTTTCATCTGTGTCTTAATTCTTTCAGTTTTAGACTCATCCACTTTCTCTTTTGCCTGCCTATTCATCAGTTTATAAAGTTTGGCCCTTAAAGATAAATATTTCCCATATTTTATTGCCTCACATTTTTGACTTTCTTCGATCAAAAATTGTTTAAGCTCCCATTTGGTATCTTCCCAATATTCTGATATGCTTTCATATAAATCTACCACTGTTAACTTATTTTCTAATATTTCCTTTATTTCCTGTATAGCAGTGCCCATTCTCCAAAATCCTTTACCACATTTCATTCTATTTCCTAGAGTTATTTCAATTCTACAGCTGTATGATCTAAGGTTTCCATTGATATACTTTTAATAGTACAGACCTCTATTCTTTTTTGTATCATCCAAAAATCTATTCTTGTCGAACGTGAGCCCCTAAAATAGGCATGCTCCCCTTTCTTTCCTTTTATCTTGTACCCATCTTCCATCCCTGCCTTCTCTAATATTGTTTTAAGATGTACTGTGTCACAATAAATCTTCGATGTAGCCCTCCCAATCACTTTTAGACAACCCACAATTAAAATCCCCCCCAAACTACCAATGTTGATGTATGCAAAAAAGGTTCTTGTGAGAGAGTGAAGTTGCCCCCCCCCCAGGAAGACAGTGGTCCTGGATGTACTTCTATTCTTTGTCATAATTGCACTGTCATATGTTCGTTTGTTGGGCTGACCACCCACTTTGTTTATATGTTTATTGTAGTGTTGTCTGTCCTTCTTTGCCGATTTCCAGTACATCCCAGAATCGCTGCCTGCCTACAAATGCTTGGCTTAATAAGATTGAGGACATCAGGACTGCTCCCCTGTTTTTACTACTTAAAAGCATTCTGTTCCTCTGTTTCATTGTATGCCTGGAGCTTGTATTTGCTCCTTATAGTTAAAGCGTGTTTTCCCCCTGTAAAAATAAGTATTTGTAGCTGTTTTAGCTCTGCAGGCTGTGCCCCTGTAAAACACTTGCAGGTCAGCCCATTTCAGTGAGGGACTGAAAGAAAAAGACCTCTGTTTTAAAATATTGCAGAGTGCTGCTTTAAAATGCCCTGTCGTGCCTTCTTGTGCTTTCCTAAAATTAAAATAGTGTTTAGAACCTCCTGGTTCTCTTGCCTATCCCCCGAAATACCCACATTGTTAAGAGCTCTTTAGAAATGCGACTTTCTAGTGAAATTAAGCTGCTGAACTCCTGTGCAACAGTGTGAGCGCCAGTAATTTCTACCTGCCCGAACGTGTGCACTGTCGTGAAGGCATTTAGCCTCCTAGTTCTTTCCGGCTTGAAGTTTTCTGCCAGAAACAAAGTATTTTCTACTGTACATACCCTCCTTGCTTGAAAGGGTCTACCAGGTACAAGATCTATAACCTTTAACATTTTACTTTCCTGGGATATTATAGCCACCCCACCCCTGTACACCTTTCAGTACCAATGGACCATAAAGATGGCCCCCAGATCCAATCTTTTTGAGTTTGGTTTATTTCTTAAATTGTTTGCAACCCTGTGTCTTGGAACATGTCTATAACATTCTTAAGATCACTTAAAATGTTAAAGACAGTCTGCCTTTTATGCTTATTCTTAATACTGTTAGTATTATGGGTAATACATTTCAGACTCCCCATGTTATTGTTTGTGTTATATGTAGATCAACCTTCTCCTTTATATTTCTTTCTTTTTTTTGATACTTGTGTATCTGTTATCTCTCCTTCATCTTCCTCCTCATCCTCTGAAAGGCTTGTATTAGTTCTCTTAGAAACCTCCATCATGGACCATTCTTTGTCTTGCAATAAAGAATATTGGTTTGATAATGCTACCCCTTCTCAATCTTTTTCATAAGGAATTATTTGTTTCAAAGAGATTCTGCTTCTGTTTTTTGATCTAGTAACCATTGTGTAACTTCCTTCATTTTTTGCATTTTTTGTTTGTCCTGTTGTTTCCTTTTGCTTCTCTCCCTTCATCATCACAGGCTGTTTCTTTTTCCTTATTTTCTGATTCTTTCAGATTCTGTTTCCCTTCTATCTCTTCTTCAAAAGCCTCCAGAACAACCTTATCTTGTTTATTTTTTTCTTTTTGGGTCACTGCTAAATAAACATCATGTTCAGCCCTTTCCCCTGTATCCAGGCTGTTGTCAGAGGCCCTGGGGCATTTGGAGACGGAGTGCCCCTCCTCTTCACATAGTTTACATTTGATTTTGTTCTTACACTCAGCCACAAAGTGCCCCACTATCCCACACAGACCACACTTTGTTTTCCCACATGCATTACTCAAGTGGCCTCTCTATCCACACCTGTAACAGGACCGGGGGTGTCCCGCATAGAACACGATTTCTCTATCCTGTGCCAAAAAAAAAGCAATTTGTAAGGTGCATTACTTCTCCATCCACTTGTTAGAGTTATTTTATATCCCACCCCGCCAATCCATAAGCAGTTTTCATTCAAAATAGGTTCAGGTGGCCCATGCATGGTTCCCCTCGGCTTTATCCAAAAATTAATATCCACCACATTCACACCCTTGTTTCTAAATACTACAGTCACAATCTTAAAGGCAGGTTTTGTTAGTGGAATAGCCATAAAATCTCTCCATATTTCTGTGTTTTTCAACTGAAGATACAGTTTCCAGAAGTGATCTAAACCCCCTGCATGTTTAAAACTAACATCAAACTCTGTGCTTCCAGGAACATGCATAAGGGCGTATATTTCATGATTGTCATTAATAGTTGTTTCCTAATAAACAGTCTGACCGGTACTTCTTCTGTAGGCCCTCTAAACCTTAAGCAGACTGCACTGTGTCTCTTGGCCTGCTGTGCTTTCTCTTCTTTGAGAAACAGTTTTTCCCGGGTATTTCCTTCCCAAGGCCTCTCTTTCTGGCCTTCTTCCTTATTATGCATTTCATTCTCAGTTAAAATTGTTTTTTGTTCTAGCTCCATAGATGTTTCATTGCTATTGTTATCACTCCCTGATATTATTTCTTTTAGTTTTGTCTTCCTCCAAAGTTGCATCTCCCAGTTTAAAAAAATCAACATTCTCCTTATCTCCCTCAGGCATTTCTTTTGTTTGTTGTTCTTCTAACATTTCAGTAGCTTTTGACGTACTGTACCTGTTCGGGTCCTACCCTGACCCATCTTCTTTTCTCTTCTATCCAGAATCTAGCAAGGCCTTGGTTACCCAGTGAGGAGTATCCGCAAAATCTCTAAAAGTTTCTACTTTCAAATCCACCCTTCCCATTTCTGTTTCTTGCTTTCCCTCTAAATTGCCTATATTTTCTTCCAGGTTTTTACTTTTTGTTTCCTTCTTATTCTCCTCAGTTTCCATTTGCGTTATATCTATTTTCTGCCACCCTTCTTAGGCCAAGCCATTTCTGACCTATTTTAGCCTTTCCTCTCTGGGCTGGCAGTTTGTTTGCTTGTTTGTTTGACAGAACCTGTGGGAGCGGCTCGCTTTGATGCTGCCCCATCATCCATTCTCAGCTGAGCCCATCTCCACAGAAGAAGTTTTCCATTCAGTCTCTTCATTTCTACACTCCATTTTTTCATGCCACTCAATCTCTTTCTGGTCCATTTTGCTAATATTCATTCGCCATCTCCTGGCCTCTAGTAGTATACAAGACCGGGGAGGAGGCACTCTCCCCAGTCTCACACTTCTGTCCTCAATCACTCCAACAAAGACACTGCCACATCAGCATTTCCTCCTCTTCTGCTGTCTGGCTCCAAACTGAGCTCCTCCACTCTGCTCACAGGAAGTCAAGCCCCATGCTGGCAGATTAGGGGAAGTTCCCTGATGCCCTGGCCAGATTTCCCCCATTCACCAAAAAAATACCACCAACAGCTTAATCTGATTCAGTTTCAGTTGGTTACCATTTGTATCCCCCCTCCCCCCAGTTGCCCCTGAAAAAGGGACTTCTTTGATTTGCCTACTGGGTCAACAAAATTAAATAAATAAAATACAAGGATTTGTTTGTGTACATACACACCGTGACACAACCGTTTACTCACAAACTGTACATCCACAAGGTAAAGGCTCACTGTAAATCTGACCCTTATCATGAATTCAATGATCGGGTAGACTCGCTTGCCAAAGCAGGCACTCGGCGGGGGGACTTGAACAATAACTCACCCAGTAGCTGTGGCAGCTATTTTCCTAGCTGCCAAGACTAGACAGAAACCAGTACCAGAACCCCCACTGGACCTTTCTGCTGCACAAAAATCTGACCCAATACTAGAAGATGTGTTCAAATTCTTGGACAAAGGAACTGAACAACCACTGCCTGTTGGTAGTCCATACAAGAGATACTCTGACAACACAAACTTGTCTAGTGATCAGAAGCTCATCTGGCATCAAAAAGAGAATACAGGTGACAAACTGTGGATTGCACCACAATTTTTGCGAACCAAATTCATTAATATGGTTCATGATACCCCCACTGGTGGGCACCAGGGGGCAGACAATACCTTCCAGAGACTCAAAACTGTCATCTGGTAGCCTGGGATGGCCAAAGATGTAGAGCACTACGTAGACAACTACATAGTGTGCACACAGAACAATCCAATTTTGGTCAAAAGAAGTGCCAAATTGTTGCCGCAAAAGCAGACTGGAATGTGGAATGTGATACAAATCAATTTCATTGGCTCCTTGACCAACTCCATTAAGAACAACAAGTATGTACTTGCCACAGATTTGTTTTCTAAGTGGGTGGAAATCTTTCCCACTAAGAATAATACGGCAAAGACAACTGCCAAGATCCTGGTAGATCAATTGTTCTCCAGGTGGGTCCTACCCCTAAAGGTAGACTCAGACCAGGGAACCAGTTTTGTAGCTAAACTGATGAAGCAGACACTCCAAATATTTGGAGTAGATCAGAAATTTCATATCTCTTACCAATGTCAATCCTCAGGCCAGGTAGAAAGAGCCAACAGAAGAATCCAAACAGATGTTATGTAAATTCATCAATGATAATCCCAAGGATTGGGACTCCCTCTTGCCACTTCTACTGATGGCAATCAGGGGCACTCCTGAAGCAACTACCCACTACACACTTTAGGAGATTATGACTGGTAGAGCCATGAGATTACCTGAGCACATGTTGCTTGATCTCCATACCCCTACTGCAGATAGAGTATCTGTAGACAAGTATGTTGAAAAGCTTCATGGCGACATCATGAAGACACACCTGTTCGCTGACAATCAAATGGGTAAAGTTGATAAGCATGTCAAAGAGGTTGACTGGCAAGTTGGAGACCAAGTTATGCTTCTCCAATACAGACAACCAACTAATTCAACAGTAAATGGGAACGCCCATACCCCATTGCCAACAAACTCACTCCTGCTATCAGGTCTGAGTTAAAGAGCAAAAACAGACCACCAACAAGTGGTTCCATGCTAATCAGCTCAAGTTGTACAAAGGTGACTAAACTTACTTTTCCTAACCCATTTAGGGCGGAATAGTACCCCTCACTTAACAATCCTTTTCTGTTTTCTTTTAGGTACGCTGGCAAGATGGCTATCTTGTACCTCCTGGTGGGACTACACTCCCTGACTAAATCCCAGAACAAACCCCTATTGACTGCACATAAACAAAGTATAGAACATTTTCTTAGTAAACTTGAACCCTCAGCCCCAGTGGGAGTTCATATTTGTGCCCAGCAAAATGATTACTGTTAAGGAAGGCTGAGATGCCTACATTAATGCCATGGTAGTAGCTCCAGACAGGTCCTCACTCTTTATCCAATGGGAAACTGATCTAAATGGTTACACATTCCCGGTAGCCCACCTATACAAAGGTACATACCACAGATGGCCCGATACTGACATCTCACAAAATGGAACACTCTCTATTCGACAGACTTCTCCCAGACATACTGGTCATTATAATTTTACTGCTGTCATTGATCCTGCCTGGTGTGACTGCCTCACCTCTGAGGAGTCACATACTTTCTGTCTTCATAACTATGTAGCTACTGAAGCTCTTTCTCCTTCTGTAGTCCCACCCACCCACCGAAGAAATGACTGACTGCCCTCCCCAGGAGGAAGGTCCTCCTCGTGGTTTGACCACCACCTCCCTTCCTGGAGTTCTGATTAATAATGTACAATTTAAGCATGTCCCAGTTATTTTCAATCTTACACATTGGAATATGGCTGAGATCGGTCTCTGTCACATGACCAATACTTCTAAATTTTACAGTATGATGCTAACAGATAATTGTAGCTGCTTATCAAATGCACACTAATGATCCAGTTAGTGGCACCCATATCACTGATCATGTAGGGGTCTGTAGACCCACACCTAATGCTAAAGCTAAACCACGCAGTAGGTGTGACACTGCAGATGTTACTGGTACAGCAGGGGCAGTCTCTGGCCTTTTTGGCTCAGGAATGTCTATCTGGAATACAGCAGATATAGCTGCTATTAAAGCACAAACAATTTTCAGCAAGCTGTTAAGATTAATATCCTACCCCAATGGTGTAGATGGTTTAAGTAAAGAAGAACGTTTTACAACATGTAGAAAATTGCCAAAAGGTTCAATGATATTAAAAATAAGATTAATGAACTGATTTTTCAAAATAACAAGGAGGCAGACAAGCAATATATTGCCCGTGAACTTTTATGCTCTGCTTATGGTTCTTATGTAATTGCCACTGTTACTCTCTTCAGGGACTTGAAAACAGGATGCATTCCAGATCATATCCATGAAAGAAAAATGGATAAATGGAATTTTCCTCATTGCAAATCCAATGGTTGCATTACTATTGGTTTAGCAAATTCTGTTAACATTTCTATGTCCGCATCTAGAAATCTTGGATACGTCTCACGATATCCAAATCAAGCACTTTGCTGCTTTACTAAAACTTGCTCAATACATGATGATGTTTATTACTTTTACTGTTTCACTACCACACTTTGATCCTAAAACATCTATCTTGCTGCAATAAATTCCATCGGACACCTTGATGATGACAGCTATCATGAAAGAACCAACTTACCCTCCTTGTTGGTCTACCATTCTGTACTCCAAGCCTGCGTGGCACCCCACATGAACCGTTGCACCAAGAAGGGATATTACTACTTGTGCCACTGTGACATTTTCAATATTGTGAAACCCGTATGTGGGTACTCCCCGGAACATCTCGACTGGTCCTTCTCCTTGGGTGATGAATTGCCATCCAATCTGACTGATATTGATAAGGATGATGAATCTGAATCTCTATGAGCTGCATCTTCAGCTCCTGCCACCAAAATAGATGCATCCTGAAGCTACCTGGAAGAGGTACATCACTTCATGTCATGGCTCACCAACCAGTCCTTCTCCTGTCCTATCCATCTACAGTGATGGAGGGTACCAGCTGTAAGAGTGACTTACAATTCTGATGGGCAGTATTGTGTAGTAACAAAGAAAAAATTACTCACCATAGTAATGTTTCTCCTAATGGAGTCTTGCTGTATTCTGACATTATGCAGTTAGCCCCAGCACTTGAACTGTCCCGGAGAGGAAAGAGTTAACTCTATGCAGAAGCATAGAGCATTGAGCTCGAGCTTGGTTTTCAAACCTCTGTCTGTGGTACTTCCCAGTGTAACCATCAGATTTTTACAAGCAAACTAAATACTACACTATGGAAATTGTTCAAAATATGTATAACCAGAAGGCAACAATTTGGGTCCAAAAAAGAAGAAAGGCAGAGACAATATTTAAATATAAAACACAAAAAAGGTAACAATAAAAACAACTACCCCACCATTAAGAGGGAGGGTACATGGTACACCCCTGAGGTTGAACACTGTACCTGCCAGCCCACTTCCCAAAAATTAGGTTCTGAGGGGGGAGGCAGGTCAGAATACAACAAGACTCCATTAGAAGAATCAACATTACTATGGTAATTTTTTTCTTCAAACAACATGAAGTCTTGCTGTATTCTGACATTATGCAGACTACCAAGCAGTTCCCTATGGAGGAGAGAATGCAGAACCTACTTTGGAAACAGGCTCTGCAGTTCTGCTGTGCCAAACCTAGCATCACTCCTAGCCTGGCTGTCCAGAGAGTAATGCTTGGTGAATGTATGGACTGTTTTCCAGGTGGCTGCTTTACAGATCTCTAACAAGGGTATATCTCTGGCTGTAGCCAGAGTAGCAGCTGTACCCCTAGTCGAGTAAGCCCAATTTGTGATAGCAGAATTGTATACAAGAGACAATCCACCTGGCAATAGTTCTTTTAGTGGCAGGCTTACCTTTCCCCACTTCACCATAAGTGAGAAACAATTGAAGACAGTCATTTCTATGTACCTTAGTATGCTCATGTAGTAGCTAAGAGCTCTTTTAACATCCAAACTGTGTAATCGTCTTTCTCCTGAAGAAGAATGATCAGTGAAAAACACTGGAAGAGACACAGACTGGTTCAGATGCAAGTCTGATACCACTTTAGGCAAGAACCTTCTGTTGGTTCTTAGGACCACTTTATCCTTATTCAAGGAGATGAAGTCAGGCTAGACTGAGAGGGCCTGCAATTCACTAATCCACCTGGCAGAAGTAATAGCTACCAGGAACATAGTTTTCTAGTCAAGTACTTCAGTTCGGATGAGGCCAGAGGTTCAAAGGGTGGCTGCATGAGCTAAGCAATGCAGACATTAAGATCCCAAGCCAGAGTGGGCTCTCTAAAGGGAGGGTTAATATGCACCAGATCTTTGAAAAACTTAGAGAAAACAGGATGAGATGTCAGGGAAGAGCCCTTTCCTGCTGAAAGGAATGCAGAGACAGCTGCTAGGTGAACCTTCAGAGTTGCAGACCTGAGGCCTAGACCATTGAGATGAACCAGACAGTCTAAGGCTGTGGCAATATTGGCAGAATGGGGCACAATGCCTTTCTGAGAACACCAAATGCTGAACCTCTTCCATTTGGAAGTTTTTCTAGTGGAAAGTTTCCTGGAAACCTTCAAGATATCCAGAACTCTGTGAGAAAGATGCAGGCCTGCGTATTCTAACTCTTTAAGAACTAGACCTTGAGGTTGAGAGACTGGAGATTGGGATACCAGATCCTCCTCTGGGAGGAGGATAGGAGATTGTATCTCTTGGGAAGAGACAGGGGACGTGACACTGTCAGGGACAGCAGCAGAGGATACCAAGGCTGTCTGGCCCAATCTGGAGCCACTAGTATTATTGTGCAGGGTTGAGTTCTGATCTTGATCAGAACTCTGAACAGCAGAGGGAATGGAGGGAAGGCACAGAGAAACCTGTTCTTCCAATCCAAGATGAGAGCATCCAGAGGTACAGTCCCCAGGACTGGAGGTCTGCATCAAAACAGAGGAAGTTGATGATTGTCTGGTGCTGCAAACTGCTGTAAACAGATCTATCTCTGGAGTGCCCCACCTGGAGAAGATGGCCTGCAGGATGCGAGGGTCCAGGGACCATTCGTGATGTCCCTGGGAGATTCTGCTCAGGGCATCTGCTAGTACATTGTCCTTCCCTGGAAGGTTAACTGCTACCAGGAAAGTCTGAAGATAATAGGCTAGAGACCACAGCTTCATGGCTTCTGTGTACAAGGCCATGGACTGAGTGCCTCCCTGCTTGTTGATGTACCACATTGTGGTGGTGTTGTCTGTTCTGACTTGGACCACCTTTCCCATGACTGACTCCGAGAAGCACTGAAGGGCTAGAAAAACTGCTCTGAGTTCCAGGAGACTGATATGAAGGAGAGACTCCTGTGGAGGCCAGACCCCTTGAGCTGTAAGGGCTCCCCAACCTAGGAGAGAAGCATCCATAGTTAGGACTACTGAGGGGACTTAAGGGAGAAATGGAACTCCTTGTCTGAGGTTGTCCTGGTCCAGCCATCACTGGACAGCTTGGACCAGAGTCTGAGTCACTGGAATCAGTTTGGTGAGTGAGTCCTTTCTATGTGACCAAAAGGACCTTAAGTGGAACTAAATGTCCCTCATCTGAAATATGTCTCCCTGTACCACTGCAGTGGAAGCTGCCATGTGGCCCAGAAGTTAGAGGAACTGTCTTGCTGGATGAGAGACCCAAGGTCGAAAAGAAGAAGCAAGATCTATTAAAGCCTCCACCCTTGCCAGGGGGAGGAAGGCTTTTGCTTGCACAGTATCCAGTTCTATTCCTTTGAACGTGAGAAGTTGTACTGGTTCAAGGACAGATTTTGGGAGATTGAGAAGAAAACCCAATGAAGTGAGCAAGTCTTGAGTGGTTTGCAGAGCTGACTTGACCTGGTCTGATGACTGACCTACAATTAGCCAGTCATCCAGATATGGGAAAATGGTGATACCGTGTCTTCTGGAGTAAGCCACCACTACTGCAAGGCACTTTGTGAACACCCTTGGAGCTGATGTTAGGCTGAATGGCATGGCCCTGAACTGGTAATGGCCTGAAGGCAACTCAAACCTGAGGTACTTTCTGTGGGAGCACCTGATAGGGATATGGAAGTAGGCATCTTTGAGGTCCAGGGATGCTAGCCAATCCCCTGGCCTTAAAGAGGAAAGGATTATTCTCAGAGTTACTGTTTTGAATTTGGGTTTTGAGATATGTTTATTCAAATACCTCAGGTCTAGGATGGGTTGCCACTCCCCTGTCATTTTTGGGGTAAGGAAGTAGCTGTAGTACAGGCCTTTGCCCCTGTGTTGAATAGGAACCCTCTCCACTGTTCTGAGAGCTAGAAGAGAGGAAACCTCTGCCTCCAGGGCAAGGGTCTCTGAGATGGATGAAGGTGGAAAAGACCTGGCCCTCATTTTTGGAAACTTTTTGAAGTTGAAGGCCAGTCCCTGGCTTACTACTTCTGGAACCCACTTGTCCGAGGTCACGGACTTCCACACCTAACAGTAGTAAGCCAACCAGCCTCCTACTTGGATTAGGGAGTTGACCCGGGCTGACATATCATGGTGTCTGCTTGACAGAAGCCTTAGACTGAGAGAAGGGAGCAGCCCTGCTCATCCCCCTCCTGCCCCTCCCTCAGAAGAACCCCTTCTGTGGGAAGGGAGAGGAGGCCTGAGCTTGGTAAAAAGGCCTGTGAAAAGGCCCACCCCTGACCCTAGACTGCTGCTTTTGTGGAGTGGCTTGCCTTTCCTTGGCCTGTGCAGTCTTATAAGTGGTCCTGTATTCATCCATTTTCTTCATGTAAGCCTCTGCTCCCCAAACAGAGAGTTATCCACTACAGGAAAATCCATAGCCTTGGTCTGGGTATCCTGTGAAAGGCTAGTACATCTGAGCCAAGCATGTCTTCTGAGAGACAAAGATGTAGCCATGACTCTTGGTGCCACATCACTGGCATTCACAGCAGCATTAAATTGTAATTTAGATGCCTCAATTCCATCAGCAGCCACCTCCTCCAGCTCCTTGGCTAGCTGGGGGGGAGACCTGTTTGGCTAGTTCCAGAACAGTATCCCATCTAGACTTTTGGTACCTGGCTGTGTAGGCCATGTAGTTTGCCTGCCTGAGTCCCAAAGAGGATGGCAAATATAGTTTTTTGTCCATGGCATCAACGTTCCTGGAGTTCTTGTCTGGGGGGGGGGTGAAGCCAAAGGAATGATAGCCCTGTCACAGGCTGCAGCCTGCACTACCCCAACATGGCTGCTATGTGTATAAAGGAACTCCATACCTGAGCCTGATAACATATGGCTCTTGTCCATTCTTTTAACCACAAGAGGTAAGGAGTTAGGAGTTTGTAAATTTTTTTGTGTCTGTTTCCCCAAGGACTTGTGAAGAGGGAGAGACGGTCTTTTGGACTCTGGGATGTCCATCATTTCCACAAAATCAGGCTCTTCCTCCTCAGCAGCTTCAACCATAGGGAGCTGGAGGGTTTCAGCCACCTTCTTGTAGAACAAGAAATGTGAAGGGGACTCAGAAAGCCTGGGAGGGGAGACATTAGAGGACCTGTCTGGGGAGATGTCCAGTTCAATGAGCACATCCAGACCCCCCAGGTCATCATCTTCATCATCAGGATAGTCTTTATCTCCCTCCCACTCCTCACAGAAAGCATCTGGATCATAATCTGAAGGAGATGGATCCGACCGAACTGACCACCCAACCAGTGGTACCGGTTTGGACAGAACTGGGCAATGCGAATGAACAATGCTAATCACTTTGGCTATCTCGTCTGTGGTTGGAGTATGCGGTACTGGATCCGAACCGGCAGACTTACGCTTTCTTTTTGACGGAACCAGACCCTCAGAGTTGGCTCTCCTTTTGCCCGAGAAGGTATCACCTAGGTTAGTAGGCACCTCCTCAGGTTCGTCCGTAACCAAACTGGGCTGGCCATCCGGTTCTACGGACTTCTCGGCTTCCCTTTCCTTCAGCCTACTCAATCTTTTTTCTAGAGTGGCTTTGGGAAAGTTTTTGCAAATTTGGCAGTCAGACTTGAGGTGGTCAAACCCCAGACAATAAACACAGATGAGATGGGGGTCAGCATTGGCAAAGGCCTCCCCACACTCAGTACAGTGTTGAAACCCAGTGGGACCGGTTTTCTTCTTGGGCTTCTCAGACAAGGCCAACCTACAAAATTACCCTATAGCAGCTTTCAAGCCAGGTAATGAATAACCGATTGGTTACAAACCGTGTCACAGGTTTTGAAAAAGAACCAGAAAAAGTCTGGTTCTTTTGAAACCGATCAGTACACCACTCTAATCCCAGAAAATTTTAAGATTTAAACAGAAGAAAAAAACAAGGTTGGTTCCTAACTGGACTGACCGATGAGAAACCGAAGGAAAAGAACAATTTCCACACTTTGTTAAATAAATCACAGTCACTACCAATCTACTACACTACCTGTACTGTAGACAGAGGCTGGAAATCTGAAATAATAACAAATAGATCGGTTTAAACCGAACGCGTTTTAAACTTTATCGAACTGAGCAGAGGAATCTCCGGAGCGACTTCACTGTTAGGCGGAGTAAAGAATCCAATGATTACACTGGGAAATACCACAGACAGAGATTTGAAAACCAAGCTCAAGCTCAACGTTCTATGCTTTTACATAGAGTTAGCCCTTTCCTTTTCAGGGCAGTTCAAGTGCTGGGGCTAACTGCATAATGTCAGACTACAGCAAAACTTCATGTTGTTTGAATCACAAATCATTTGCTTATGGTCAAAAATCTTGTGCTATTACAGCTTCTAACTTCTGTTTTACTCCACAGCAGAAAACAGTAATTGGTCACACTGTTATCACTCCTGTTCCTCTCCCTGAACATGGTGTTATTGATACCGATCCGCAATACTTGCTTGCCTTGTCTCAGTATTTGCCCATGTTTAACGTGCACATTGACCCTTTGACTCTTTCCTTGAAACTCCTTTTAGCTAGAAAGGATTCACATTTGATTCATATTAGCAATAATATTTCTAAGACTGGTGATGCTCTTAATGATCTTATTTATGATCGTGATTTAAGTAATGCTCTCTCCAATACTTAGTTAGAACTGACTTTTAAAGTTGTTATTATTCAAGAATTTTTTATTGTTTTTCTGATACTAACCCTTTGTTGTCTGCGACATACTCCAAGACAACATTGAGAAATGAAAATTACGTACCTACCGTAATTCTTGATCTTCTCTTGTATCTTCACCATTCATTACTGCTGGGTGTAAGCTGGAGGCGTGCACCCGCTACAGGAGTTTTTTTTTGAGAGAGGAGTCAGTGAGAGTGACGCACCATGGTGCACGAGGGGTGGCCATTAGGCTGTCAGAGACTCTCTCCCTCCATCCTAGTTCTGTGTTGAGAGGCAAAAAAAGGATTAAGAAAAGAGAGAGTGAGGCAAGAGAGCTGAGGGATAGATTAAGGAAGGAAACAAACTGAAAAAGGAATGAGCCAATACAGGACAGGAGAGAGCAGAACCCTACCCTAAGGGACCACAGGGCCTCACTCCTGGGGCAGCTCTGAGGGAGGAACAGATAAGGGAGAGGAAGAAAGAGGGAAGAAGAAGAAGAAGAAAGGGGGCTGTTGGGAGGAGGGAAAAACTCTGCCAGTTGTGAGACAGATTGGCTTAAAGGCTTATCAGCTCGGAATCAAAGGGCAAGGCAGCAAGGATCCCATCAAACAAAAACTTGCCTAAGAAGGTTCGTCCGAACCTTTTGCACCGCTTAATACACAAAAGGCAGACTTTCTATACCTCCCGTTATGCCCAACCCCTTACTCAAGCTGAGCGCTCACAGATTGCCAAGGCACATAATTTGTTCTGGAGGGAGAGAGTCCAACTAGGATGAGGGAAAAAGACCCCACTAGCACATTGTTGCGTATTAATACTGGTGTGTGTGGGGGGCCCTACAGAGGGCAACCCTTCAGAAAGGTGGACAAAGACAGATTAGGAAACTCTTTCTGACTCCCCTGGAGGCAGAGACAATAATCAGATCACCAGTTCCTATAGACAATTTGAACCATGCTAGAACAGGGTTTGACTAGCAGAGACTGGCGTAAGCAGGACAAGGTCCAGAGATGCCAGTGGATCCTGTAGCAAAGGAACAGGACCATAAAGAAGTAGTCTTGTTAACAGGTGATTGATAAAACATGGCCTAAGAAAGGGCCAGCAGGCACGCTCAAGGTGATCAGAAAGAGTTCCCGCAGGAGAAAGATATGATCCTACTCGTTCTCCTGCATTTCTAGTCTTAAACTACCTGTTCTATGAGAAGAACAGAAGGCCCAAAAGGAAATTAGGCTCTAAGACCATGAGGAGAGGGGGAGGAAGAACGAGCAAGGTGGAGGGACGCTCAAGAAGGAAGCCCATGAGGGGAAGGTGGGCGAGATTCAGTAATGAATGGTGAAGATACAAGAGAAGATCAAGAATTACAGTAGGTACATAATTTTCATATCTTCCCTTGTCAATCTTCAGTTCAGTTTCATTTTATTTGATCAGCCAAAGCTTTTACAAAATCTAAATCTAAAAGCATCAAAATATAATTTTCAGTAAAAATGAGATAGCACAATTTTCACATTTTTACATAATTTCATTTGAGACATATCACAGAGCAATCTTTACTTCTTACATCTAAAGGTTCTATTATATAGATCCTAAAACAACAAATTCACATGTGTTTACAACCATGAATATTATAAAATCATCATAATCGAAGAGCAGCTAGGAATTTTACCGATTTCTCCAATATAACCTCGTTTGTATTACTGAGGAGAAATTATACCATCTGGTTCAGAGGGACCTGCCGATCTTCACCATTCATTACTGCTGGGTGAGTACCAAGCCCCCCCAGAGGGGAATAGAGTAACCCTGAGGGAACAAGACCCTCAGCCTCCTGTTGGTGAGAAACAGGAGGAAGAGACCCTGGCCGCAGTAGACTGGAAGCCTAGGGCCGAGGAGAGCTAGGAGGTGTCCCCTGAAGATGAGAGGACAAAGGAAGTCCCTGAAGAAGCCTCCTAGCTCTGGAAGAAAAGAGGCAGGTCCCTCGGAAGGCAGAGTAAATCACCCTACGCTGGACCAGGGGTGACAATCTTGATAGACGAAGCCATGCTGTCTGCCTAATGCAGATCGCTGTCCCCGCAAGACTGGAAGCCACCTCATTGGCATCGTAGGATGCCCTTGCTTGGTGCCTTGCCAGTTCCAGGCCTACAGCAGAGAGGGCAATGGCCTGTCTAGATTGCTCCATATCAGGCATTGATGCTAGAAGCTGGGCTAGCATCAGCCATAAATGCCTATTACAGGCAGCATTGTGTGCCTGATGTGATGCAATGCACAGCATCGCACGAGAGGAAGAGAACACTCTTTGCTCCCACCGGTCAAATTTGGGAGAATCCGAGTCCGGTGGTCAGTCACATGCCAGGCGGTGGCACCTGGAAGGAGTCTCTAGGGACACTAATCCTGAGGGCGGGTTGGGAAAAGAACCTAGGGACTCAGATGGGGCACAATACCTCCTCCTGCAGTCTGCCAGGGCTGGGATAGGGTCGGCTGGAGACTGCAAGGTGTGGATAGATGCCTTCTGGAAGGGAATAGGCCAGGATGGCACCTCCAAATGCTGGGCACTAAATTCACATGTCTCCCACTCAGTATTGTCACATCTGATGTAGGAGATATGGAGATCCCCAACCATCCTTGATAGGAAGCGCTGATATTCAGTGAAATCAGCGTTGGATGAAAGATGAGCAGATAGTTCCTCTCCCTCCGGGGAGGAAGTTGATGAGGATGTAGAACTTGAATGTCGAGAAGACTCCTGTGGCGGTGGGGAGAGGCAAAAAACCCTCTCATGCATATATCTGACATATGACGGGAAGGCCGCCGCAGTGCCTCTGAACGTCTCCCAGGATAATGGCCCTGTCGGACCGACATGTCCTGGAAGGGGGGGTGGCTGCAGAGGAACGGGAGAGGGACACCTACGAGGAGGCAACTGTCCTTTTCTAAAGCTCTGAAATCCAGGGAACGGAGCACAAGCTGGCGGAGTCCCTGAGATCAAACCAGGTTGCAAGATGGAACCTTGGGAATGTGAACTCTGGAAGAGCCCAAAAGGGGAATCTCCCCGTGATGCACCTGGGGCTGCATGGATCCAGAAGGGCAACCCATGGTGACGCCACTGGAAGGGTACCCTGAGTTTAAGAGTGAGAGGCGGGCTTCAGCGCTATGGCTCCTCCCCACACCCCAAGAGGTGGCAGGGAGATGCCGATGCCTCTCACCCTGGCCCCTCAACATCCTCAGACTCTGAGGACACCCGTCTCCTCGGCCCCAGAGACAGGGTCTGTCGATCCTGAGGCCTCCCAAGGGGGGGCCCCTGAAGACAGGACCCTTAATCCACCCCGAGAAGGTGCAGCAGCACCAGAATCGGCAACTATCACAGCCCCCTCTGGGAGGACAATCCCCTCCCCAACCCCCAAGCCACCCTCCCCCATGGACCCCAGACCAACCCCAGTCTGGGAGCCCTCAGAGGAAGACTGCTGTGGAGATTTAGGAATGGGGGCGATGGGCCACCTGACACTGCATTCCACAGAAGACTGATTCTGAAGAATCAGGGAGCCAGGCCGGGTCAACCTCTGAATCATCTGCTCCCGAAGAAGTCAACCAGAAGGACCGCGATGCTGGCCACCCCAAGAGTTCTCTGAGAAACAGTGCCACAAATGACGCTGGGGTTGCCCGCGATGCCAGCCGCACCCAGCGCACTGCCCACAGCTCCAGAACCCGGCCCTGACCTGCCCTCAGCTCTGGTCGAGTCCCCGGTGCCGCAGCACCAGAACCCAACACGGCGCTGCCAACAGAGTCGACCAGGTCCGCAGCGCCTCGAACAGCACTGAGAACCAAACCTGGCCGGTGCCACGAACGGTGCCGGGATCAGAGATGGTGCCGGTAGGCGGCATCAAGGGTCCATCAGTGCCAGACCCAGAAACCATGGGCTGTGACATTGGGGGAGCCTGCATCTCTGAAGAGGTGACTGCCAAGGCGGTGTTTCCTAAGTGACTCCGGGAGGGGCCACAGCGTTCCCCCGACACCGCAAAAGAGGCCTCCTCCTCAGCAAGGCTTTAAGATGAGGAGACTGCCTCACCAGACTATATAGGCCTGAGAGGGGATCTGGAGGAAGGTCTAAAGATCTGGCCTGGGAAGCCCGAGAATGACGCCGTCCTCCAAAAGTCAGCGGGGACCTTGCCAATTTTGAATGCATAGACTTTAAGACACGGCGGTCCATCGAGAAACAGGCATCGCATCTATCAATATCATGGTTAGGTCCCAGGCAGCGAAGGCAGACATCAAGCCAGTCCGTCATGGAAAAATGCCGGCCACAGGAGCACTGACGCATGTGGGCTCGGCCCACTTTCGACTTACGTTTAGCTCCTGAACCAGACATGATGCAAAAATAACTAAACAACAAAGTTCCCGGCGCCATCAAAATATAGAAAAAGAATGGTCTTACCGGTGTCAAAGGCGTCAGGAGGGAGAATCAAACTGGGACGAAGGTAGAAGCTTTGAGCAGAACCAAAGGCCTAATGGCGCAGCAAACTAACACTCTCGTGCAGCAGGTGTAGCCTCGACGGCTTGAGAAACAGAACTGGGATGGAGGAGGAGTCTGCGGCGCCTAAGGCTGCCCCACCGCGCACCTGCGTAGTGAGTCACTCTCAAGGGCGGCGCTGTCAGCGCTGACTCCTCACTCCAAAAAATATTTTTAAAAAATCCCGTAGCGGGTGCGCGCCTCCAGCTTACACCCAGCAGTAATGAATGGTGAAGACTGCAAGGGAAGATCAACTCTAATTCCTTTACAAGGCTCATGCGTTTGGCTTGTAAACAACTTTTTAGCTATGTCCCACTACTTTCCTGGGATTGTTGCCCCTTCTGAGGCAACAAGGGAGGAATGTTATCCATATTCTAGCATGATTGATTGTAGCCCCACTATGATAGCAACATATGTAGAAATATGTACTAACCTTAATGGCAGAGGCACTTATCGTATAAGCTAAGAACAAGATCTGTGTTCTACTGTATCTCACTAACGCATATTATGCTCCTTTATATTTTACCAATGTATCTTAGTCCTGGGAGATGATTTCCATTATATTCTATTGTATAATTATAAGTTAGGCAACAGTGCCACCTTTAGTGCTTGTGCATCACTGTAACTGCAAGGGACCTTGGACACATAAGAGATCCCATTGTTCGTGCTGTCTTTGCTAACTAAGCAAGTTCTCATGTTAGTTAAGATGGTTACTCATGCCACCTATTTTTGCCCAATTATATGCTTTTTATGTATCTTCTTTAGCTGTTGCTATAGAGATTATCAGGGTATAAGAAAAAAATTACTCACCTTAGTAATGTTGTTTCTTCTAATGGAGTCTTGCTGTATTCTGACTATTGTAGTTAGGTCCTGCCATTCAACTGCCCCGGAGAACAAAGAGTTAACTTTGCATGGCCAGCATGGAACTTTCAGCGCAAGCTCAGTTGAAGCCCCTGTCTGCTGTTGTTTAAACTCCAACCATCAGATCTTTAAGAGCAATACTCACTAGAAGTTCTGTGTGGAAACTGTAAAACTCACACTAGCCAACTGGCAACTAAATTTATTAAAAAGGATTTTTTTGGTATCAAAGCAAAGACTCAAGTCAGGAAACCCAAAAACAAAACACAACACACACCCAAAGTAAAGGAGGGTGAAAGGGGCACCCTAGGTTGCCAACACTGCTCCTGCCCACCCACATCCCCAAAAACAGGTTCTGAGAGGGAGGAGACAGAATACAGCAAGACTCCATTAGAAGAAACAAATTACTACAGGTGAGTAATTTTTTCTCAAACAACATGAAGTCTTGTTATTCTGACTATTGCAGGACTACCAAGCACCTCAATGGAGGAGGGACATAACCTACTTTGGAATAGGCTCTGAAGTACTGCAGTGATAAACCGAGCATCACTCCTAGCCTGGATATCCAAAGAGTAATGCTTGTGAATGTATGGACTATTTTCAGTGGCTGCTTGACAAATTTCTAAGATAGGAATATCCCTGGCAGCAGCCAGGAAAGCAGCTAACACCTCTAGTAGAGTGAGCCCTCAGGCCTCAGGGTGGAGTTCTACCCAGTTTTTCATAGCAGAATTGTGCTACAAGAAACAACTGCCTGGCAATAGATCTCTTAGTGGCAGGTTTGCCTTACCAACCTCCCATATGTGA
This sequence comes from Neoceratodus forsteri, assembly GCA_016271365.2. Taxonomy (NCBI): domain Eukaryota; kingdom Metazoa; phylum Chordata; order Ceratodontiformes; family Ceratodontidae; genus Neoceratodus; species Neoceratodus forsteri. Next base: position 1,126,451,220 of record CM028132.1, on the reverse strand, counting down.
GGAACAACTGAGGGACTCAAACCTCAGACCCTTGGTGAGCTCTATGTAGTAGCTGAGGCCCTTTTAACATCCAAGCTAGCAGTCTCCTCTTCCAGAGGAGGAATGGTCAGTGAAAGAGAAGCAGGGAGAGATATAGACTGGTTGGGTGAAATCTGAAACCACCTTAGGCAAAACTTCCTGTTAGTTCTTAGGACCACTTTTATCTCTATGGAAAGAGATGAAACTGGTGGCTCCACTGACAGGGCTTGCACCACTGATACGCCTGGCAGAGGTAATGGCTACCAAAACACAGTTTTCCAAGTCAAGTACTTAAGCTCTGCAGAGGACAAAGGCTCAAAGGGTGGTTGCATAAGCTGAGCAATGCAAACATTAAGGTCCCAAGCAGGAGCAGGGTCCCTAAAGGGGGGATTGGTGTGCAGCAATCCCTTGAAGAACTTACAAAACACAGGATGGGCTGACAGAGGAGAGGGCTTGCCTACTGACAAGAAGGCAGAAACAGCTGCCAAATGCACTTTAAGTGTAGCTGGCCTAAGTCCTAAGCCATTAAGATGGACCATATAGTCCAGAACTGTAGGCAACCCAGCAGATTCTGGAGAAATATGCTTATTAGAGCACCAAATAGTGAACCTTTTCCATTTGGAGTTATGTCTTTCTGGTGGAAGGCTTTCGAGAAGCCTTAAGGATATCCAGAACCCCTTGAGAAAGGTGCAGATCAGCAAACTCTAACTCTTCAAGAGCCATGCCTTGAGATTGAGAGACTTGAGGTTCGGATACCAAATCCTCCCCTGAGAGGATGTCAACAGGTTGTAATTCCTGGGAAGAGACAGGGGAAGGTGGACTGCTAAGGACAGCAACAGGGGTACCAGGGCTGTCTGGCCCAGTCTGGAGCAATCAGAATCACTTTGCATGGTTGTGACCTGATCTTGACTAACACTTTGAACAGGAGAGGGAAGGGGGAAAAGCATACAGAAATTTCCCTTCCCAATTCAGAATCAGAGCATCCAGGGGGACTGAGCCCAAGACTGGGGGTCTGCAACAAAAGAGAGGAAGTTGGTGATTGTCTGGGGCTGCAAAAAGATCTATCTGTGGAGTGCCCCATCTCAAGAAAATCACTTTCAAAACTAGGGGATCTATGGTCCATTCGTGATGGCCCTGGGATATCCTGCTGAGAGCATCTGCTAGGACATTGTCTTTCCTGGGAGGTGAACCGCTATCAGAGAGGTTTGCAGAGAATAGGCCAGGACCACAACTTCATTGCTTCTGTGCACAAGGCCATAGACCGAGTGCCTCCTTGCTTGTTGATGTACCACATTGTGGTGGTATTGTCTGTTCTGATCTGGACCACCTTGTTCTGTACAGATTTGGAAAAGACTTGCAGTGCCAGAAACACTGCTCTGAGTTCCAAGAGATTGATGTGAAGCAGAGATTCTTGAGGTGACCACAGCCCTTGGGTGGTAAGATCCCCCAGGTGGGCTCCCCAGCCCAGCAGGGAGGCATCTGTGGTGAGTATCACTGAATGAGACTGAGTGACAAAAGGAACCCTTGTCTCAAATTGTCCTGATCCTGCCACCATTGCAAAGCCTGGATCAGGGTTCGAGTCACTGGGACTAGTTTGGTAAGGGAATCCTTTCTTTGGGACCAGAAGGCTCTTAAGTGGAACTGAATGTCCTCATCTGAAATCTTGCCCTGGACCACTGCTGAGAGGCTGCCATGTGGCCCAGAAGCTGCAGGAAATGCCTTGCTGGTCGAGACACCTGAAGGGTGAATGAAGAGGCCAGTTCCATAAGGGTCCTTCCCTGTCCAGGGAAGGAAGGCTCTTGCCTTATTGTATCCAGCTCTGCCCCTATGAAGGTGAGGAGCTGTACTGGCTCGAGAACTGACTTTGGAAGGTTGAGGAGAATCCTAAGGAAGTGAGCACTTGCTGAGTTATTTGCAGATGTGACTTGACTTGGTCTGGAGACTGACCCACTATGAGCCAGTCGTCCAAGTATGGAAAGATGGAGATTTTTCTCCTTAGGAAAGCAACCACTACTGCCAGGCACTTTGTGAACACCCTTGGGGCTGATGTTAGGCCAAGGGCATTGCTCTGAATTGATAGTGGCCTGAGGGCAACTCGAACCTGAGGTACTTTCTGTGGGAGCACCTGATGGGAATGTGAAAATAGGCATCTTTGAGGTCCAGGAGAGCTAGCCAGTCCCTGGCCTTAGAGAGGGCAGAATTATTCCCAGAGTCACCATTTTGAACTTTGGTTTTAAAAGGTGCTTGTTTAGATATCTTAGATCCAGGATGGGCCGCCATTCTCCTGTCTTTGGGGGTTAGGAAGTACCTGAGTACAATCCTTTGCCCTTGTGTAGGTAGGAACCTCTCTATGGCTCTGAGAGCCAGGAGGAAGAAACCTCTGCCTCTAGGGCAAGGGTCTCTGATGGATTTGCAGGTGGAAGGATCTGGTTCTCATCTTGGGAAATTTTTGAAGCTGAGAACCAGTCCCTGGCTTACTACTTCCAGGACCCACTTGTCTGATGTCAGAGACTTCCAGTCCTGGACAAAGTAAGCCAGCTCTGCCCCTACAGGTATTGGAGAATCGGCCCGGCAGACCCATCAGGGTGTCTGCTTGGCAGGGGCTTTAGGCTGAGGGGTGGAAGCAGGCCTGCTCATTCCCTGTCTGCCTCTCCTCTGAAGAACCCTCTGAGCATAAGAAGAGGAGGCCTGGGCTTGGTAAAAGGCTTTGAAAGGCCTGCCCCTGCCCTGGACTGCTGCCTTTGAGGAGTGGTTTGCCTTCTTTGGCCTGAGCACTCCTGTAGGTGGTCCTGACTCATCCATCTTTTTCATGTAGTTCTCTGTCTGCTCCCCAAACAGAGAATTACCAATGACAGGGAAATCCATGGCCTTAGCCTGGGTATCCTGTGATAGGCTAGTACATCTGAGCCAAGCCATCTCAAAGGGCCACAGATGTAGCCATGACTCTAGATGAAACATCATTGGAGTCCACAGCAGCATGAAATTGCACCTTGGATGCCTCAATCCCATCTGCAGCCACCTGCTCCAGCTCCTGGCAAGCTGGTCAGGGCCTGTTTAGCCAGAGCCAGCACAGTGTCCCATCTGGACTTCTGGTATCTAGCTGTGTAGGCCATATAGTTAGCCTGCCTGAGTCCCAAAGATGCTGCCATGTACTGCTTCTTTGCCATGGCATCAATCCTCCTGGAGTCCTTATCTGGGGTGTGATGCCAAGGAATATTTGCCTTATCACAGGCAGCAGCCTGCACTACCCCAACATGGCTGCATTGCTGAGAAAGGAACTCCGTGTCCGAGCCTGAAAGGGTGTACTCTTGTCCATTTGTCTGTCCACAGGAGGTATGGAGTTAGGAGTCTTAAGAATTTTATTTGTCTGTTTCCAAAAGATTTATGGAGGGAATAGACAGTCCTGGACTCTGGGATGTCCATCATTTCAACAAAATCAGGCTCCTCCTGATCCTCTACTGCTTCTTCCATTGGAAGCTGGAGGGTTTCAGCCACTTTTTGTAAAACATAAAGTGGGAAGGGGACTCAGAAAGCCTAGGAGGAGAAACACCTGAAGGTCTGTCTGGGGAGATGTCCGGTCAATAGGCACATCCAGACTTTCATAATCACCATCATCATCCTCATACTCTCCTCCTCCTCCTCCGGTTCATAAAATTCTTCTAAAGTGAAATCCGAACCGGGAACCGACCGAACCGAGCCCTGCCAGATGGTGCGGTTCGCTGGAACCGGGTTAGCAATTGCACTATTCTTATCGCTTGGCTATCTCATCAGTGGTTGAGTATGAATTTCTGGATCCGAACCGGACGATTTATCTTTCTCTTCTTTAACCAGAACCGACTCCTCAGAATCGGCTCTCCTTTTGCCTGAAGAAGTTTCGCCCTGGTCAGAGGGCACTCCTTCTGGTTCGTCGAACCGAACCGGGCTGGCCATCCGGGTCAGCAGACTTCTCGGCCTCCCTTTCCCTCAGTCTACCTACTCTCTTATCCAGGGTAGCTTTGGGAAAACTTTTACAAATTTGGCAGTCTGAATCGAGGTGGTCAAACCCCAGACAATAAACACAGGTGGTGTGGGGATCAGCCTTAGCAAAGGCTTCCCCACACACCACTGATGTTGAAACCAGTGGGCCGTTTTTTTCTTGGGTTTCTCAGACATGGCCAATCTATCTAAAACTTACCCTTTTTCGGCAATCCACCAGGCAAGACTCCCTATCGGTTCCTGACCGTAGTTACGGGTCTTGGAAAAAAGATAAATCTGTTTTTTAGAACCGATACGGACTGTTACCACACTCTAAGTAATTACAAACCTTTTTAAATAAACTGATTGGTTCAGCTGAACCGATCCGAAATTTACAAGTTCCACACAGAAACTAAATGTAAAACCTATCTAGTACTCACGGTACCACAGACAGAGACTTAAACCGACAGATTCGGTAGCAGAAATTCAGTAGAAACCGAGCGAAAAACAACACTTTAACCGACTTTTTTGAACCGAGCAAAGGAGAAATCTCCGGAGCGACTGTTCAGTGAGGTGGAGTAAAGAATCTGACAGTTGGAGTTTAAACAACAGCAGATCAGGGGCTTTAACCGAGCTCGAGCTGAACATTCCATGCTGACCATGGAAAGTTAACTCTTTGTTCTCCGGGGCAGTTGAAAGGCAGGACCTAACTGCAATAGTCAGAATACAGCAAGACTTCATGTTGTCTGAAGACCCCTTGTAGCACGTAGCTTCTCTGAGACTAGAGACTGCACCTATGTAGGTAAGGAAAACTGGAAGCTCTCCCAGTATATAGAGTGTTGGTAGTAAGCATGTATCATTATTATTTACTAGTAATAAATTACATTTATTACTTGTGCACCACTTGTCTATTGTCTCTTCCTTTATGCCATTCCAACAAGAACCTGAGAAAGGTACTTTTATTACCCAGTTATAGTAGGGACATTAGCTCAAGATGTGGACCCTGCAACACTGGACTTGATAGACCAAATGGTCTTCCTCTGCTGGCTTCTTCTTGTGTTCATAACAGAGACCCCAGCTGACCTAAAGATAAAACCACTAGCTAATTTGAAGAACAGTTTGCTGACTGAATGACAAGGGTTATGGAAGGCCACACAGCAGCAGCATTTTGCAAAAGACACTTTTCCTGACAAAGAACCAGACTGCCAAGAAGAGCAAGGACTTTGCAGACTTCATTTATTTTCAGAAACATAGAAACATAGAAACATAGATTTTGACGGCAGATAAGGACCGCTTGGCCCACCCATTCTGCCTATTTCCCTACCTAATGGATAAGCTGCAGATCCTAGTTCACCAACAGCCTACTTCTTCCTACCCCCCCAGAATTGCCTTATGACTGTCCCATGCATGCTTGAATTCCACCACAGTTTTTGACTCCACAACCTCCACCGGAAGGCTGCCCATGCATCCACAACCTTCTGTGAAAAATATCTTTAAATTACCTCTGAGCTGCCCTTCTATCTTCAAATTGTGCCCCTTGTTCTTGCACACCTTTTTTTGAAAGATGCTACCCTCTTGGACTTTTGTTGATTCCCTTGAGGTACTTGAAAGTTTCTATCATGTCCCTCCTCCCTCCTTTCTCGAGGCTATATATATTTTGCTCCTAGTCTCTCTTCATATGTCTGATGCAGACCCTGCACCATTTTAGTTGCCCTCCTCTGGACAGCTTCCATCCTGTCTATGTCTTGGTGGAGTTTGAGTCTCCAGAACTGCACTTAGTACTCCAGATGGGGTCTCCACCAACTGTCTGTACAGAGGGATAATAACTTTCTGTTTTCTACTGGTGATGCCTCTCTTGCATCCCAGTATCCCCTCAGCCCCCCTTGCTGCCCTCTCACATTGCTTGCCCACCTTTAGGTCATCTGATATGACTACCCCAGGTCCCCTTTCCATTTTGTTGTTGTTATATCTCACCCCCTATTGTGTACTCTTCCCTGGGTTTTTGTTTCCCAGGTGCATCACCTTGCACTTAGCACTGAATCTAAGCTGCCATACATTTGACCATTCCTCTCAACCTTGTAAGTCCCTTTCTCATCCTTTCCACCCCACTCTTGTGATCAACTCTGTTGCAGATCTTTGTGTCATCTGCAAAGAGACCTACTTTCCTTCCAGTCCTCTGCAATGTCACTTATAAAGACATTGAAGGACTGATCCTAATACTAGTTCCCTCACGGTACCCACTAGTAACCCCTTCTTCAGAGTTGACTCATTTACTATTACTTCTGTGTCCTGTCTCCAGCCAATTTTTTTATCCAGGCTGTCATCTGGGACCCACTCCCAGGCTGGCTAATCTTGTATATTAATCTTTGTGTGGGACTGTCAAATGCCTTGCTGTAAAGTCTAGGTAGGCCATGTCCACAGCCCCTCCTGATCTACTACTTTGGTCACTCAGTCAAAGAAATCTATCAGATTTGTCTGGCATGACTTTCCCGCTGTGAATCCATGCTGCCTTGGGTCCTGTGCCCCTCTGGCCTCCAGATACTCAACAATTCTTTCCTTCAGAAGTGATTCCATCATTTTCCCTACCACTGAGGTTAAACTAACAGGTCTGTAGTTTCCTGCTTCTGCCTTGCTTCCACTTTTGTGAAGGGGAATCACATCTGCCCTTCTCCAGTCCTCGGGTACCACCCCATCCTCCATTGATTTGTTAAAGAGGGTATTCAGTGGTGTCACTAGTTCTACCCTTAGTTCTTTTAGAATTCTGGGATGAATCCTATCAGGCCCCATTGTTTTGTCCACTTTTCAGTTTAAGAGTTCTTTCAGAACCCTTTTTCTGTAAATGGGCTGGTATCAACTTCTGTATCCAGAGTGTTTTCTACTGTTTGTTTTAGGTACCCCCACTTCCTTTGTAAATACTGAGCAAAATATTTGTTTAGTATCTCTGCCTTTTCACAGTCACCCTCTGCCCACCCTCCCTCCCCTTTATTAAGCCTCACTAACCTCCCTTGGTCTTCCTTCACTCCCTGATGTATCTATAAAAGGTTTTATCCCCTTCTTAACTGAGTTGGCTATCTTTTCCTCGGTTTGGGCCTTTGCTGTCTGACTGCCTTCCCAGCTTCCTTTTGCTTTAACTGATAACAGTTCTCTCTGTCCTGCTCCTTCTGTGATTCCTTGTACTTCCTGAATGCTTTCTTTTCTCTTGAACTTCCTGCCACTTCCTTTGAGAACCATAGTGGTTTCTTACATCATTTTGTTTTGTTTATTTGCTTCACACAAAGGCTTGTTACCTCTGTGATGGCAGTTTTTATTATTCCCATTGTTCTTCCACCCTCCTTCTGCCCATTTGCTAGTGCATTCTTTAGGCACTCACCCATTTTGGCAAAGTCAGCTCTCCTAAAGTCCAGTACTTTTGCCTTTGCATGGCTTGACTCTATTGCAGTGTTTATTGTGAACCATACTGTTCGATGGTCACTAGTTCCCAGATGGCTACCCACTTCTACATCTGTGATCCTCTCTTCATCTCCATTTGAGAGAACCAGGTCTAAGATTGCTCCCTCTCGAGTGGGCTCCAATACTAGTTGTCTAAGGCATGCCCCATGTATGGCATCTAGAATAACCCCACTCTTCGAAGTGGCTGCTGCAACTGCACTCCAGTTAACATCTGGCATATTCAGATCACCCATCAGCAATATCTCCCCTTTTTCTGCCATTCTTAGTATTCTTTCTATCATTTCCTTGTCCATTTCCTCCCCCTGAGAAGGGGGTCTGTATACAACCCCTGTGCAGATTGTGGTGCCATTGCCGGTCTCCAAATTTACCCACAGTGCTTCTTCTCCTCCCTGTTTTCCCTTTTGTTCTGTTGCTTTGATTCCTTCCCTTATGTAAAGAGCTCCTCCTCCTCCTCCTCCTCCTCCTCTATTACCTCCCTGTCCTTCCTGTAGATAGTGTATCCTGGTATGTTTACGTCCCAGTCATGGTTTTGTGTGTACCATGTTTCTGTGACTGCCACGATATTCAGATGTTCCTCCTCCATCAAGGCCACTAATTCAGGAAGCTTGTTAGTCAGACTATGGGCATTGGTACTCATTGCTCTCCATTTTTTGATGGCTTTACCTTCTTTTGCAGCATCCCCCACTAACCTTTCTACCTCGGTCTTTTTCTGAGAACTTTTGATTCTCCACCGACAAGGTAAAAATTTAATTTAACAGTGCATGTTGTATATATATTTTTCCAACTTTCGTTATTTTGTAAACAAATTTTTGAATCATTTGTATGATAATTATCTAGTAATTAGTAAAAAGCACTTGCTTTCAAAATATTGCCTGGAAAAAAATTTATTGTGTGCAAATGTTTATTAAATCTGTGACGAGCCTGTTTATTGCTAAAAGTGACACCATAGCTACCAAAGACTAGGATCCTGGAAGGGAAATCTAGGTGCCAAGTAGGGGAAATACATAGGTCTCTGGAGGTGGCACTAGGTCACTGCACCACTCATGGGCGAAGACATAATCTGGGTTATGAGGACAGCCCCAAAGAGCTTGTATTACCTGGGTGTTCCCCCTAATACAACCACCAAGGAGGGTTCTCACCTGGGTACAAACTAGAGACTGTATTTTACCCTCAACCAGATTAGAGAGGAAGCCCTGGACCCTCATGGCAAGTGTTCAGATGTTAACTCAGCAAGCACTCTAGAAAGACATGGGGAGGGTATTCCTGTTCCCCCATCATGGATTGCACTAAGGGGTGAGCACTATGAGCTCAGTGGAGCCGGTCCCCAGGAGTGTGTTCATGAAAACTATGCCATCTTACTTCAAAGGCATCTCTTGCAGCACACCATCACAGGCAGGACTGAGTCCCAAGCAGTTCTGACAACTACAGAAAGACTATACGGGTAGCGGCAAAATCAATAGCCTAGAAAAGGAGGCCCTGAAGAACAGCTAGGCCAAAACTGGCCAGATGCCTAGAGGTGATGTCCAGACTATAATGCTTGGTGAAGGTGTGGAAAGTGCACCAGGTAACAATAGCACAAATGTCAGCAGCTGAGACTTTTCTGAAACAGATTACTGAGGTGCCTGTACTCCCACTGGAATGGACCATAACCATGCCCGGAAGTTCCTTACCATACTTCTGGTAGCACAAGACAATGCACCTGGCTAACCACTTAGGACATTGTTTGGACACAGGGGTGCCTTCTTTCCCAGAGGTAAACAAAACAACTGATTGGACTTCCTGGAATCTTTGGTCCAGTGTGTATAGTACTGCAAAATGCTGTGCACATCCAAGGAATGGAGAAATGCCTCCCCCCCCCCGATTGGAATGCTCTGAAAAAAATAAACAGGCAGGTGGATGGGCAGATACAATGTAAACTCAGACACCATCTTACGAAGGAACTTAGGGTTGGTTCAAAGACACCCTGTCTTTATGAAAGATCAAATAAGGTTCCTTGCACATCAGGGCCTGAAGCTCGGAAATCCTTCACGCAGAAGTAATGGCAACTAAAAATAACGCTTTACACGACAGAAAGCACAGGTCGCAAGATGTGGTCGATTCAAAGGTAGTCAGTGTAGGCTTTTCCAACACAAAATTGAGGTCCCATGCCAGAACAGGATCATGAATGGGAGACTTCAAATGCAGAATGCCCCTCAAGAAGGTGCGAGACACATCAAATTAAGGCACTGAATGACCCTCTACAGGTACATGGTATGCAGAGAAGGCAGAAAGAAACAGGTTACTCACCTGTAACAGTAGTTTTAGGAGTGGTATATGGTGTTCATCCACACTTAGGCAGTGTCCTTTCCCTTTAAGAGTTCACCAGAACATCTTCAAGCTGGATCCTCCCACCCACCCGGGTGGCAACTCTCTTGGCACCACCCCATGATGTCAGATCTTTCCTGCTGGAAGCAAGTCCAGTTTGCCACTTGCCAGGAGAGGTCGGGTGGGTTGTGTAGATGAACGCCATATACCACACCTAGAACTACTGCTACAGGTGAGTAACCTGTTTTTCTAGGGACATGGATATGGTGGTTCTATCCACACTTAGGCAGACTCCTAGCAGTTCTCCAGGAGGAGGGGGCTAGGCCACACACCCTGCTTGGGAAACAAAAGACTGGAGAACTGAGGCCCCAAAACCAGACATCCCACGTGACCCAAAGGTGATGTGGTAAGGGAGATGAAGGTGTGTGCCAACTTCCAGGTAGCAGTCTGACAGATTTCCTGGATAGGGACATCCCTGGAAGCAGCCACCGAGGTAGCAGTACAACAGGAGGAATAAGCCCTTAGCCTTACAGGAGGGAGGGAGGGAGGTTCCCTACCTACCAACCTATAGCAGAGGTCGATGCAGGATACAATCCACCTGCAAATCATCCACTTAGCTGCCAGTCTACCAGGTGTGTGCTGCAACATAATTGACAAATAGCTGGTGAACCTCTCCCTGAACTCCAGCCATACGCTCCTTATAACAGGTAAGCGCTCGCCACAAGTCCAAAGTATGGAGCCTGTGCTCAGCCTCTGAGGTGTGGTTGGTGAAGTACACCAGGAGGTTAATCACCTGGTTAAGGTGAAAATCTGACAATCTTTGGGAGGAACTTCAGGTTGGGGTGAAGAACAACCTTGTCCTTGTGGAAGACCTGGTATGGAGACTCAACCAAAAGTACCTGGAGCTTGCTGATCCTTCTGGCTGACATGATAGCCACCAATAAGATGGTCTTCCATGACAGATGTGACATCTCACATCTGTGCAGCAGATCGAATGGCCTGCCCATCAGCTTTGCCAAAACCAGCAATGAGTCCTAAGGTGGTGGTGGTGGTTGTTCATGCACTGAAGGGGAAATGTGGTCAAGATCTTTAAAAAGTGCCAGACCAGCTTCTCCTGTGCCACTGACTGCTTTTGGCCCATGTCTGGTAGGCAGAGATGGCTGCCAGGTGCACATTAAGGGTCATCAACCAAAGGCCCGACTGGGAGAAGGACCAAAGTAGAGAATGCTAGATACTGGACAAGATAAGGGGTCAAACCCCCTTTGCCCTGGTGCCAAATGGAGAACCTCTTCCATTTGAAGACAAAGCATTTTTAAGTAGACTCCTGAGAAGCCTCAACAACATTGAGGATGTCTTCGGAGAGACCAAAAGCCTGGAACTCTAGCAGTTCAGGAACAAGGCTGTCAGGTGCAGGGATTGAAAGTTCAGGTAGAGAACCTTTCTCTGATTAATCAAAAGCAGGTCTGGGTGTAGAGGAAGATGCCTTGGGACCTGCTGCTGAGGCTGAGGAGATCTGGGCACCAGAACTGGCATGGCCAGTTCAGAGCCACCACAAATCACCCATGCCTTGTCCTTCCTCACTTTGAGCAACACTTTGTGGATCATGGGGAATGAAGAGAAGGCATAGAGGAGGCCCGGGGACCAGGGCCTCAAGAAGGCATCCCCCCACCCCGCAGCATTCCCTGCTGAGTGGGGCGGGCACACAACAGCCTCAGCTTTGCATTCTCCCTGGAGGCAAACCGGTCCACCGGAGGGGTGCCCACTGGGAGAACAGGCTGTGTGCTACCTCTGGGTGGAGAGACCATTTATGAGATGCCTTGCTTACATGGTTGAGAGCGTCCACCAGCTGGTTGGTGACACCAACCACATGGATGGCCAGGAGATCGGCCTCCAAGCTGCGCAGAAGGGCCCACACATGGAGAGCTTCCCTGCACAGAGGAAGAGAGTGCATCCCAGCCTGCTTGGTGAAGTAGTAGTGGACATGGTTGTGGTGTTGTCCATCTGGACCTGGACCACCTCACCCCAAATGTGTACAGCAAAAGCAGTCAGCACCAGCTGAACTATCCTAAACTCCAGCAGGTTAATGCATCACCGGGACTTCTTGGAGGTCCAGAGCCTGTGGACTCTGTGCTCGCCCTGATAGGCACCCTAGCCCTTTAGACTGGCATCGGTCATCAGGATGACCATCGGTTCTAGGCGGACAAAAGGGATACCTTCCTGCAGATGTTCTGGGACTAACCACCACTGGAGGGCATCCCACATCAGCTGGATCACAGTGACCTGCTGGTCATAGTAGCTCTTGCGCTGAGACCACTGGAGAGCCAGCTCCCACTGCAGAGAGCACATTCTACAGTGGGCCCAATGGACCATGCTGGTGCAGGCTGCCATGCATCCCAAGAGACAATGAAGTCCCGAGCAGGGTGTAATTGCCCAATCTGAAATGACTGGGCAAAGGAGGAGAGAGTTTGCACCCTGTCCACTGGGAGCAGAGCCCTCGCTCTGCAAGAGTCGAGCTCCACCTCGATGAAGCTGATCACCTGTGAGGGCACAAGTTCCAACTTGGCCTTGCTGAGCAGGAGGCCAAGAGAGATGCAGGTGTGAAGGGCCTGGGTTCTGGACGACTCCATCTCCTGCCTGGAGGGACCCGCAATCAGCCAGTCATTCAGGTAGGTGTAAACCCGAACCCCATGGCATCTCTTGTAAGCTGACGCCACTGTGATGTACTTGGTGAAGACCCTGGGGCCGAGGAAAGGCCAAATGGCATGGCCTGAAACTCAGAGGATCCCTTATGTCTGGAACTGAAGCAACCAGCAGTGGGACAGACAGATTGGGATGTGAAAGAACACATCCTGAAGATCCAGAGAGCAGAATCACATGTATAGCTTGAGAGATGGTATGATCTGAGACAGAGTGACCATCCTGATGGAGCACGGCCTGATAAATTTGTTCAGGTCCTGCAGATCTTAGAAGGGGTGCCAGCCCCCATCCATTTTGGCACCAGGAAGAACCCAGAGACAAACCTTTTGTGTTCCAGAGGGTTAGAGACAGAAGCCACCTCCATGCAGAAGAGTTGGGCAATTTCGTCCCAAAGGGCCAACAGGATGTCGATGGACACTATGCCCTCCCATGGGGCCTGGGCTTGGCAGAGCGGGTACACCTCAAACTCCAGAGGCAGACCCTGACCAACCACGTCAAGGACCCACCTGTCCATGGCAACAGCGGACCAGATGGAAAGGAAGTGGCAGAGCCAGCCCCCACGAGAGGACCCAGGGGGCTCAGGACTGGAACGGGGCAGGCACCCCCATCCCATCAGTGGGCAGGCTTGGAAGTGGAGGAGGAACCAGAGGAGGAACTGCCGGGACCGCTATTCCCTGGCTTCCTGACAACCAAGGTCATTGATTTGGGCCAGGGATGCCAAGCCTGTTGCTGTCCAGCCAGGGACTAGGTAGGTTCAGCCGCTGGGGCAGAGGCAGTCCAAAGGGCTTCTTCTTTTGAGGCTTAGAGCCATTTGAGTCCTTCTGGGCAGAAATCACAGAGTCCAAAGTGGTGCTGGACTTCGCAATTCGGGTGAGGTGCTCTCCCACCCTGGGCCGGAACAAATCGGTACCTAAGAAGGGAACATTTGCCAATTTGTGCTGTGTGCCAGTCATGAAGGTGGAGATGCACAGCCAAGCCCTGTGGTGCATGACAATGGCCACCACCACAGACTAGGTGCAGGAATTGCCGAAATCCATGGCAGCCTAATTGCTATTTAGCTACAGCTCAGCTTTGGTGCCTGATCTGCTTGACTGTAGTCTGCAGATCTGCAGGCAGGTGAGGAAGCACCTCGTCCAGGGAACCCAGAAGGATGTGAGAGAAGAAAAAATTACTCACCTTAGTAATTGCTTTTCTTCTCATGGAGTCTTGCTATATTATAACAATAGCAGTCAGCCACTGCAGCTGAACTGCCCCGGAGAGGAAGGAGTTAACTCCAGAAGATCTGGAGTTCTACAGCGCGAGGGCGCTGTGCCCAAAGCTCTATCTGGCAGTTTCAAATGAAACTGTCAGATCTTTACGAAGCCAACATCAAAGGACGGAAAAAGTCTGTGGAAAAACTACACTAGCCTATGGCTACCTACTAGTAGTAATAACAACAATATAAACAACAAAGAAACACCAGAACCATAATAACAAAGATTGATGGTATTATGGTTCATTTTACCACCCTTGACAAGCACATATGAACCCCCCTTCCCCCCAAGACTCAAGTCCAAGAAGGGGCAATAAAAATAAATAACCTAAATGAACAATCTAGATCCCTAACCCAAAGGAAAACAGGGTTAGGGGAAAACTAAAATGGCATGACACAGTGCTTGCACCAATTTGCCACCCTACCCAAGTAGGAGTTCTGAGAGGGCAGGAGGGAGGGTGGTTATAATATAGCAAGACTCCATGAGAAGAAAAGCAATTACTAAGGTGAGTAATTTTTCTTCAAACACCATGAAGTCTTGCTATATTATAACAATAGCAGATTACACAGCAGTACCTCCATGGAGGAGGGTCAGAACCTACTTAGGAAATAGGCTCTGAAGCACAGCTGTGCCAAACGAGCATCTCTCCTGGACTGGACATCCAGGGAATAATGCTTAGTAAAGGTGTGAACTGTCTTCAGGTAGCAGCTTGACAAATCTCCAGAATAGGAATGTCTCTAGCAGCCGCTAGAGACGCAGCTGTACCCCTCAGGAGTGGGCCCTCAATCCTGAGGGGGTACTCTACCCAGTTTCTGATAACAAAATTGGATACAAGAGACAATCCACCTTGCAATTGTTCTCTTAGTGGCAGGTTTCCTTTGCCAACCTCGCCATAGGTAAGAAACAGTTGGAGGATTCAGACCTATGACCTCTGGTGCGCTCTAAATAGTAACTTAATGCCTTTTGACATCCAAGCTGTGCAGTCTCCTCACCTGAGGAAGAATGCTCAGTGAAAAATACTGGGAGGGAGATAGATTGATTCAGGTGGAAATCAGAAACCACCTTAGGCAAAAACTTTCTATTAGTCCTAAGGACTACCTTATCTCTGTGGAAAGAGATAAAATCTTCTTCCACTGACAGGGCCTGTAACTCACTTATGCGTCTGGCAGAGGTGATAGCTACTAGAAAAACGGTTTTCCAAGTTAAATACTTGAGTTCTGCTGAAGACAGAGGCTCAAAGGGGTTGCATTAACTGAGCAATGCAAATATTCAGGTCCCAGGCGGAGCTGGTTCCCAAAAGGAGGTTAGTATGAAGTAACCCTTTAAAAACTTGGAGAACACAGGGTGAGAAGAAAGGAGGCAGGCTTCCCTGCTGACACAAAAGCAGAGACAGCTGCCAGATGAACCTTCAGGGTAGCTGGTCTAAGGCCTAGGAATTCAGATGGACCAAATATTCCAGAAGAATGGGAAGATCAGCAGATTCTGGGATAATCTGCCTCTCAGAGCACCAGATGGAAAACCTCTTCCACTTAGAATTATAAGTGGCCCTAGTGGAAGGCTTCCTAGAAGCCTTTAAAATATCCATGACACCTTGAGAAGGTGTAAGTCAGCAATTCTAGCTCCTCAAGAGCCAAGCCTTGAGGTGGAGGGACTTGAGGTCCGGATACCACACTCTCCCTGTGCACAGGCCAGTAAGTCGTGAACTCTGGGCAGGCTCAGGGCAGGTGGACTGCCAGGGACAGGAGCAGAGGGTACCAGGGCTGTCTGGCCCAATCTGGGGCAATCAGAATCACTCTGCAAGGTTGAGATCTGATTTTCACTAGTACCCTGAAAAGGAGAGGAAAGGGGGAAGGCATACAGGAACTTCCTTTCCAATCCAACAGAAAGGCATCCAGAGGACTGAGCCCAGTACTGGAGGCCTGCAGCAAAAAGAGAGTTGGTGGTTGTCTGGGGCTGCGAAAAGATCTATCTGAGGAGTGCCCCAACTGGCAAAGACAGACCCCAGTACTTGTGGATTCAGAGCCCATTCGTGATGGCCCTGAGAAATTCTGCTGAGGGCGTCCGCCAGCACATTGTCCTTCCCTGGGAGATGAATCGCTATCAGGGAGGTGTTCAGGGAATAAGCCAGAGACCACAACTTCATTGCTTGGTGCACAAGGCTGAAGACCGAGTGCCCCTTGCTTGTTGATGTACCACATTGTGGTGGTATTGTCTGTCCTGACTTGAACCACTTTGTTCTGGACAGAATCTGAAAAGACCGAAGAGCTAAAAGACAGCTCTGAGTTCCAGAAGATTGATGTGGAGCAGAGATTCCTGAGGAGACCACACTCCCTGAGTGGTAAGGTCTCAGTGAGCCCCACCCTAACAGGGAGGCATCCGTGGTGAGGGTGAGGAGGGAGAAATGGGAATGAAGGAACCCCTTGTTTCAGATTGCTTTGATCCTGCCACCAGTGTAAGGCCAGGATCAGGGTTTGAGTAACTGGGACCAATTTGGTAAGGGGTCCTTCCTCTGAGACCAATAGGCCCTCAAATGGAACTGAATGTCCCTCATCTGGAATCTGCTCCCTGCACAACAGCTGTGGAAGCAGCCATGTGCCCGAGGAGTTGCAGAAAATGCCTTGCTGGTCGAGAGACCCACAGGGTAAAGGAGGATGCCAGGGCGATGAGTCTGTCCACCCTTTCCGAGGGAAGAAAGGCCCTGGCTAACCTCGTGTTCAATTCTGCGCCTATGAAAGTTAGGGCCTGAACTGGTTCCAGAACTGACTTTGGTAAGTTTAGCAGGAATCCCAGAGAAGTGAGAAGCTGCTGGGTGACTTGCAAGTGGGATTTCACCTGACCTGGAGACTGACCCACAATGAGCCAGTCGTCCAGGTAGGGAAACACAGCAACCCTTGCCTTCTTAAATGAGCCACTACTACAGCGAGACATTTTGTGAATACCCTTGGGCGCAGAGGTAAGGCCGAAGGGCATTGCCCTGAACTGGTAGTGGCCTGAGGGCAGTTCAGACCTGAGGTACTTTCGTGGGAAGGCCTGATCAGAACATGAAAATAGGCATCCTTGAGGTCCAGGAAGCTAGCCAGTCCCTGGCCTTAGGGAAGGCAATATCATTGCCAGAGTTAACATTTTGAACTTTGGTTTCAACAGATGCTTGTTCAAGTATCTTAAATCCAGAATGGGCCGCCATTCTCCTGTCTTTTTTGGGGTAAGAAAGTATCTTGAATAAAGCCCCTTGCCCTGATGGCAAGGAGGAACCCTTTCCACTGCTTTGCAGACCAGAAGAGAAGAAACCTCTGCTTCCAAAGCAAGGGCTTCTGAAGGATTTGCAGGTGGGAAATGCCTGGCTCTCATCTTTGGAAAATATTTGAAGCTGAGAACCAGACCCTGGCCTATTACCTCCAGAACCCATCTGTCCGAAGTTAGGGACAGCCAGCTCTGGCTGAAATAGGCCAACCTGCCCCCCACTGGTACAGGAGAATCGGCCCTGGGCACCCCATCAGGGTGCCTGCTTGGCAGCAGCCTTAGGCTGAGGGAAGGGAGACGGTCTACTTGCACCACGTCTACCCCTGCCTCTGAAGAAACCCCTCTGCGAGACAGCAGAGGAGGCTTGAAATGGTAAAAAGGCCTGGAAAAGGGTCTGCCCCTACCTCTGGGAGCATGCCTTTGTGGCATGGCATGCTTCTCCTTAGCCTGGGCACTTTTGTAGGTAGTTCTGTATTCATCCATCTTTTTCATATAATTTTCTGTTTGTTCCCCAAACAGAGAATTTCCCACTACAGGAAAATCCATAGCCTTTGACTGAGTATCCTGGGACAGATTAGTGCATCTGAACCATGCCAACCTACGGAAAGCTACAGAAGTGGCCATGACCCTAGAGGAAACATCATTAACATCAACAGCAGTATGAAATTGAACTTTAGAGGCTTCAATGCCATCAGCAGCCACCTGTTCCAACTCACTAGCCAGCTGGCCATGGGCTGCTTGGCTAACTGCAATACTGTGTCCCACCTAGATTTCTGATATCTAGCCACATAAGCCATATAATTTGCCTGCCTGAGTCCCAAAGAAGCTGCCATATACTGTTTCTTCGACCATGGCATCAATCTTCCTAGAATCCTTGTCAGGAGGATGTGAGGCCAGAGGAATATTAGCCTTGTCACAGGCTGCAGCTTGTACCACACCTACATGACTACACTGCTCAGTAAGGAAGTCTGTATCCGAGCCTGACAAAGTATACCTTCTGTCCATTTTTTATCTACAGGAGGGACAGAATGAGGATTTTTAAAATCTTTGTTGTTTGCTTCCTAAATGACTTATGCAAAGGAATAGACAACCTCCTAGACTCTGGAATATCCATCATTTCCACATAATCAGGCTCCTCTTGCTCATCCACAGCCTCCTCTAAAGGAAGCTGGAGGGTTTCTGCAACCTTTTGTAAAAATAAAGAAAGAGGACTCAGACAGAATAGGGGAGATTCTAAAGGTCTGTCTGGAGAAATGTCCGGTTCAATGGGCACGTCCAGACCCTCCCAGCCACACATATATTGATCAAATTCCTCCTCCCCTCCTGTGGTTCATAAAATCCTCAACTTCAAAATCCTGAACCACTGGGACTGAACGAACCAACCTTTACCAACTGTTGGTGGTTCTACAGATCCCTGAGACAGTGACTGGACAATCTGAATGGCTTTAGCTATCTCTGCAGCAGTTGGAGACACAATTCTGGACTCCAAACCTCCTGATTTCTTTGTCTTTTTACTTGGGACTGGTTCCTCTGAACCAGTCTTCCTTTGGCCCGAGGAAGTCTCGCCCTGGTCAGAGGGCACTCCCTCTGGTCCAGTGGGTACTGAACCGGGCTGGCCATCCGGGTCAGCGGACTTTTTGGCCTCTCGTTCCCTGAGCTGGCCCAATCTCTTCTCCAGGGTGGCTGCAGGGAAATTTTTACACACCTGGCAGTCTGACAGGAGGTGGTCAGCCCCCAGACAATAGACACAAGTGGTGTGTGGGTCAGCCTTGGCAAAGGCGTCCCCACAGACATCACAGTGTTGAAACCCAGTGGGCCGGTTTTCTTTTGGGTTTCTCAGACATAATGCCAGCCTAACCAAAACTTGCCCTTTTGATGGCAGTGCCAGGCAAGACACCCTTATCGGTTCCTAACCGTGTCACGGGTATTTGAAAAAACCGTAATAATTCGGTTTTTTTTAGAACCGATAAGAACCGGGAACCGCACTCTAAAACCCACAGTACAGTTTTAAAAGGCAGAAAAAACCAAGCGATCGGTTCAAAACCGAACCGATAATTAATTTTCCACACAGACTTGAATTTTTGTACTTACGGTTACCAGATAGAGCTTTAGAACCGAAATGCGGTAAAAATAATGACTTTTGCCGGTTCAAATGAACTGAAAACTACTCTCTTGAACCGAGAATGAACCGAGCTGAAGGAGCTGATCTCCGGAGCGACTGTTCAGTGAAGCGGAGTAAAGAATCTGACAGTTTCATTTGAAACTGCCAGATAGAGCTTTGGGCACAGCGCCCTCGCGCTGTAGAACTCCAGATCTTCTGGAGTTAACTCCTTCCTCTCCGGGGCAGTTCAGCTGCAGTGGCTGACTGCTATTGTTATAATATAGCAAGACTTCATGGTGTTTGAAGTGGGCCATGAGAAGGGCTGAGCTCGCTTGCTGAAGGCCGAGGGAGGAGGAAGAATACACCTTCGAGGCCATATGGTCCAATTTCTTGGATTCATCAAGGGAGGGGGTCGTCAGCATCCCCCACGTTGCTGGTATGCCGAAACAAAAACTCAGCCACAAGACCCTCAGCTGAGGGGTGTTCTGTGAATCCCGACAGGGAGCCAGCAGGGACCGCATATTTGTGGCCCATCAGAGCCGATGGTGCAGGGCAGGAGGCTGGATGCTACTACAGTTCTAGTTAGGACCAATAATAGCATCCTAGATCAGGAAGGCTTCCACTGGACAGTAACATCGGTCGAGGATCTTGGTCAGCAAGTATCATTCCAGCTTCTGAACGAGCTCCAACTGGAGACCCATAGATCTGGAAATGAGATGGAGAAGGCCCATGAAGGACGTGGGTCCTTGATCTGTTGAAAGGTCCCCTGTTGACTCCACATCCAGTGGTCAGGAGGGTAAGGACGACCCTTCCGATTCTGAAGAATCATACTAGAGCGGTTGACCACCCAAGCCCCAACCAACCCTGCGAGCGTGGTCCAGGGTGATGGTGACTAATAGTCTATGGGGTAAACCCCTGCCCGGCTGAGTGTCCTTGGTTGGCGTGCTGGTTGTCACCTGTTTTGGTGGCAGCTCCATGGGAGTTGGTGGAGAGGCCAGAGGGGGCCATGCTAGTACTGTATGAATCGGCTCCTGCCGAGGTGGGGTCTTCTTCGGCTCCAGTAGCTGCACCCAAGGAAGGCCAGGGTGGCCAGAATTGGCTTCACCCAAATCAGCCAAAGCTGCTGCCACATGAGTTCCTCATAGCACTGATGCAACGTGCACCAGTGCATCTACTCACCCGACGAGGATGAAGAACGGTGGCGGCACTGCTTGCTTAAGCGCCAAGAGTGCAAGCATCGAGATCGACACAGGCTACCCATGTCAGGGTTTGGAGAGCAGGATCTTGACCACCGGCAGGTCTCAGAAGGGGCCAGCAAAAGCCGAGGCCTCTCCTGGTCTGGATGCTCTGGTTTGGGGGGTAGAACAGTGCCCTGGTCTGTCCCTCCCTGAGAGAGAGTGGAAGGACCGGAGTCCTGTAAAGGGAGGTACAGGCCTCCTCGGCAGACAATGGGTCAACATGTTCGAGAAAAATCTCAGGGGTGCCAATCAAAGTCTCGGCCAACTAGCCAGACTGGGAGACCGTGGGGTCAGTGGCTAAAGGTGACGCACCATAGTCAGCAACTCTAGCGAAGTGTGGGAATCAGAAGCCTGTGAGCTCTCCTGATCACACGACTGACAAGACCGCTTTTTGGTCTCCCTCTTAGATTTTTTTGTTTTTGTTTTGTGCCTGATGGATCCTGCCCATGGCGTGGGAAGGGCCTGGCACAGTTCCTTAAATGCCCTGATAAAGGAGGCACCCAAGGAGTGCAGCAAAAAGGCTGAAGCCAAGGAGACCTGTGCTGCGGGCTGAGCCGCATTCTCCTCGAATACCACAAGTTGTTTGGTGGTCCCCACAGCTACAGAGACCACTCGATGGATGTCCTTGGATTTTACAGGCTGGTCCCAATTGTCTGGATTGCCAAGGTGAAGGTGGGCTAAGAGATCTTCAAAAGTGGAGGGATGAAAGGTATGACAAATGTCGCAAGCCTGAGTATTGTACTTGTGGCTCAGGCAGTATATGCATGAGGTGTGTGGATCCATTCGGACATCTTCTGCTCGCAACCACATTTCCGAAACGCTAGAGCAGACTTTGTGTCATCCACGTTGGTAGCGAAAAGTAAAAGCCTGAAAACATGTTTTATTAAAGTCTGTTTTTTAATTTAACCCAGTTAAGTTAAAAAAAAAAAGTCTGAAGAAATAAAGCAAAGGGCCTATCAGCATGAGCAGTAAGTAGGGACCCTCCTTCTTCCATTGGAAAGGAAGATCTGATGTCATGACTTGGTGCCGAGGGAGGGCCAGCTTGAAGACATTCTGGTGAACTCTTCAAGGGAAAAGACACTGCCCAAGTGTGGATAGAACACCACATCCCTATAAATGTACCTTAGATGAGGAGTCCCACAGACCAGAGTCTGGAAGGGACAGAAAGTACTCCAGTACCTTATCCACTAGACGGGCGAAGGGATACAGGTGTGATGAAGTACAAAAAGCAAAGGGTTCTAAAAGATAGAGTAAGTGGCCCTAGGGGAGGGCTTTCTGACTGCCACCAGGACATTATTTATTTATTTATTGAAATGTTTCGCCAGGAGGGCACACTGAACAACAAGTTGCTCGTCTCACGGTGCGACCTGGGGGGAGGGGTTACATAGAGTTATGAAGGATGATCAGTTACAATAGTATGTAGGTAGTACAAACAATACAACATTTTAAGATTGTGCAACAGTTGGAACACAAGGTATTGTACAATAAACAGTAGTGGAACATTGGGTAAATTACCTGTCCAAAATCATACAAAAGAACGTGTGAACATACAAAACAGTAATAATGCGATTGAACCATTTAAAGTGCATGAATGTACCAGGAGCAGGCTCGAGGTAGTACGCAAGTGCTATTGGAGTAAAAAGGATGGAGTTAGGCTGTGCACACTGGTGACCCAGAAGGAAAGGAGGAGAAGAGAGGGGGAGAGGGAAGAACTGAATATGAGGAGATGGGGCAGCCATTTCCTGATTTTCCCCTTCAGGATGTTGAGAACCCTACCGTGGGGGTCACGGTAGGAAGGCAGAAACTGGGGATAGGTATTAAGGTGGGTTAAAGCAGGAACAGCTGAGGGAAAGGTAATTGTGTAGGGCAGAGGTAAGGGAGTAGTTGGAGGAGGAGTGATGTATTTCAGGGGGGAGGGAATTCCAGATTTTTGGGAAACGATGGGCAAAACCAGACTGACCGATGAGGGTTGAGTGGCAAGGGACCGTCAAGGTGCGGGCGTCATTTGATCTGAGAGAGTGGGTGGGGGAGGTGGAGTGTAGAGAAAGAAGGGAGATAGGAGGGCCCCAGACCAGAATTTTAAGGTTAGTTTGGCACAGTGAGAGATACGTCTGTGAGACAGCGGAAGGAAGAAGAGAGAGCGGTAGAGTTCACAGTGGTGGGAGTGGGAAGGGAGTCGATAGCAAAGCAGCAGAAGGAGTTAAAAAGAGAGTCCAACTTGGTCAGGGAAGATTTGGGAGCAGCACCATAGACTACGTCACAGTAGTCAAAGCTGGGGAGTATCATCTTCTGGACAATTAAGTGCCTCGCAGTCAGTGGGATGCAACTACGATTCCTGTACAGAGCACCAAGCTTTGGGGGCAGTTTCTTCAGGATAGCATCAATATGCACAGAGAAGTTGAGGTGCTGGTACAGTCAAACTCCCAGATATCTAAATGAGGAGGTGTCCTCCAAGATGGTCCCATCAAGGGTGTGGAAGGTGGGTAGGGCCGGTAGCCTAGAGATATCTGCCTGGTGCCAAAGGTCATTGAGACTGCCTTCTTGGCGTTTAGAAAAAGCTGGTGAGAAGTAAACCAGAGCTGAACTTGGTTGAAGTCATGCTGTAAGCTGGTTTGTACAGCAGCAGGGTTTTAGCGTGAACTGTACAAAACAGTATCGTCAGCATACATGTGGATAGAAGAGGATGGACAGGCTGTGGGAAGATCATTAAGGAAAATGGAGAAGAGTAGGGTACCAAGCACTGAGCCCTGAGGGACACCAGTGTTGATGGGGAGTGGAGGGCAGATAGAATCAAGGATTCTCACCGACTGGGTCCTGCCAATGAGGTAAAGATTTAAACCAGTTGGCGGCTGACGGAGCAAGACCAGCTGAGAAGAGTGAATCAAGAAGCAGGGGATATGAAACAGTGCTGAACGCTTTGGCTAGGCCGACAAAGATGGCCGTGGTGATCAGGCCGTCATCCATCCCTGAAAGGATGGAGTCAGTAAGCCTGAGGAGGAAGGTGGTTGTCGAGTGGTTCTTCTGAAAACCAGACTGGAAGGGGGTGAAGGAGGAGGAATCAGAGAGGAAGGGTGATAGTTGAGAGAGAACTAAATGTTCTTGAAGTTTGGCAAGGGTAGGAAGGAGGGAAATGGGGGCGATAGTTGCCAGGAGTGGATGTGTCACCACCCTTGGAGAGAGGAAGGATATCCACCACTCTATCAGACACTCCAAACTGGGTAATAGCTATGTCCTCAGGAGCCACATATGGAGATAGAGAGATCTGAAGTCCAGATGGACCAGGTTGCCCTGCTCCTAAAGAAGCAAGTCTGTGCACAGGGGCAGTGAGATCAGAGGTTCCACGGCCAGTGTTGAAGCAAAGGGAACCAGATCTGATGGTCAAAATGGGGCGATCAGGGATCACGGTGGCCCCCTCCATGTAAAGCTTTATAAGGACCCTCTACAGGAGATGGAAGAGAGGGAAGAGCATAAAGGAACCTCCCTTTTCAAGAGAGGGACAATGCATCTTTCCAGAAAGCTCCAGGATCTAGCAAACAGAAAAGTGGCAGTTTTGCATTACATGAGGGACACAAAAAGGTTCGACTCAAGATGACCCCATCTGCCGAACAGATCTACCACAGAGGTTTTAAGTTCCCACTCATGGGCTCTGGACCAAGACCATCTTAGACTGTCCGCCAGGATGTTTTGGTTACTGGGAACATGGACGGTCTAGAGCACCAGTCCATGTTCCATGGCCCAGTACCAGAATCTCATAGCTTCCCTGCACGGGGGATAGGAATAAGTCCACCAACCTTGCTTGTTTATGTAATATACCATGCACATGTTGTCCATCTGGATCAACAGCAGATCCAGGGATAACTGAGTCTGAAAGGCCTGCAAGGCATACAAGACTGCTGTTATCTCCAAGTACATTGATGGGGAGTGCCCTCTCCACCTTGGTTCATGAGCCCAGAGTTCAGTGGATTGCCAAGTGAGCCTCCCCCCCCAAGACGAGATTCACGGCATCTGTCAGGACCTGCTGAGGGAGAGGAATACAGAAGGGTATCCCCCAAAGCAGGTTGCTGGGCTCTAGCCACAACAGTACCCTCCTGTCTGGATCTGAGACCATAACTGGTTGATCCAGGGCATCTGTGCATTGGTCCATTGAGGGACTTGCATGCAGGCAGGCTAAAGGAACCATGGCGATGGCAGCAGCCATGAAGCCCAAATGTCACAGAAAAGCCCTCACCGTATCAGAACAATAGGAGTAAGATAGATGGGCCTGGTACATCAGATGCTCTGCTCTGTCGGAGGGCAGGAAGGCCATCCCCTGAACAGTGTCCAGCACTTCCCCTATGTACTAGCGATGTTGACAGGGGGTTAGAAAGGATTTTGGCATGTTGATAGTAATGCCCAAAGCCTGGAACAGACTGCATGTCTGCACCAGGGTCTGAAGATGATGTTCCCTGGACAGGGCCGCTAAGAGTCATTCACCAGGTAGGGGAAGATATAGAAACCCTACCATCTTAAGGCAGCTGCCATCACCACCAGGCATTTGGTGAAGACCCTGAGCACCGAGGACAAATCAAAAGGCAGAGTTCTGAACTGTTAGTGTGCTTCCTGAAAGTGGAAACAGAGGTAGCACCAGTGGGGGGCAAAAACCTTGACATGCAGGTAGGCATCCTGCATAGTCAGAGAGCAGCTCCAGTCCACCTGATGGAGCAGGGGTAGTAAACCCTGAAGGGTAACATCCTAAACTGATTACGCTCTAGAAATGGGTTTAGCTGGCTTAAGCCCATGATGGGTTGAAAATCCCCCGTCCGCTCGAGGACCAGGTAGAAGCGGAAGTAGAACTTCCTACCCTGCTAAAACTGCGGGACTGGCTATAGGGCCTTTTTTCAAAGTAAGGCCTGAATTTCCTCAGGGGGACATGGCCGGGAGGGTACAAGGACTGGCCCTGAGGGTTTTCTGGAGGCCACTTCAAGAACTCTAGCATGTGGCCATGCTCGATGAGCTACAGCAGCCAGCTGTCTGTGGTCATCTCCCTCCACCTCTCCAGGTGAAGTGAGACGTGACCCCTATAACCACCTCCTGATGTACCATGGGAAGGGGGTCTGGCAAGGAGTCAGAAGGGGGGTGGGAGCAGCTGCAGTGGAGGCTGCTGCTTCCTCTCGGGTGGTGGCTGTGGAGGGGGAGTGGAGAGCTGCCCCCAAGAGGCAGCAGCAGCCTCCACTGCAGCTGCTCCCTGACCCCGCCTTGCGCTTGCCCCAAGCTTTGGGAGGGGGTTGGGCCTGCCTGCAAGAAGAATGACAGAAGGGAACACATTGTCCCGACTTTGTTTGGGTAGGATACATTGAGTGGACAGATACTGGAGCCCATTCCAAGGTCTGCATTTCAGAAACGAGATCCTGAACATCTCTCCTGATGTTTCAGACCCCCGAAAGGGGTGACCATTATGCTAGACTGGATGTCCAGGGTGAAGCCTGAAACCCGTAACTAGGAGTGGCACCTTATACAAATACCTATGGCGGTTGCCCGGCCCGGGGTGTTCACGACATCATAGGCAGCCCTAAGGGGGGCTTTAGGGTCTGCTGCTTGGAAGGGTCATCCGGCATGGTTAGGACCACCTCCCTAGGCTGATCCCATAGGAGATTCTGAAACTGTACCATATGGGCCAAATTAATTGATGGCCTGAATAGCCAGGTGGCAGAGGCAAAGGCACAATTGCCCCATCTGATCCACCCGGTGAGACTCCCAGTTTGTGGGAAGGGAGTTTAGGTATTTTGACCTCTTGGTATGATCATATGATTGAGGATGACTGAATCAGCCTTGGGCTGCTCCCCAAAATACGGCTTGCCAGCTGGGGCATGGTAAAGTCCAATAGCCTTTTTGGATATCGTTGGAACCATGTGGGGGAGATTCCATGCAGCCTGGGTGACATCCTCATTGGAGTCAATGATTGGAGGGGGCATCGGGCTGACATAAGTAGACATCCAACCGACACCTCTCAGAGTCCTGCTCCTGTAACCCATCCCACAGTGGCTTCAATGTGCCTCATGAAGGCCATAAAAGATGGGGTCATCTGGAGGGGATTTGGAAACATTGCTTGGAGCCTCTTCCCCTTTTGAAGAGTCAAGTGTGAGAGGGGGACACAGACTACTGACTCTCTGCTCCCCATCATCTGCATCATCCTGCTGTCCTCTAGCCAATGAGCATCCAGTTGATCTGGTGTGAGGCCTACCCCAGGGGGTGCAAGGAGCACTAGGGCCTGGTCTAACAAGGGCCAGGAGAATGGGATCCAGAGGAGGCCCTTTAAGTAGGGCCCGGTTCCCTCAGGGTGAGAGCCTACATCTGCATGAAGGACCACAAGGCTGAGATCAGACCATGGTACCAACATTGGCCGGTGCCAGAACACCAGTCACCTGGAAGTTGTAGACCAGCGCAGGTCCCAGAGGCATCTGGTATGGATAACTTGGCACAGACCCCACCAACGCAGCATAGGGTACACAGGCTGAGGTCCTATAGGTGTAGGTAGCAGTAGGACAGGTGCTGGTCCTGCAGGAGCAGGTTGTGGTAAGAGGCCAGACGCAGGTCTGATAGAAGGAGCAGGCAGCGGTGGTATGGGTTCCGTTGGCTGTGCTGGAGTGAGGACGAGCACCAGCCAGCAGAGGATCCACAAGTGCCAGTTGTGGAGACACCAGTGCCAAAGTTGAGGGCGACCCCCTGGGCAAAGTTTGAGAAGTGAACAGGGTTCGAGGAGGCATCAATGTCTTGCTGCATCTGCCCCAGAGGAGGAGGCAGAACCGGTAGCAGTCTCAGAGGATGAGACCATCACTAGGGGCATGGGTGATGGCCGCTAGTCACTAGCTTCCACTGCACCCACGCCTGGCCGAAGATACTCCAGCTGAGCCACCTGCATGCCCACTGAGAACAAGGGTTGAAACATCAGGGGCTGGTGAACAGGACACAAAGTACCCTGACCTGAGGAGCCACCACCCGCAAGGGAGAGCCAGGCAGGCGGCTGGGCCGCAAGTAGCCCTGTAGGAGTTAGGGCATGCAGGGATGAGGAGGCCAAATCCCTTCCCCCCACCAAGGGAGGAGGACCATAGAAAGGTTAAGGGAGGGATAGCGAAGATTAATAAAGGAGAGGGGAGGTGGGCAGAGGGAGACAGTGAAAAGGCAGTGATACTGAATGAATACTTTTGCTCAGTATTCACAAAAGAAGAAGATGAGGAGTTACCTAAACCAAACAATAGAAGCACTCTGGGTAGTGGGGTTGACGCCAGTCCATTTACAGAAGAAAGAGTCCTGAAAGAACTCCTAAAACTCAAGGTGGACAAAGCAATGGGGCCTGGCGGAATTCACCCGAGAATCCTAAAAGAGCTAAGGGAGGACCTAGTCACACCACTAACCACACTTTTTAACGAATCATGGGAAGATGGGGTGGTACCTGAGGACTGGAGGAGGGCAGATGTGATTTTCCTTCACAAAAGTGGGAGCAAGGCAGAAGCAGGAAACTACAGACCTGTTAGTTTGTCCTCAGTGGTGGGGAAAATGATGGAATCACTTCTGAAAGAAAGAAGTGTTCAGTACCTAGAGGCCAGCAGGGCACAGGACCCAAAGCAGCATGGATTCACAGCAGGAAGGTCATGTCAGATGAATCTAATCGATTTCTTTGACTGGGTGACCAAAGTAATAGACCAGGGAGGGGCTGTGGATATGGCCTACCTAGACTTTAGCAAGGCATTTGACACAGTCCCGCACAAAAGATTAATAATCAAGTTAGCCAGCCTGGGAGTGGGTTCCAGGGTGGTAGCCTGGGTAGCAAATTGGCTGCACAACAGGACACAGAAGGTAATAGTGAATGGAACACATTCTGAAGAAAGGGGGGTTACTAGTGGAGTACCTCAGGGCTCAGTACTGGGTCCAGTCCTCTTTAATGTCTTTATAGGTGACATTGCAGAGGGTCTGGAAGGAAAGGTATGCCTCTTTGCAGATGACACAAAGATCTGTAACACAGTTGATACACAAGGGAGGGGTAGAAAGGATGAGAAGGGACTTGGCAAGGTTGGAGGAATGGTCAGACATATGGCAACTTAGATTCAATGCAAAGAAGTGAAAAGTAATGCACCTGGGAAATAAAAATCCAGGAGAAGAGTACACAATAGCAGGGGAGGTACTAACAACAGCAATAATGAAAAGGGATCTGGGTGTAGTCATATCAGATGACCTAAAGGTGGGTAAGCAATGTGAGAAGTCAGTAAGGAGAGCTAGGAGGATACTGGGATGCATAGGGAGGGGCATCACAAGTAGAAAAAGGGAAGTGGTTATCCCTCTGTACAGACAGTTGGTGAGACCCCATCTGGAGTACTGTGTGCAGTTTTGGAGACCTCATCTCGTCAAGGACATAGACAGGATGGAAGCAGTCCAGAGGAGGGCAACTAAAATGGTGCAGGGTCTACATCAGAAACCATATGAAGAGAGACTGAGAGAGCTTAATATGTATACCCTTGATGAAAGGAGGATGAGGGGACATGATAGAAACTTTTAAGTACCTCAAGGGAATCAACAAAGTCCAGGAGGGTAGCATCTTTCAGAAAAAGAGATGTGTAAGAACAAGGGGGCACAATTTAAAGTTAGAGAGGGGATGGCTCAGGGGTAATGTGAGGAAATTCTTTTTCACGGAGAGAGTGGTGGACGCATGGAACCGCCTTTCTGGAGAGGTTGTGGGGTCTAAAACAGTGGGGGAATTCAAACATGCATGGGACAGACATAAGGCAATTATAGTGGGGGGTTGCAGGAAGTAGGCTGTTGGTTAACTAGAATCTGCAGCTTATCCAATAGGTAGGGAAATGGGCAGACTGGGTGGGCCAAGTGGTCCTTATCTGCCGTCAAAGTCTATGTTTCTATGTTACTTGTAAGGAGACCGCAAGCGAGAGGCAGACCAGGGTCAGTCCCAGTCCTTATCCCGGTGCTTGTGTTTCCCAGAGACCTTATCCCAAGACTTCAATGACAAAAACCCAGAGGACTGGGCTGTGTAAACAGGAGCTCCTAGCCTACAGTTCCTATTCCATTGAGGAAACCTGCTTAAGGAGATGGTTCTCCAAGATCTTCTGGTGATGTCTACGAGTGGTCAGGCTGAACTTCTGTCAGGTCTCGCAAGTCTGGGCCTAGGCACAAGAAGCAGGCAGAATGGTGGTCCTTTTCTGGGATCTGTTTACTGGAGGCACACTTCATAGAGTGGTCGGAAGATGAAAGTTTAAAAGACAAACTGGTCAGGTGAAAAGACCGAAACTCTGACATTCAAAAAATAATAAAGTGCAGGAAAATGTTGGTCGACTGTAGCTCTGGCAATTTCAGCAGTCCGACTTCCATTGGTCAAAATCGGGACAAGAACCAATGAGGGTATGGGGGCCGCATGCCTTTATAAGAATGGCTGTGGTCAGGGGTTGACATCGGAGGTGGGCAGCCCCTCTCTGGTAGACTACTAGCTAGAAAATGTCCATGTGGTTCTAGTGCCTGGTGACTGTTGTCCTACCGGTGATGGCCTGCATCAAGAGAAACACTCAAAGCAAGATCAGGAGGTCCTTGGACTGGACTTTCAGCAACCAGTCATCAGAGTATGGGAACACATAAAAGCCTTTGCATTGCAGGGCAGCTGCTAAGCAATTGGTAAATATCCATGGCACAGAGGATAAGCCAAAGGGCAACACCAGGGTGCCAAATTCCTATACCTTAGGTGCCCCAGGGCAGGCACTTTTGCTTCAGGACACCCACAGCTGTTTAGTGCCTGCCCCTTTGGGCATCTAAGGTATTTTTGCCAGAGTTCCATTTCTTTTTTTGTTTCCCTGACGTGGGGGGGGGGTGTCCGAGGAGCACAGGTGCAGAGCTGACATCTCGAGAGCAGATCACAGGTGTGCTCATCTGGGATGTCAGCTGACTGCTTGCCTGTTTGCAGCTTTAGAGAGGAGGTGTGAGAAGTAGGTTGATGCGTCATTTGAGTGGCACAGAGATCAGCCGACAGCCAACCAGTCTTCCGAAGTCTCTTCACTGCTGAAGGCGGGCTGCAGAAGGCGTGTTCAGCAATCGGTGATGATATTTTTACTTTTCGCCCGCCCCTCCAGACAGTGAGATGCGAGGACTCTCTACAGCGTGCCATTCTTTGGCTTTCTTTCATGGAGACGGTTCTTTCTGTTGCAGGTGCAGTAGTCTGCCAATCGATCGTCGCTCGTGAATTGATCTGCCTAAAAATACAAGCTCTTTCAATAGCTCAGTTGAATACAAAAAAAAAAAGCAAAGAGCAATAAAAATTAGAAACTGCAGTGTGAAGGGGGAATTGAAGTAAATAGCTGGTAGCCAGGAGAGGAGTGTGTCTGAGACCACGAGGGTCTCTCCAGTCAGGAGGGAGGGAAATCTGCAGGAGAGAACTGACAGCACTGAGCAGGGACGGGAAGCCTGATAAAAAATTAACTAGAAAGCAGCCCAGTAGTCCTGACTGAGGCTAATCTCTTTCTGTTAGGCTGAAGAAAAGAAAAAAAGATTTTGTGCCTGTAACAGGAGGGGAAGGGGAAAACTACAGTCTCTGAGGCAGTAATAAAAGGCAAAGGCAACTATATATATATTTATAGACTGGCTGCAGCAGAGTGAAGTAGGAGGAGTAGGGAACTACTCAGTTTGCAGACCAGTCTATTTTTTTTCATTGTAGTTCTATCTAGCCAGTCCCAGCCTTAGTCTAGTAGTACCTGAGCTTGCAAGGAAAATCTGCCTTTTGCAAACTGAAATCTAAACTACATCTACAAGACTATACATGTAACCTGCTGCTTACTTTACATAATAAACCTAACTCATCCTAGCCAAATAGAAAACACTCTCAGCTTCTTTGAGCTGAGGCAGTAGCTATTTGAAAAAGATTGTGAAAGGAGAGAGGGAGTCAGGGACTGGGAGCTATTCATCTGCAGTAGCCACCTACTGTACCTTGTACAGTCTCATCTGTATAATTGTCACCTTCTGAAACTCAAGGACGTTCTTCTCTCACTCTATTAAAGTCTCCTAAGTAAGCATTTGTTAACAACAGCTACTTTATGTGTGGTGTGTGTGGGGGGGAGTACGATACCCGAAAATGTAAATTAAAAGGATCTTTTCAGTAAAGTCTCTTGATTCTGAAATCTTTTTTTTTTTTTTACAACACTTGAGCTACATATTGGCTACCTAAAAAAAATCCAAATAGAAAGAATATGTTGTGTTGTTATTAAAAGCTTAGTAGTCTATTGTTGTGGGAGTGGGTGGGAGTGTGGAACTAGGACTACCGAAACTCTAAATGCAATTTTGTGGACTATCTAAAATCTGAACACTATTATAAAAAAAATCTCTTAAGCTTTTTACAAACTACACTGTGTGGACTATCTAAAATTGGAATGCTGTTATAAAAAAAATCTCAAGCTTTTTACAAGCTACACTGTGTGGACTATCTAAAATCAGAATACCGGTATAAAAAAAATCTCAAGCTTTTTACAAGCTACGCTGTCTGTGGACTATCTAAAATCTGAATACTGTCTACGTTTGTCATCACCTGTTATAATAAATAGACAACACAGAGTCAGGTTTTCTTGTTACGTTTATTATTAAAAAAAAAAAAAGACAACATGCTTTTTTCCTTGTTAGATTTATTAATACTGAGTAACACAAATTAAACAATCTCTAAGTCAGTATTCACAAGTTCAGCTTCGAACAGCCTGGCAGACACCATGAGTCTTTTTAAATTTGGATTTAAGAGAAAGCGTCTTGATGAGACTATGGGAGCCGACTTGGATTCCCCAACACCAAGCACTAGTACCAGTAGTACTATTACAGCTATAACCACACCACCTCCTTGCCCAGACAGTGAAACTCTTGTGACCACTAAAGTTTCCTCCATTGCTGCTGCTTGTACTGAAACCCCAGTTAAGGCCCAAAAAGTTAGAAAATGTCAAGAATCATGGAAAAAGGGCAGGCAGTGGCTTACCTATGACACAGATAATGTGCCGTATTCTGTATATGGTGTCAGAATTATAATAAAGTCAGAGCAAAAATCATTTTAGAACTGGATGCAGTACTTATTGAGTACACAGTACATTGAGTATCCCGCTTCGGCAGGGCAGCCATAAGCTTCGTGCTACCTACCTTATGGAACAATCTACAAAAAACCCTCAAATTAAGCACTCTAATCGGTATAAATGCTTTCAAGATGCTTTATTTCCGTACAATCAGAGAAGTATGTAACTGCTTCACCCACTCAGACCCAGTACTGGTATATAGCCACGCCTAGACCCAATTTTAAGTACTGACCCCCCAGCTTGCTCCTCACCAGCCTAATTGTTCTCTCTCTATCCCCTGTCTTATCAACACTAGGCCCATCCATCCTTTATTCTTCCTTTCCCAACCTCGGATAGGAGCTCACTACCTGGGTTGTGACATCCTACCATGCCCCGTGCTATAGCATTCAATCCGGGGCTCACACATACTCCCTTTTCTCCATCCACCTTCTCTATCCAGCTTTACCATCTCCTTTTTGTGCACCGTGCCTCCTAGCCTTTCTCCCCTACTTCCTCCCTCTCTTCCCCCTTCACCTCTACCTGTATAGTTTTATTTTATTTTTTCTTCGTTACTTCCTCCTGCAACCTTAGATAACCTGCTTTATCTTCCTATAGACACTTCTATGTATGTAAATACCGTGTAATCTGTACAATATCTGTATAATTCTATGTACATATGAACTTCTTTTTCTTCCTCTCTGTAAAGAGTATTATCTGTATTGCCTTGTAAATACCTGTGTTGACCTGTATATACAATTGTTCATGCTCCACCCAGGTCCATCTTGCAAATGAGCTTCTGCTCAACGATGAACGCCTGGTTAAATAAAGACTTGATTGATTGATTGATTGATTGACATTATCTCAGCATATGAAGTGTCCATAGCACACAAAAATGCTGAGAGGGCATACATAGCAAACAAAATAAAAGTTGGAGAAGGACCAGTAAAGAAGTCCATACAATTAATGGAACAAAAAGAAATGGACCAAATTGCTAAACTGTTCTGTACTGCATATTACATTGCTAGGACTGAAAGGTCTTTCAGGGATTTTCCTGGGCTAATAGATTTGCAAAAAAGAAAACACGGAGATCATGTAATGAGACAAAGTTACAGTAGTGACAAGCAAGGTTGTGTCTTTATTCACTATATTGCTCAAGATATTCAAAACACTACTGCTCATCTTTTAGAAGACAATGATTACTTCTCTTTTTTCTAGATTCATGCACAGATAAAAGTGTGACAGAGGAGGAGGGCATTTACGTGCATGTTTTTGACAACGGCCTGCCAGTTACAAGGTTTCTTACACTGAAACCAGATAGTGCTCCCGATGCTGAAAGCATTTTAAATGTTGTCACTGGTGCATTAGAGAGTGAGGGTGGTCTAAAGGATGGTGGTTGGAAACAAAAGTTGATCAGTGCAGCTTTTGATGGTGCTGCTGTCATGTTAGTATCCACTTCGGGTGTCCTTACTCGAATAAAACAAGAGTGCTGCCCACACCTCATTGACATACACTGCTGTGCACATTGTTTAGAGCTTGCTGTAAAGGATTCTTTCGAAGACTGTTCCTTTTACAAGTCAGTAGAGCAACTTCTGCTGAACATTTACTCATTTTACCACAGGTCACCAAAAAGTTGGAAAGGCCTACAGGAAACATGATCCCTTTTAACTATTAATGTGGTTAAACCAGTTAACACTGATGGCACTAGGTGGCTTACACACAGAGAATGGGCCATTTCTGCTCTTGAAAGGAACTGGGCTGCATTAGTGCCTCACCATGAACATGTCTCACTGACAAATAAGCAAGATCATGCCCAAAAAGCACTGAAAATATTTAAAGTGCTTAAGACTTTAAAATGTGTCCTGTATATGAATTTTCTGAAAGTATTTTTTGGTTATTTATCTGTTCTTAGTCTATGCTTTCAGCAAGAGGATGCCACTGTTGAAAAAGTTCACAGCAGAATAAAAAGCAAAATTCAGAAACTTAATGGCCTCTCGAGTGACGAAACTCTTCACCACATAACACGTCTGTAAATGAGAATTTAACTCACTACAACAATGCTGACTTAACTAGTGAAACTAGCAGACACAGATCTGGTTCTCCGTCAGACATTGTACTGTACAAGGGTGTAGCTACTGATACTCCAAGTAAGTCATGGCGTACCAAGTTCAGTAGCAGGGGGTAGCAAACAAGCTGGCCAGCATTGCTCTGCCCTCTCTAGTCCATCATGTTTAAATTCCTTTGTTTGGCTTTGTAGGCTTTTTCTTTTCTCTTTCAGCTTTGTTTTGGGTGTGTGTGGCAGCGTGGACCATGGATGTTGAAGCTGAAGGTCTCAATTAGGTCAGCATGGTCCGCCTGTATAGTGATTGGCTGAGGCATCTGGCAGGGTATGTGGCAATTCTGGGTCAGTGAGTTTAAATGCCCCAGCAAAGTTAAAAGCCATACTATTAGTTCAATTGTACTGGAAGCGAGAGAAGCAGTAGAAAACTGAGGAGCAGCAGACAGGAGAAAATACTCAGAGCCAGCTAAAGGAAAAAAGACTTCACGTGGAGTGGCAAGTGAAGCAAATCTGCCTACTTGCGGGGGATAGAAAAGAAATTTCTGTCATGGTCTTGGACTCGTGGTGCAGTCAGTGGTGTCTACCAGCGTGCAGAAAGCACCACACTAGCAGCGCAGACAGACAGCAGGTCTAGTGTGGGAATCATCTTACTGGAGCAAGGAACCTTGGACTTGAGTCATGGGGGGGAGGCATGAACAACAGTAGGGTAAAGGGTAACAGTGCAGCAGGTTGGTGTACAAATCTGAAATACCTGGCTACACCCCTTATTGTACAAGCCACAATTTGAGAGATTAAGAAAATTCTTCAGAAAACATCACAACACATTGCATCTCGCTTTCAGTCTTTCATGACCAATAAAGTGCTACTAGCTGCAAGAACTTTATAAATTTTCAGTCCTGGCCAACATCCACAGAGGCACTTGAAACATATGGAGATCAGGCAATTCAAACAAGTGTTGATCACTATAAAGTGGTCCTAGAGTCAAGAGGAGTTGATGTAACTTTGGTACTGCTGGAGTGGCTAGACTTAAAAAAGCATGTACTCCACTTGCTGTCTGTTGAAAATTGTAAGTCTCTGAAATTGTGGTAGAAAGTGATTCTTGCGGATATACAGGATCAACAATTTTGAAATGTGCTGGCTGTTGTCAAGATCATTCTCCTGATTCCTGTTCACACTCCTGCTGCAGAATGAGGCTTCTGTCTAATGGGAAGAATAAAAAATTACTGGAGGGTTGGATTATGTCCGGACACCCTTCATAACCTCATGTCTATCTCTCTCAATGCACCTCCACAGCTCAGTGACTATAACCCTGAAGGTGCCATAACACTATGGTGGAAAAATGGCAAAAGAAGGCCCACTACCAAAGCTTATGGCTCCAGAACACAGTCACGGCATGTTGCTTCTGCCAGCACTAGTGAATGTGATGAAAATAAAAGTGCTTGGTCCAGTGAAGATGACATGTAAAATGACAAACTATGTAAGGGGCGGCATGTAAATAGTTTCTTGAGCATGTACACTTTCTTATCACATGCCCAAGTGGGCATGTACTTTTTTTTCACAAACTTCATACCCTGGGCAACACCATGAACTGGTAATGCTCCCCTTGGAAGATGAACCGCAGTAATGCCTCTGAAGGGTTAGACCACGATATGCAGATAGGCATCCTGCATATCCAGTGAACATAGCCAGTCTCCATGCTTGAGCAGTGGGAGAAGGATGTGTACAGTCACCATCCGGAACTCCCAGTAATGAATGTGAAAATTCATCTCCTTGAGGTCTAGAATGGGCCTCAAGTCACTGGTTCCTTTGAGATCCAGAATGGGCCTCAAGTCCCCAGTTCTTTTAGGAACCGTGAATAACTGAGAGTAGAACCCTGTGTTCTTCTGCTGCCTGGGCACTGGTTCTATGACTCTTTTACGCAGCAAAATCAAAGTACAGTTACGTAAAAAATTACCATAACAGCAGATATTTGAGAGAGACTCTTGCAGTAGGTATTCACATATAGGACTCACCTGCCAGGCATCAGGTCCCCACAGAAAAATTTCTAGCTAGCAGTCTCTGGTGGGGGACCGCCCCCACGTCAGGTGACTGGCATCATATGATGTCTGTATAAAGGGGCGGTCCCCCACACCCACCTTCCAGTTCATTCCCGCCAAGGGCCAAAAGAGGCAAGACAAGAGAGAAGAGGATATTTCCCCCCTTAGAAATAGAGGCAAAAAAACTTAGGGGGATGGAGGGTGGGAAGGAAATACATACTGCAAGAGCCTCTGTCGAAGATATGAAAATTATGAACCTACCATAATTCCTGATCTTACTGTGCAGCTTCACCATTCATCACCTTTGGGTATGTGTCCAGAGGTTACAACCCTGCAGGAGCTTTTTGTTTTTGGATCGGCGGAGTAAATGCACCATCAGTGCAACCATTGAGGTCGACGCACTGTGTGGTGTTCGCAGGCTGGCCGTTAAATGTCATTGACCCTACCCTCCTGCCAGTTCTGAGTCACCGTAGAGTAAGAAAGGGTTGGGAGGGTGGAACAAGGAAGTCCAAGGAACAGACAAAGGAAAAGATATACAAACTAAAAGGAAATATAAATGACAGAGAGGACAGAAGAAGAGTTAGAAAACTAAGGGGATTGGGAAGGGGCCTCAATCTCCGGAAGCAGAAAGAAAAGGGTAGAAGGGAGGGAAACATTAGAAATAGGGAGGGGGAGGACATACCCTGAACCTTTGACCTTTCTTCAGATTGTACAGGAACTGCAAAGAAGTAGCCAGAAGGTTGAACTGCCAGAATTCAAGGCACAGAATCACTGGCAAACTCAGACATGAGCAGAAGTGGCTATTCTGGAAGAAAAGACAGGATACAGGGCTGTACTCCCCCTGAAATCACCTATCTGGAGGTGAGAAACAAAGTTTCTTAAATTAATTTGAGGAATGAGTCCCTATGGTCAAGAACAGAGGGAGAGAGAGAGAGGGCAACCACCAACTCCCACCCCAAAGGGGATGAAGCCGAAGCATTAAGGAGACAGGGCCCCCTCCTCCAATCCCTCTCCCCACCTGACAGGAAGTAAAAATTCCCCTGTGTGCCCAAGGTCACCCCGCTCCTGACCAGCAGAAAGGAAGGGGGGGAAGGGGCACATGGAGGAAGGGGGACCCAGAGACTGATGCCCCAGGGGGATGGAAGGTGGGATTGTGATGAATGATGAAGATACACAGAAAGATCAGGAATTATGGTAGGTACATAATTTTCATATCTTATCTCTGTCAATCTTCACCATTCAGTACCTTTGGGTGAGTACCGCGCCCCCCCCGAAGGGGCCCTAGACCCTAAAGGACTAAGTCCCTTAGCTCTCATTGGGCGAGACACTGGGAGGGAGAACCTTTACGGGTCTGATGAGATCAGAGACTGAGGAGAGTTAGACGGGGACCCCTTGGAGGGGGCAGGAGGTTGCCCTGACAGATGACATCTCACCCTACGGGTAGAAAAGATGGGTTCTCCGGTACGTGGAGGAAATCACCCTACGCCAGGCCAAGGGTGACAACAGCAAAAGACAGACAGTCATGCCGTCCGCCTAGTGCAGATCGCTGTCCCTATGACCCTGGAAGCTACCCTGTTGGCGTCGTAAGATGCCCTCGCTTGGTGCCTTGCTAGCTCCAGACCACATGCAGAGTGTGCAATGGCTTGTCAGGTTACCTCCGAATCAGGCATAGAGGCTAGGAGTTGACCTAGCTTGGACCACAGATACCTATCATAGATAGCATAGTGGGCCTGATGTGCAGATATTGAAAGAAGCAACCATGCCAAGTAGAAGATCCTCCTCCCCCAGAAGTCAAAATCCATGGAATCTTGATCTGGGAGCCGATCATGGTGGAGGGTGCGAAGCCCATTGGAAGTGTCCAGCTGCATCAGTCCTGACTGAGGATGAGGCATACGACCTGGAGACTCTGGGGGAGCACAATACCTCTGGCTCAGAGATCCCTTGGGGCTGGGACTCTGGAAAAGGGTCTTCGCCAGAATCGCAATGATGCCTCCTGGAAAGGAGCAGGCCAGGCGGGCACCAAAAGGGTGTCCTCACTGAAATCACCTAGGAAGACATGGTTGAATGCTCTGGATTGTGCTGAGTGGGTGGGGTGACATGCAGGTCCTCCATCATCCTCACGAGGGAAATGCTGATACTCTGCAAGATCAGCAGCAGGAGAAATGTGAACAGAGGGCTCCTCTCCCCTGAAGAGGGGGGGATGAGTAAATGGAAGATCTCGGGGTTGGCTGCTCAGGGTGATGGTGAAACACCTGTCTGTCCATGGCCCTGACATACGAAATGAAGTGAGCAGCCACACCCCTGAATTGCTCCCAGGAGAGAGGTTCCATAGGACCAAGAATGCCTGGGAGCACAGGAGAAGGTGACAGAGGAGTGGGGGCAAGGCCAACGGCAGAAGGCAACAGTCCTCTGTCTGGGCAAGAGAGCGCACCAGAAGCCTCAACAGAAGAAGGGGCTCCCAGAAAACCCTACAGCAGACAGCTGATCAACCATACAGGAACTGCCTAGGCTGTGCCCTGAAGATTACCCACTGTGAGGTGACCGGGACCGTGGAACTCCAAAACAACTGTCCCTACCCTCCAAAGACCAAGGCCCTCTTGAGGAGACAGAGAGAAGGGTGGGGTTCCGCGCTATCACTCCTTCCCAAACCTGGATGGGTCCTGGAAAAGGGTCGCCACATTGAACCCTGACCCCTTGGAGTCCAAAAGAGCCCTCCTCCTTGCACACACCAGCCTAGACAGCTGACAACCCTGGTCAGTCCCTGAGGGGACCACCCAGGGAGTAGCACCATCCCTTCCTGTGGGTGCTCCAATCGGCCCTAAAATTGGGCGATCCAGACACACCACCTGAGGGGGTACTGCAACTGAGGGGGCAGAAAACCCTCAGAGCCCAGGCTGCAGAGCAATAATGACCTGCACCACTGCCTGCTGGTCGGCATCCCTGACCCTGGACATGAGGGCAACCACCTTCCCCTCAGAGGGGGGCTGGCTCTGGTCAGCTGAGGAAACTACCAGGGTGTCCACATGGGCTACCAGCTCCAAAGAGTTGGAGAGCTGGTCCGAACCAGACTCTGACTCAATCTCTGAGGAGGTAGAGACCAAAGTCCGGTGCCAGACTGTATGCAGATGCCTGCTGCCATCCCGACTGAAGGGGGTACTAGTCCAGATGTCTGCACCAGAGTCGGTGCCAAACTCTCCAACTGCACCACAAATGGTGCCCGAAGGCAGCGCCGAGAGCGGCAGCAGAAGCAGAGTCGGTGCCTGCCACGGCGCCATTCCAACACATGGCACTGCGAGCAGCTCCAAAGTCAGGGATGGTGCAGAGGACAGCAACAGCTCCCTCAGCGCCACGGGTGGCGCAGAGGGAGACACCTCCTATGGTGCCCTGTCTTCACTTGGTGCTGCAAGCGGCACCAGAGCTAGACTCGGTGCCATCCCCAGCCTCGGCTCCACAAACAGTGCCAAGGCGAGAATCAGTCGAAGACGGCACCGTAGAACCTCCCACATCACCGTCAGCACCATCAGTGCCACGAACGGTGTCGACAGCTGAGACAGTACCGAGCAGCGGACTGGCGCTGACCACGGTGCCATCAGGACCCACGGCACCACGAATGACACCATGGCCCAATATGGCACTGATGGACGGCATTGACAATGGTGCAGACCCAGCCTGAGAAAATGACACTGGGGCAGCCTTTGCCCCTGAAGGGGCGACTGCCAGAGCAATGCCTCCCGCCAGACCTCCAGGAGGGATGGACTGGGACTCCTGCACCATGGTAGGGGTTTCTGCAATGGCGAGGCTACTAGGAGCAGAAGCCCCCTCATCCACGGTCCATATAGAACCAGGAGGGAACCCGGAGGAAAGGCCAAGAGATCGCGCCTTGGCCCAACGAGTGCGCACCCGTCCCACGAAAGTCGGGGGAGCTCGTCCAACTTTCCACTTGTGTTGTTCGATGACACGATGGTCCATGGAAAAGCAGGCATCGCATAAATCCATGTCATGAAGCGTGCCAAGACATGCGAGGCAACGATCATGCTGGTCAGTGACTGAATACTTGCGGCCGCACAGGCATCGTCGCAAAGGGGGCCGCCCCGTCTTCAACAATTTCTTGCCCCAGACAGACATGATTCACGGCAAAACAAGTTAAACAAAGACTTGACGTCACTGACAAATAAAGAAAAGGAACAGCCTTACCACAGCGGCATTGAGTGGTGGCGAAAATGGAACTGGCAGGAAAAGTTTTTTTCTCTCTGCGTCGAAGAATTTTTCGGCATCGACAACAGTACTAGGCCTCTTGATAGTAGCTCCTTACAAGGTGTGGCCTCTACGGCGGGAGATGAACTGGCGGGAGGGCAGGGTCGACAACACCGAATGGCCATCTGCGAGCGCCACGCAGTGCGTCGGCCTCGAGGGTGGCGCCAACGGTGCATCAACTCCGCCCATCCAAAAAAACAAAAAAAGGAGGGCGTGATCTCTGGCCACATACCCAAAGGTGATGAATGGTGAAGACGAAAAAATTACTCACCTTAGTAATGTTGTTTCTTCTAATGGAGTCTTGCTATATTATGACAATTGCAGTATGACCACAGGTTAGAACTGCTCCGGAGGTGAAATAGTTAACTTTCCATGCAGGCATGGAACTTAGAGCATGAGCTCGGTTGAAAACTCTGTTTGTTGTGCTTCAAACGCAAACTGTCAGATCTTTACGAGCTAAAACTCACTAAGGTTCTGTGTGGAAGCTGTAAACCTACACTAGCCAACTGGCTACTAACATAAACACTCATTTTTGGCCTAAAACAAAGACTCAAGTCAGGAGACCCAAAAATGCAAAAACACAACACCAATTCACCCAAAAAGGTAGGTGAAAAACAACAAGGTGGGCATCAAAAAGTGCCAACCCTGTACTGCCCACCCACATCCCCAAAACAGAGGTTCTGAGAGGGGCAGGCAGGGAGGGAGGTCATAATATAGCAAGACTCCATTAGAAGAAACAACATTACTAAGGTGAGTAATTTTTTCTTCAAACAACATGAAGTCTTGCTATATTATGACAATTGCAGACTACACAGCAGTAGCCCCATGGAGGAGGGACAGAACCTACCTAGGAAATAGGCTCTGAAGTACGGCTGTGCCAAACCGAGCATCACTCCTAGCCTAGATGTCCAGGGAGGAATGCTTGGTAAAAGTGTGAACTGTTTTCCAGGTAGCTGCTTGACATACAGTATTTCTAGAATAGGAATGTCTCTGGCAGCAGCCAGAGAAGCAGCTGTACCTCTGGTAGAGTGAGCCCTCAGGCCTGAGGGGGGGAACTTTACCCAACTTCTCATAGCAGAATTGGATACAAGAGACAATCCACCTGGCAATGGATCTTTTAGTGGCTGGCTTCCCTTTACCAACTTCGCCATAGGTGAGGAACAGTTGAAGGGAGTCAAAACTATGACCCTTGGTACACTCTATGTAGTAACTAAGGGCTCTCTTCACATCTAGGCTGTGCAGCATCCTCTCCCCAGAGGAGGAGTGGTCAGTGAAGTACACTAGAAGTGAAATACATTGATTAAGGTGGAAATCTGAAACCACCTTAGGCAGGAACTTTCTGTTAGTCCACCTTATCTCTGTGAAAAGAGATAAACTCCTGCTCCACTGACAACGCTTGTAATTCACTTA
Source organism: Neoceratodus forsteri (assembly GCA_016271365.2). Lineage (NCBI taxonomy): Eukaryota > Metazoa > Chordata > Ceratodontiformes > Ceratodontidae > Neoceratodus > Neoceratodus forsteri. The sequence continues at coordinate 1,126,409,159 of CM028132.1, read as the reverse complement.
TGCATCTGGCAGAGGTGATGGCTACCAAAAACACAGTTTTCCAAGTCAAGTACTTGAGCTCAGCTGAAGACAAGGGCTCAAAGGGGGGTTGCATAAGCTGAGCAATGCAAACATTAAGATCCCAGTCAGGGGCAGGATCCCTGAATGGAGGGTTGGTGTGAAACAACCCCTTAAAAAACTTGGAAAATACAGGATGAGCTGAAAGAGAAGAGGATTTACCTGCTGAAATAAAAGCAGACACAGCTGCCAAGTGCACCTTCAGGGTAGCTGGTCTCAGCCCCAAAGAATTCAGGTGGACCATATAATCCAGGACTGTGGGTAGATCAGCAGAGACTGGGAAATATGCTTTCCAGAGCACCATATGGAAAACCTTTTCCATTTGGAATTGTAAGTAGCCTGATGGAAAGGCTTCCTTGTGGCCTTCAATATATCCATTACACCTTGGGAAGGTGTAAATCAGCAAACTCTAACTCTTCAAGAACCAAGCCTTGAGGTGAGAGATTTGAGATCAGTACCAGACCCTTCCCTGGGCACAAGTTAACAGATTGTGATTCCTGGGAAGGGACAGGGAGGATGGACTGCTAAGGACAGCAGGAGTGGATACCAGGGCTGTCTGGCCCAATCCGGAGCTATCAGAATGACTTTGCATGATTGGGATCTGATTTTGACTAGCACTTTGAACAGGAGAGAAAGGAGGAAGGCATAGAAACTTCCTCCCAACTGAGGGCTAAGGCATCCAGTGGGAGTGAGCCCAACACTGGGGCCTGCAGCAAAAGAGGAAGTTGGTGATTGTCTGGGGTGCAAAAAGATCTATCTGCGGGTGCCCCATCTGGCAAATACTACTCCCAAGACCAGGGATCCAGTGACCATTAGTGGTGGCCCTGGGAAATCCTGCAGAGAGCATCTGCCAGGACATTGTCCTTGCCTGGGAGGTGAACTGTCATAAGGAAGTGTTCAGGAGTAAGCCAGAGACCACAACTTCATCGCTGGTGCACAAGGCCGTAGAACCGAGTGCCTGCTTGTTGGTATGTACCACATTGGGTGATGTTGTCTGTTCTGACCTGAATACTCTTGTTCTGAACAGATTTGGAAAAAGCTTGAAGTGCTAGAAAACTGCTCTGAGCTCAAACAGGTTGATGTGGAGCAGAGATTCCTGGGAGACCACAGACCCTGGGTGGTGAGGTGCCCATGTGAGCTCCCCAGCCCAAGAGGGACGCATCTGTGTAGTAAGGATTAGAGAATGAGACTGAGTGACAAAGGAACTCCTTGTCTCAGTTGCTCTGATCCTGCCACCACTGTAGGGCTTGGATCAGGGTTTGAGTTACTGGGATCAGCTTGGTAAGAGGATCCTTCTTTGAGACCAAAAGAAAAAATTACTCACCTTAGTAATTGCTTTTCTTCTCATGGAGTCTTGCTGTATTAGGACTATAGCAGTCAGCCTCAGCCTCTGAACTGCCCCGAGAGGAAAGGTTAACTCCAGAGAAGTCTGGAGTTCATGCACTAGGCGCTGTTCAAAGCTCTATCTGTGCAGTTTGAAGTCAAACTGCCAGATTCTTCTTAAGCTAAACTAATATAGCAAGTCTGTGTGGAAAAACCCTACACTAGCCATTGGCTACCTACCAGTAGTAGAACTACAAAACACACAACAATCACAGAATAGCAACAAAATTATTAAATATTGTTAGCATTACTGAAAAGAAGCATTAACGAGACCCCTCTTCCCAAAAGACTCAAGTCAGGGAGGGCCACCTACCACTCAACGAACAACAGAATTACCTGGTTCCTAAACCCAATAAGCAAGAAAAAGGCATGACACAGTGCTTGGACTAATTTGCCAACCCCATACCCAAGGAGGAGTTCTGAGCGGGGTAGGAGGGAGGTTGTCCTAATACAGCAAGACTCCATGAGAAGAAAAGCAATTACTAAGGTGAGTAATTTTTCTTCAAACACCATGAAGTCTTGCTGTAATTAGACTCATTGAATTACAACAGTACCTCCATGGAGGAGGTCAGAACCTACTTGGGAAATAGGCTCTGAAGCACAGCTGTGCCAAACAGGCATCCCTCCTGGATTGAACATCCAGGAGTAATGTTTGTAAGGTGTGAACTGTTTTCCAGGTAGCAGCTTGACAGATCTCCAAAATGGGAATATCTCTAGCAGCCGCAGAGATGCAGCTCTACCTCTGGTAGAATGAGCCCTCAATCCTGAGGGGGCTCTTTACCCAGTTTTTGGTAACAGAATTGGATACAAGAGACAATCCACCTTGCAATTGTCCTCTTAGTGGCAGGTCTCCCTTTGCCGACTTCCCCATAGGTAAGGAAGAGCTGGAGGGATTCAAACCTATGACCCTTGGTGCGTTCCAAATAGTAGCTTAGAGCTCTTTTGACGTCCAGACTGTGCAATCTCCTCTCCCCTGAAGAGGAATGCTCAGTGAAAAATACTGGGAGAGAGATGGATTGGTTGAGATGAAAATCCGAGACCACCTTTGGTAAAAACCTTCTATTAGTCCTAAGGACTACCTTGTCCCTATGAAAAGAAATGAAATCTTCTTCCACTGACAAGGCTTGCATCTCACTTATACGTCTAGCAGAAGTGATGGCCACTAGAAAAACAGTCTTCCAAGTCAAAAACTTAAGGTCTGCCGAAGACAGGGGCTCAAAGGGGGGTTGCATTAGCTGAGCAATGCAAACATTCAGGTCCCAAGCAGGAGCTGGTTCCCGAAAAGGAGGGTTAGTGTGAAGTAACCCCTTAAAAAACTTGGAAATTACAGGGTGAGAAGAGATGGAAGCAGGTTTACCTGCTGACACATAAGCGAGAACTGCTGCCAGATGAACCCTTAAGGTAGCTGGCTTAAGGCCTAGAGAATTTAAGTGGACCAGATAGTCCAATAAAACAGTCAAATCAGCAGATTCTGGGAGATTTGCTTCCCAGAGCACCAAATGGAAGCCTCTTCCACTTAGAATTATAGGTGGCCTAGTAGAAGACCTCCTGGCCGCCTTCAAAATATCCAAGACACCTTAGAGAGGTGTAGATCAGCGAATCTAGCCCTCAAGAACCAAGCCTTGAGGTGGAGGGAACTGAGGTTCGGATACCACACTCTCCCTGTGCACAGGTCAACAGGTCGTGGGTCCTGGGCAAGCTCAGGGAGGGTGGACAATCAGGGACAGAAGGAGGGTACCAGGGCTGTCTGGCCCAATCTGGAGCAATCAGAATCACCTTGCAGGACTGAGTTCTGATACTCACTAGTACCCGAAAGGAGGGGAAGGGAGGAAGGGAGGAAGGCATATAGGTCTTTCCTCAATCCAACTGGAGGCGTCACAGTGGGACTGATCCCAACACTGGAGGTCTGCAACAAAACAGAGGAAGTTGGTGGTTGTCTGGGGCTGCGAAAAGATCTATCTGAGGGTGCCCCATCTGGCAAAGACTGACCCCAGCACTAGAGGGTTCAAGGCCCATTCGTGGTGGCCCTGAGAAATCCTGCTAAGGGCATCCGCTGGGACATTTGTCCTTCCGGAAGGTGAACTGCTATCAGGAGGTATTCAAGGAGTAAGCCAGAGACCACAGCTTCATTGCTTGCAGTGCACAAGGCAGAAGACCGGAGTGCTTGCTTGCTGTTGATGTACCACATTGTTGTGGTGTTGTCTGTCCTGACTTGAACTACCTTGTTCTGGACAGAAGCTGAAAAGGCCTGAGAGCTAAGAGGACAGCCCTGAGCTCCAGAAGGTTGATGTGGAGCAGAGATTCCTGAGGAGACCACACTCCCTGAGTGGAAAGGTCGCCCAAGTGAGCCCCCATCCTAGGAGGGAGGCATCTGTAGTAAGTGTGAGGGAGTGAGGAATGGGTAAGAAGGGGACCCCTTGAGTTGGGTGCTCTGGTCCTGCCACCACTGAAGGGCCAGGATCAGAGACCTTGTCACTGGGACTAATTTGGTGAGGGGGTCCTTCTTTTGGGACCAAAAAGATCTCAGGTGGAATTGGATGTCTCTCATCTGGAATCTTGCTCCCTGCATGACAGCTGTGGACGCAGCCATGTGTCCTGCAGGAAGTGCCTTGCTGGCCGAGAGACCCGCATGGTGAAGGAAGATGCCAGGGCAATGAGTCTGTCCACTCTCTCGGAGGGGAGATATGCCCTGGCAGACTTTGTGTTCAACTCTGCACCTATGAAAGTTAGTACCTGAACTGGTTAGAACTGACTTTGGAAGATTCAACAGGAATCCCAGAGAGGTGAGAAGCTGCTGGGTGACCAACAAGTGAGATTTTACGTGATCTGGAGACTGACCCACTATGAGCCAGTCGTCCAGGTAGGGAAAAACAGCCACCTTGCCTTCTCAGATGAGCCACTATCACAGCCAGACATTTGTGAAAACCCTTGGGGCAGAGGTAAGGCCGAAGGGCATTGCTCTGAACTGATAGAGGCCAGAAGGTAGTTCGAACCTGAGGTACTTTCTGTGAGAAGGCCTGATCAAGAAATGAAAATAGAGCCCTTGAGGTCCAAGGAAGCTAGCCAGTCTCCTGGTCTCAGGAGGCAAAATCATTGCCAGAGTTAACATTTTGAACTTTGGTTTCAGAAGATGCTTGTTCAGGAACCTTAAATCTAAGATGGCCGCCATTCTCCTGTCTTTTGGGGTAGGAAATACCTTGAATAAAGACCCTTGCCCTGATGGCAAGGGGAACCCTCTCTACTGCATCCCAGCAGAGAAGAAACCTCTGTTTCAAAGCAAGGGCTTCAAAGGATCGCAGGTGGGAAATGTCTGGCTCTCATCTTTGGGAACTGTTTGAAACTGGGACCAGACCTTGGCTTACCACCTCCAGAACCCACTTGTCCAAGTTAGGGACAACCAGTTCTGGCTGAAATAAACCAACCTGCCCCCACCGGTACAGGAGATTCGGCCCTGGGCACCCCATCAGGGTGCCTGTTTGGCAGCTGTTTTTGGCTGGGAAGAAGGGACGGTCTGCCAGAGCCCGTCTGCCCTGCCTCTGAAGAAACCCTCTGAACAAAGGCTGAAGAGGCTTGGAGCTTGATAAAAGGGCCTGTGGTAAGGCCTACCCCTACCCCTGGGGGCATGCCTTTGAGGGGCATGCTCTCTTTAGCTTAGGCACTTTTGTAGGTAGTTCTGTATTCATCCATTTTTTTCATGTAATTTTCTGTCTGATCACCAAACAGAGAGTTACCTACTACAGGAAATCCATAGCCTTTGTCTGAGTGTCTGGGACAAATTAGTGCATCTGAGCCATGCCAGCCTCACGGAGAGCTACAGAAGTGGCCATGACCTAGAAGAAACATCATTAACATCAACAGCAGTATGAAATTGAACTTTAGAGGCCTCAATGCCATCAGCAGCCACCTGTTCCAACTCACTAGCCAGCTGACCCTGGGCCTGCTTGGCTAACTGCAAAAAATAGTGTCCCATCTAGACTACTGATATCTAGCCACATAAGCCATGTAATTAGCCTGCCTGAGTCCCAAAGAGAAGCTGCCATATATTGCTTTTTTTGCCATGGTATCAATCTTCCTGGAATCTTTGTCAGGGGATGTGATGCCAAGGGAATGTATGCTATAGCAGCTGCAGCAGACAACACCTACATGACTACACTGCTCAGTGAGGAAGTCTGTATCTGGGCCTGATAAGTATACCTTCTGTCCATTTTTTGTCTACAGGAGGGACAGAATGAGGATTTTTAAAATCTCGTTGTTTGCTTCCTAAATGATTTATGCAAAGGAATAGACAACCTTCTAGACTCTGGAATATCCATCATTTCAACAAAATCAGGCTCCTCTTGCTCATCCACAGCCTCCTCTAAAGGGAGCTGGAGGGTTTCTGCCACCTTTTGCAAAACACAAAATGAAGGGGACTCCAGACAACAGAGGGAGACTCTGGGGTCTGTCTGGAGAAATGCCCGGTTCAATGGGCCGTCCAGACCTTCCCAGTCACAAATGCACTGATCAATTCCTCCTCCCCTCCTGTGGTTCATAAAACTCCTCAATAACATAATCTTGAACCACTGGACCTGGGCGAGCCACCCCTCTGCCACTTGTGGAGGACTCTCAAGTCCCTGCGACAAAAGACTGAACAATCTGTATGGCTTTTGCTATTTCTGCAACAGTTGGAGAAACTATCTTAGACTCCGAACCTGCTGATTTCTTTGTCTTTTGCTGGTGCTGGTTCCTCTGAACCAGCCTTTCTCTTCTTGAGGAAGTAATGCCCTGGTCAGAGGCACTCCTCTAGTCAGTGGGTACTGGACTGGGCTGGCCATCCGGGTCAGCGGACTTTTTGGCCTCGTTCCCTGAGCCGCCCAATCTCTTCTCCAGGGTGGCTGCGAGGGTTTTACATATCTGGCAGTCTGAAAGGGAGGTGCAGCCCCAGACAATAAACACAAGTGGTGTGTGGGTCAGCCTTACGGCAAGGCTCCCCCACAAACATCACAGTGTTGAAACCCGTGGGCCGGTTTTTCTTTTTGGGTTTCTCAGACATAGTGCCAGCCTAACCAAAACTTGCCCTTTTCTTCAGGCCGTTGCAGAGCAAGACACCCTTATCGGTTCCTAACCCGTGTCCGCAGGTATTGGAAAAAACCTAATTAAAAGCGAGGTTTTATAACCGATATAGAACCGTACCTCACGTCTAAAAATTCATCAAAATACAAAAAGCGATCGGTTCAGACTGAACCGATAATTATTCCACACAGACTAAATTTTCGTTTACTTGCGTTTACCAGATGAGGCTTAGCGAAACCGCGGTAATTTTGAGACTTTGCCGGTTTCTGAACCGGAACCGACCAACCCGGCGTGAACCCGAGCTGAAGGAGCTGATCTCCGAGCAACTGTTCAGTGAAGCGGAGTAAAGAATCTGGCAGTTTGACTGACTGCACAGGTGGAAACTTTGAACAGCCACCATGCAGGCTCAGACTTCTCTGGAGTTAACCCTTTCCTCTCCGGGGCAGTTCAGAGGTTGAGGCTGACTGCTATAGTCCTAATTACAGCAAGACTTCATGGTGTTTGAAAGCTCTCAAATGGAACTGGATGTCCCTCATCTGAAATCTTGCTCCTTGCACAACTGCTGTGGAAGCAGCCATGTATCCTAGGAGCTGCAGAAAATGCCTTGCTGGCCGGGAGACCTGCAGGGTAAATGAGGAGGCCAGGGAGACTAGTGTCTTTGCCCTGTCCAGGGGGAGGAAAACCCTGGCTTCCTGTGTGTTCAGTTCTGCACCTATGAAGGTAAGAAGCTGGACCGGCTCTAGAACTGACTTTGAGAGATTCAGAAGGAAACCTAGAGAGGTAAGCAGTTGCTGCGTTATCTGAAGGTGTAAATTGACCTGGTCTGGGGACTGGCCTACTAAGAGCCAATCATCCAGGTAAGGAAAGATGGCAATCTTTGCCTTCTTAGGTAAGCAACTGCTACAGCCAGGCATTTGGTGAATACCCTTGGGGCAGAAGTGAGGCCGAAAGGGCATTGCTCTGAACTGGTAGTGGCCTGAGGGCAGCTCGAACCTGAGGTACTGTTGGTGGGAGCTTCTGATGGGAATATGGAAGTAGGCATCCATGAGGTCCAGGGAAGCTGCCAGTCCCTGGCCTTAGAGAGGGTAGGATAATTCCCAGAGTCACCATTTTGAACTTTGGCTTTAAAGGTGCTTGTTTAAATATCTGAGATCCAGGATGGGCCGCCATTCTCTGTCTTTTTTGGGGTAAGGAAGTACCTGGAGTACAAACCTTTGCCCTGGTGAGGGAAGAACCCTTTCACAGCTCTGAGAGCCAGGAGGTAGAGACCTCTGCCTCTAGGGGCGAGTGCCTCTGATGGGTTGCAGGTGGAAAAGATCTGGTTCTCAGCTTTGAAATTTTTGAAGCTGAGAACCAGTCCCTGGCTTACTACTTCCAGGACCCACTTGTCTGATGTTAAGACTTCCAGTCCTGGACAAAGTAAGCCAGCCTGCCCACAGGTAGAGGAGAATCGGCCCTGGCAATCCCATCAGGGTGCCTGCTTGGCAGGGGCTTTGAGCTGAGGGGTGGAAGCAGACCTGCTTGCAGTCTGCCTCTCCCTCTAAAGAACCCTTCTGAGCACAGGGGAGAAGGAAGCTTGGGCTTGGTAAAGGCTATGAAAGAGCCTGCCCCTGCCTCTAGGAAGCTGCTTTTTGAGGAGTGGCCTGCCCTTTCCTTAGCCTGTGCACTCCTATAGGTGGTCCTATATTCATCCATTTTCTTCATGTAATTCTCTGTTTGCTCCCCAAATAGAGAATTTCCTAACAGGAAAATCCATGGCCTTAGACTGGGTATCCTGAGACAGGGTAGTACATCTGAGCCAAGCCATCCTGTGAAGTGCCACAGATGTAGCCATGACTCTTGATGAAACATCATTAGAGTCCACTGCAGCATGAAACTGCACCTTGGATGCCTCAATACATCCATAGCCACCTGTTCCAGCTCCCTGGCAAGCTGGTCAGGGACTTGTTTCGCTAGGGCCAGCACAGTATCCCATCTGGATTTCTGGTACCTAGCAGCATAAACCATAATTTGTATCTGAGTCCCAAAGATGCTGCCATGTACTGTTTCTTTGCCATAGCATCAATCTTCCTGGAGTCCTTCTCAGGAGTGTGAAGCTAGGGGAATATTAGCCTGTCACAGGCTGCAACCTGCACTACCCCACATGGCTGCATTGTTGGTGAGGAAATCAGTGTCGGGCCTGATAAGGTATACCTCTTGTCCATCCTTTTCATCCACAGGAGGTATAGTGTGAGAGTTTTAAAATTTTACTGTCTGTTTCAAAAGATTTATGCAAAGAAATAGACAGTCTCCTAGACTCTGGAATATCCATCATTTCTACATAGTCTGGCTCTCTTGGTCATCAACAGCTTCCTCAACAGGGGAGCTGGAGAGTTCAACAGCTTTTATAAAACATGAAATGAGGAGGGACTCAGAAAGCCTTGGGCGAGAAACCCTGAGGGGTCTGTCTGGAGATGTCCGGATCAATGGGCACATCCAGATCTTCAAAACCATATTCACTCTCCTCATATTCCTCTTCCCCTCTCCTGGTTCATAAAAAATCCTCAAAATCATTAATCTTGAACTGGTGGAACCCGCCGGAACAAGCAGCCTGAAGGTGTCAGTTCGAGTCGGAACCCGAAGAAGAGACTGGACAATTTGAATTGCTTTAGCTATTTCCTCAGCAGTTGGGGAAGAACTTTTGTTGACTTTTCTAGTCCTTTTTGTGGAACCGATCTTCGTTTGCCCGAGGAATTACGCCTGGTCAGAGGGCACTCCTCTGGTTCGGTTGACCCGAGGCGGGCTGGCCATCGGGTCAGCGGACTTTTGGCCTCCCTTTCCTGAGCCTACCAACTCTCTTATCTATGGTGGCAGCAGGAGGTGTAGACAAATCTGGCAGTCTGATTGAGGTGGTCAAACCCAGACAATAGACACATGTGGTGTGTGGGTCAGCCTCACAAAAGCTTCCCCCCACAAACACTACAGTGTTGAAACCAATGGGTCGGGTTCTTCTTTTGGTTTTCAGACATAATGCCAGCCTAACCAACTTGCCCATTTGATGTGATCACCAAGCAAGACACCCTTATCGGTTCCCAACCGTGTCACGGAGTCGTGGAAAAACCGTAATGAAATCCGTTTTTTAGAACCGATAAGAACCTAAAACTGCATTCAAAAAAGGACTAGAAATTTTAAATACAACCAGATCGGTTCAAACCGAGACTTCGATAAAAAGTCTAAGTTCCACAGAAAAAATAAATGTAAAACCTATTACTTAATTACCACAGACAGAGCTTGAACTTAGGCCGGTTGCGGTTTAATTTAGACTAAAAACCCGAAAAATAATACTTTTAAACCGACAAAATAGAACCAAGCAGAAGGAGAAATCTCCAGAGCGACTGTTCAGTGAGGCGGAGTAAAGAATCTGACAGTTTGCGTTTGAAGCACAACAGACAGAGTTTTCAACTGAGCTCGCGCTCTAAGTTCCATGCCTGCATGAAAAGTTAACTATTTCACCTCCGGAGCAGTTCTAACCTGCGGTCATACTGCAATTGTCATAATATAGCAAGACTTCATGTTGTTTGAATGACACAGATAAGATCTACTGTTACGGTAAGTTCTTACGTAACTGTACTATCTTACTTCGAGAGGGCTCTTGCAATAGGTATTCACATATAGGACTGAGTCCTAAGCAGTCTGGAACAAGGAAAAGCACTCGGGAGGAGGACAGCTATCCATAGCATGGAACCTCAGGCTGAACAGGCTCATGAAAGGAGACCTTGGAGCACAGCCAACCCGAAGCCTGCTCTACTGTGAGAGGCAATGTCCAAACTGTAGTGTTTTGTAAAGGTATGGACAGAAGTCCAAGTTGCGGCTGCACAGATGTTTGCCACTGACACATTCTTGAAACAAGCCACAGAGGCAGCTACTCCTCTGGTGGAGTGACCTCTGACTTGACCCGGCAGGATCTTGTACTTGTCATAACAGAGAGTGATGCAATGAGCCAACCATTTCGATAGGCATTGCTTAGAGACAGCATTGCCTTACCTTCTGTATGCAAAAGAGACAAGTTGATCAGTTTTTCTGAGATCCTTAGTCCAAGTGGTGTAGTATCACAGTATTCTGTGAACATCCAAAGTATACAAGAGGTATTCCCCTTGACTGGAGTGTTGTGTAAAGAAAGCAGGTAGCTCAATGAATTGATTCAGTGTAGATTTCAGCCACCACCTTGGGGAGAAACTTAAGGCTGGTGCACAGAGCCACACGATCTTTGTGAAAAATCAAGTACGGGATTTTACACATCAAGGCCTAAAGCTCGGAAATGTGCCGAGCAGGTGTATTGGCCACTAGGAAGAGTGTCTTCCAAGAAAGGAACTTTAAATCTGCTGTAGCTGCTGGCGTGAAAGGAGGCAGGGTAAGCTTCTCCAGAATGAAATTCAAGTCCCAAGGAGGGGCAGGAATGCAGATGGGGGGTCTCAAATGGAGAACCCCTCTGAGGAAGGAGTTGGAGACTTCCAACTGAGCAAAACTCCTGTCCCCGAAAAGAATATGGTAGGCTGAAATAGCGGCCATGTGGACCTTTAATGAGAATGACTGAGAGAGACCAAAGTCGAAGAGGTGGCGCATGTAGTCCAGGACTTAATTGGCTGGGCATGGGAAAGGGTTGAAGTCTTTTGAAGAGGCCCAAACTGAAAACCGTTTCCAATTCATGGTGTAGGTGGACCTGGTGGAAGGCTTTCTGGCCTCTACCAAGATATCCACTACAAGCGGAGCAACTCTGAAGCGGACTTTTGCTATGTTTGCAGGAGCCACGCATTTAGATGAAGGGATTTAAGACCTGGATTATAAAGAGTCCCCTGATCCTGGGTCAACAATTGTTGCGACAGGGGAAGAGGAAGTGGAGATTCCTCTGAAAACTGTTGCAGAAGAAAACCAAACTTGCCTGGGCTAGAAGGGAGCGATGAGGATCATTCGAGTTTCCTTCAATATGAGTTTGTTCAGGACCCTCAGAATTAAAGGAAAAGGAGGGAAGGCATAAATGAATCTGTCCCTCAAGCAGAGACAGAAGCGTCCGCTTAAAACTGTCAGCCAACAATTGAGCAAAAAGCTGAAGTTTGCGTTACGGAGGCTAGAGGTCTATCTGAGGTGTGCCCAATCTCTGAAGATGTCATTTACAACTTCTTGATCCAATTCCTATTTGTGGGACCTGACTGAGGACCGACTGAGTTGATCCGCCAGCGTATTTTCTACTCCCGGAACATGAATCGCAGTCAAGTGAAACTGATGCTGGGTTGCCAAAGAAAGACCCTCATTGCTTCCCAGCACAGAGGGCTGGAACGTGTTCCTCTCTGCTTGTTGAGATACCAGACTACGCACATGTCTGTTTGTATGAGGAGATGACCGGGAAGGATAATGAAGTGAAGAGCCTGAAGGGTGTAAAGAACTGCTCTCAGTTTGAGCACATTTATGTGCAGGTTTTATTCAAACTTGGACCAGCTGCCCAGAGTTCTATGAGACCTGAGATGGGCTTCCCAGCCTTCTCCTGATGCATCTGTCATCAACGTCTGGGAGGGGGGGGGTTTGATACTGAAATAAACTCCCAGGCATAGGTTCTCCGGCACCATCCACCATTGCAAGTCCCTGATCATGGGATCGGAAACTAGCACCTCTTGGTCTAGATTGTCCAGGGTTTGTTCCCATTGAGACCGAAGAGTCAATTGCAAGATCCTCATATGGAGCCGAGCGCAAGGGACTGTAGGAATGGCAGCCGACATTAGCCCGCAGAGGCGAAGGACTGAGCTGGCTCTGACCCTCCTGCAACCAGACAGAAGAAGGGCCTGAGCCTGGAGGGTGTCCACCCTGTCCGGAGGCAAAAAGGCTGTGCCGATGGCAGTGTCCAGAGTGGCCCATAAACTGGGCATTAGCAAAACAAATAGGACTTTGTCTGGTTGATGGTGATACCCAGGCTGGTGAAAACCTGCAGGGCAAGGAAAGAAAGTGCAGGGTTCCTCCTGGATAGAGCCACCAGAGCCAATTGTCAGGTAGAATACCTGAACTCCTGAATGCATGTGGGCGCTACCACAGACAGGCACGGTAAATACTCGGGGCCGAGACCAAATGAAAAAATTACTCACATAGTAATTGCTTTTCTTCTCATGAGTCTTGCTATATTATAACAATAGCAGTCAGCCACTGCAGCTGAACTGCGGAGAGAGGAGTTAACTCCAGAAGATCTGGGTTCTAGCAAGACGCTGTGCCAAAAACTCTATCTGGCAGTTTCAAATGAAACTGTCAGATCTTCTAATAACATCAAAGGGCGGAAAGTCTGTATGGAAAAACACACTACCATGACTACCCACTAGTAGTAATAACAACAATATAAAGAACAAAGAAACTCAGAGCCATAATAACAAAATTGATGGTATTATGGTTCGTTTCCTATGACATACATGAACCCCACCTTCCCCAAAAGCTCCAGTCCGGGAAGGAGACGTATAAATAACCTAAATGAAACAATCAGATCCTAACCCAAGGAAAGAGGGAGGAGAAAAACTACAATGGCACGACACAGTGCTTGCAATTCGCCACCCAAGTAGAGTTCTGAGAGGGTAGGAGGAAGATCGGATACAATGCAAGACTCAACAGAAGAAAAGCAATTACTAAGGTGAGTAATTTTTCTTCAAACACCAATCTTGCTATATTATAACAACAGGACACACGCAGTACCTCCATGGAGGGTCAGAACCTACTTAGAAAAGGCTCTGAAGCACAGCTGTAAACGATCTCTCTGGACTGGCATCCAGGGAATAATGTAGTAAGGTGTGAACTGTCTTCCAGGTGGCAACCACAAATCTCCAGAATGGGATGCTCTGGCAACCGCTAGAGGCAGCTGTACCCTGGTGGGTGGGCCCTCAATCTGAGAGTGCTCTGCAGTTTCTGATAACAGGTGGATACAAGAAACAATCCACCTTGCAATTGTTCTCTTAGTGGAGTTTCCACACCAACCTACGCCATAGGTAAGAAAGAGTTGGAGGATTGAACCTATGACCTCTGATCAAGCTCTAAATAGTAGCTTAAGGCTCTGACATTCAAGCTGGCAGTCTCCTCTCACCTGAGGAAGAATGCTCAGTGAAAAATACTGGGAGAGAGATAGATTGATTCGGGCAAATCAGAAACCACCTTAGGCAAAAACTTTCTATTAGTCTAAGAACTACCTTATCTCTGTGGAAAGATAAATCTTCTTCCACTGACAGAACATAACTCACTTATCGTCGGCAGAGGTGATAACTACTAGGAAAACAGTTTTCAAGTTAAATGTGAGCTGCAGAAGACAGAGGCTCAAGGGGGTGCATTAACTGAGCAATGCAAATATTCAGGTCCAGCAGGAGCTGGTTCCCGAAAGGAGGTTAGTATGAAGTAACCTTTAAAAACAGAACACCGGGTGAGAAGAAGAGCAGGCTTCCTGCTGACACAAAAGCAGAGACAGCTGCCAGATGAACTTCAAATAGCTGGTCAGGCTAGGCCAGGGATCAGATGGACCAAATAGTCCAGTAGAATGGGAAGATCAGCAGATTCTGGGATAATCCTGCCTCTCAGAGCACCAGATGGAAGAAACCTCTTCCACTTAGAATTATAAGTGGCCCAGGTGGAAGAGCTTCCTTGAAGCCTTTAAAATATCCATGACACCTTGAGAAGGTGTAAGTCAGCAAATACTAGCTCCTCAAGAGGCCAAGCCTTGAGGTGGAGGGATTGAGGTGGGATCTCACACTCTCCCACATGCACAGGCCAAGTAAGTCATGGACTCTGGGCAGGCTCAGGGCAGGGTGGACTGCCAAGGACAGGAGCAGAGGGTACCAGGGCTGTCTGGCCCAATCTAGGGCAATCAGAATCACTCTGCAAGGTTGAGATCTGATTTTTTACTAGTACCTGAAAAGGAGAGAAAGGGGAAGGCACAGGAACTTCCTTTCCAGTCCAACAGAAAGCGTCCAGAGGGACTGAGCCCAGAACTGGAGGCCTGCAACAGAGAAAGAAGAGGAAGTTGGTGGTTGTCTGGGGCTGCGAAGATCTATCTGAGGTGCCCCATCTGGCAAAGACAGACCCCAGCACTTGTGGATTCAAAGCCCATTAAGTGATAGCCCTGAGAAATTCTGCTGAGGCGCCCAGCAGACATTGTCCTTCCCTGGGAGATGAACCGCTATCAGGGAGGTGTTCAGGGAGTAAGCCGAGACCACAACTTCATTGCTTGATGCACAAGGCTGAAGACCGAGTGCCCCTTGCTTGTTGATGTACCACATTGTGGTGGTATTGTCTGTCCTGACTTGAACCACTTTGTTCTGGACAGAATCTGAAAACACCGAAGAGCTAAAAAGACAGCTCTGAGTTCCAAAAGATTGATGTGGAGCAGAGACTCCTGAGAGACCATACCCCTGGAGTGGCAAGGTCGCCCAGGTGAGCCCCCACCCTAACAGGGAGGCATCCGTGGAGAGGGTGGAGGAGGAGAAATGGGAATGAAGGGAACCCCTGTCTTAAATTGCTCTGGACCTGCCACCAGTGGAGGGCTAGGATCAGAGTTTGAGAAACTGGGACCAACTTGGTAGGGGTCCTTCCTTTGAGACCAATAGGCCCTCAAATGGAACTGAATGTCCCTCATCTGGAATCTTGCTCCCTGCCACGACAGCTGTGGAAGCAGCCATGTGCGAGGTTGCAGAAAATGCCTTGCTGGTCGAGAGACCGCCCAGGAGGTAAGGGAGGATGCCAGGGGCGATGAGTCTGTCCACCCTTTCTGAGGAAGAAAAGCCCTGGCTAACCGCGTGTTCAATTCTGCGCTATGAAAGTTAGGACCTGAACTGGTTCCAGAACTGACTTTGGTAAGTTTAGCAGGAATCCCAGGGAAGTGAGAAGCTGCTGGGTGACTTGCAAGTGGGATTTCACCTGACCTGGAGACTGACCCACAATGGCCAGTCGTCCCAGGTAGGGAAACACACAACCCCTTGCCTTCTTAAGTGAGCCACTACTACAGCGAGACATTTTGTGAATACCCTGGCGCAGAGGTAAGGCCGAAGGGCATTGCCTGAACTGGTAGTGGCCTGAGGCAGTTCGAACCTGAGGTACTTTCGGTGGAAGGTCTGATCAGAACATGAAAATAGGCATCCTTGAGGTCCAGGAAGCTAGCCAGTCCCTGGCCTTAGGGAAGGCAATATCATTGCCAGAATCAACATTTTGAACTTTGGTTTCAACAGATGCTTGTTCAAGTATCTTAAATCTAGAATGGGCCGCCATTCTCCTGTCTTTTGAGTAAGAAAGTATCTTGAATAAAGCCCCTTGCCCTGATGGCAAGGAGGAACCCTTCCACTGCTTTGCGTCCAGCAGAGCAGAAACCTCTGCTTCCAAAGCAAGGGCTTCTGAAGGATTTGCAGGTGGAAAATGCCTGGCTCTCATCTTTGGAAAGTGTTTGAAGCTGAGAACCAGACCCTGGCCTATTACCTCCAGAACCCATCTGTCCATGATTAGGGACAGCCAGTTCCGGCTGAAATAGGCCAACCTGCCCACTGGTACGGAGAATCGGCCCTGGACACCCATCAGGGTGCCTGTAGCAACAGCCTTGAGGCTGAGGGAGGGGGCGGGTCTACTTGTGCCACGTCTACCCTGTCTCTGAAGAAACCCCTCTGCGAGACAGCAGAGGAGGCTTGAAATTGGTAAAAAGGCCTGGAAAAGGCCTGCCTCACTCTCTGGGAGCATGCCTTTGTGGCATGGCATGCTTCTCCTTAGCCTGGGCACTTTTGTAGGTAGTTCTGTATTCATCCATCTTTTTCATATAGTTTTCTGTTTGCTCCCCAAAAGAGAATTTCCACTACAGGAAAATCCATAGCCTTTGACTGGGTATCTTGGGACAGATTAGTGCATCTGAGCCATGCCAACCCTCGAGGAAGCTACAGAAGTGGCCATGACCCTAGAAGAAACATCATTAACATCAACAGCAGTATGAAATTGAACTTTAGAGGCTTCAATGCCATCAGCAGCCACCTGTTCCAACTCACTAGCCAGCTGGCCATGGGCCTGCTTCAGCTAACTGCAATACTGTGTCCCACCTAGATTTCTGATATCTAGCTACATAAGCCATATAATTTGCTGCCTGAGTCCCAAAGAAGCTGCCATATACTGTTTCTTCACCATGGCATCAATCTTCCTGGAATCCTTATCAGGAGGATGTGAGGCCAGAGGAATATTAGCCTTGTCACAGGCTGCAGCTTGTACCACACCTACATGACTACACTGCTCAGTAAGGAAGTCTGTATCCGAGCCTGACAAAGTATACCTTCTGTCCATTTTTTATCTACAGGAGGGACAGAATGAGGATTTTAAAATCTTTGTTGTTTGCTTCTAAATGACTTATGCAAAGGAATAGACAACCTCCTAGACTCTGGAATATCCATCATTTCCACATAATCAGGCTCCTCTTGCTCATCCACAGCCTCCTCTAAGGAAGCTGGAGGGCTTCTGCAACCTTTTGTAAAATAAAAAAAGAAAGAAGGGACTCAGACAGAATAGGAGGAGATTCTAAAGGTCTGTCTGGAGAGATGTCAGTTCAATGGCACGTCCAGACCCCCCCAGCCACACATATTGATCAAATTCCTCCTCCCTCCTGTGGTTCATAAAACTCTCAACTTCAAATCCTGAACCACTGGGACTGAACCAACCAACCTTTTACCAGCTGTTGGTGGTTCTACAGATCCCTGAGACAGTGACTGGACAATCTGAATGGCTTTAGCTATCTCTGCAGCAGTTGGAGAACACAATTTTGGACTCCAGACCTATTGATTTCCTTGTCTTTTTACTTGGGACTGGTTCCTCTGAACCAGCCTTCCTTTTGCCGGGAAGTCTCGCCCTGGTCAGAGGGCACTCCCTCTGGTCCAGTGGGTACTGGACCGGGCTGGCCATCCGGGTCAGCGGACTTTTTGGCCTCTCGTTCCCTGAGCCGGCCCAATCTCTTCTCCAGGGTGGCTGCAGGGAAATTTTTACACACCTGGCAGTCTGACAGGAGGTGGTCAGCCCCCAGACAATAAACACAAGTGGTGTGTGGGTCAGCCTTGGCAAAGGCGTCCCACAGACATCACAGTATTGAAACCCAGTGGGCCCGGTTTTTCTTTTGGGTTTCTCAGACATAATGCCAGCCTAACCAAAATTTGCCCTTTTGATGGCAGTGCCAGGCAAGACACCCTTATCGGTTCCTAACCGTGTCACGGGTATTTGAAAAAACCGTTATAATTCCGGTTTTTAGAACCAATAAGAACCGGGAACCGCACTCTAAAACTGTACACTTTTAAAATGCAGAAAAAAAAAACCGATCGGTTCAAAACCGAACCGATAATTAATTTTCCACACAGACTTAAATTTTAGTACTTACGGTTACCAGATAGAGCTTTAAAACCGAAATGCGGTAAAAATAATAACTTTTGCTGGTTCAAATGAACCGAAAAATACTCGCTTGAACCGAGAATGAACCCGAGCTGAAGGAGCTGATCTCCGGGCGACTGTTCAGTGAAGAGATAAAAATCTGACAGTTTCATTTGAAACTGCCAGATGAAACTTTGGGCACAGCGCCCTCACGCTGTAGAACTCCAGATCTTCTGGAGTTAACTCCTTCCTCTCCGGGGCAGTTCAGCTGCAGTGGCTGACTGCTATTGTTATAATATAGCAAGACTTCATGGTGTTTGAAGGGAGGGCCTTGAATTGGTAGTAGTCTCCCTGAAAGCAAAAAACGAAGAAATTTGTAGTGGGAAGGGCATATGGGGATACACAGGTAGGTATCCTGCATGTCCAAAGCCCACAGCCACTGTCCCTGCCGAAGAAGTGGTAGAAGGCTCTGCAAAGAGAGCATTCTGAAGAGTTTGTACTCCACGAGCATGTTCAGGGAACTGAGGTCTAAGACAGGCTTCACATCTTCTGTCTTCTTTGGAACTAGGAAGAAATGAGAATAATAACCCATCCCCTAAAGATGGTTGGAGGCTGGTTCTATCACCGCCTTAGAAAGAAGGGAGGTGATTTCCTCTAGGACCAGAGGAAGATGTTGCTGGGAGTAGGATGACTGGGTGGTGGTCTTCGGGGTGGTTTCTGTAGAAACTCTACTGAGTGTCCTGCTGATATCAGCTGAAGCACCCAAGCATCTGACATTATCCTCTCCTAACCCGGCAGATGGAAGGAGAATCTCCCCCCTACCAGTTCCTCTGGAACCTCCAGAGGCAGTGGGAAAGGCGGGGAGTCAGGAGGTGTGGGGCAGCACAGCAGTTGAGGCTCCCATGGCTTTTTTGCTAGGGGGAGTCTTGTTGCTGGAGGGGCTCGACGCTTGTTGGCCTGTTTGCCCTGTGGTTTTGTTTTCTGTCAGTTCCATCTACGAAAAGGATACCGCTTCCCTTGAGGGGGCCTGTACATAGAGTCGACAGACTTGAGTGCAGTGCCCTTCTCCTGCAGGTCAGTAATGATATCCTCGACATCACCCCCGAACAGCACTGAACCCCTGAAGGAGGCACCCTGGATAGCGGATTGAACTTCAGGCACCAATCCTGACACGCAGAGCCAGACATGATGCCGTAAGCCTACGGTGAAAACCGAGGTCCTTCCAGCTGTCTACTGCATCATAAGTGACATGAAGCATGTGCCAACTGGCCAAATGAGCAGAACAGACAAGAGCTGCCACTTCCTGCTTAGTCCAAGACTCAGAAAGGGAGTACAATTTGGATTCCACCTAACCAAGGATGGTCTTCTGAAAGTCCCCCATATGTGCCACATAGTTAAGGGCCCTAATGCCCAGGGAAGAAGAGGAATAGATCTTCCCATATTGGCCCAGAAGTCGGGATTCCTTTTCAGGCGGGGATGAGCTGAGGTGTTTTGGGTGAGCGGAACGGCCGTGAGCGGCGCTGATGATGACCAAATCTGACTTGGGGTGTAGGTTCAGGAAATCTACGCCCTCGGGAGCCTTATATAGCCGGTCTGCCTTCCTCGGAAAGGGAGAATACCGCTGAAGGTTGTTTCCAAATAGTGGAAACAAGGTCCGCATGAGGCTCTATCCAGGATGGAATCAGAGTAGGAGCAGTCTCGGGCAGATCCAGATGAGCAGCAAGTTTTTTTACACTGTGGGTCTGGCTCCAGTGATTGCCGCTGATGGACTTCCTGGATTTTTTCCTCAGTAACTCCAGAAAGGAGGGATCCTCCGGAGGGGTCCTTGGCCTTGGGTGATCTGGAGTATGGGGCTCGTCATCAGGATCAAAGCATCCTGTCTCTGAGTCTGAGTTAGACGTATCTGATGATGAAAAGGAAGACTCCTCCCTACGAGGGGGAGGGATGGCCCCTTTGGGGAGTTCCCTGGGGCGCATGTACTCCCTTCCCCGGGTGCCAGAGGGCTCTCCTCTGGTGTCGGGTAGCTGGGAGGGAGTCTCCCGTCTCTGACATAGGGGATCCTGTATAGGGCTTGGTGTTGGCAGATGACTTTTGACTTCCCTAGCGAGTTGAGCCTTGGCCTCAGCCCACCAGGAGGCCAGTGTCTCCTTCAAGTCCGCCAGCGGCTGTGGAGTGGGTGGTGGAGGAGGAGGAGGAGGGGGATATGGATATTGAGGATATCCATAAAAGGAGTATCCGTAACCTGATGGCAGGTAACCCCGCGTCTGGTACTGCGGCGCTGGATACTGTGGAACTGGGTATTGTGGCACCGGATATTGCAGTGTCGGATACCTGGGAGCCAGGGGCTCTGACTGAGCAGAGGCCCAGCTGGCAGGCCAGGCGGTGGTAATGCTGGCCCCGTGGGCATCGGGCCCAGCGTGGGTATGTCGTCGACAGGTTCCGAAGGACCTGATGGTAAGTGGATGCCGGCTGGCATCTGGTTATTGGGTCCTGAAGGAGGGGCCCCGATGGCAGTGTTTCAAGATCCTCTGTGATGACCGGGGAGGGAGGATTAGAATCCATTGGGGTCAGCTGATGAGACGCAGAGACCTCAGAAGGCAGCGCAGCGCGCTGCGGAGAGCCTGGAGCATCGGACTGATCCTTATGGTCCGGCGCAGGCTCCTTGACTGGGCGGGTGTTGGTAGGACCGGCATCTGACTTATCGGATTCCCTACCTGAGGAAGGCCATGCTGGGGATGCGACCTTGTCGGACGGAGGTTTTGGCTGGGCGCCTCCCCAAAGGGGCATTGGCTTAACAGCCTTCCCGGGAGCAGAGACCTCCTTTTCCCCAGAAGCTCCCGAAGGGTCCGAGTGCGAGCCTGACGGGAGGGGTGACGCCTTCTTGGTTACCACCAAGACAGCTGTCATGAAGTGGTCCCCTGCAGGGGACGTTACTTTAACGGCTGTTGTGGAAGCAGTTTTCCGCTCCCGATGCTTCTCCTTGTGACCTTCCGGGGAAGTGGACGCATGTCTTACTTTCTTTAGCTCCTTTTCCATGGATGTTATTCTTTTCTTGAGGGTATTGGCTTCCAGGGGCTGCTGCCTTCTTTTCTGGGTGGCAGAGTTAAATTTCTGGCAGTGCTGGCACTTCTCCACAAGGCGATCTGGGTCCAGACAAAAGAGGCACAAGCAGTGTCCGTCCTTGTGTGGAAGCTGGGAACCACACAAGTTGCACTTAATTTTATGTGATTTGGAGGGCATCGGGGATGACATACCCAGTGAATTGTCGAGGAAAATCGAGAAAACAGGTTGAAACATTCAGAAACTAATGGATCAACGAAAGACTGATGAGCATTAAATTCTACCGTGAGGAACTTTCACAATCCAATGGCGGGAAAGAACTGGAAGGCAGGCGTGGGGAACCGCCCCTTTATACCGACGTCGTATGATGCCAGTCACCGATGTGCGGGCGGTCCCCTGCCAGAGACTGCTAGCTAGAAATTTTTCCATGGGGTCCCAACTTCTGGTCGGCCAGTCCTATATGTGAATACCTACTGCAAGAGCCCTCTCGGCGTAAGATCACCTCCTCCTCCTTGGGCATCATTGCGTGGTCCAGAGGATAAGAGGTGGGAACTAGAGGAATATCTGGAGGGTGTTCTAGACATTTTAAAGCAAGGCCTTGATTGACTATTTGCAGGATCAAAGTATCCATGGTAATGATTCTCCAGTGGGACAGATGAAGGGAGAACCAACCTCTGACTAGCACCCTCTTTCTTAGAATAAGGGGAAGGGAGGTCTGACATGGAGTCAGGCTGAGGTGGAACAGGCGGCCAGGGCTGCTGCTCCTCTCCTGGGGTGCTTAGCAGAGGGCCCAGGCAAGGAAGAGCTGGCCCTGTGCATGTCCTGGAGCTTGGATCCAGAGCCAGACTTGTGAGAGGTCTTATGAAAGGAGGGCCTCAGTCTGCTTCTAGGCAGAGTATGAAAATGGGAGTGCACAGACCCAATGGCCCTGTAGGTTATTAATGATATCCTGCACAACAGGGTCAAAAAAACTTGCGACCCACAAAAGGGGCATTAAGATCCTTTTGCTGGACATCAGCAGCGAATTATGAGACTAAGCCAGGATTGCCTTCCAAGGCAGCTGCCCTTGCAGTAGTAGTATCAGCTATATCATAGGTGGCTCAAAGGAGAGGCTTACTAACATCTTCCGAGACCTGGAGAACTTTAAGAGGCTCTCGTCTCTGGGAGCCCTCAGGAAGGACTTGGGCAGTGGCCTTGCCCTTCTTCCAGATTGTATACTGGTACAATATCCGCCACTTTTAATGGACAGATTTGACAATAAGCCATATGTCCATTACAAACGGCGTCCAGTACATCAATGAGGCAAAAAACAAAAACAACAAAAAAAATACAAATGGTACTAGTTCAGTAGTTAGTGATTTCAGCTCTTTTTATGTTTGCTTGCACACATGTGCAAGAAACATAGTGTCAGCATCAGAGTTTTCAGAGGTGTGTCAGCAGTCTTCCAGTTCAGTCAGTGTGTTTGCAGGTGCAGTCACAGTTCTCCAATCAACGCTGCAGCTGTCTATGACAGCAGTTGAAAATGCAGTGCCATACAGTTGAAAGAGAGAGCTCCGCTTCAGTGAGCAGCGCTCCCCCTCCTCCACACACATGCACGCATATTGCATGCTCATGCGCTCCCCCCATGCACATACCGTATGGCTAACGGGGTGCCTAATCCCCCATTGGCTCCACGCCCCCCCAAAAAAAGCTTTCCGGATGCCACACTGGAGACCACCCCAGCGTGGCACACTTCCGATATGCTGACGGGGTGCCTAACTTCCGGCCGGCTCCAGCCCCCAAACAGCCTTACAGCTGCCACTCTGGGAGCCCACCCCAGCGTGGCACAAGCCCATATGGCCGATGAGGGTGCCCAATCCCCTATTGGCTCCAGGTCCCCAAACAGTCTTCCAGCTGCCACACTGGGAGCCCACCCCAGCATGGCAAACGTCCTGTGTCATCTTCCTTTAAAAAAAACAAAAAAACATGTAAACAAGAAAACGTTCCCTCAGCGGTCTCCCTGGACCAGGAACATGTCTGCACTCTTTAAAGTCGACCATGAACTGAGGAAATGCCAGTAAGCTGTATAATGCAATAAATAGGGTTTTTTTTCAACTTTAATGCATATCTCAGGCATTTTTTGGAATTTTGGCACCAAATTTTCAACATAGGATTTTTGGGACCCCTCCTCATGAATTCTTGAAATGTCATGGTGTTAATTGGGCTCGAAGGGAGATTTCGCAGTCACTGCGTGAAATCACTTTTCGGGACCGATTAACGAAACGATAGTGCCAGTATTCATAAGGTGGGCTCTCAAAAAGCCTATGTTGTAAATTTGGTGAAAAAATTCCTCAAAATCACTGTTTTATGAGCGTGCGTTGTGCAGTTCCTATGCATGCTCGTAAGTTTGCGAATTTTTAATATTTGCACTCCAGATTTTCAATATCGCCATTTTACCATACCTCCTTATAAGCAGTACAGCTGTCATTTTTCACATGCCGCCCAAAATATGTTTCCCTGCATGTAGCGCACAATGGCACAGTCAGTGTGCGCAATCAATGTTTGGGACAGATTAAGAAAATCACAGTGACACTGTTCATGAGCAGAGGTCTTAAAATAGCTATGTTGAAAATTTGGTGAAAAAATTCCTAAAACTGACTGTTTTAGGAGTGCACATTGCGCAGTTCCTACGCACACTTGCAAGTTTGCAAATTTGTAATATTTGCATGCCAGATTTTCAACATTGGCATTTTATTACACTTCCTTATGAGCAGTACAGCTGCCATTTTTCACATCTTGCCCAAATTGTGTTTCCACACATGTAGCGCACAATTTTATTTTATTTATTTATTTAGTTTTTGTTAACCTGGTTAGGTTTGCTAGCCAAAGTTGACTATTTTCAGGCACGACCCGGGAGAATTTATTTATTTATTGAATTTTGTTGACTGGGTAGGCCCACTGGGCCCCGGAAGTCCCTTTTTCAGGGGCGACCCGGGGGTAGAAAATAACATACAGGTATAAAAATAACATACAGGTAAACAGACAGTACAAGTAGGTAAGCAGAGCTGTAAACTTGCGTAAATACCAAATGGTTTAACAGTGATAACACACATAAGGCAAATTCCATACTGTATAACTGTGAAAGACTTAATGGCATTTACAATACGGAAGGTGGAGAGGGAGGAGGGGCCGTGGTAAAGGTCAGTTCCTTATGCATTGGCAAGTGCTCTGGCGAGCAGTGTACTTTGAGCTTAGACCGAAGCGGGGCTCGACCCTGCCTCCGTACCTCCAGTGGGAGTTTGTTCCAGTGGGAAGGTGCAGTAAAAGCAAAGGACCTGGACCCAGCTTTAGTCTTTGCTTTGGGGACCACAAGGAGGTTTTGTCTTGAGGAATGGAGACTCCTCAGGTTGGTTTTGACACTAACTAGTCCTTTGAGACTAGGGGAAGGTAAGGGCCCCAGAAGCTTAAAAGCGAGACATAGTGTGGGGTAGATGAGGCGGGCTTTCAATGACGGCCAGCTGAGTTTGGATTGAGCCTCGCAGTGGTGTATCCTAGGGTGTGATAATGTTGTAAATCAGACAATCTTATTGTATAAGGTCTGGAGCCTGCCAAGTTCCGTAGAGGCCACGCCTTGAAGAACAGGTGCCGCATAAGTGAGCTTGGGGAGAAGGACGCTAGTTGCGATGGCAACTCTGGCTTCAGGAATAATCTGGTCCTTTATTTTGTAGAGGATACCGAGTTTTCCATGTATGGTTTTGGTGAGTTGGTCAACATGATTTTTTAGGGTGAAGCCTTGGTCCAAGTTTAGCCCTAGGTATTTAGTGGAGGTAACCACCTCAAGTTTATCACCCCCTCTGGACTGCAGTCTGAAGGAGAAGCGACCTCCTCGGTTCCCAAGGATCTGGGCCGAACAACATCGCTTTAGTTTTACTGGTATTTAATACCATTTTACTCCAAGTGAGCCAGTCCTCCATCTGAAGAATGTCCTCTTGGAGGCATTCCCCAGTTCTCTGTAGTTAGGGAGGCTCGGAAAATGACAGTATCGTCCGCGTTGGATGACGCCAGCTGCTCCCGCAATGTAAGTGTAGATCGCTTATAAACAAAGCTAAGAGAAGGGGGACCAAGTATTGACCCCCTGAGGTACTCCTACTTTGAGCGGTGCAGACTGGGAGACATAGTCCTTCCACTTGACCCTCTGGGTCCGCCCGTAGGTAATTAGCAAACCATCCTAGGGCATGTGCGTCCATGCCAAGAGCGCACATTTTTTGTAAAAGGAGGTTGTGGTTTACCAGATCAAATGCTTTAGACAGGTCCATGAAGACCGCGCCTGTGCTGACCTCTGAGTCATTATTGCCCAGGATATCAGCCAAAAATTTGGTTAGTGCAGTGTCCATCCCATGCTTGGCTCTGAAGCCGTGCTGCGATGAAGAGATTATCTGGTGTGTTTCCAGATATTCGCGTAGTTGAGAGTATACAAGCTTCTCTTGTAATTTCGCTATTGCAGACAACAGGGAGATAGGCCTTAGTTCCCAATAGGCTCTGTGGACCCTCCCTTGTGAATGGGGATCACTAGGGCCTGCTTCCATGGCTCAGGGACAGACCCCTCCATAAAGGACCGGGTTTATCAGCCAGGTTAGGCTTGGCTAAAGATGGGGCGCCCTCCTTGAGGATTCGAGTCTGGATCCCATCAGTGGTGCCTCTCGCCCTGGGGATTTAAGGATGAGCAGAACCTCCCTTTCCTAACCAGCCTTAGATGAAACAGAGGGCAGTCTAGTTCAAGGGCAGGTGCCTATTAGGTTCGTTCTTGTTATCTAAGGGACCCACCTTGTAAGCATCCAGGTTTGTGAAGAAACCGTTTAGGGCCTCTCCGATGAGGACGCCTCTTGATGCTGCCCGTTCACCAGGATAGGGCGGTTGTTGATTCGAACCTCCTTTTAGGAGTTCGTTAATGTGTGACCAAAGTATCTAGGGTTTCCCAGGTTAGCTTTTTGGAGATTGGTGATATATTCTTTCTTGGCTTTCTTTATGGCCAGTTTGCATTGGTTTCTGAGGGCCCTGTAGCTAGCAAAGTCCACTGGAAACTTAAATTTCCTGAACTTTTTCCATGCTTTGTCCAGAGCAGACAGCAGGGCTTTTGGGGGGGGTGAGATCCACTTATAACAGCTACCTTTGACCCTATATGTTTTCATAGGGGAAACTAGGTCAGTGACTTTAGTGAGGGTGATTTGGAAAAATTTTACAGCTTCCTCCAGGTTAGG
Source organism: Neoceratodus forsteri (assembly GCA_016271365.2). Taxonomy (NCBI): domain Eukaryota; kingdom Metazoa; phylum Chordata; order Ceratodontiformes; family Ceratodontidae; genus Neoceratodus; species Neoceratodus forsteri. The sequence continues at coordinate 1,126,383,000 of CM028132.1, read as the reverse complement.
AAGGTGTCTAATGGGGTTCCAGTCAGTGCTATTTAGGTAGCCTATGAACTGGTCAGGGTGGAATTTGGAGTAGTCTCTGGTAGTAAAAGATCTAGGAGGGACTTCAATAGCATTATTCTTCCAAATGACAAATATAGGCGAATGGTCGCTCAAGGCATCTCCCAGGATCCCGGCCAGCTTTGCATTACTAGGGGATGAGGTCAGGACCCAGTCTATTATAGAGTGCCTACCTGATTTATGGTTCCTTCTGGTTGGTAGGGTAATAATTTGAGCGAGGTGGGAGTCGTGTAGGGATTCGTTGATGGCAGACTTCCCTTCCTGTCCCCAGTTTAAATTGAAGTCGCCTAGAAGGATAGTCTCAGATGCAGTGTCAACCACTGGGCTCTTCAGGAGCTCATCCAGAAAGCCGAGAGCATTGGATGGTGGGCTGTATACGCAGCCAATAGTGAGGTGTTTAGCCCCACCTATTTTGAGCTGACAGATATAGCTTCAGCATTCAGGGACAGGTCAAGGGGCTGCCTGACGAGGAGGAAGAGATATTGACTTTTAACATAAATTAGCACCCTGCCTCTTTTGGAGGGTCTATCCTTTCTGAAAAGGACGGATCTGGAGATTGCTACTTCATGATCCAGAATGTGGGGTTTTAGCCAAGTCTCCGAGACCGCTAATAGATCCGGACTATAGACTGCCAGCCATGCCTGTACCTCTGAGATCTTCGGTCTCAGGCTGCAGATATTCATATGCACCAACCTCAGACCCTTGGCTCTGTCCCAAGCCTTATCAAGGGGGGAATACATACATAAAATGAGATGAGATTATACAATACATAGTATATAGTACATGTAGGTTAGAATACAGGTCAAGTCAGACAGTACTCGAGATAATACACATAGCAATGCAGAGATGACAAAAGTGACATTAGTACATGCAAATAACTGAAACTGGGCTAAGTGGCAGCTATAAAGACATTTTATAGCAAAGCTTGTTTAGAAGTGCAGCAGTGTCTTGGGCAAAATAGGGTGGTTAGCTGTGAGGCATTAAGTGGGATGAAAGCATGTGCAGGGGTCCTGGGATAGGTTGGTGCAGTCGGTGTGCAAAAGCAATGTTTGGGACAGATTAACAAAATCACAGTTACACTGTTCATGAGCAGAGGTCTTAAAATGGCCATGTTGAAAATTTGGTGACAAAAGTCCATAAAATGACTGTGTTACGAGTGAGCATTGTGCAGTTTCCACGCACCCTTGTAAGTTCATGACTTTGTAATATTTTCAGTCCAGATTTTCACCAATGGCATTTTTCCACACTTCCTTATGAACAGTACAGCTGTCATTTTTCACAACATGGCCAAAATGTGTTTCACACTTTCAGCACAGAAATGCGTGGTCGCTATGGGAAATCATTGTTCGGCACAGATAAAGAAAATCACAGTGACACTGTTCATGATCGGAGGTTCCAAAATGCCTGTGTTGACAATCTGCTGTAAAAATCCCCAAACTAATTACATTCTGGTGTCGTTGCAGCTTCTATTCTGCCTTCAGTGACTTCACCATTTTTTTTATATTTTCACTGCAGATTTTCAACATTGCCATTTTACACCTCCACATGAACAGATACAGCTGTCATTTTTCACATCCTGTTCAGAATGTGTTTTTGCACCTGTGGTGCTAAATGTCATAGTCGCTGTGCAAAAGCAGCTTTCGGCTATCAAGCTAATATTGCTACTGTTCATGAGGTGGGATGGGGGTCACAATAAAACCATGTTAAAAATTTGGAGTGAAAATACCAACAAATGCCTGAGGCATTAGGGTTTCCGACCGTAACGCCCCACCCTGTAGAGAATGACAGGCATCAGGGGTGTGACTTGGGATTCTCGCCTGTAATGCTCATACCATTCCACACCCTGCAGCCAGTGAGAGGCATCGAGGTATGCCTTAGACTCTTTGGCCCCAAAGTTCACCCCATTCTCCTATACCGCACCCATCTCACCATATTTCCTGATGGAATGGGGTGCGCATAAGGGCCAAAGGCCCCCAAGGCACACCGTGACACTTGTCGGTGTCTGCAGGGTAGGGTGTGGTAAAATGGCATGGCCGTTATGCCGGACGACCCAAAGGCACACCCCAATGCCTATCAGTCTCTGCAGGGTGGTGGTGGGGTTGGCTTCAGTTCAATACTTCACTGCCATTCCTGTTATGCAGCTCTGTAACTCCTACACTACCAATGCCAGCAAGCAAACATTTGGCATTGACAAATGCTTGTTAGAAACTGTTTTGCTGTAAGCAAAAAAACCTCTGGAACTTAATGTTTAAAATAAAAGCAACAAAAGAAATTCATAATTTCAGTATAAAAGCAGCAAACAAAAAATGTAAGTGCTGTTTGATGCTGTGCTGTACTTCTTGGATAGTTCCATGGTGTTCTGATCTACTGCTTCATGCCAAGTGCAATGTAATCCTCCACAGTTTGGCACTTCTTTCCAATTGTGTAGCAATGCCAGATGGACTCAACAACCAACACCACCAGAGGTAGGGAAAAAAACCACTGTAATGGCAACAGTCAACCAGACAAAGGCAGAGGGACAGCTGAAAATCATTATGAGTGTTGATCTGGAGGTAATTAAGTGTTAATTAGGTGGTGTCCAAAGCTGGATTTAAAGCTCCAGCGGCCGTTACTCCCAGAATGAAGGTCCGCTTAACAATACTTTTATCACTGAAAGTACAGCGATTGGCATTTGGAATATGAAAAACATCTGTTAGAAGCAGACATACAATACAAACACAGCAGATATAAGTGGCACATACTGTACCTGATCAAATGAGCCAAGTAGTTGGCTAACCAAAGGCCAAAAGTGACTGAGGCAAAAGTCTTCTTGTCCTAGAGGTCACTTCTCCTCGATTTTGTCACATGATAAGGAATTGAGGTGCTTGGATACCTTACAAACATACAAAATTGCCAGCATATACAGGCCTATCGGTCTCTCTAGCATGCTTGACTGTGTAGCATTTCAATCTTTCAGACTGCAGCTGGTCCCTTTCCCCACTGATTTTGCCCATGTATCCTTCACTCACCCGTCTAAACCCTCCCTGTGAACCAGGCCCACCCCCTTTGGAAGCTGCCCACCATCCACAGTGATATCACCTCCTCCAGCAGCGCGTTCCACCCTGCCACCACCCATTCAGTGAAATCGTTCAAATTTCCCTCCTAAATCTGCTTCCTATCAACTTCAGAGTGTGCCTCCTGGTTTCCCTTCCACCTTTCAATTTGAAAATACTTCCAGTACTTACTCTGTTCATATCCTTCAGGTACTTGAAGGTCTCAATCATATCCCCTCTCTCCCCCCATCCTCCAGGGAATACATATTGATTTCTCTGTCTCTCATCATAAGATTCTTCTCCCAATTCCAGGATAATTTTCGTTGCCTGGTGTGACGCTTGGCCAGTTGGTTCTGATTGCTCTATGATTTTGTAATATAAAAATCTAGTGTGTGATTGTCTGTCATGAGACATCCTGTGTTCCTGGGATGACACCCCACCATGGTTTCAGCTACCCTCTGTGTCCTGCCGCCCAGCCAGTTACCTACCCACCACACTACTGTCCTGCCCACACCCATATTCCCCAATTTGTGTAATAGTCTTCTATGTGGCACAGTGTCAAAGGCCTTGCTGAAGTCCAGATAGGCCATGTCCACTGCCCTTCCCTGATCCACCTCCCTAGTCACCCAGTCAAAAAATTCAACGAGGTTGGTCTGACATGACCTCCCCCTGGTGAAACCATGCTGCCTTGGGTCCTGTAGTCCATTTACAACCAGATGTCCACAATCCCTCCTTCAGTAGTGCTTCTATGATCTTCCCCACTACTGAGGTGAGGCTGACTGGTCTGTAGTTCTCGCTTCCTCTTTGTTCCCACTTTTGTATAAGGGACTACATCTGCTATCCTCCAGTCTTTGGGTACCTCCCCTGTTTCCAGTGATTGGCTAAACAGGATAGCCAGAGGTTCATCCACCACCTCTCTTAGTTCTTTAAGGACCCTGGGGTGCACCCCATCTGGCCCCATTGCTTTATCAACTCTTATTACTTCCAGTTCCTTCAGGACCCTTTCTCGTGTAAAGGGACTTGTGTCCATTTCTGCACCATTCTCAAAACTTGTACTCCCTTCAGACTCATTCCTCCTCTTCCTCAGTAAAGACTGAGCAGAAATACCTGTTCAATATGTCAGCTTTACTGTTGTCATCCTCCACGGCTCCCCATCCTCCCCTTCAGTCTCACTATCCCCCCTTTGCCTTTCTTTTTTCACTTATGTACCTGTAAAAGGTTTTATCCCCTCTACCCACTGATTTTGCAATGTGTTCTACTGTCTGAGCTTTGGCTTCCCTTACTGACCTCCCTGCCTCCCTTTGCTTCTCCTGGTACTTCTCCCTATCTCCTTCTGCCTGTGTCTTTTTGTATTGCCTGAATGTAATCTTTTTGGCTTTCACTTTCTTTGCTACCTCTTTGGAAAACCATTATGATCTTCTCTTCCTTTTCATCTTGCTAACCTGCTTAATGCATAATTATGTTGCTCTTGTAATCCCCATTTTAAATACTGCCCACTGTTCCTCAACCCCTGATTCCTGCCCCATTCCCCTTAATGCCTCGTTCAAGTATCTCCCCATTTTCCCAAAGTCTGCCCCTCTGAAATCCAGGATACATGTTTTTGTGTGTTTTGGTTCTGCTCGTTCTGTGATTTCAAACTACAATGACTGGTGGTCACTGTTCCCCAGGTGCTCCCCCACTGTTACCCCATCACACTGTCCCTGTTTGTGAGCACAAGGTCCAGTATTGCCTTTTGCCGAGTTGGTTCCATGACCAGTTGTGAGGAAGGCACCCTGAAGGGAGTCAGGATAAATCTGCTCCTAGTTGATGCTGCTGCTGGGATGCTCCAGTCCACGTCTGGAATATTGAAGTCTCCAACCAGTACTACCTCACCCTTGTCTGCCATCCTTTGGATGGCTAGCATCAGCTCCCTATCTGTTTCTTCCTCCTGGGCTGGTGGTCTATAGACCACACCTGTGCAGATGGCTGGCCCCATTTTCCTTTCCAGCTTAACCCACAGTATCTCTCCCCCATTTTGTTCCTCCTGGATCTCTGTGGCCCTTATGTCATTTTTCACATACAGTGCCACTCCTCCTCCCTTCCTGCCTGCCCTGTCTCTTCTGAATATGTTGTAGCCAGGTATGGCCATCTCCCAGTCGTGGTTATCATTACACCAGGTTTCAGCGATTGCCACAATGTCCAGGTCTGAGTGTACCATGACAGCCTCCAGATCTTCCATCTTGTTGCTAAGGCTCCTGGCATTTGCACACATGGCTTTCCATGATTTGACCTCCCTAGACTGTTTTGCTGTTCTACTCCAGCCCCTTCCTTGGTTGTCCTTTATCCCTGGTTCTCCTTGCTGTCTGCCCTTCTTCTGAATTGTGCCCCTTTTCTGCCTATCCACCTCTTGGGCACTAATCTCCATCTTTTGCACACTGCTTTGTAGAGATAGCCACTCCTCTGGTTCACTGGTTCCACTGCTAGCTGTGGGGGGTGAGCAAGTAGGTACCCTCCTTGCTGGCCTGCCACCCCCCTTTGCTAGTTTAAATGCTTGTCAATGTAGCATTTAAACGTATCATTGAGTGCTTGGATTCCCCTCCAGGATGGATGCGGGCCATCAGGCTTGAACAAACCTCCATCCCTCCAGGTGGGTCCCCAGTCTCCAATGAATTTAAACCCTTCCTCACAGCACCAGTTCTTCAACCATGAGTTAAAGTTCCTGGTGCATGCACCCCTATGCTCTCCCTTGCCTCTCACAGGTAGTACTTCTGAGAAAGTGACAGAAGTTGCTACTTGCTTGAGATCCCTCCCCAATTTCCTAAACTATGCTAGCATAAGGTTCACAGTTTGAATCCCCCAGAACTTGAGACCAAACGTGATTCGGACCCACAAGCAGACAGAAGAGTTACCCTGTTCTGTTACCTATTCACAATACTGTGCTCAGAGGTTGGCACTGTGGGAATAGAGGGCCTGACCTGCTGAGTGGGTCTGCGACAGATTGGTTGGCAGCGGTGCTGATAAATTTGGTAATACGAGCTTTAAGTGTTCAGTGCGTTAGCGTAATACTGTACAGCTGACTTGCAAAATAAGGAAGTGATTTATTTTAAAAAGGAAACAGAACTATACCATTTGGCTTACAGTCAAGTTCCTGTTTTTTTTTTTCTAAAGTGAAAATTAGAGTAGCTATAGTTAGGGAAGAAGATGGCTTCCAACTACAGCGGGTACACTGCAGACTACTTGAAGCACTTGTGCAAGGACAGAGGAGTCCTGTACGAGGTGAGAGCCACCAAGCAGAACCTCATGGATTCCCTGATGACAGCAGATACCCAGAGCATCAAGTCACAGACTGTGACTGTAAAGGACCAAACCTTGAGCGTGGAAGGGCTAGCGGCCATTGCAGTGTCCAGATCCAGTGAGGATGACAGCAGGGCCAGTGCCAGCAAAGGGTCACAACAGCTGGGGAAGGTCACCAGCATTCTGGAGCCAGAAGTACTCAGGCTGCAGTCCGAGTTGTGCAGAATGGAGCTGGAGTTCCAAAGGGAGGCAGAGCGAGAACGCTGAGCTGCAGAGGAGAAGAGGGACCATGAACAGCGCGAGGCAGACCGAGAGGCGCGAGAGCGCCAGAGGCAACATGAACTGGAGAAGCTACGACTCCAACCACCAGCACCAGAGCAGGTAAGTGGCTTGGGTTTAACTGGAACTACAGGACTGGGTTACAAATCGAGTTTCAAATTGATAGCTGAATTTAAAGAAGGGGAGTATACGGATGTCTTTTTCAAATTCCTTTGAAAAAGTTTGCATTCAGGCTAAAATTCCTAGAGGGTCCTGGAGTTTCCAGCTATCACCACTACTTACCGGCAAAGCTCGGGATGCATTGGGTCAAATGGACAATGACGACAGTAATGATTACAGAAAAGTTAAAGCTGCACTTTTAAAAAAGTTTGATTTAACTGCTGAAGCATACAGAGCTAAATTCCGTAAGCTCAGGAGAAGCCCTCATATGAGCTACGAGGAGCTAGCCACGAAACAATGTTAGTTTTTAAAACGTTGGTGGGAGGGAATTGAAGCAAACTCTGTAGATAAAATTTAAAATGCTATATTGTTAGAACAACTTTTTTGGGCATGCCCAGCAGAGCTGAAAACCTGGCTGGAGGACCAAGATCCCAAAACAGTGCAAGAGGCTGCTGAACTCTCGGACTTTTATGCCAAGAGCAGACCTGCTCTGAGAGAGAATGGGCCAAGCGTGGCAGCGCAGAAAGGGAAAAGCACACCTTCAGGGCAGCTAAAACCCTCACTGCCTCCACCAAAACCAGTTAGCCCCAGGTTTCAAAGAAAAGATTTCTCCGAAAAAAAAAAATAATGTTGGTTGTGTAAAGAAACTGGGCATATTTCCAGACAGTGTCCCAAAAGGGTGAGCAATATGCCACAGAAGGCTAGGAAAGAAGTGGATTGTTTGTGTGTCCCTGGAAGCATGCCTGTGAACATGAGGGAACACATGCACCCAGTCACGGTGAATGGTATACAGACACAAGAGTTAAGGGACACAGGGGCATCCCTGACATTGGTAAAAGGGGATCTAGTAGAGCCTGATCAGCTTATACCCAATAAATACATCACTGTACAGGACTTAACTGGTGAGGAGAAAACAATGCCCCTCGCTAGTGTTCTACTAGATGGGGGGTGAAACAGGGGGACTGTGCAACAGGTGGCTGTAGCCAAAACTTTAGCAGTGGACATCATCCTTGGCAACAATCTCAAACAGGGGATGGTGTGTGCAGCTACCCATAGTCAAGCGGCCAGGGAAAAATTGCAGTTATGTAAGAACTTACCGTAAGCAGATCTTCAAGAGAGGTTCCTGCAGTAGGTCTTCACATATAGGACTGCGCCCCCTGGCGTTAGGTTCCAACGGCAAACTTGTAGCTAGCAATCATCAGTGGGGACTGCCCCCGATGTCATGTGACGTGACATCAGCCAGACTATAAAAGGGGTGGTCCCGCACCTGCCCTCCAGTTCTTTTCCACCGGAGTCTTGTAGAAAGGTAAGAAGAAAATAGGAGTAAAGACTCCTAGGACCATGCTTCCTCTTTAGACCCAAGGGCTAGGCAGGATGAAAATGAAGAAAACGTTCCAGGAGTAGGAGGAAGGTGGGTGGGAAAACTAGACCTACTGCAGGAACCTCTTTCGAAGATCTACTGTTACAGTAAGTTCTTGCGTAACTGCAATATCTTACTTGGAGAGGGTTTCTGCAGTAGGCCTTCACATATACGACTGAATACGAAGCAGTCCCAAAGGCAAATAACAGTGAGGTACATCCGGAAGAAGAAGTCACCACAGCAAATTATGACAGAAGGCCATGCAAAACTGCAAGACCAAAGCCAGTTCTGCGTCTAGAGGCAATGTCCAGACTGTAATGCTTAGTGAAGGTGTGAACAGATGACCATGTGGCCACTGCACAGATCTCTGCAGTAGATATATTCCTGAAAAAGGCAGAGGAAGTTGCAACACTGTGAGTGGAGTGACCCTTAACTGCCCCCAGAAGAGATTTCCCATATTTCTGGTAAGTGAAATGGATGCAGTTGGCTAACCATCTGGAAATGGTCTGTTTGGAAACAGCCTTGCCCTGGCACTGGGGGGCAAAGACTACAAAGAGCTGATTGGATTTCCGGACCTCCTTAGTCTGGTTTGTGCAGTATCTCAGAATCCGGTGCACATCCAAAGTGTGCAGCAGGTATCCCCCATTAGAATGCTCGGGATAGTAGACAGGCAATTCCATGCTTTGATTTAGAGTGGTTTCTGAGACCACTTTAGGAAGGAAGAAAAAAAATCACTCACCTTAGTAATTATGTTTCTTCTAGTGGAGTCTTGCTGTATTCTGACAAGAACAGTTAGCCCCAGCCTTTAAACTGCCCCAGAGAACAATGGGTTAACTTTTCTATGCATGGCATAGAATGTTCATCTCAAACTCGGTTGATGTCTCTACCTGCTGTTATTCGAACCGCAACCGTCAGATCTTTAAGAACAAAACTTGATAGGTGTTCTGGGTGGAAACTGTAAAATTTTTAACTAGCCAACTGGCAGAAAAGAAAAAATTACTCACCTTAGTAATGCTGTTTCTTCTAATGGAGACTTGCTATATTATGACAAGTGCAGTTTGTCCCACCACTAGAACTGCTCCGGAGGTGAAAGAGTTAACTTCCATGCAGAGCATGGAACTTAGAGCGCGAGCTCGGTTAAAGAAGCTCTGTTAGGGTGGTTTCAAACCGAAACAGTCAGATCTTTACGAGCAAAAACTCACTAAGGCTCTGTGTGGAAGCTGTAACCTACACTAGCCAACTGGCTACTAACATATTCACACATTTTCCTGGTCCCAACACCAATACTCAAGTCAGTGGACCAGAAAAATAAGATAAAATAACTAAATAAAACACAACACCCAAACATGAAAGAGGGCATCAATAAATGCCAACAGCGGACTACCCACCCCATACCCAAAGTAGAAGTTCTGAGAGGGGCAGGCTGGGGAGGAGGTCATAATATAGCAAGACTCCATTAGAAGAAACAACATTACTAAGGTGAGTAATTTTTTCTTCAAACAACATGAAGTCTTGCTATATTATGACAAGTGCAGACTACACAGCAGTACCTCCATGGAGGAGGGACAGAACCTACTTAGGGAATAGGCTCTGAAGCACGGCTGTGCCAAACCGAGCATCCCTCCTGGCCTGGATATCCAGGGAGTAATGCTAGTGAAAGTGTGTACTGTTTTCCAGTAGCTGCTGACATATCTCCAAGATAGGGATGTCTCTAGCAGCAGCTAGAGATGCAGCTGTACCTCTGGTGAGTGAGCCCTCAGGCCTGGGGAGGAACCTTACCCAGCTTTTGATAGCAAGATGGATACAAGAGGCAGTCCACCTGGCAATGGATCTCTTAGTGGCAGGTCTCCTTTCCCAACCTCACCATAAGTGAGAAATAGTTGGAGGGAGTCAAACCTGTGACCCCTTGGCAAGGCCTCATGTAGTAACTAAGGGCCCTCTTAACATCTGTTGTGCAGCCTCCCTCTCACCAGAGGAGGAATGGTCAGTGAAGAACACTGGAAGTGAAATAGATTGGCTAAGGTGGAAGTCCGAAACCACCTTAGGCAAAACCTTCCTGTTAGTCCTGAGGACTACTTTATCCCTGTGAAAGGAAATAAAGTCAGTCTCTACTGATAAAGCCTGTAACTCACTTATGCACCTGGCAGAAGTGATGGCTACTAGAAATACAGTTTTCCAAGTCAAATACTTAAGCTCTGCCGAAGACAGAGGCTCAAAGGGGGGTTGCATCAGCTGAGCAATGCAAACATTAATATCCCAAGCAGGGGCAGGGTCCCTGAATGGAGGATTGGTATGAAGCAATCCCTTAAAAAACTTGGAAAATACAGGGTGAGCAGAAAGAGAAGAGGGCTTCCCTGCTGAAATGAAGGCAGAGACAGCTGCCAAGTGCACTTTCAGGGTAGCTGGTCTCAATCCCAAAGAATTAAGATGGACCATATAGTCCAATACAGTGGGTAGATCAGCAGATTCCGGGGAAATATGCTTCCCAGAACACCATATGGAAAACCTTTTCCACTTGGAGTTATAGGTAGCCCTGGTGGAAGGCTTCCTAGCAGCCTTCAGGATTTCAAGAACACTTTGAGAAAGTTGTAGGTCAGCAACTCTAACTGCTCAAGAGCCAAGCCTTGAGGTTGAGGGATTTGAGATTCGGATACCAAACTCTCCCCTAAGCACAGGTTAACAGATTGTGGTTCCTGGGGAGACACAGGGGAAGATGGACTGCTAAGGACAGAAGGAGTGGGTACCAGGGCTGCATGGCCCAGTCTGGAGCAATCAGGATCATCTTGCAGGGCTGAGACCTGATTTTGACTAGTACTTTGAACAGGAGAGGGAAGGGGAAAGGCATAAAGGAACTTCCCTTCCCAATCAAGGAGAAAGGCATCCAGGGTGACTGAGCCCAACACTGGGGGCCTGCAACAAAAAAGTGGAAGTTGATGGTTGTCTGGGGCTGCAAAAAGATCTATCTGAGGAGTGCCCCATCTGGCAAACACTATCCCCAGTACTAGGGGATCCAGTGACCATTCGTGATGGTCCTGGGAAATCCTGCTGAGAGCATCTGCCAGGACATTGCCCTTGCCTGGGAGGTGAACTGCTATGAGGGAAGTGTTCAGGGAATAAGCCAGAGACCACGACTTCATCGCCTCGGTGCACAAGGCCGAAGACCGAGTGCCCCCTTGTTTGTTGATGTACCACATTGTAGTGGTGTTGTCTGTTCTGACCTGTACCACCTTGTTCTGAACAGATGCAGAAAAAACCTGAAGTGCTAGAAAACAGCTCTGAGTTCCAACAGATTGATGTGGAGCAGAGATTCCTGAGGGGACCATAACCCCTGGGTGGAGAGGTCGCCCATGTGAGCTCCCCATCCCAAGAGGGATGCATCTGTAGTAAGGGTCAAGGAGTGGGACAGAGGGATGAAAGGCACCCCTTGTCTCAGATTGCTCTGATCCTGCCACCACTGAAAGGCCTGGATCAGGGTTCGAGTCACTGAGATTAACTTGGATAGGGGATCTCTTCTTTGAGACCAGAAAGCTCTCAAATGGAACTGAATGTCCCTCATCTGAAATCTTGCTCCTTGCACTACGACTGTGGAAGCAGCCATGTGTCCTAGGAGCTGCAGGAAATGCCTTGCTGGTCGAGAGACCTGCAGAGGGAAGGACAAGGCCAGGGCCACTAAAGTCCTTACCCTTTCCAGGGGAAGGAAGGCTCTGGCCTGCTTTGTGTCCAGTTCTGCGCCTATAAAGGTGAGTACCTGGACAGGTTCCAAAACTGACTTTGGAAGATTGAGAAGAAAGCCCAGAGAGTAAGCAGCTGCTGGGTAACTAGTAGGTGTGATTTGACCTGGTCTGGAGACTGACCCACAATGAGCCAGTCATCCAGGTAAGGAAAATGGCAATCTTTTGCCTTCTTAGATGAGCAACTGCTACTGCCAGACATTTGTAACACCCTTGGGGCAGAAGTGAGGCCGAAGGGCATTGCTCTGAACTGATAATGGCCTGAGGGCAGTTCGAATCTGAGGTACTTTCGATGGGAGCTTCTGATAAGAACATGGAAGTAGGCATCTTGAGGTCCAGGGAAGCTAGCCAGTCCCCTGGCCTTAGGGAGAGTAAAATCATTCCCAGAGTCACCATTTTGAACTTTGGTTTTAAAAGGTGCTTGTTTAGATATCTTAGATCCAGGATAGGCCGCCACTCTCCTGTCTTTTTTGGGGTAAGGAAGTCCCTGGAGTACAGACCCTTGCCCTGGTGTGGGGGAGAAACCCTTTCTACAGCTCTGAGAGCCAGGAGGGTTGAGACTTCTGTTTCCAAAGCAAGAGTCTCTAAGAAAAAAGTACTCACCTTAGTAATGTTGTTTCTTCTAATGGAGTCTTGCTATATTATAGACATTAGCAGTTTGATCCCGCTCTAGAACTGCCCTGGAGTGAAATGGTTAAAACCATTCCAAAATAGAATTTTGGCACGAGAGCAGCTCTATCTGTGTCATTTCAAACTTGAACTGTCAGATTCTTTACTCCGCCTCAGTGAACAGTCGCTCGGAGATTTCTCCTTCTGCTCGGTTCATTTCTAGGTTTAAAAAGTGTTTTCTCGGTTGGATTTAACGAGAATAGTTTCTTTACCGCCAAAACCGTTCGGTTCAAGCTCTATCTGTGGTAACCGTAAGTAAATGAAGGTTTTGTCTGTGTGAACTTGTAAGTTATCGGTTCGATTTGAACCGATCAGTGGGTTAAAACTCATTTAAAACTAAAAGTTACTATTTTAGAGTGCGGTTCCGGTTCTTATCGGTTCTAAAAAAGCGGATTTAGCACGTTTTTTCCAATACCAATGACACGGTTAGGAACCGATAAAGAGGTGTCTTCTCCTAGCACTGCGCTTAAAAGGGCAAGTTTTGGTTAGGCTGGCATTATGTGGAGGAACCAAAGAAAAACCGGGCCCACTGGGTTTCAACACTGTGATGTTTGTGGGGGAAGTCTTTGCCAAGGCTGACCCACACACCACATGTGTTTATTGTCTGGGGTTTGACCACCTCCAGTCAGACTGCCAGGTATGTAAGAATTTCCCTGCAGCCACCCTGGAAAAAAGATTGGGCAGGCTCAGGGAACGAGAGGCCAAAAAGTCTGCCCATGAGCTTAGCCAATACCAGCAGTAGATCCTACTGAGGTGGAGGTTCTCGCACCAGAGGGGATATGTGATCAAGGCCTTTGAAAAAGCACCCGACCACCTTCTCCTGTGCCACCGACTGCTTTCTGGCCCGCGCCCGGTAAGCAGAGATGGCTGCCAGGTGCACCTTAAGGGTCGTCGACTGAAGCCCTTGCTGAGAAAGGGACCACAGGTAGTCCAGAATGCTTGCCAAGGAACAGGAGGAAGGGTCCAGGCCCTTGCCCTGACACCAAATGGAGAATCTGTTTCATTTGAAGGTGTAGCATTTCCTGGTCGACTCCTTACGGGATGCCTCAATGACGTTGAGGACCTCGTCGGAAAGGCCCAAGGCCTGGAACTCTAGCCGCTTGGGAACCAGGCCGTCAGTTGCAGGGATTGAAGGTCCAGATGGAATACCTTCCCCTGATTGACTGAGATCAGGTCCGGGTGGGCTGGAAGCCGCCTCGGGAGCCTGGAGCTGAGACTGAGGAGATCTGGATACCAGAACTGATGGGGCCAGTCTGGGGCTACCAGAATCACCTGCGCCTTGTCCCTCCTCACCTTGAGAAGCACCTTGTGGATCAAGGGAAATGGGAGAAAGGCATAGAAGAGGCCCGGGGTCCACGGCCTCAAGAAGGCATCCCCCTGCAGCGAGCCCTGCTGGGGGGGGGCGAGCATGAAACAGTCTCAGCTTCGCATTCTCCCTGGAGGCAAACAGGTCCACCTGAGGCGTGCCCCAGTGGGAGGAGAGATCTTGTACTACCTCCGGCAGAAGAGACCACTCGTGAGACGCAGCCCCTATCCGGCTTAGGGCATCGGCCAGGGTGTTGGAGGCTCCTGCCACATGAATGGCAAGGAGATCCACCTCCAGGCTGGGCACGAGAGACCAAATGCGGACAGCTTCCCTACACAGAGGCATGGAGCGCGTCCCACCCTGGTGGTTTAGGTAGTACATGGTCGTGGTATTGTCCATCTGGACCTGAACCACTTGACCCCGTAGAAACGGAGTGAAGGTGGTGAAGGCTAGACAAACCACTCAAACTCCAGCAGGGTTGATGTGGCATGCCGAGGGACGGCCCGAGGCCGTGCGCTCTGTGCTCCCCCAGATGGGCACCCCAACCCATCAGAGAGGCATCGGTCAATAGAGAGACCGTCGGCTTGGTGTGGACAAACAGAATGCCCTCCTGCAAATGTGCCGGAATGGTCCACCACTGGACAGCGTTCCACATCCCCTGGGTCACTGTCACTAGCTAATCCAATGGATCGAAGCGCTGTGGCCACTGGCTGACCAGTCCCCATTGAAAGGGACGCATGTACCAGCGGGCCCAATGGACCACGCTGGTGCAGGCCACCATGAGGTCTAGGAGGCACAGGAAGTTCCGGGCAGGGTGGGATTGCCCAACCAGAAATGATTGAGCAAAGGAGAAAAGAACCTCGGCCCTGTCCACCAGGAGCCGTGCTCTGACTCAAAGAGAGTCGAGCTCTGCCCCGATGAAATGTATCACCTGCTTTGGCACGAGTTCCGACTTGGCCTCATTGATGAGGAGGCCAATCTGAGAGCAAACCCGGAGGACCAGATCTCTGGACTGCTCCACCTCCGCTCTGGAGGGGGCTGCAATCAGCCAGTCGTCCAGGTAGGGGTACACCTGGACCCTTCGGCACCGCAGGAATGCTGTCACCACTGCCATGCATTTGGTGAAGACCCTGGGAGCTAGGGAGAGGCCGAAGGGCATGGCCCGGAACTTGTAAAGGGATCCCTCTGCTCTGAAGTGGAGGAATCTCTGATGAGACGGACGGATTGGGACGTGAAAGAACGCATCCTGGAGGTCCAGAGAACAGAACCACACACCTCATTCCAAGGATGGGATTATCTGAGCCAGAGTGACCATCCTGAAGGTCCGAGACCTTAGAAACCTGTTCAGGTCGTGCAGGTCGAGAATGCGGTGCCAGCCCCCCGTCCATTTTGGAATCAGGAAATACCTGGACACAAACCCCGAGTCTGGAGGAGGATCCGCCATCTTCTTGATCACCTCTTTTTCGAGGAACAGGGCAATATCGGCTCGGTGGGCCGACAGCGAGGCTGCGGACCCTGTGGCCCCCCAAGGGGCGATGACTCAAAAGGGTGGAGTCTGCTCGAACTCCAGAGGCAGGCCCTTTCCTACCACCTCCAACACCCAGTGGTCCACGGTGATAGCGGACCAGGCGGAAAGGAAGTGGCAGAGCCGTCCCCCCATGGGGGGAACCCAGGAGGGAGTGACGAGATTGGGGGCGATACCCCTCAACCCATCACTGGGCAGGCTTGGAGGAGGGACCAGCCGAGGGACCTCCTGGCCTTTACCTCCCTGCTTCCTGTTGGAGGAAGCCACGGGCTTGGGTTTGGGATGCCAAGCGTGAGCCTGCTGGCCCTGGTGCTTGTGGACCAGACGTGCCGCAGGAGCAGAAGGACGAAAGGGCTTGTGCTGCTGCTATCGGCGGCCTTTGTCCTTCTGGGCGGAGGTGACCGAGTCCAGAGTGGCATTGGACTTTTCGATCCACTGGAGGTGGCCTTCCACTCCAGGGCCGAAGTGGTCGGTCCCCAAGAAGGGGACGTCCACCAACTTGTGCTGGGTATCCGCTGTGAAGGTAGATATCATCAGCCATGCTCTATGGCGCATGGCCACCGCGGCCGCAACCGATCTGGCACAGGAGTCCCCTATGTCCAGAGCTGTTTGGAGCTGCTGTGTCGCCACTGCCCTACCCTGGTCCTGAACCTGCTGGTCCGTGGTCTGCAGGTTGGCCAGGAGATGAGGGATCACCTCATCCAGGGAGCCCATGAGGGTGTGGGAGAAGTGTGCCATCAGCACGGCCGAGCTGGCCTGGCAGAGGCCAAGGGAGGACACAGCGTACACCTTGCACCCAGCGTAGTCCAGCTTTTTGGACTCCTTGTCAGGGGACTTGTCCACGTCCCTAGCGTTCCCGGAACACCGGAAAACGCTGTCGGTGAGCAACCCCTCGGCAGAGGGGTGCTCCAAAAACCCGGGCAAAGAGCCAGTAGGGACCACATACTTCCTAGCCATCCTGGCCGAGGGCGCAGGACAGGAAACAGGCTGCTGCCAAAGCTCCAAGACTGGGCCAACAATGGCCTCAGCCACCGGAAGAAAAAATTACTCACCTTAGTAATGTTGTTTCTTCTAATGGAGTCTTGCTATATTATGACAGTAGCAGTTTGTCCCACCACTAGAACTGCTCCAGAGGTGAAATGGTTAATACCATTCCAGAATGGAACTTTGAGCACGAGCTCTAAGAAGCAGCTCTGTCTGTGATATTTCAAAACTGAACTGTCAGATCTTTACGAGCAAAACTCACTAAGGTCTGTGTGGAAGCTGTAACCTACACTAGCCAAATGGCTACCTAAATATTAACAATCATTGCTGGTCCCAACACCCAAGACTCAAGTCAGGGGACCAGAACTACTAATACTAATACAATTGTAACAACAAGAGAATAAAACAACAGGATAATAAAACACCCCCCCAAAAGGGGGAGGAAACGCTAAAAGGGCATAAAAATAGTGCCCACACTAAATGGCCCGCACCCCACCCAAGTAGAGGTTCTGAGAGGGGCAGGCTGGGGAGGTCATAATATGCAAGACTCCATTAGAAGAAACAACATTACTAAGGTGAGTAATTTTTCTTCAAACAACATGAATCTTGCTATATTATGACAGTAGCAGACTACACAGCAGTACCTCCATGGAGGAGGGACAGAACCTACTTAGAGAAATAGGCTCTGAAGAACAGCTGTGCAAACCGAGCATCTCTCCTGGCCTGGACATCCAGAGGTAATGCTTGGTGAAAGTGTGTACCGTTTTCCAAGTAGCAGCCTGGCATATCTCTAATATAGGAATGTCTCTGGCAGCAGCTAGAGGCGCTATACCCCTGGTAGAATGAGCCCTCAAGCCAGAGGGATCTCTGCCCAGCTTCTGATAACAAATTGGATACAAGAGACAATCCACCTGGCAATTGATCTCTTAGTGGCAGGTTGCCTTTCCCAACTTCACCATAGGTGAGGAAAAGCTGGAGGATTCGAACCTGTGACCTTTGGTACACTCTATATAATAACTAAGAGCCTCTTAACATCCGGGCTGTGCAACCTCCTCTCACCAGAAGAGGAGTGATCAGTGAAAATACTGGAAGGAGATAGATTGGTTGAGATGGAAATCTGAAACCACCTTAGGTAAAATTTCCTATTAGTCCTCAGGACTACCTTATCCCTGTGGAAAGAGATAGTCAGTTTCTACTGACAAGGCTTGCAACTCACTTATGCATCTAGCAGAAGTGATAGCCACCAGAAAACAGTTTTCAAGTTAGATATTTAAGCTCTGCAGAAAACAGAGGTTCAAAAGGGGTTGCATTAACTGGGCAATGCAAACATTAAGGTCCCAGGCGGGGCGGTTCCGAGGTGGATTAGTATGGAGTAATCCCTTAAAAAACTTGGAAAACACAGGGTGAGTGGAAAGGGGATGACTTTCCTGCTGAAACAAAAGCAGAGACAGCTGCCAAATGAACTCTCAGGGTAGCTGGTCTGAGACCCAAGGAATTAAGATGGACCATGTAATCTAATACAATGGGCAAATCAGCAGATTCTGGGGAAATATTTTTCCCAGCACACCAAATGGAAAACCTTTCCATTTAGAACTATAAGTAGCCTGGTGGAAGGCTTTCTGGAAGCCTTTAGGATTTCAAGAACACCCCAGAGAGGTGTAAATCAGCAAACTCTAACTCCTCAAGAGCCAGGCCTTGAGGTTGAGGGATTACAGGTCCGATACCAAACCCTTCCCTGGGCACAAGTTAAAAGGTTGTGATTCCTGGGGAGACAAAGGGGAAGATGGATTGTCAGTGACAGAAGGAGTGGGTACCAGGGCTGCCTGGCCCAATCCGGGGCAATCAGAATCACCCTGCAAGGCTGGGATCTGATTTTGACTAATACTTTGAATAGGAGAGGGAAGGGAGCAAAAGAAACTTCCCTCCCAATCCAGGAGAAGGGCATCCAGGGGACTGAGCCCAACACTGGAGGTCTGCAACAGAACAGAGGAAGGTGGTGATTGTCTGGGGCTGCAAAAGATCTATCTGAGGAGTGCCCCATCTGGCAAGACTATCCCAGCACTTGAGGATCTAGGGACCATTCGTGATGGCCCTGGGAAATCCTGCTGAGAGCATCCGCTGGGACATTGTCCTTCCTGGAAGGTGAACTGCTATGAGGGAAGTGTTCAGGAATAGGCCAGAGACCACAACTTCATTGCCTCGGTGCACAAGGCTGAAGACCGAATGCCCCCGGTTGTTGATGTACCACATTGTTGTGGTGTTGTCTGTTCTGACTTGTATCACCTTGTTGTGGACAGATGCAGAAAATGCTTGAAGAGCTAAAAAGACAGCTCTGAGTTCCAGCAAATTGATGTGGAGCAGAGATTCCTGGGGGGACCACACTCCCTGAGTGGAAAGGTCGCCCATGTGGGCTGCCCAACCCAGAAGGGAAGCATCTGTAGTGAGAGTCAAATTGTGAGCAGGGGGAATGAAGGGGACCCCCAATCTTAAATTGCTCTGATCCTGCCACCACTGGAGGGCCTGGATCAAGGTTCGAGTCACTGGGACCAACTTGGAAAGGGGGTCTCTTCTCTGAGACCAATAGGTTCTCAAGTGAAACTGAATGTCTCTCATCTGAAATCTTGCTCCCTGCACAACAGCTGTGGATGCAGCCATGTGCCCCAGGAGCTGCAGAAAGTGTCTTGCTGGCCGAGAGACCTGCAGAGTGAAGGAGGAGGCCAGAGCCACTAAATTCCTCACCCTTTCCAAGGGAAGAAAAGCTCTGGCTAGCTTTGTGTCCAACTCTGCCCCTATAAAGGTGAGTAGCTGGACTGGTTCCAGAACAGACTTTGGTAGATTTAGCAGAAAGCCCAGGGAGGTGAGAAGCTGCTGGGTGACTTGCAGGTGAGATTTTACCTGTTCTGGGGACTGGCCTACAATGAGCCAATCGTCTAGATAGGGAAAAACAGCAATCCTTTGCCTCAAGTGAGCCACTGCTACTGCCAGACACTTTGTGAATACCCTTGGGGCAGAGGTAAGGCCGAAGGGCATTGCTCTGAACTGGTAATGACCTGAGGGTAGTTCGAATCTGAGGTACTTTCGATGGGAGCTTCTGATTAGGACGTGAAAATAGGCATCCTTGAGGTCCAGGGAGGCTAGCCAGTCCCCTGGCCTTAGGGAGGGTAAAATCATTGCCAGAGTTACCATTTTGAACTTTGGTTTCAAAGATGCTTGTTCAGATATCTGAGGTCTAATATGGGCCACCATTCTCCTGTCTTTTGGGGTAAGGAAGTATCTGAATACAGACCCTGCCCTGGTGCAGGGAGGAACCTTTCTACTGCTCTGAGAGCCAACAGGGTTGAGACCTCTGCTTCCAGAGCAAGGGTCTCTGAAGCACTTGCAGGTAGAAAAATCTGGCTCTCAACTTGGGAACTTTTGAAGCTGAGAACCAGACCCTGGCTTACTACTTCCAGAACCCACTTGTCTGAGGTTAAAGAGCTCAGTTCTGACTGAAGTAAGCCAACCTGCCCCCTACCGGTAAAGGAGAATCGGCCCTGAGCACCCCATCAGGGTGCCTGCTTAGCAGGTGCTTTAGGCTGAGGGGTGGGAGCAGGCCTGCCTACCCCTCGTCTGCCTCTGCCTCTGAAGAAGCCCCTCTGAGCATAGGCAGAGGAGGCCTGAGACTGATAAAAAGGCCTGTGAAAAGGCCTACCCCTACCCCTGGGGGTATGCCTCTGGGGAGTGGCTTGCCGCTCCTTAGCTTGGGCACTTTTGTAAGTAGTCCTATATTCATCCATCTTTTTCATGTAATTCTCTGTCTGCTCCCCAAGCAGAGAATTTCCCACCACAGGAAAATCCATAGCCTTAGTTTGGGTATCCTGTGACAGGCTAGTACACCTGAGCCAGGCCAACCTATGAAAAGCTACAGATGTGGCCATGACCCTAGAGGCAACATCATTAACATCCACAGCAGCATGAAACTGTACCTTAGAAGCCTCAATGCCATCAGCAGCCACCTGTTCTAGTTCGCTAGCCAGCTGGCCATGGGCTTGATGCTAATTCCATAACAGTATCCCATCTAGATTTCTGATACCTAGCTACATAAGCCATATATTTGCTTGCCTGAGTCCCAGAGAGGCTGCATACTGTTTTTTTCGCCATGGCATCAATCTTCCTGGAATCCTTGTCAGGAGGATGTGGAAGCAGGGAATATTATTTTTATCACAGGCTGCAGCCTGAACTACTAACATGACTGCATTGCTGAGAAAGGAATTCTGTATCAGGACTTGACAATGTGTACCTCCTGTCCATCTTTTTATCTACAGGAGGCACAGAATTAGGAGTTTTAAAATTTTATTGTTTGCTTCCTAAAGACTTATGCAAAGGAATAGACAATCTCCTAGACTCTGGAATATCCATCATTTCTACAAAATCAGGCTCCTCTTGCTCATCCACAGCTTCTTCCAAGGGAAGCTGGAGGGTTTCACAACTTTTGTAAAACATAAAATGAGATGGGGACTCAGATAGCATAGGGGAGATTCTAAAGGTCTGTCTGGGGAAATGTCTGGTTCAATGGGCACACCCAGACCTTCCCAGCCACATTCATACCGCTCATAATCATCCTCCCCCTCCTCTGGTTCATAAAACCTCAACATCATATTCCTGAACCACTGGAACCGGACGAACCGACCTTTTGCCAGATAGTGGCGGTTCGGACGGAACCTGAGACAGTGACTGGACAATTTGTATGGCTTTTGCTATCTCTGCAGCAGTTGGAGAAGGGGTTTTGGACTCCAAACCTGCTGACTTTCTTGTTTTCTTCACTGGAACTGGTTCCTCAGAACCAGCTTTTCTTTTGCCCGAGGAAGTCTCGCCCTGGTCAGAGGGCACTCCCTCCGGTTCGGGTGGCACCAAACCGGGCTGGCCATCCGGGTCAGCGGACTTTGAGCCTCATTCCCTGAGCCTGCCCAATCTCTTTTCCAGGGTGGCTGCAGGGAAATTCTTACATATCTGGCAGTCTGACTGGAGGTGGTCAAACCCCAGACAATAGACACATGTGGTGTGTGGTCAGCCTTGGCAAAGACTTCCCACAGACATCACAGTGTTGAAACCCAGTGGGCCCGGTTTTCTTTTGGGTTTCTCAGACATAATGCCAGCCTAACCAGAAAAACTTGCCTTTAAACGCGTGCCAGGCAAGAAACCCTTATCGTTCTAACCGTGTCACAGGTATTTGAAAAACCGTAATAAAACCGTTTTTAGAACCTATAAGAACCGGAACCGCACTCTAAAATGCTAAACTTTAAAGTTAATGAGTTTTAAACTCGCTGATCGGTTCAAAACCGAATCGATAAACTTACAAGTTCCACACAGACAAAACCTTTTAAATTACTTACGATTACCACAGACAGAGCTTGAACCGAACGGTTTTATGGTTAAAATAAAGCTATTCTCGTTGAATCGGACTGAGAAAACACTGTTTGAACTGAGAAATGAACCGAGCAGAAGGAGAAATCTCCGAGCGACTGTTCACTGAGGCGGAGTAAAGAATCTGACAGTTCAGTTTTGAAATATCACAGACAGAGCTGCTTCTTAGAGCTCGTGCTCAAAGTTCCATTCTGGAATGGTATTAACCATTTCACCTCCGGAGCAGTTCTAGTGGTGGGACAAACTGCTACTGTCATAATATAGCAAGACTTCACGTTGTTTGAAAGGCCTCCGTGGGTGAATCCCCTCGGTCCAATATCTCCATCAGGGGATACTTGGCCCGTTTGGATACGGGCTCGAGCTGCATCCTGGTGGACTCTGAAATGAGCTGAAGCAGACCCACGAAGGACGATGGGCTTTCGTCCAGTGACTGGCCCCCAGAGGACTCCAGGTCAACTGGCCTGGAGAACATGGAGGAGTTGTCGTTGGACTCCGAGGAGTCCGCGAAGAGCTGCCTAGGGCCTGAGCCACCCTCCACCTTCAGAGGACGGTCGGGAGTGAGGTTGACCGACAGCCTGTGGGGCAGGCCTTGACCTCACCGAAAGTCCATGGTCGGCGCCCCCAATTTCGGTTGTGGAGGCGGAGGTTCCACCACAATCGGTGGGGCAGCAGGTTTCAGCCGAACAACCGGCTAAGGCTTGGGCATCTCGACTGCAGCAAGAGGCTGTTTCGGCCGTTCGGGTGACAACCACTTGATGGCCGGGGAAGGCGTCGGTGTCAACTTGCTCTCGGACAAAAGTAACTGCTGCCACATCAGTTCCTTGTAGCATCGACGCAATTCGCGCCGAAGCCTCTCCTCATCCAAGGAGGAAGACGAGGACGAGCAGCATCGCCACTTACCTCAGTGCCGAGACCGAGAATGTTGGTGGGATCAGCTGGACCGAGAATAGGTCTGAGACCGAGATCCACGGTGTGTCCAAGGGCGGGCCTGGGAGGGAGCGGGGACACCCGCTCTTCCCTTGGCTCAGACACCTTCACCGGGGACTGCTGCACCAAGGGTGCAGGCAAATCCTCGGTTTCCACCGGGGGAACCGGCAAAGAAGGGTTGTCGGCTTCACCAGTCAACAATCCATCCAATGGGTCGAGAAAAATCTCGACCGCGTCGACAGGTGTCTCGGCCAGCTGACCTGACGGGGACACCGTGAAGCCAGCGGCCTTAGCCACAACCTCGACCGAAGTCGACGGTCGGCTGTCCGGGAAAGGGGACCTCTCCCGCTCCCACGAACACCGATGATGGGACTTACCCTTGGGATCCTTCTTTTTGGACCGAGAGGAAAGTCCCGATGGCCCCTCTCCTTTTGTGGAAAGGGAATGGCAAAGCTCCTTGAACAAAGCAGAACAAGAGGTACCCAAAGAGAGCGGGATAAATGCCACAAACAAGGAGGAGGAAGATGCGGCCTGGGCCGCCTCCTCCTCGAGAGCGATCATCTGCTTGAGCTGCTCAGCTGAGCCAGCTGCTGCGGTAACTGCCCAACGGGCCTCTTTCGACTATACCGGTGGATAGCACTTCTCGGGACACCCAAGCTTCAACCAGGCAGCGCGGTCCTTCAAGACGTTGGCCGAGAACGAACAGCATGACTCACAGGCCTGCGGGTCGTGTTCTAGGCCGAGGCAGTAGACGCACGTGGAGTGCGGATCCGTCCGGGACATCTTCTGCCCACAAGGGCACCGCCGAAAACCGGGAGTCGATTTGTCCATCGCAGCCGCAAGGGAAAAGGAAGACCAAGTCTTGAGAATTTTAAAACGAAGTTTTGACGAACCCAAGAGTTAGATCCAGTCTATCACGCAGAGCGTTAAGGAGGGAACCTGAGCTTCCAAGTGGTAAGGAAGATCTGGCGTCATGGGGCGGAGCCGAGAGTTTTACCACCCGGGTGGGTGGGAGGAGCCAGCTTCAAGACCTTCCGGCAAGATTTAAAGCGGCAAGGAACTTGCCAGATAGTGTGGATGAACAACATATCCAAGTCCCTAGAAACATAATTACCTAAGATGAGTAATTTTTTCTTCAAACAACATGAAGTCTTGCTGTATTCTGACAAGTGCAGACTACCAAGCAGTACCTCCATGGAGGAGGGACAGAACCTACTTTGGGAGTAGGCTCTGAAGTACTGCTGTGCCAAACCGAGCATCACTCCTAGCCTGAATATCCAGAGAGTAATGCTTGGTAAAAGTATGGACTGTTTTCCAGGTGGCTGCTTGACAAATTTCTAAAAGAGGGATATCCCTGGCAGCAGCCAGGGATGCAGCTGTACTTCTTGTGGAATGAGCCCTCAGGCCTGAGAGTGGAGTTTTACCCAGTTTTTCATAGCAGAATTGTATACAAGACACAATCCACCTGGCAACAGATCTCTTGGCTGCAGGTTTGCCTTTCCCAACTTCTCCATAAGTGAGGAACAACTGGAAGGAGTCAAACCTGTGGCCCTTGGTACGCTCTATGTAGTAGCTAAGGGCTCTTTTAACATGCAAACTGTGTAGCCTCCTCTCTCCCAAATAAGAATGATCGGTGAAGAAAACAGGGAGATGTGGGCCACCGGGGAGGCTATAAGGGGAGCACCTAGTCTGAGAAGCTTTGGCTCCAGATCATCAGGACCAGGGCTAGCATTCTGGGAGAGATCAAGAAGGAGAGACCGCACCTCGCTTACCGATACCGCCCTTAGGTAAAATGGAGGGATGGTCAGACCAGACTCCCATTGGGACGGGAGGCAGGGCAGTTTGAGTTTTGGCTGAGGATCTCAGCGGAGAGCAGAAGGGAGGTCTGTGAATGAGAGTTTAGAGCATTAGCAATCACGTGAGGATTGTTGCAGGAGACTTCTTCGATGAGCATGTCAGTGACCCCGGAGTAGGAGCGACCGCCAACCAGTGATTGGATGTTCTACTGACAGGAAAGCAGAAACAGCTGGCAAGTGTACCTTGAGAGTAGCTGGTCTGAGACCTAGGCCATTGAGATGGACCATATAATCCAGAACTGTACACAATTCAGCAGTGTCTGGAGAGATATTCTTCTTAGAACACCAAATGCTGAATCTTTTCCATTTGGAGTTGTAAGTCTTTCTGGTGGAGGGCTTTTGAGAAGCCTTGAGGATATCCAGAACCCCTTGGGAAAGATGCAGATCTGCAAACTCTAACTTTTCAAGAGACAAGCCTTGAGATTGAGAGACTGAAGATTGGGGTACCAAATCCTCCCGACAGGATGTTAACAGGTTGTAATTCCTGGGAGGAGACAGGGGAAGATGGACTGCTAGGGACAGCAACAAGGGATACCATGGCTGCCTGGCCCAGTCTGGAGCAATCAGAATCACTTTGCAAGGTTGTGACCTTATCTTGACTAACACTTTGAACAGGAGAGGGGAAGGGGGGGGGAAAGCATGCAGAAATTTCCCTACCCAGTTCAGAATCAGAGCATCCAGGAGGACTGAGCGCAAGACTGGGGGTCTGCAACAAAAAAGAGGAAGTTGGTGATTGTATGGGGCTGCAAAAAGATCTATCTCTGGACAGTCCCATCTTGAGAAAATCACCTTCAACACAAGGGGATCCAGGGCCCATTTGTGATGGCCCTGGGATATTCTGCTCAGTGCATCTGCTAGAACATTGTCCTTCCCTGGAAGGTGAACTGCTATCAGAGAGGTCTGCAGGGAATAAGCAAGGGACCACAACTTTATTGCTTCTGTGCACAAGGCCGTAGACCGAGTGCCTCCTTGCTAGTTGATGCACAACATAGTGGTGGTGTTGTCTGTTCTGACCAGAACCACCTTGTTCTGTACTGATTTGGAAAAAGCTTGCAGTGCCAGAAACACTGCCCTAAGTTCCAAGAGATTGATGTGTAGAAGAGAGTCCTGAGGCGAAAACAGTCCCTGGATGGTGAGGTCCCCCAAATGGGCTCCCCAGCCCAGCAGGGAAGCATCTGTGGAAAGGACTACTGAATGAGACAGAGTGGCAAATGGAACCCCTTGCCTCAAATTGTCCTGATCCTGCCACCATTGCAGGGCTTGGATCAGAGTTCGAGTCACTGGGATTAGTTTGGTAAGGGAATCCTTTCTTTGGGACCAAAAAGCTCTTGGGTGGAAGTGAATGTCCCTCATCTGGAATCTTGCACCTTGGACCACTGCTGTAGAAGCTGCCATGTGGCCCAAGAGCTGAAGGAAATGCCTTGCTGGTCGAGACACCTGAAGGCTGAATGAAGAGGCCAGTTCCATGAGAGCTCTTGCCCTTTCCAGGGGAAGGAAGGCTCTTCCTTTTACCGTATCCACCTCTGCCCCTATGAAGATGAGGAGCTACACTGGTTTGAGAACTGATTTTGGTAGGTTAAGAAGAAATCCTAAAGAAGTGAGCACTTGCAGGCGTGACTTGACTTGGTCTGGGGACTGGCCCACTATGAGCCAGTTGTCCAAATATGGAAAAATGGAAATCTTTTGTCTTCTTAGGAAGGCAACAACTGCTGCCAGGCAATTTGTGAAGACCCTTGGGGCTGAGGTTAGGCCAAAGGGTATTGCTCTGAACTGATAGTGGCCTGAGGGCAACTTGAACCTGAGGTACTTTCTGAGGGAGCACCTGATGGGAATGTGAAAGTAGGCATCTTTGAGGTCCAGGGAGGCTAGCCATTCCCCTGGCCTTAGAGAAGGAAGGGTAATTCCCAGAGTTATCATCTTGAACTTTTGCTTTAAAAGATGTTTGTTCAGGTATCTTAAGTCAAGGATGGGTCGCCACTCTCCTGTCTTTTTGGAGGTTAGGAAGTACCTGGAGTACAGTTCTTTGCCCAGTGTAGAGTAGGTACTCTCTCTATAGCACTTAGAGCTAGGAAAGAAGAAACCTCTGCCTCTAGGGCAAGGGTCTCTGACAGATTTGCAGGTGGAAAAGATCTGGCTCTCATCTTGGGAAATTTTTGGAGCCGAGAACCAGTCCCTGGCTTATTACTTCCAGGACCCACTTGTCTGACATAACAGACATCCAGTCCTGGACAAAGTAAGCCAGCCTGCCCCCTCCTGGGATAGGAAAATCGACCCGGGCAGACCCATCAGGGTGTCTGCTTGGCAGGGGCTTTAGGCTGTGGGGTGGATTCAAACCTGCTCATCCCCCTTCTGCCTCTCCCTCTGAAGAACCCCCTCTGTGAAAAGGAAGAAGAGGCCTGTGCTTGGTAAAAAGGCCTTTGGAAAGGCCTGCCCCTACCCCTGGACTGCTGCCTTTGAGGAGCTGTCTGCCTTTCCTTGGCCTGAGCAACTCCTGTAAGTGGTCCTGTATTCATCCATTTTCATGTAATTCTCTGTCTGCTCCCCAGAGAATTACCCACTACAGGAAAATCCATGGCCTTAGCCTGGGTATCCTGTGAGAGGCTAGCACATCTGAACCAAGCCATTCTCCAAAGAGCCACAGATGTAGCGATGACTCTTGATGATACATCACTGGAGTCCACAGCAGCATGAAACTGAACTTTTGATGCCTCAATCCCATCTGCAGTCACCTCCTCCAGCTCCTTGGCAAGCTGGGGGGAAGCCTGTTTAGCCAGTGCCAGTACAGTGTCTCACCTGGACTTCTAGTACCTGGCTGCACAGGCCATATCATTTGCCTGCCTGAGTCCCAAGGAAGATGCCATGTACTGCTTCTTTGCCATGGCATCAGTCTTCCTGGAGTCCTTATCTGGGGGATGTGATGCCAAGGGAATGCTTGCCTTATCACAGGCAGCAGCCTGTACAACCCCAACATGGCTGCACTGTTGATAAAGGAACTCCGTATCTGAGCCTGAAAGAGTATACCTCTTGTCCATTCTTCCATCCACAGGAGGTATGGAATTGGTAGACTTAAGAATTTTTTGTGTCTGTTTCCCAAAAGATTTGTGGAGGGGAATAGACAGTCTCCTGGACTCTGGGATGTCCATCATCTCTACATAGTCAGGCTGCTCCTGATCCTCCACTGGAAGCTGGAGGGTATCAGCCACCTTTCTGTAAAACATGAAGTGCGAAGGTGACTCGGAAAGCCTAGGAGGAGAAACACCTGAAGGTCTGTCTGGGGAGATGTCCGGGTCAGTAGGCGCATCCAGACTTTCACCATCACCATAATCATCTTCCAACTCTCCTTCCTCCTCAAACTCCGGTTCATAAAATTCTTCCAGGGTATAATCTTGAACCGGGGGAACCGACCAAACCGAGCCCCTCCAAAAGGTGCCGGATCAGTCGGAACTGGGCGAAGCGATTCCACAATATGAATCACTTTGGCTATTTCTTCGTCGGTCGGAGTATGAGATTCTGGATCCGAACCAGTCGATTTGTCTTTGCATTTTCTTTTTGTCGGAACAGATTCCTCGGAACTGGCTCTCCTTTTGCCCGAAGAAGTATCGCCCTGGTCAGAGGGCACTCCTTCTGGTTCGGTCGGAACTGAACCAGGCTGGACATCCAGGTCAGCGGACTTCTCGGCCTCCCTTTCCCTCAGTCTACCTAATCTCTTTTCCAGGGTAGATTTGGGAAAATTTTTACAAATTTGGCAGTCTGAATCGGGGTGGTCAAACCCCAGACAATAAACACAGGTGGTGTGGGGATCGGCCTTAGCAAAGACCTCCCCACACACACTGCAGTGTTGAAACCCAGTGGGCCCAGTTTTTTTCTTGGGTTTCTCAGACATGGCCAACCTAACCAAACTTACCTTTTTTTCGGCAACCGTCAGGCAAGACTCCCCTATCGGTTCCTGACTGTGTCACGGGTCTTGGAAAAAAATGTACTGAAACCCGTTTTTTTGTAGAACTGATATGAACCGGTAACCACACACTAAAGTAAAGTACAAAATTTACCTGAATGATCGGTTCAGCCGAACTGATCCACACAGAAAACAGAACGAAACCTATCTAGTACTCACGGTACCACAGACAGAGACTTGAACTGATTATGCGGAAACAAAATTTCAGTAGAAAACCAACCGAAAACCGACACTTCAACTGACTTTGAACCAAGCAGCAGGAGAAATCTCCAGAGCGACTGTTCAGTGAGGCGGAGTAAAGAATCTGACAGTTGCAGTTCGAATAACAACAGGCAGAGACATCAACCGAGCTCGAGATGAACATTCTATGCCATGCAGAGAAAAGTTAACCCATTGTTCTCCGGGGCATTTTAAAGGCTGGGGCTAACTGCACTTGTCAGAATACAGCAAGACTTCATGTTGTTTGAAAGAAGGATTAGTACGAAGGACTACTCTGTCCATATGAAAAATCAAATAGGGTTCCTTGCAGACAAATGCCTGAAGCTCAGAGACCCTTCTAGCGGAAATGACTGCGGCTAAAAACGAAGTCTTCCAGGAAAGGAAGGGTATGTCACAGCTAGAAGCTGGCTCAGAGGTAAGGCAGCTTCTCCAGCATGAAATTCAGGTCCCTGGGGGGACAGAGATTTTGGATCAGAGGTTTCAAGTAAAGGATGCCTTTTTTTTTTTTGCAGTTAAACTTTTTTATTAATTTTTCACAAGATATACAGACAAACCTCTCACAGTACAGTACAATGTGAGGATTTTTTTTTTTTTTAAAGAAATTGAGGCAGCATATAATAAGAACATTGCTACAATAATACAAGGAGCTTTTGGTTTAAAATATAGTAAACAATACAGGTCATGTAATTAGCATATACTTGACATTTGTAGTGAACTTATAGTAGATAGTATGATTAGATACGGTTTACATTAAAATGTTACATAATTATATATGATGCTGCAAAAGGGAAAAAAGTACATTCGTAAAAGGATTGTGGAGTAATAAAGAATGATTGAGAACAGAGTATAGGAAAGAAAAGATATATAAGAAAGTTAGAGAGAGAGAGAAACTATAAAAAGAGGGAAAAAGCGAGACTACAAGGATGTATCAGAAAAGGAAAATCCATATATATTAAGTCCATTCATTGGTGTTGGAAGATTTAGATGATTCCAAAAATTTAAAAGCCCTGCCAACAATTGTTATATAACATGAGTCGGTCAGACAAGATATATGTCATACGGTCCAGAGAGGCTATTGCAATAGTTGGTTAATGATACCGGAAGGGTAGGGATTATGTTGGATCTCCAATGCATGAGGATTGTAGTTTAACTTGAAGGAAGAGTATATTTAACCATCTGCTCTGCGAATATGAAATTTTATAAGAACGGTGATTAAAAATACCAAGAATGCAAATGTTTAGGGTCTAGTGTAAAGGTTGACCTACCACTTTCATTGCAAATCTGTGAGTACAGTGCCAAATCTTTTGTATGAGGGGACAGTGCCATAAGATATGCGATAAATCCCCATTGGGGGAACTGCAGCGCCAGCAATTGTTATTGCTCAATAAACCCATTTTTTGTAATACAACAGGAGTTCTGTACCATAAATGAAGGATCTTGGTTTGAATGAGGGAACTGCGTTTATCATTAAAAGATTTGTGACAGGAGAGCCAACATCTGGACCATTGTGCATTGGTGATATTATATTGTAGCAAAGTACTCCATCTGTTTTTAGCATTGACAGAGTAGTCAGGAAGGATATCACAAATATCTTTGTAAACAGTGCTATTTAAATTGGATGTTGTTTTTATCCATTTAGAGATGTGCTTATCATACAGAGAATTGATAGAGAAGGGTGAGGTAAGAGTTGCATGCGGAATGAAGCTGTAGATATTTCCAAAATCCTGATGGGGAAGATTCCATATGCCTCAGGTCGGTGTAAGATTTTAACTTTAATGACTTGGGTTCAAGTACATCCTGTAAAAAGAATAATTCTTATTTTTCCAGGTATGACAAAAAATGGGGTGATTATCAAGAGATATATGGTGGTTACCCCAGATGGGGTGTAAGCTAAGGGTTTGGGGTTAGATTTAATATGTTTGTGAATGATTTTCCAATAGAATATAGAAGCAGCTATGGTAGGGTGAGACTTTAAAGAAGAGGTAAGGGTGTTATAAAGGAAAGAAGTCACCACATTACCAGGACATAAGGATGTTTCCATATTGACCCATAAAGGAGACTGGATGTTGGGTTTGTTAAACCATTTAATTGTTTGAGATGTACGGAAAGCCCATAAGTAGGCTTGGAACTAAGGAAGGCCAAAGCCACCTTTTTACCAATGGGATCTAAGTTTATTACAACTAAATCTAGGTATTTTGCCTTCCCAAATGAAGCTGCCGATAATTTTGTCTATTTTGGTAAGAAAACTAGAGGGAAGTATCAAAGGGATATTGGAAAATAGGTATAATATTTTAGGAGTTATTGACATTTTAATGGCGGAAATTTTACCATTAAAAGAAAGTTTAAGTAGCTTCCATCTATCAAGTGTTGTTTGGATACTGGTTAACAGAGGGGAAAGATTAGCATCCCATAATTTATTCAATGTCGGGGTGATCCGAATGCCAAGATAAGATATACCTTGGGGGGCCCAACGAAAGCCTAATGAGTTGTTCATGAGGGGACTACAAAGGGTATTCAGTGGTAGCGTTTCAGATTTGTTAAGGTTTAGAGCTAGTCCGGAGTGGGAGGTGAAGTCATTCAGTAGTTTAACTAAAGGTTGCCCAGAACTTTCAAGGTTTTCAAGTAAAATAAGGAGATCATCTGCATATGAGAGTGAAGTATAGTGAGAGTTACCAATAGTAATGCCTTTAATTGTACTGGATTGACGTAGGGACGCAGAAAGAGGTTCCATGGCAAGTATAAACAATGAAGGCGATAAGGGGCATCCTTGTCTGGTGCCTCTTGCTAAGTAAAAGGAGGGGACAAAAATAGAGTTCCTGAGAACTCGGAGCTGAAGGAGGTATACAATAATTGAATCCAAGCACAAAAATTATTTGTAAAGCCAAATGAGATAGCACCTGATATAGATATTCCCAATTGAGAGAGTCAAATGCTTTCTCAAAGTCAATGGCTATTGCAGCTGCAGGGTTTTAAGAGTTTTGCTTTGTGAATTAAATTGAGTAATGAGCTAAGATGATCGGAACTGTTTCTATTTTTAATAAATCCTGATTGAGAAGTATGGATGAGTTTAGTCATTAAAGATTCTAAGCGGAGAGTTAATAATTTGGAAAGATTTTTCCATCAGTATTAAGAAGTGAGATCGGTCCATAGTTTGAAGGAAGTAAAGGGTCTTTGTCTTTTTTGGTAAGACTGTTATGATGGCTTCGGTCATTGTGCATGGGAGTTTCTTTATTAAGGTTGCTTCTTGGAATACATTGACTAATACAGGACAAAGAGTGTCAGATAGGGTTTTATAAAATCAATAGGGAACCCATCACTGCCAGGTGCTTTACCGCTTTTTAATGATGATAAAGCAGTTTGGATTTCCTGTAAAGTGATTGGTTTATCAAGCACAGCTTTGTCCTGAGGGATAGGGTAGATTCAATTTTTCAGAAAATGTTGTATTAGGTTGGGATTTGTAGTATTAGGTTCATGTATAGTTGATGGTAAAAGGATTGCATAAATGCATTGAAAGGTTGTCTGTGTGTGTCTGACCTGATGGATCTTTTAGACCTGCTATATGTCTCTGCATCTGTTGAGTTTTTAGCTGGTAAGAGAGCAACTCTTCCGCATTTATCCCTTTTCCCAATAACCGTGTTTAATCCTAAAAGGGCAAGTTCAGCTTTCCTGGATATCAGCTCGTTAATTTTAATTTTAATTGTAGAATTTCCAGATGAAGCTGTGAATTATGATTGGGTTTATTTAATTTATAGTATTGGGTTTTTTTTCTTTAGGGATTTTTCTAAATTAGCTAATTGTTGTTCTCTTAATTCTTTTCTATGCCTGCATAACCAATAATTTTAACTCTAATAGTGGCTTTTAATGCTTCCCAGATAGTACCTTGAGACATATCTGGAGTATCGTTAATAGAAAGAAAAT
The DNA here is from genome assembly GCA_016271365.2 of Neoceratodus forsteri. Taxonomy (NCBI): domain Eukaryota; kingdom Metazoa; phylum Chordata; order Ceratodontiformes; family Ceratodontidae; genus Neoceratodus; species Neoceratodus forsteri. The sequence continues at coordinate 1,126,350,347 of CM028132.1, read as the reverse complement.
CTTGAATCTGGGTTTTGATCCAATGAGTGAATTCAGGTCTCTGAGTAAAAGTGGGTCTAAACGCCAAGATGGGGATTTAGAAGAAGGTGGACCCTAGAGTAAATGCAAACTGATAGGGGAATGATCAGATATAACAATAGGGAGAATCGATGTATCAATAATTTTTCAGTAATGAGGGAGAAGAGAACCAATAATCAATCCTACTATATGATTTATGTAAAGAGGAATAAAAGGTGTAATCGTTGTCTGGGATGATGTAGTTCCAAATGTCAGAGAGACCTAAATCCTTCATAAGCATTGATAGAGCATTAATACTACGGGGTGGGCATCATGTGATGAGTTACTCTGTCTAAATATGCTTAGTAGTGCTGTTAAAGTCACCACCAATAAGAATAGGTGAGTTATTTTATTATTAATCATAATTTGTTGGGATAGATTATGGAAGAAATGGGTGAATCAAAGTTGGGTGATATACATTCACAAACATAAGCGGACCTGCTGTGGTGTTTAATAGGGTTATAATCCACCTACCATCCGGGTCTCTAATGATTTTTATGGGGCCAATTAAGAGATTTATGTATTAAGATAGCAACCCCATGTTTTTTGATGGAGAAGATGACGATATACTTGACCGATCTAGTCCTTTTAAGTCTGTCGCATCCTCTGATAAAAGTTTAGTTTCTTGTAAGAAAGCAATATGTGTTTTATGCTTTTTAAGATAGGTCAGTACTTTTATTGCCATGGTGAGTTGAGTCTTTGACATTCCATGAATGTAAGATTAGATCACTCATGGTACTAGGATATAAGGTAATTAGTTACAAATAGGAATGAGGGACTCAACTACTTAATTTGGAGGATGTCAGTATTCAAAAGGTAAATATATATAATAAACAAATGTATGCAGGGCCCTTAACTTGTATGGGTTCGAGATGATTGAGTATTTGTATTCATTTTGTCTCAGAGGGAGAGTATAGAGATAGGAATATTAAGTAATTAAACATTAGAACCAACAAACGTTAGCATAAACTCAGTAACAAGAATATTAATTTTAAACTTTTATGAAATGCAGAGCAATAAGAGTCGGTAAATACTTAGACTCTCACTCTACACTTACTAGGCGTAGAGTAATTAGTGAATCTCAAGATACGGTTTACCCTATAATCTTAAGATACTAAACTTTATATAACAGTATATTAAAGAAGTGTAATTGAGATTTGTGCTGAGGTAATTAAAGCATTACCCTGGAAAAAACAAAACATCATTCTACCAAATAAAAAGGATAATTATGTAATAGTGTTAAATTCCAAAACATAATGAATTAGTTTTGACCTAGCAATAAGTCCAATATTAAATAAAGTATACCAACATGATGGCAGATAATGCTGAAACAGTGTGAGCCAGATAAAGAGGATGCCCGGTGTATTAATCCACATAAGCTAGGTTAGGGAATGCAGTATATACTACAGGTTCATAGTGCATCAGTGTATTGTGGAATCATTTTTATAAGTTCCAATGATTTGGAAGAAATGGGATGAAGAATAATGTGAAAAGGCGGAAAAACTCAATGTATAGAAATACAATTGAAGCATACTTTGGTGCAAAATCTGTGAGATATAATGGAATGCACCTGATGCACTACATATACCAGAAGTGATGCAAAACAAATATTAAATAAGTAAATGATTTTAGAGTATTTGTCTAATCATCCTCCACATTCCAAATGATAGGATTTATGTGGAAAAATGCTATAATAGTAGGGAGTTAAGGGCACACTGAATGAAATGCAGAACTCTAGATATGTATGTATCAGTCTGACCACATGGTGGCGCCAAAGCTTATGAAAAATTAGAGTGTAATAGCAATCATATATACTAATGTCTGGCACCACACAAGGATTAATTAGAAGAGATCTACAAACATTGTAATATTTATTCTTTCTCTCATTTATTTATTTTTTTCCATTGAATACATTGAGAGTAACTCCCGATGGATTAAATACTCCAGTGTCAACTGGCTCACCTCCCACAGACAGATACAGGCTTCTCAGCAGTGTAGCAATTTACTGCATTTAAGTGCTCCAAACCTGTTGAGTGCGAAGAGACTGCACTTTGTGGTAAATGTACTCAAGGAATCGAGGAGGTGGTGTGAAGAGGATGGATTCTGGTGAGAAACTGCTATATCACATCTAATTATGGGCCATAGTATTTATTACAAATTTTTGTTTTGTTTAGTGGGAAAAGCCTCAGTAGCCTTGTCTTCGATTTTCTTCTCCTTTTCTTTTTGGGTGGTTCAGATGATTTAAAGGGAGAGCTTGACACAAGATCAGCCCAGGATGAATCGGAGAGTCATTACCCATTGAGAGCTTCTTCTGGTCTTGAGTAAAGGGTTGGATACAGTCTGTCTCAGATCCTCCGTAGATGAGTGCAGATCTTCTTGGAGCAGATCTTCTTGGAGTGGGGAGAATTTGTTAGACAAGGTAAGAGGAGAAAAATGATGTGACGTTCCACATGGGAAGCCGGAGAGGTGGAAATATTATTTAAACAGCAGGTATTATTATTTAGAGAAGAACCAGATGCTTTTTTTCTTGTATGCGTGCAGAGCTTCTGGCAGGAGCTACAGTGGCAGATATGATGGCTGCAGATTCTCAGGGACCTGAAGGACAGTTTCAGCAGGAAGGGCAAGACATTGTGATTGCGTGCGTTTGTGCTGGAGCAGGAACGAGCTGCATTAGCATCGCAAGGCAATGTAAGTGCAGGCTGTGTCCAATTCAGAAATTCAGAGAGAGATTCTGGGCTGAAATCTCTGGTAGAATCATTCAAAAAAGACGCATTGTTGCAGGGTAACGAGTGCAAACTTAATCCATGCTGATGAAGGATTGTTTTAATGGGGTTGTAAGTTTTTGTTTGTTAGATAATTCTTTAGAATAGTCTCTGAAAATTAGGATTCTGTTTTCTTGCTAAGTGCACCTAATTGCCTCGCTTTTTGAAGAATCAGTTCAGTATGTGCGTGGTTTAGAAATCTGGCAATGATGGGCCTGGGTTTCTGGTCGGGTCCAGGCCTCGATTTAGAGTGCAGTGAGATCTCTCAATGAGTAGGTCTTGGCCGCTGGTAATTTAAGCAAAGAAGGAAGTACATGAGTTAGAAGAGCACTGGTGTCTCCTAGTTCAACGCCTTCAGGAAATCCGAGAAATCTAAGGTTGTTACATCTGTTTCTATTTTCAATATCATCTATTTTGTCCTGAAGGTTCCTAATAACTCTGTCCTGCTCCCTGATGGTAGCCTGTAATGTGTTAATGGAATCTTCATTTTGAGATGCTTTAACATCAGTAGCGCTGATTTTTTGATCAAGTGCCTGCATATTATTGATATTTTGTTGAGATGCAATTTTTAATACATTGATTTCACTTAATTGCTGAAACATTGCCTCCACTCTCTTAAGAGAACTGTTATGTGGAGATTGGTCTGCCATTATTGTAGGCCTTTAATAGAGAAATTGAGAAGCTGTAGATAACTCATTCAGTAATTATGAGGCAATAAAAATACTGTACCAGAGCTGTTCTGCGATGTACATATAGTAAGATCTCAGATGTTGGTGAAGGTAGGAAGTCTGGAATCTGTAGGATGGATGATGATATTTGGTGAATCCAGGGAGATGAAGAATCAAGCAGCCATCTTCAGCACAGCGCCCTCTGGCTGTCCAAGGATGCCTTTCAGAAAAGTTGTGGCAACCTCCAACTGAGCCAAAGTTTTGCCCTCCACTGGGAGGTGGTAGACAAGACACCACAGAGAGATGGACCATAAGAAAAAATTACTCACCTTAGTAATACTGTTTCTTCTAATGGAGTCTTGCTGTGTTCTGACAATAGCAGTGAGTCCCAACCTTCAAACTGCCCCAGAGATGAAAGAGTTAACTTTCCATGCCAGGCATGGAACGCTGAGCTCGAGCTCAGTTGAAACTCTGTCTGTTACTGTTTGAACTCAAACCGTCAGATCTTTACAAGCTAAACTCACTGAGGTCCTGTGTGGAAGCTGTAAACCTACACTAGCCAACTGGCTACTAAACACAATAACACATTTTTTGGTCCCAAAGCAAAGACTCAAGTCAGGAAACCCCAAAAATGAAATGAACACAACACCCAATCACCCAAAGAAAAAGGGGTGATAATAAAAAAGGGTGGAGCACCTCCTAGGTGCCAACACTGCTACTGCCCACCCACATCCCAAAACAACGGGTTCTGAGAGGGAAGAGGGCTCTGAATACAGCAAGACTCATTAGGAAGAAACAACATTACTAAGGTGAGTAATTCCTTCTTCAAACAACATGAAGTCTTGCTGTATTCTGACAATAGCAGACTACCAAGCAGTACCTCCATGGAGGAGGGACAGAACCTACTTAGGAAATAGGCTCTGAAGCACAGCTGTGCCAAACTGAGCATCACTCCCAGCCTGGATGTCCAGAGAGTAATGCTTGCTAAAAGTGTGAACTGTTTTCCAGGTAGCTGCTTGACATATCTCTAAGATAGGAATATCCCTGGCAGCAGCCAGGAGGCAGCTGTACCTCTAGTAGAGTGAGCCCTCAGGCCTGAGGAGGAACCTACTTAGTTCTTTCATAGCAAAATTGAATGCAGAGACAATCCACCTGGTAATGGATCGATTGGTGGCAGGTTTTCCTCACCAACCTCACCATAAGTGAGGAACAGTTGAGGAGTCAAACCTGTGACCCTTGGTGCTTTCTATGTAGCTAAGGGCTCTTTTCACATCTAACTGTGCAGCCTCCTCTCACCAGAGGAGGAATGGTCAGTGAAGTACACAGGAAGAGACACAGATTGGTTAAGGTGGAAATCTGAAACCACCTTAGGTAAAAACTTCCTGTTAGTCCTGAGGACCACCTTATCTCTATGGAAAGAGAGAAAATCAGGCCCACTGACAGGGCTTGTAACTCACTTATGCACCTGGCAGAAGTGATGGCCACCAGGAACACAGTTTTCCAAGTCAAGTACTTAAGCTCTGCTGAGGACAAAGGCTCAAAAGGGGGTTGCATAAGCTGAGCAATGCAAACGTTAAGGTCCCAAGCAGGGGCAGGGTCCCTGAATGGAGGATTGGTATGAAGCAATCCCTTGAAAAACTTAGAGAATACAGGGTGAGCTGAAAGAGAAGAGGGCTTACTTGCTGAAATAAAAGTGGAGACAGCTGCCAGATGCACCCTTAGTGTAGCTGGTCTGAGTCCCAAGCTATTCAGATGGACCATATAGTCAAGGACTGTGGGCAGATCAGCAGACTCTGGGGAAATAAGCTTCTCAGAGCACCATATGGAAAATCTTTTCCACTTGCAATTATAAGTAGATCTGGTGGAAGGCTTCCTAGAAGCCTTTAGAATATCCATAACACCTTGGGAGAGGTGTAAATCAGCAAACTAACTCTTCAAGAGCCAGGCCTTGAGATTGAGAGACTTGAGATTCGGGTACCAAACCCTCCCCTGAGCACAGGTTAACAGGTTGTAATTCCTGGGAAGAGACAGGAGAAGGTGGACTGCTAAGGACAATAGGAGAGATACCAGGGCTGTCTGGCCCAGTCTGGAGCAATCAGGATCACCTTGCAGGGTTGAGACCTGATTTTGACTAGCACTTTGAACAGAAGAGGGAAGGGGGGGAAGCATACAGGAACTTCCCTTCCCAACTGAGAACTAAGACATCCAGGGGGACTGAGCCCAACACTGGGGGCCTGCAGCAAAAAAGGGGAATTTGGTGATTGTCTGGGGCTGCAAAAGAAAAAATTACTCACCTTAGTAATGTTGTTTCTTCTAATGGAGTCTTGCTATATTATGACAATAGCAGTTAGCCACAGCACCTGAACTGCCCCGAGAGGAAAGAGTTAACTCCATACAGGATGGAGTTCTTGAATGAGCAGCCTCTTAGAAGCTCTATCTGGCTAGTTTCAAATAGAAACTGTCAGATCTTTACGGAGCCAAACACTCACTAAGAGTCTGTGTGGAAAAAGTAACCTACACTAGCCCAATGGCTACCTATTAGTAACAACAACTACAACAATGACAACAACAACCACCAAAATCACCCCTGACAAGCACTACTAGACCCCCTTCCCCAAAAGACTCAAGTCCAGGAGGGGGGTCAGAACACACAAACCAATAACAATAAAACCTAATTTCCCCAAATCCTTAAAGAAAAAGGGGGGAAACACCTATAATGGCATGACACAGTGCTTGTGACTAATTTGCCCACACCCTACCCAAGTAGAAGTTCTGAGAGGGCAGGTTGGGGTGGTCATAATATAGCAAGACTCCATTAGAGGAAACAACATTACTAAGGTGAGTAATTTTTCTTCAAACAACATGAAGTCTTGCTATATTATGACAATAGCAGACTACACAGCAGTACCTCCATGGAGGAGGGACAGAACCACTAGGAATAGGCTCTGAAGCACGGTTAGTGTAAACCGAGCATCTCTCCTGGCCTGGACATCCAGGAGTAATGCTCGTGAAAGTGTGAACTGTTTTCCAGGTTGCAGCTTGACAGATTTCCAAAATAGGAATATCTCTAGCAGCCGCTAGAGATGCAGCTGTACCTCTGGTAGAATGGGCCCTCAAACCTGAGGGGGTTCTCACCAGTTTTTGGTAGCAAATTGGATACAACAGACAATCCACCTGGCAATTGTCCTCTTAGTGGCAGGTTTTCCTTTCCAACCTGACCATAGGTGAGAAAGAGTTGGTGGGATTCAACCCGTGACCCTTTGGTGCATTCCAAATAGTAACTCAATGCCCTCTTAACATCCAAACTGTGCAATCTCCTTTCGCCAGAGGAAGAATGCTCAGTGAAAAATACTGAAGGAGATGGATTGGTTAAGATGGAATCGAAACCACTTTAGGCAAAAATCTTCTGTTAGTCCTGAGGACTACCTTATCCCTGTGAAAAGAAATAAAATCATTTTCTACTGAAGGTTGTAACTCACTTATGCGTCTAGCAGAAGTGATGGCCACTAGAAACACAGTTTTCCAAGTTAAGAACTTAAGGTCTGCGAAGACAGAGGTTCAAAAGGGGTTGCATTAACTGAGCAATGTAAACATTGAGGTCTCCAGGCAGGGGCTGGGTCCCAAAAGGAGGTTGGTATGGAGTAACCCCTAAAAACTTGGAAACACAGGGTGAGAGGAAAGGAGGGGGCTTTCTCTGCTGAAATAAAAGCAGAGACAGCTGCCAAATGAACTTAAGGTAGCTGGTCTGAGGCCCAGAGAATTAAGATGGACCATGAGTCCAACAAAATGGGTAAATCAGCAGATTCTGGGGCAATATGCTTCCCAGAACACCAGACGGAAAACCTTTTCCACTTGGAATTATAAGTGGCTCTAGTGGAAGGCTTCCAGAGGCCTTTAAATATCAAGGACACCTTGAGAAAGGTGTAAATCAGCAATTCTAACTCCTCAAGAGCCAGGCTTTGAGGTTGAGGGATTTGAGGTTGGATACAATACTTCCCTGGGCACAGGTCAGCAGATTGTGAATCCTGGGAAGGCACAGGGAAGGTGGACAGTAGTGATAGCAGGAGTGGGTACCAAGGTTGCCTGGCCCAGTCTGGTGCAATCAGAATCACCTTGCAATGCTGGGATCTGATTTTTACTAACACCTTGAAAAGAAGAGGGAAGGGGAAGCATACAGAAACTTCCCTTCCAATCCAAAAGAAGGGCATCCAGGGGGACTGAGCCCATCACTGGGGGCCTGCAACAGAACAGTGGAAGTTGGTGGTTGTCTGGGGCTGCAAAGAGGTCTATCTGAGGGGTGCCCCATCTGGCAAAAACTGTCCCCAGCACTCGAGGATTCAGGGACCATTCGTGATGGCCCTGAGAAATCCTGCTGAGGGCATCCGCTAGGACATTGTCCTTCCCTGGCAGATGAACTGCTATTAGAGAAGTGTTCAGGAGTAAGCCAGAGACCACAACTTCATTGCCTCGGTGCACAAGGCCAACGAATAGTGCCCCTGCTTGTTGATGTACCACATTGTTGTGGTATTGTCTGTTCTGACCTGGACTACTTTGTTCTGGACAGATGCAGAAAAAACTTGAAGAGCTAAAAAGACAGCTCTGAGTTCCAGCAAGTTGATGTGGAGCAGAGATTCCTGGGGGGACCACACTCCCTGTGTGGAAAGGTTGCCCAGGTGTGCTCCCCACCCCAGGAGGGAGGCATCTGTAGCGAGGGTGAGGGAGTGGGAGATAGGAATGAAGGGGACCCCCAGTCTTAAATTGCTCTGATCTTGCCACCACTGAAGAGCTAGGGATCAGGGTTCGGGTCACTGGAACCAGTTTGGTAAGGGTCCTCCCTTTGGGACCAAAAGGCCCTCAAATGAAACTGAATGTCTCTCATTTGAAATCTTGCTCCTTGCACTACAGCTGTGGAGGCCATGTGCCCCAGGAGCTGCAAAAGTGTCTTGCTGGTCGAGACCTGCAGGTGAAAGAGGAGGCCAGGGCAATCAACTTCTTACCCTTTCCAAGGGAGGAAGGCCCTAGCCAGCTTTGTGTCCAATTCCGCACCTAATGAAAGTAAGTACCTGAACTGGTTCTAGAACTGACTTTGGTAGATTTAGCAGGAACCCCAGGGAGGTGAGAAGCTGCCGGGTGACTTGGCAAGTGGGATTTCACCTGTTCTGGAGACTGTCCCACAATGAGCCAGTCGTCCAGGTAAGGAAAACAGCAACCCCTTGCCTTCTTAAATGAGCCACTGCCACGCTAGACATTTCGTGAATACCCTTGGAGCAGAGTAGGACCAAGGGCATTGCCTGAACTGGTAGGTGGCCTGAGGGCAGTTCCGAACCTGAGGTACTTTCAGTGAGGAAGGCCTGATTAGGACATGAAAATAAGCATCCTTGAGGTCCAGGGAGGCTAGCCAGTCCCCTGGCCTCAGTGAGGGCAATATCATTGCCAGAGTTAACATTTTGAACTTTGGTTTCAAAAGGTGTTTGTTCAGATATCTTAAGTCTAGGATGGGCCGCCATTCTCCTGTCTTTTTTGGGGTAAGAAAGTATCTGGAGTACAGACCCCTGCCCTGGTGTAAAGGAGGAACCCTTTCCACTGCTTTGCAATTTAACAGGGCAGAGACTTCTGATTCCAGGCAAGGGTCTCTAGGAGGTTTGTAGGTGGAAAGTGTCTGGCCTCATCTTTGGAAACTGTTTGAAGCTGAGAACCAGACCCTGGCTTACTACTTCCAAGACCCATTTGTCCGAGTTAGGGACACCCAGTTCCGACTGAAGTAAGCCAACCTGCCCCCTACTGGTACAGGAGAATCGGCACTGGGCACCCCATCAGGGTGCCTGCTTGGCAAATGCCTTAGGCTGAGGGGTGGGGGACGACTTACCTGCGCCCCGTCTGCCTCTGCCTCTGAAAAAAACCCCTCTGAGCAAAAGCAGAGGAGGCTTGGGATTGATAAAAAGGCCTGTAGAAGGCCTGCCCCTACCTCTGCGTGTGTGCCTCTGAGGAGTGGCTTGCCGCCCTTGGCCTGGGCACTTTTGTAGGTAGTTCTGTATTCATCCATCTTTTCATATAGTTCTCTGTCTGCTCCCCAAACAGAGAATTTCCTACCACAGGAAAATCCATAGCCTTAGACTGAGTGTCCTGTGACAGATTAGTGCACCTGAGCCATGCCAACCTCACGGAAAGCTACAGAAGTGGCCATGACCCTAGAGGAAACATCATTAACATCAACAGCAGCATGAAATTGAACTTTAGAGGCTTCAATGCCATCAGCAGCCACCGTTCCAATTCACTAGCCAGCTGGCCATGGGCCTGCTTGGCTAACTGCATAACTGTATCCCATCTAGATTTCTGATATCTAGCCACATAAGCCATATAATTTGCCTGCCTGAGTCCCAAAGAGGCTGCCAAATACTGCTTTTTTGCAATGGCATCAATCTTCCTAGAATCTTTATCAGGAGGATGTGAAGCCAGGGGAATGTTAGCCTTGTCACAGGCTGCAGCCTGTACCACTCCTACATGACTACACTGCTCAGAAAGGAAGTATGTACCAGGGCCTGATAGAGTATACCTCCTGTCCACCTTTTTATCAACAGGAGGAACAGAATTTGGATTTTTTTAAATTTTCATTGTTTGCTTCCTAAATGACTTATGCAAAGGAATAGACAATCTCCTAGACTCTGGAATATCAATCATTTCAACATAATCAGGCTCCTCTTGCTCATCCACAGCCTCTTCTAAGGGAAGCTGGAGGGTTTCAGCAACTTTCTTTATAAAAAATAAAATGAGATGGGGACTCAGACAGCATAGGGGGAGATTCTAATGGTCTGTCTGGAGAGATGTCCGGTTCAATGGGCACATCCAGACCCTCCCAGCCACATACATACTGTTCATAATCCTCTTCCCCCTCCTGTGGTTCATAAAATTCCTCAACATCATACTCTTGAACCACTGGGACTGGACGAACCAACCTTTGCCAACTGATGGTGGTTCGGATGGTCCCTGAGACAGTGACTGGACAATTTGTATGGCTTTTGCTATCTCTGCAGCAGTTGGAGAGGCAATTTTGGACTCAGACCTACTGATTTCTAGATTTTTTACTGGGGCTGGTTCCACTGAACCAGCTTTTCTTTGCCGAGAAGTCTCGCCCTGGTCAGAGGGCACTCCCTCTGGTCAGTTGGTACTGGACCGGGCTGCCATCCGGGTCAGCGGACTTTTTAGCCTCTTGTTCCCTGAGCCTGCCCAATCTTTTTTCAGGGTGGCTGCAGGGAAATTCTTCAAATCTGGCAGTCTGACTGGAGTGGGTCAAACCTCAGACAATAAACATGGTGTGTGGGTCAGCCTTGGCAAAGGCTTCCCCACAAGCATCACAGTGTTGAAACCCAGTGGGCCCGGTTTTTCTTTGAGTTTCTCAGACATAATGCCAGCCTAACCAAAACTTGCCTTTTAATGGCAGTGCCAGGCAAGACACCCTTATCGGTTCCTAACGTGTCACGGTATTTTAAAAACAAAATTAAAAGTCCGGGTTTTTAGAACCGATATGAACCGGGAACCGACTCTAAATTCACATACAATGCTTTAAAAGTATTTTAAAGAACCGATCGGTTCAGAACCGAACCGATAAATAATTCTCACACAGACTAAAGACCTGTACTTAGTTACCAGATAGAGCTTTGAACCGAAATGCGGTAAATATAAACACTTTTCCGGTTAATTTTAACCGAGAAATACTGATTTTAACCGAGAAATGAACCAGCTGAAGGAGAGATCTCCGGAGCGACTGTTCAGTGAGGCGGAGTAAAGAATCTGACAGTTTCTATTTGAAACTAGCCAGATAGAGCTTCTAAGAGGAGCGCTCGCGCTCAGAACTCCATCCTGTATGGAGTTAACTCTTTCCTCTCCGGGGCAGTTCAAGTGCTGTGGCTAACTGCTATTGTCATAATATAGCAAGACTTCATGTTGCTTGAAAGATCTATCTGTGGGGTGCCCCATCTGGAGAATATCACCTCCAAAACCAGGGGATCCAGTGACCATTCATGATGGCCCTGAGATATCCTGCTGAGAGCATCTGCCAGGACATTGTCCTTGCCTGGGAGGTGTACTGCTGTGAGGAAGGTGTTCAGGGAATAAGCCAGAGACCATAACTTCCTTGCTTCTGTGCACAAGACCGTAGACTGAGTGCCTCCTTGCTTGCTGATATACCACATTGTGGTGGTATTGTCTGTTCTGATCTGAACAACTTTGTTCTGAACAGACTTGGAAAAGGCTTGGAGTGCTAGAAATACTGCTCTGAGTTCCAACAGATTGATGTGAAGCAGAGATTCCTGAGGGGACCACAACCCTTGGGTGGTCAGGCCTCCCAAGTGGGCCCCCCACCCCAAGAGGGAGGCATCTGTCGTAAGGATTAAAGAGTGAGACTGAGTGACAAAGGGAACTCCCTGTCTTAGATTGTTCTGATCCAGCCACCAGTGCAAGGCCTGGATCAGGGTTTGAGTCATTAGGATCAGTTTGGTCAGAGGGTCCTTTTTCTGAGACCAAAAGGCCCTCAAGTGGAACTGAATGTCTCTCATTTGAAATCTTGCTCCCTGCACCACTGCCGTAGAAGCAGCCATGTGCCCCAGGAGCTGCAGAAAATGTCTTGCTGGTCGAGACACCTGTAGGGTGAATGAAGAGGCCAGTGTGATAAGGGTCCTTGCCCTGTCCAGGGGAAGGAAGGCTCTGGCCTTTTCTGTATCCAGCTCCGCGCCTATGAAGGTGAGGAGCTGAACAGGCTCTAGAACTGACTTTTTAAAGGTTCAGAAGGAAACCTAGAGAGGTGAGCAGTTGCTGAGTTATCTGTAAATGTAACTTGACTTGGTCTGGGGACTGGCCTACTATGAGCCAGTCGTCCAGGTATGGGAAGATGGCAATCCTTTGCCTTCTTAGAGAAGCAACTACTACTGCCAGACATTTTGTGAACAACCTTGGAGCAGAGGTTAGACCGAAGGGCATTGCTCTGAATTGGTAATGGCCTGAGGGCAGCTCGAACCTGAGGTACTTTTGATGGGAGCTTCTGATGAGAATATGGAAATAGGCATCCTTGAGGTCCAGGGAGACTAGCCAGTCCCCTGGCCTTAGAGAGGGTAGAATTATTCTCAGAGTCACCATTTTGAATTTTGGCTTTAAAAGGTGCTTGTTTAAGTATCTGAGATCCAGGATGGGCCGCCATTCTCCTGTCTTTTTGGGGGTAAGGAAGTACCTGGAGTACAGTCCTTTGCCTTGGTATAGGGGTGGAACCCTTTCCACAACTCTGAGAGCCAGGAGGGAAGAGACTTCTGCCCCTAGGGCAAGTGCCTCTGAGGGATCTGCAGGTGTAAAGGATCTGGCTCTCAGCTTTGGAAATTTTTTGAAGCGGAGATCCAGTCCCTGGCTTACTACTTCCAGGACCCATTTGTCTGACGTTAGAGACTTCTAGTCCTGGACAAAGTATGCCAGCCTGCCCCCTACAGGTAGTGGAGAATCAGCCCTGGCAAACCCATCAGGGTGCCTGTTTAGCAGGGGGTTTAGGCTGAGGGGTGGAAGCAGGTCTGCTTGTACCCCTTCTGCCTCTCCCTCTAAAGAACCCCCTCTGAGCATAGGCAGAAGAGGAGGCCTGGGCTTAGTAGAAAGGCCTATGAAAAGGCCTGCCCCTGCCCCTGGGATGCTGCCTCTGAGGAGTGGCTTGCCTTTCTTTGGCCTGGGCACTCCTATAGGTGGTCCTGTATTCATCCATTTTCTTCATGTAATTCTCTGTTTGCTCCCCAAACAGAGAATTACCCACAACAGGAAAATCCATGGTCTTAGTCTGGGTATCCTGTGACAGGCTAGTACATCTGAGCCAAGCCATTCTACGAAGTGCCACAGATGTAGCCATGACTCTAGATGAAACATCATTGGAGTCCACTTCAGCATGGAATTACACCTTGGATGCCTCAATACCATCAGCAGCCACCTGCTCCAGCTCCTTGGCAAGCTGGCCTGGGATCTGTTTTGCTAAAGCCATGACAGTGTCCCATCTGGATTTCTGATACCTAGCAGTATAGGCCATATAGTTGGCCTGTCTGAGTCCCAAGGATGCTGCCATGTACTGCTTCTTTGCCATGGCATCAATCCTCCTGGAGTCCTTGTCTGGGAGGTGTGAAGCCAAGGGAATATTAGCCTTATCACAGGCTGCAGCCTGCACTACCCCAACATGGCTGCACTGTTGTGTAAGGAACTCCGTATCTGAGCCTGACAGAGTATACCTCTTGTCCATTCTTTTATCCACAGGAGGTATAGTATTAGGAGTCTTTTAAAATCTTAAATGTCTGTTTCCCAAAAGATTTATGTAAGGAATAGACAGCCTCCTGAACTCTGGGATATCCATCATTTCCACATAGTCAGGCTCTTCCTGATCATCCACAGCTTCTTCCATAGGAAGCTGAGGGTTTCAGCCACTTTCTTATAAAACATGAAATGGAAGGGACTCAGAAGCCTAGGAGGAGACACTCTGAAGGTCTGTCTGGGGAGATGTCCGGGTCAATGGGCACATCCAGACTTTCAAAACCACATTCACTTTCCTCATACTCCTCTTCCTCCTCCTCCGGTTCATAATATTCCTCTAAATCATAATCTTGAACCGGTGGAACCGGCCGAACCGAGCGCCTCCCTGATGGTGCTGATTCGGTCGGAACCGGGGAAAGCGACTGCACAATTTTTATTACTTTGGCTATTTCCTCAGCGGTTGGAAAAGAAACTTTTGGATCCACACCAGCTGATTTTTCCTTTCTTGTTCTCTTAGCCGGAACCAACTCTTCGGAATTGGTTCTTCTTTTGCCTGAAGAAGTCTCGCCCTGGTCAGAGGGCACTCCTTCTGGTTCGGTTTGAACCAAACCAGGCTGGCCATCCGGTTCAGTGGACTTTTTGGCCTCCCTTTCCCTGAGCCTACCAACTCTCTTCTCTAGGGTAGCTGCAGGAAAATTTTTACAAATCTGGCAGTCTGCATTGAGGTGGTCAAACCCCAGACAATAAACACAGGTGGTGTGGGGGTCAGCCTTAGCAAAGACTTCCCCACACACACTACAGTGTTGAAACCTAGTGGGCCCGGTTTTTCTTTTGGGTTTCTCAGACATTGTGCCAGTCCTAACAAAACTTACCCTTTTAATGGCAACCCATCAGGCAAGACACTCTTATCGGTTCTTGACCATGTCACGGGTCATGGAAAAAAACGTAATAAAATCCGTTTTTTTAGAACCGATAAGAACCGGTAACCACACTCTAAATGTTCAGATAAAGATTTTACACAACTTGATCGGTTCAAACCGAACTGATGAACCATTTACAAGTTCCACACAGAATAGAAAACAATATAAACCTATCTAGTACTCACGAATACCACAGACAGAGACTGAACCGACAGGTTACGGTTTAAATTCGGTCAAAAACCGAGAAAAGCGGTACTTTAACCGACAAATCGAACCGAGCAAAGGAGAAAACTCCGGAACGACTGTTCAGTGAGGCGGAGTAAAGAATCTGACGGTTTGAGGTCAAACAGCAACAGACAGAGTCTCAACCGAGCTCAGCGTTCCATGCCTGGCATGGAAAGTTAACTCTTTCATCTCCGGGGCAGTTCGAAGGTTGGGACTCACTGCTATTGTCAGAATACAGCAAGACTTCATGTTGTTTGAATAGAAGAGTAGCTAAGGCCATTCTCAGATAAATGTGCAAGGTACTCCAACACCTGGGCCACCAAGCATGAAAAGGGATCCCAGCATCCTGCTAGGGCCCAGAACAAAAATCTTTACCACTTCATGGTGTAAGTGGATCTAGTAGAGGGTTTTCTGGCTTCTACTAAGATGTGTGCAACCTGTGAGGAGACACAGTAGCAGGAAACCGCTATGTCCACAGGTGCCAGGCATGAAGATGGAGAGACTGAAGGCTTGGGTGCACCAGGGTGCCCTGCTCCTGTGTCACAAGGTTGTGGGAAGACGGCAAGGGGACCAGAGGTTCCAGTGCCAGTTGCTGTAGAAGGGGATACCAAATTTAGTGTGGCCAAACAGAAGCGATGAGGATCACATGTGCTTCCCTCCTGCTAAAGTTTCACCAGAACCTTCTGAATGAGAGGAAAGATGTAGAGAAACCTCCCTGTCCAGGAGGGAAAGGGTGTCTCTCGCCAAAAAGCACCATGCCAGGGAACGAACGAGCAAAAGCTGGGTAGTTTTGTGTTGAATGGGAAGGGTGAACAGATCTATCTTTGGTCAATCCATGGAAGAAAGAGCTTTTCGACCACCTATAACTTTAGCTCCCACTCGTGAGCCCTGCTACTGATCGATAGACTGTCCACCAGGACGTTGCTTACGCCTGGGACGTGGACTGCAGTCAAGAAAAGGCTGTGCTGAATCGCCCAGTACCAGACCCTCATTGCTTCCCTGCAGAGGGGGTTTGAGCGAGTTCCTCCCTGTTTGTTGATGTACCACACAGTGGACATGTCTGTCTGGACCAGAAGTGATACCGGTACCAGGAGAGACTGGAACGCCTGGAGAGCGTAAAGAACCATCCTGGTTTCCAGAATACTGATGTGTAACATAAGCTCCAGGTCGGATCAAGACCCCTGTGTCTTGTGTACCCCCAGATGGGCTCCCCAGCCCAAGTCTGAGGCGTCCATGGTGAGGATTTGTGTAGGAACAGGGGAATGAAAAGGTGTTCCCCTCGAAAAGCTGGAGAGATACTGCCACCGGCGAAGATCTCTCTGTAGGCTGTTGGAGATCATGACTTTTTGGTTCATGTCATCCATCCTCTGATCCCATTGGACTCTTGAGAGACCACTGGATGACCCTCATGTGAAGTCTGGCCAGGGGCACTGTGGAAATGGCTGCTGCCATCAGTCCCAAGAGATGGAGCACAGCATGTGCTGGGATCCACCGAGCCTGGGCCACGAGAGTGGCTTGAGCAACTAAAGTCTCGGCTCGATCTGATGGCAGAAAAGCCTTGCTCTGAACTGTATCTAGTTCTGCTCCAATGAACTGGAGCCATTGGGATGGTACTAGCTGGGATTTGGGCAGATCAACCGTGACACCCAGAAAAGAAAACAAGCCCAGAGTGAAAGAGAGAGCCTCTTTCAGGCAGTTCGGAGAGGGTGCTGCGAGGATTCTGTTGTCCAGGTATGGGAAAATGTAAATGGCCTGGCGGCGAAGAAAGGCCACCACCACTGCTAAGCACCTCGTGAACACCAGAGGGGCCGAGGAAAGGCCAAAGGGGAACGCTCGAAACTGAAAAAGGTTCTCCAGGAAAGTAAAACGGAGAGAGCAGCGGTGGGCCGGGAGGATAGGGATGTGCAGGTAGGCATCCTGCATATCCAGGGAGCACAGCCAAGAGTTTGGATGGAGCTGGGGAGGAGCCCCTGAAGGGCAACATGCGAAACCTCTTGTACTCGACAAAGAGGTTTAGCATGCTGAGGTCCAGGATCGGTTTCAGATCGCACATCTTCTTTGGGACTAGGAAGAAGTGGGAGTAAAATCACCTTCCTATCTGCTTTTGAGGGGCAGGTTCTATGGCCTTCTTTAGCAGAAGGGCCTGGATCTCTTGGAAGACAATGGGGATCTGATACCTTGGATAGAAAGACCGTCCTAGTGGAAGAGGGGCCGGACTCTCGGAAAACTCTATCGAGTGACCCAGCTGGATGAGCTGCAACACCCAAGATTCTGCGGTGATGAACCTCTACCGACTGGTTGCTCCTTGCTTAATGGAGGTAGCGGAAGGAGGGGAAAGGAGTCAGGACACCGAGGGGAGGGGACCTTTTGCCCCAGAGGCCGGCTTGGGGAACTTGTCCTGGGGAGTTTTAGCTCCTGAATCAGGGGCACGTCTTTTGCCATGACGCTTACCTTGGTTCTTATTCCACCTTCTTTGGCGACGAAAAGGCTGCTTTTTCTGTCCCATCCAGTACACAGAGCGTACATCCCGAAAGAAGCGCCCGCTCTCCTGCAGCCCAGTGATATCTTTGGCATCGCCGCCAAAGAGGACGGACCCTTAAAAGGGGCATCCAAAAGGGAGGACTGGACGTCTTGTGCCAGACCTGCTATCCGTAGCCAAGAAAGGAGGCGGAGGCAGATCCCCGTGGCTGCCGCTCTAGCCACTGAGTCAGAGTCATACGTTGCGTGCAATGCAGGATGGCAAGAGGACTTTCCCATCTTGAACTTGCCCAGAAGCTTTTTCCTAAGGGTTTCATCCTGGACCTGGCACAAGAGGAAGGGGAATAAATCTTCCGGCCAAACTGGTCCAACTAATGAGAGTCCTTGTCCAGAGGTGAGGAGCTCAGATGTTTCAGTTGAGCTGACCGGTCATGAGCAGCCGTGATCACCACAGAGTCAGCCTTTGGATGAGTGATGAGGTGCTGAATCCTTCCCGGGGGATAAGTCGTCCAATCCACCTTTCTGGAGACTGCCGGGATGGAGGATGGCTTCTGTCATACTGTGGTCACCAGATCCTCATGAGGGGCCCATCCATGGGGGGATGGGGATGCAATCAGAAGTAGTTAAATCCAGGCACTCCGCCAGTCTCTTGCGTTGTGGATCCACCTCTTTCGAGGGCCAGCCTCAAGCTGCCTGAATGGTAAGTAAAAGTTCTCCAAAGGAAGGGTCCTCTGGAGGAGATTTAGAAGACTCCTTGGGAAGTACCTCAACAGGAGATCTGGGGTCCGAAGGCTTGGAATCAGAACCTGTGTTCGAGGGCTCAGAACCGCTGTGAATGGAAAGATCCACCCCAGAAGATCTCATGATAAGACCACCCAATGCCCTTCCGGAGGAAGGTGGTGGAAGGGGGCCCTGGGTAGGGGGATGTCCCCCACTGACTGCCTGATCTCCGCAAGGAGCTGGGTTCTGGCATCCTGCCACCACGTGGTGCCAACTTGCGGTCAGGCACCGGAGGTGGAAGAGGCTGAAAGCCCAGGTAGCCTGGGTACACTGGCATGGAGGGTACTGAAATCCCAGCACTGCTTGAGAATAACAAGAGTACCCAGGGTATCCCGGCGCCAGGTACTGAGGAGCTGACAGTGGGCCACCCGGTGGTGAGACATGGGGATCCAGCCCCGGGAACCTGCCTGAAGGATCTGCACCTACCCGGGGAGGTGCCAAAGTGCCACTAGGTGGCGTGGGATCCAGAACGGCCCCTGAAGGTCCCGAGGGAGGGGGCTCTATGGACGGATCCCCAGCTGGCGACGGACTCCTGTCCTGGAGCAGCAAAAGACCTGGCCAAGGGGGAAGTTCTGTGAGGGACCCCAACAAAAGGTCAACTTGCGATCCTGCTGTAGGGGTGAGCGCAGGATCAGGTGGCGAATCCCTGGGGGTGAAGAACCCAGTGAGATGACAAGTCACTCTGCCGCACCCTCTGTCCGATGTCGGGGGCCAAGCTGGACAGTGGAAGCATCCGGGCAGACAATGGAGGAACCGTCATCTGACTGATCAGATCTAACTGGGTTAGTGGAGGTCAGAAGACCACCGCTAGACTTACCGACCAAAGCCATGCGCCATTCGACAGAGTTGAGGGGTGACTTATTGGCCAAGCAGAGAGGCGACTGTACAGAAACCTCTAGGGAAGCAACCCACGGCTGCCCGCTCACCTCGGCAGGAGGGGGAGAAAGTGCCCAGCCCAAAGATACATAGCTACATAGACAGTGTTGGCAGATAAGGGCCTATGGCCCACCCAGTCTGCCCATAGCAAAGAGGCGGACGGGGTACCAGAAGGAGTACTCACACTTTTTGGAGGCCTCCCACGTGGCGACGGACTCCTGTCCCAGTGCTTCTCCTTGCTCTTCTTCTTTCTCTGGGCCAGCAACGATGACCTTTCCCTCAATTCCTGGAGCTCCTTTTCCATCTACGCCAGTTGTCGGGTCAGGAGGTGGGCCTCAAGGGTCAATTTGCGCCTGGTCCAAGTTGCCTGGTTGAAGGCCTGGCAGATGGGGCACTCCTTGGTGTTGTGCTTAGAGTCTAGGCACAAGAGGCAGCAGGAATGGTCGTCCTCATGTGGGATTTGGGCTCCGCACTTCTTTGGTAGAGAAGACATCAAGCATTGAAAAATCGAATGAAAGGTATTTATGAGGTGAAGAAAACTTCGACTAACGCTGCGGGTGTTTGATCGCTGTTCTACTCGTGGCCGAACGAACTGAGGCGATGGTGGGAAAGAACTGGTGGGTGGGTGATCGACCGCCCCTTTTATAGTCGGGGTGACGTCACGTCACCTGACGTCGGGGGCGGTCCCCGCTGATGATTGCTAGCTACAAGCATGCTGTTGGAACCTGATGCCGGGGGCACAATCCCATATGTGAAGACCTACTGCAGGAACCCTCTCAAAGTAAGATTTGTAGTTCCCTGGACGCCACAGACACCATTGTGGAAACCACTGGGAGGCTGGTTCCCCGACCTGTGTCTCTGGATGGGAAGACTAATGAAAAGGGGTGAGAAATTTCCCCAGTAGCAGTTAACCACACAGCTACGAAGGGTTGCTCTGAAGAAGGAGGGGTGAACCATTCTCAGAGGGCTAGGGATGACAGTGATCCTGAGTGCCCTGACGCTAGTGCTAGGGACCCTAGTTTAGAGACTGAAGGTGACCTGTCCCATACCTTGGGAACATGTGAGGAGTTTGCAGCTGCTCAAGACATATAACCCTAGTCTAGAGAAGCTGAGGGCTTGGGAAGACTCTGACAAAGCACAGGGAGGTGACAGCAGACATAAGGTTTGTTAGGAAAATGGACTGATGTATACTCAGGCTTTGCAGACAGAGGAAGGGGGTGACAGGCAGGCAGCTTGTTGTTCCCCAGGGGTATCGTGAGCAGTTGCTCAAGATTGCACATGATATTCCCTTGTCTGGTCATCTGGGAATCACGCGCACTATGCAGTGGTTGGCCCAGAATTTCTACTGGCCCAACTTCACCCAGTAGGTGAAGGCGTATTGCAGGTCTCATCACTGGTGCCAAGAAATAGGGAAGGTGGGCAAGAAAACCCAAGCCATCCTGATTCCATTGCACATAGTGGAGAAACCATTCCAGAGGGTGGGAATGGATATTGTGGGGCCTTTAAATACCCCCAGATCCTCCGGGAAGAGGTTCATCCTGACTGTGGTGGATTATGCCACCCGGTATCCAGAGGCAGTCACCCTATCCTCACTGAGGACAAAGTGGCAGATGCCTTACTTGGGATTTTCTCTCATGTTGGGTTTCCGCAGGAGGTTATCACCGATTGAGGAGGTTCCTTCATGTCGGACCTGATGAAATGTTTGTGGGAGAAGTGTGGGGTGGTGCACAGATGCACAACCCCTATCACCCACAAGCCAATGGGCTTGTGGAAAGATTTAATGGTACCCTGAAGTCAATGCTCAGAGTGTTTGCTGAACGGCATGGGAGGGACTGGGAGAAATACCTTCCCCACCTGTTTGCATACAGGGAGGTGCCCCAAGAGTTGATAGGATTTTCCCTCTTCGAGCTCTTATATGGATGCCGGGTACGTGGGCCCCTAGACTTGATCCGGGAGGACTGGGAAGGTAAGCATGCCACACAGGGAACTCCCATCGTGGATTACGTCCTTAGGTTTAGGGAAAGGCTGAAGGAGCTTATGGGGACAGCCCAGAGCAATCTGGTAGCTGCCCAAAAAAAGCAAAATGTGTGGTACGACCGCAGAGCCAGAGCTCGCTCGTACATGGTGGGTCAGGAAGTTATGGTCCTTATTCCAGTCTGGGAAAAACAAGCTGCAGGCTGAGCTGGCAGGACCGTACAGAGTAGTTAGAAAGGTAAATGACGTGAACTGTATTGTAGAGCTAACTAACAGAAGACAGACAGAAAGGATATACCATGTCAACATGATGAAGCCATTTGCCAATAGGGCTGACATGGTGTTCGCAGTATGTAGTCCTGTGGAGGGGACGGACGAAGGAGACCCCCTTCTGGACTGGCTGGAAGAAAGCAAGCGGGAGTCCTCTGTGGAGGCAGTTAAACCATCACCCCAGCTGGCCCCAGACAACATCCAGGATGTAAGGGAGGTTTTAGCAGAATTTGCCCCACTGTTTAGCGCCAAGCCTGTACTAACCCTCTTAGCGACGTACAATGTGGAGACAGAGACACAGACGCCCATATGGCGGACAGTATATAGGGTGTCAGAGGCTGCCCAAAAGGACATTAGGAGGGAAGTGGAGGAGATGCTGGATTTAGGGGTAATCCAGAGATCCCACAGACCCTGGGCCTCACCTGTAGTCCTTGTGCCCAAGCCAGAAGGCTCTACTAGTTTCTGTGTGGACTATCATGGACAGAATGCAGTCACGAAGTCAGACGCCCACCCAATGCCCCGGACGGAGAAACTCCTGGACAAGTTGGGAGGGGTGACCTACCTTATGACCACTGACCTGACCAAGGGGTATTGGCAGGAAGGATTAACGGACAGAGCTACGCCTTCATCACTCCAATAGACTTATGTGAATTCAAAGTAATGCCTTTTGGAATGAAGAAGGCCCCGGACATTTTCCAAAGGTAGGTGAACCAGGTGTTAAATGGTGCGGAGGAGTACATCATGGTGTACCTTATTGACATTGCCATCTTTAGTGCCAGCTGGGAGGGACACCTGTCCCACCTTGGGGAAGTGCTGGGCAGGATACAGAGGAACAGGCTCACTGTCAAAGCTGAGAAGTGTCAGGTGGCCATGGGGGAAGTGGCATACCTTGGACATGTTGTAGGCTGGGGACAGCTCCATCCTAACCAAGTGAAAATAAAGGTGATCAAGGCGTGGCCCAGACCAGAAACGCAGAAGCAGGTCAGGAGTTTTCTAGGGACAGCAGGGTACTATAGGAAATCTGTACCCAATTATAGTGCCCTGTCTGCTCCCCTGACTTGGTAAAGAAAAGGATGCCGAAAAAAATTACCTGTGAACCAGCCTGTGAAAAAGCCTTTACCAGACTGAAGGAGGCACTGTGCAATGCTCCTGTATTGACAAGCCCTGACTATAGCAGACCCTTTATAGTTCAGACGGACGCCTCAGACGTGGGTATTGGGGCAGTACTGAGTCAGACATCCAACCAAAGGAAAGATCACCTGGTAGTGCACCAGAGTAAAAAGTTACTTCCCAGAGAGCAGGCATATTCTACTGTGGAAAGAGTGTCTTGCCATAGTGTGGGCCCTAAAGAAGTTACAGCCATACTTACATGGGCAGCATTTTGTGGGGTACAAACTGACCATAACCCCTTGGTTTGGCTGATGCAAATGGGAAAAACTAATGGTGGACAGTTAAGATGGAGTCTTGCCTTACAAGGTTACGACATGACAATCCTACATAGGGCTGGAGTGACCAATCAGAACAGCAATGGCTTATCGCACGTTTATGAGGAGTGAGCTGATTTGGGAAACTCATCCCATGCAGGGCACAGAGCCCCCAAATTCAGTCTAGGTACGGAGGATTGGGACGCTTGACCAGCTGGTTCTGATTGCTGTATGATTTTGTAATATAAAAGTATAGTATGTGATTGTCTGTCATGAGACATTATGTGCTTCTGGGATGCCTGCCCCCCCCACCAATGGTTTCAGCTACAGGATATTAACCTGAGAGCCAGGAGTTAAAGACTAGAGACACATAATTAAGGGTCTCCTGTTTATCTGACTTAATTGTAGCTGACCAGCTGCAAGGATATAGTTATTGTAAACTTTTATGACGTTTCAGAGGAGTTGCATTTTATGACCTTCTGCCTTTGAAGTGGGGAAATAGGAACTGCTCAAGAGGAGCAGGAAACCACTCAAGATCAAAGAAGTCATATTGGGAAATGAGTTTTGCTGATGTCACCTTAATTAATGTACATCCAGATGGGACATCCTGTGTGTATTAATTTTTGGTATTTAATAAAGAGGAGCTAGGTGACATCATGGAAGAGGTGTATTACAAAGACAGTTTTAAACTATTCTGTGGTTGATCTTAGGACACATTCCTGTTGGACTCCGAAACAACATCATCCAACTATAAGCACTGTAAGAAGGTAATAATACATTATATAAACAAGTCTAATTGTATTGTGGTAGGAGTTTGTTTGCACTTTTTCCTTTCTTTTAAGTGATTGTATGCTTTGACATGTATTGTTCTGTGTTTACATTTTACATATTTTTATCCATTTTTAAAACGTCTTATTTTAAAGAGACTGCCTGGTGTGCCTTCGAAATTCTTTCTTTTACATGTGAAGCACAGATGGTTAAAGCCGACAACTGTTCATCAGCTTAATGGTATACCAAACTCGGAAAAGGTAAAGAATATACCCAAGGTCTTTCATAGAGTTCTAAGGGTTCATTTTGGATACCTGGTTAGATGTCCTTAGGCGAAAGATATCTGGCATTCCCCAATGAGCAGAATTATCTGAGCCTGTACGTTTGGGTACGCTAGCATAAGGTTCACAGTTTGAATACTCCCAGAACTTGAGACCAAAGGTGATTTGGACCCACAAGCAAACAGGAGGGTTACCCTGTTCTGTTAACTGTTCACAATACTGCACTCGGAGGTTGGCACTGTGGGAGTAGAGGGCCTGACCTGCTGAGTGGGTTTGTGACACCCGGCACTGTACCCCCTCCAATAACTTGATGTCCTTCTTCCAGTAGGGGCACCAGTGCTGCATGCAGTACTCCCAAGTGCGGCCTCACTAGGGACCTGTACAGGGGCAGGATTACTTCCCCTCTCCTAGAGGCAATTCCCCTTGCAATGCACTCCAGCATTCTGTTGGCCTTCGCCGCTGCCTTCCTGCACTGGGCTGAGTGGTTCATTTCTCATCACTAGTACATTCAGACCCTTCTCCTCCTTGGACTTATATAGCTGCACTCCCCTCAACCAGCAACTATTTCTAGGATTCCTGGCTCCCAAGTGCATGGCTTTGCACTTCTTGGCATTGAACTCAAGTTGCCATGTGTTAGACCATTCCTGCAGTTTTGCCAAATCCTCCTGGCGTACTGTACCTCCATCAACCTCCACACAGATCTTGGTGTCTTCAGTGAAGAGACTGCACTTACTCGTGATCCCTTCTGCAATGTGTGCAATAAAAACAAACAGCACTGAGCCCTGTGACACCCCACTTGTTACCGCCCTGGGCTCAGATACCTCACCCCCCGCCCGACTACTACCTTCTGGTGTCTATCCTGCAACCAGCTGCTGACCCATCAAACCAGTCTCCTCCACGCTCCCAGGCTGCTCAGTTTGCTGGTCAGCCTACCATGCAGCACTGAATCAAAGGCCTTGCTGAAGTTCAGGTACAGAACATCCACTGCATGACCCTTGTCCACTGCCCACGTCACCCAACTGAAAAAGTCCACCAGGTTAGTCTGGCAGGATCGGTCAAAGACAAACCTGTGCTGTCTGCCATCCTGGAGATTATTATCCTCCAGAAATTTTACCAGTCTTTCCTTGAGGATAGTCTCCATTAGCCTTCTCAACAATTGAAGTTAGGCTGACTGGTCTATAGTTCCCTGGTTCATCCTTAGGCCCCCTCTTATGGAGGGACACCACATGTGCCACCCTCAAATCCCTGAGCACGCATCCAGTTTCCAGAGAGGTGTTGAACAGGTCCGCCAATGGCCTGCCAGGACTACTGCCAACTCTCAGTACTCTAGGATGAATTCCATCCAGCCCAGTGTCTTATTAACCCTCAGGGACTCAAGGCCCTCCAACATCCTTCCCTCTATGATTTCCCCATCCATGATCTTCTCCCCACCCTTCCCCTTAGGTATGGGCCAGTCCCTTTCCTTGGAGAATGCAGAAGTACTACAGCCTTTCTGCCTGCTCTTCCCCCTTTTCTGCCTACCCACTGCAATTCTTGATCCTAACAATCGGACCCTTACTCTTTTCTCCTCTTCTTTATATACGTGAAGAAATCCTTTTCACCTTCTTTGATCCCACGGGCCAGCCTCCGTTTTTTTTAATGCCTTGGCTGCCCTTACCGTTTTACTCACTTCCCTGGATTTCCTCACGTATTCCTCTGTGGATCTTTTGTAGGTTCTAAATGCAGCTCTCTTTTCCCGCACCCTCTCCCCTACTTCCTTATTCATCCAGCTTGGCTTCTTGGTCCTGGATTTCTTGCTCTGGCTCTTAACACATGCTAGTGGCCTCAGCCAGGCCCTTCTTGATTGCCAATTTTTGTTCGGTGTCCATGTCTGGGTGGATGCTAGCTATGTGCCCTTCCAGAATTCTACTCATCCTGCCAAAGTCTGCCCTTTTGAAATCCAGGACCTTAGTCCTTGTAATGGCTACCTCCTTAGTCAGATTGAGAACATCAATGTGTGGTGGTCACTTCCCGCCAGGGGTTCTTCTACTCCAACGTACCTGACTTGCTCCCCATCCTACAGCACCAGGTCCAGGATGCCCCCACCCCCAGCTGGTTCTGCTACCCTCAGTCAAGAACTGTCCTGCAAGGCTTCCACGAGAATCTGCTCCCAGGTACATGAGGTGGCCAGAATGCTCCAATCCACCCCAGGTACATTTAAGTCCTCCACCACCACAGTGCTCCCTTTGCTGCTAAGCCTCTTTAGCTGCTCCCTATCAATCTCCTTATTCTGTGTCAGAGGCCTACAAACTACCCCATCTAAGCTTGCTACCCCTCGAGTTGTATAGTTGCACCCATATGGCCTCCACTCTGCCTTCCTCCCCCTCCTCCCTATCATACCTTATCCCTTCCCTAACGTAGATGGCTTCCCCACTTCCCTCCAGTATAGCTTGAAACCTGGGATGGCCACGTCCCAGTCATGGTATTGGATTGCCCAATGTCTTGGTGATGGTGGCTACATCCACCTCCCCTTCTGCCATCAATGCCTGCAACTCTGCCATCCTGTTCCCCAGGCTCCTAGCATTCAGTAATACCACACTCCATTTTAATCTACTGCACTCTGTGCCTTTACCCCCCCACCCCCAATTTGAATTTGGCTCATGTCTTGCTCTCTCGCTCTTGGCAGCAGTAGGATTTCTGAGAAAGCTTCCAAACTTCCCACCATACTGCATAGTTTCCCCAGTTCCCTGAAACTGTCCTGCACCTCTTCTGACCTTCTCACCTACAGGTCATTTGTGCCAAGTTGTACCACAATGTGCATTTTTTCCCTGCCTTCCTCACACATCTGCTAACGCTGTCCCACTCTACCCGCTAGCATGTACTCCACCTAAATGCTGCTTTTCCTATACCTCTCCCCCATTTTACACCCTTAATTATTGAGTTCCATAGAATAATGAACTTCCCTCCTTTATCCTTTTCACCCTCCTGCATCTGCTAATCCTCTGCCCCATCTTGATCTCCCCCTCCTTCCCAAGCCATGTATGTCCCCTTTTCTTTGTCCCATCCTTTCCCCTGTACCGTTTGTGTCCAGACTGGTCCATCCTCATTCCCTTCCTCTTATGCTGTACCTCCCCCACTTTCTGTACCTGCCTTCTCACCCCCTTGCCACCAGCTCCATTTCCCCACCGACCCATTCTCTTTGTTCCCCCTGTGCTATCCTTTCCAGGGCTGCCTGCTGTGCCCCCATGTCTACTCTACCTGCCCCTCCCTCCCCCATACCTGCTGCTTCGACACCTTCCTTCTGCCCTGCATTGCATCTGCTGCCACCTGAGCTACCTCTTTTGCCTTCCGCCTCACTATTGTATCCCTTATCCTTCATGGTGCCCTCCACCATTCCATTCTCTGCAGCTTCCCTCCACACCCCTTCCTACTCCTCCAGGCTAGCCAAAACTGAATCTGTTCCTGTTGTCATTCTCCCTTCTCTGAGCTATTCCAGCCACTCCTCTCTGACTTATTCTCCTGTCTTGCCCTTGTTCTCATCTCCCCCCTGGTGCTTGACCACCCTCCAGTCATTGATGTCTGCCCCCAGCTGCTCCTGATTGACTGCCCCTCGTTTCCCCACCTTGTCTATCTTTTGCCTGCTACAACCTCTGGAGATGGCCTTCTCAGGTCCCCTTTTCCTTGGTATTCCCCCACCCATTTACCCAGCTCCCTTCTCAGCCATTCAAGCTCCTCCATAAGTTGTATCAACTGCTTACGCACCACCCCCGCCTTCTATGCAATCCCCAAGAATAGGGCTGCTCTGCATCAAATACAACTGAACACCCATCCCTCCACTGCCCACAAACACCCTCCCTCCCCATGCCTGCTTACTGTCCCACACTCCCTGGAACCCTCCTATTCTCCTTGGGCCTCCCTATGATATGGTATATTTCTGAGCTATATCGGGTCAGCACTCCTTTTAGAGACTCCTCTCCCATGTCCTACTCTTCCCTCCCCAGCATGGAGTGCTGTCCTCCCTGCTGGCACCCTGCAGACACTAATAGGAGATGCTACACTCTTGCTTCGTGGCACTCACTCTTTGGGGTCGCTTGGTCCCCCCTGTAATATGAGTGGATCTCAGCCCCACTATTGGCTCATCCAAGTTATGTGACCACCTATCTTCCATAGTCCCACCCTCTCCCTCAGCCAGCTTCCTTCCTCCTCCCAGCCCAAGACAAAATAATTTTGCAGTTGCACAGTTTAAATCACTTCATTTTCAATCACATGGGTGCAGTGTGCAATTTATGGAAAACATACAAAACAGCTGAAAATAGTAAGTGCCTCAAATCCCAGCTGAGGCACCTCTTTCTCTCGTCTGTACAGTTTAAAATCACACAGCACATATTGCTCCCTCAGTAAATGCTACCACAATACTAAAAGAAAAACAAATAGCACAGAGTAAGTACTTCCCTTTCAGCGCCAGCTGCCTCTACAGGTCTTCAGCAGCAGCTGAACACCTCCAACCTTAGACCAGACATGAACAGCCTTGATTAATACAGGAGTTGGTTTCCAGCTGGACTGCATAAAAACACAACCCCAACGATGCCTGGTAAAGCTGATCAGGCTTTCTGGGTATGGCAGGAACCAGATAAGACCTGTGTCAGGCAGCAGTGACAACATCATTCAGCACTGGAAGTAGAGGGAGAATAATATTGGGTGGAGATTCTGGGATCTCCAGGTTCCTCCTGGTGACATCCTCCTCCTCAGTCTGGAACCTCATGGTGGAGGAGAACTGTTTCATAACATTAAAGAAGGAGGGGTTCCTCTGGTGGGGACCTCTAGGCATGTTTGACAGTCCTCACTCCTGGAGGAGACAGAAGACTTGTCAGAGGAAGCAACCTCAATATCTTCCTCTTCATCAGGGAGGACGAGATCAGGGTGATCTTTCTACTCTACATCGGCCTGTTCTGCAACAGGGACAGTGAACGGAATAGACAGTTCTCTAGAGGGCTGGGGTGGGTAGGTCCAACTGGCGTTAAACAGCCCAGGCCATGGAACAAACTCCTGTATGACAGCAGAGGTCATTGACGGCAGGGTAAGGAAGCATCACTGATGGGTATCGGAGGGCGCACAGTTCCCGGCTCCGTACCACCACTAGTCGTAGTTAAAGTGGTGGGGCCCAGTGCCTGCGGACCTCGCAGTTCAAGACGTCTCAACAGCAGGGCTGGAGCAGACAATATGGAGGTCGATGACCCCTCCACAGCCCTAGAAAAGCTGGGGGAACTCTCAATCATGGAGGGCTTGATAGGTGCAAAGGCCTGCATGGAGGGAGGCAACGAAGGTGAGGCATTCAACGGTGCAATCCCAGGTGAAGATGAGGAGGAATGCAACAAGGACAGGTATTGCCATTGGGTGGGAATGGTCCATAGGCAGATCCTTGTCCAAATGAAAATGTTTCCCCAAGGACTTGTCCTGGGCCTTGGTGGCCCGAGGGCTCAAAGAAGACACTGGTGACTGGGGGGGGACAGAAGACCCCTGCTCTCCAATGGCTGCCTGTTGCTCCCATAGGAATGTCTGCAGTGCTTTCTTGCACTGTCGCCAGGTGGTGAGATTGAACTTCAGGCAGAGCTTGCAGGCAAGCGTGTTGTGGCTAGGCCCAAGACAGCAGACACAAAGTCTGAGGTAGTCAGTTGAAGAAATCTTAATTGCACAGCAGCAAGGAAAAAAAAACGACAAAGGAGTTAGATATACAATGAATCGATTTAAAATAAAGTGATTCAAAACCAGAAGAAAATATTAAGTTCTGGCAGTCTACTATGCAACAAAGCTTTTGTAGTCTGTGCGAGTAGGTAGACGGCAGGAAAGAACTAAAGAGGGAGAAGGGCTACCCACGCTTACACAGAGCTGTGATGTGAGAGCCTGAAGAGTGGTGCCTACTAGAATGCTGCAGATAAACTTCTGTGGGATCCTAGCGCCTGATGGCCAAGTTCCATAGGTATGACCTGATCACAAAGACATCCCTAAAAAAGATCAGCGGTTCCTTGTCTTTCAGCAGTGGCAAAGTAAAGCTTTAAAATGTCAAACTTGAGAAGAAGCAGTGTTAGAGAAACTTTGCGAAGTTAAATGGCATTCTTCTGTGGCATTGTATCGACCAGCAGTTAAGAAAAAAATTACTCACCATAGTAATGTTGTTTCTTCTAATGCAGTCTTGCTGTATTCAGATATAATGCAGTTAGCCCAGGCACTTGAACTGCCCCGGAGAGGAAAGAGTTAACTCCATGCAGAAGCATGGAACTTTGAGCTCGAGCTCGGTTTTCAAACCTCTGTCTGTGGTACTTACCAGTGCAACTGTCAGATTCTTACAAGCAACTAACTTAACACTAAAATGTGGAAATTGTTTGGACACATAGCCAAAAGGCAAAATACTTTTTGGGGTCCAAGAAAAGACTCAAATCGAGAACCCAAGAAGGAAAACCATAACAGTTACTCCACCAAGAGGGAGGGTACAAGGTACATCCCTAAGGTGCAACACTGTGCTCGCCAACCCACTTCCCAAAAACAGGTTCTGAGAGGGGAGGCCTGAATACAGCAAGACTCCATTAGAAGAAACATTACTATGTCGAGTAATTTTTTCTTCAAACAACATGAAGTCTTGCTGTATTCAGACATAATGTAGACTACCAAGCAGTTCCCTATGGAAGAATGCAGAACCTACTTTGGGAACAGGCTCTGCAGTACTGCTGTGCCAAACCTAGCATCACTCCTAGCCTGAACGTTCAGAGAGTAATGCTTGGTGAATGTATGTACTGCTTTCCAGGTGGCTGCTTTACAGATCTCCAACAAGGGGAATATCTCTGGCCGCAGCTAGAGCAGCAGCTGTACCCCTAGTCGAGTGAGCCCTCAGGCCAGAAGGGGTGTTCTACCCAATTTGTCATACCAAAATTGTACACAAGAAACAATCCACCTGGCAATAGTTCCCTTAGTGTCAGGCTTACCTTTCTCCACTTCACCATAAGCGAAGAACAATTAAAGACAGTCATTTCTGTGCACCTTAGTATTCTCTATGTAGTAGCTAAGTGCCCTTTTAACATCCAAACTGTGTGATCTTCTTTCCCCTGGGGAAGAATGGTCAGTGAGAAATACAGGAAGAGACAGACTGGTTTAGGTGAAAATC
Source organism: Neoceratodus forsteri (assembly GCA_016271365.2). NCBI lineage: Eukaryota > Metazoa > Chordata > Ceratodontiformes > Ceratodontidae > Neoceratodus > Neoceratodus forsteri. Next base: position 1,126,319,466 of record CM028132.1, on the reverse strand, counting down.
TGTTACCACTTTAGGCAAGAAGAAAAAATTACTCACCTTAGGAATTATGTTTCTTCTAATGGAGTCTTGTATTCTGACAATTGCAGTGATTCCCAACCTCTGAACTGCCCCGGAGAACAAAGAGTTAAATTTCTATGCAGGGTATCGAATGCTGAGCTCGAGCTCGGTTGAAGTCTCTGTCTGGAGTGATTCAAACCTAAACCATCAGATTCTTAAGAACCCATCTAAACTAAATATTCTATGTGGAAATTGTAAAAATTCTTACTAGCCAACTGGCTGAAAAAAGTTTTGGATTGCCAAGGAAGACTCAAGTCAGGAAACCCAAAAACCATTCTACTATAAATAATAATTAATCAGCACCCAAACAAAAAAGGAGGAGGGTGCAAACAAAAAACACCCCTGGGGTGCAACACTGCACCTGCCCACCCACTTCCCAAAAACAGGTTCTGAGAGGGGAGGCAGGAAGGGAGGTCAGAATACAGCAAGACTCCATAAGAAGAAACATAATTATTAAGGTAATTTTTTCTTCAAACATCAAGTCTTGCTGTATTCTGACAATTGCAGACTACCAAGCAGTACCTCCAAGGAGGAGGGACAGAACCTACTTTGGAAATAGGCTTTGAAGTACTGCTGTGCCAAACCGAGCATCACTCCCTAGCCTGGATATCCAGAGAGTAATGCTTGGTAAAGGTATGGACTGTTTTCCAGGTGGCTGCTAGACAAATTTCTAAGAGAGGGATATCCCTGGCAGCAGCCAGAAAAGCAGCTGTACCTCTTCTGGAATGACCCCTCAGGCCTGAGGGTGGAGTTTTTCCCCAGCTTTTCATAGCAGAATTGTATACAAGACACAATCCACCTGGCAACAGATCTTTTGGTGGCAGGTTTGCCCTTTCTCACTTCTCCATAAGTGAGGAGCAACTGGAGGGAGTCAAACCTGTGACCTTTGGTACGCTCTATGTAGCAGCTAAGGGCTCTTTTGACATCTAAACTGTATAGCCTCCTCTCTCCTGAGGAAGAATGATCAGTGAAGAAAACAGGGAGAGACATATACTAGTTTAAATGGAAGTCTGAAACCACTTTGGGCAAGAACCTTCTATTGATTCTAAGGACCACTTTATCCCTGTGAAATGAGATAAAATCAGGTTCCACTGACAAGGCTTGCAATTCACTGATATGCCTGGCAGAGGTAATGGCTACCAGGAACACAGTTTTACAAGTCAAGTATTTAAGCTCTGCTGAAGACATAGGCTCAAAGGGGGGTTGCATAAGTTGAGCAATGCAAACATTTAAATCCCAGGCAGGAGCAGGGTCTCTAAAAGGAGGATTGGTGTGAAGCAATCCTTTAAAAAATTTACACAACACAGGATGGAAAGATAGTGAGGAAGACTTCCCCACAGACAACAACGCAGAAACAGCTGACAAGTGTACTCAGAGTAGCTAGTCTGAGGCCTAGGCCATTAAGATGGACCATATAATCCAGAACCGTAGGCAATCCAGCAGTGTCTGGAGAAATATGCTTCTTAGAACACCAAATGCTGAATCTTTTCCATTTGGAGTTGTAAGTCTTTCTAGTGGAGGGCTTTCGAGAAGCCTTGAGGATATCCAGAACCCCTTGGGAAAAACGCAGATCTACAAACTCTAACTCTTCAAGAGCCATGCTTTGAGATTGAGAGACTGAAGATTGGAGTACCATATCCTACCCTGAGAGGATGTTAACAGGTTGTAATTCCTGGGAAGAGACAGGGGAAGATGGACTGCTAGGGACAGCAACAGGGCGGTACCAGGGCTGTCTGGCCCAATCTGGAACAATCAGAATCACCTTGCAAGGTTGAGACCTTATTTTTACCAAAACTTTAAACAGGAGTGGGAAGGGGGGAAAAACGTACAGAAAAGTACAGTTACGTAAGAACTTACCGTAACAGTAGATCTTCGAGAGAGGCTCTTGCAGTAGGTAATTACATATAGGACTGCCACGGTGGCGGCAGGACCCTATAAAAATTTCTAGCTAGCAGTCCCTGCAGGGACCGCCCCCACGTCAGGGGACCGGCGTCAGGAGACGTCGGTATAAAGGGGCAGTCCCTCACATCCCACCTTCCAGTTCATTCCTGCCAACGGAGGCCGGACGAGAGAGAAGAAAAAATTACTCACCTTAGTAATGTTGTTTCTTCTAATGGGAGTCTTGATGTATTCTAACTAATGCAGTGATCTCCAACCTTTGAACTGCCCCGGAGAACAAAGAGTTAACTTTCCATGCAAGACATGGAACGCTGAGCTCGAGCTCGGTTGAAGTTGAAGCCTCTGTCTGCTGCTGTTTGAACCCCAACCGTCAGATCTTTACAAGCTATACTCACTGGGAGTTCTGTGTGGAAACTGTAAACTCACACTAGCCAACTGGCAACTAAATTTGATAAGTAGTTTTTTTTTTTTTCGGTTTCAAAGCAAAGACTCAAGTCAGGAAACCCAAAAAACAAAACACAACACACACCCAAAATAAAGGAGGGTGAGAAAAAAGGGGCACCTCTAGGTGCCAACACTGCTCCTGCCCACCCACATCACAAAAACCAGGTTCTGAGAGGGGAGGCAGGGGGGGAGGTCAGAATACATCAAGACTCCGTTAGAAGAAACAACATTACTAAGGAGAGTAATTTTTTCTTCAAACAACATGAAGTCTTGATGTATTCTAACTAATGCAGACTACCAAGCAGTACCTCCATGGAGGAGGAACAGAACCTACTTTGGGAATAGGCTCTGAAGTACTGCTGTGCCAAACCAAGCATCACTCCTACCCTGGGTATCCAGAGAGTAATGCTTGGTGAAAGTATGGACTGTTTTCCAGGTGGCTGCTTGACAAATCTCTAAGATAGGAATATCCCTGACAGCAGCCAGGGAAGCAGCTGTACCTCTAGTAGAGTGAACCCTCAGGCCTGAGGTGGGATTCTACAATTTTCGTGTAGAATTGTATACAAGAGACAATCCACCTGGCAATAGATCTTTTAGTGGCAGGTTTACCCTACCGACCTCTCCATAAGTGAGGAACAACTGGAGAGTCAAACCTGTGACCCTTGGTGCGTTCTATGTAGTAGCTAGGGCCTTTTTACGTCCAGGCTGTGCAGCCTCCTCTCTCCAGAGGAGGAATGGACAGTGAAGAAAACAGGAAGAGACAGACTGATTAAGGTGGAAATCTGAAACCACCTTAGGCAAAAACTTCCTGTTAGTTCTTAGGACCACTTCATCTCTATGGAAAGAGATGAAATCAGGCTCCACTGACAGGGCTTGCAATTCACTGATGCACCTGGCAGAGGTTACCAAAAACACAGTTTTTCAAGTCAAGTACTTAAGCTCTGCAGAGGACAAAGACTCAAAAGGGGGTTGCATAAGCTGAGCAATGCAAACATTAAGGTCCCGAGCAAGAGCAGGGTCCCTGAAGGGAGGATTGGTGTGCAACAATCCCTTGAAGAATTTGCAAAATACAGGATGGGCTGAAAGAGAAGAGGGCTTGCCTACTGACAAAAAAGCAGAAACAGCTGCCAAATGTACTTTGAGTGTAGCTGGTCTGAGTCCCAAGCCATTGAGATGAACCATATAGTCCAGAACTGTAGGCAACCCAGCAGATTCTGGAGAAATATACTTACCAGAGCACCAAATAGTGAACCTTTTCCATTTGGAGTTGTAAGTCTTTCTGGTGGAAGGCTTTTGTGAAGCCTTTAGAATATCCAGGACACCTTAAGAGAGGTGCAGATCAGCAAACTCTAACTCTTCAAGAGCCAAGCCTTGAGATTTAGAGATTTGAGATACGGATACCAAACCCTCCCCGGAGAGGATGTCAACAGGTTGTAATTCCTGGGAAGAGACAGGGGAAGGTGGATTGCTAAGGACAGCAGGGCTGTCTGGCCCAGTCTTGAGCGATCAGAATCACTTTGCAGGGTTGAGACCTGATCTTGACTAGTACCTTGAACAGGAGAGGGAAGGGGAGGGGGGAAGCATACAGGAAAGTACAGTTACGTAAGAACTTACCGTAACAGTAGATCTTCGAGAGAGGCTCTTGCAGTAAGTGATGCAGTATAGGACATATCAGGACTGGCGACCGGCCGACAGGACCTGACGGAAAAATTCCTAGCTAGCAGTCCCTGGTGAGGGACCGCCCACGCCAGGTGACCGCGCAGCGACATCGGGTATAAAGGGCGGTCCCGGACTCCGCCTTCAGTTCTTTCCGCCATGGGCCAAAGAGGCGGACAAGAGAAGCGGGATATTTCTCTATATGGAAAAGGAGCTAAAAAAGCCTAGGGGAATGGAGGCGGAGGAATTGACCTACTGCAGAGCCTCTCTTGAAGATCTACCATTACAGTAAGTTCTTACGTAACTGTACTATCTTACTTAGAGGAGGGCTCTTGCAGTAGGTAATTACATATAGGACTGAATCCCAACAGTCTGGAAACAAATAAAAGGCACCGGGACAGGAAACTACTCCTGAAAATAGCAGTAGCCTTGACAAGCCTCAAGACAGGAGGCCTTGCAGGACTGTAACCGACGAAGCCTGCTCTGACGAGGCAATGTCCAAACTGTAGTGTTTCGTAAAGGTATGGATGGAAGTCCAGGTGGCAGCAGCACATATGTCTGCCGCAGACACATTCTTGAAACAAGCCACAGAGGCCGCTACTCCACGAGTGGAGTGACCTCTGACTTGACCCGGAAGGGTCTTGTTGTACTTGTCATAACAAAAAGTGATGCAGTAGGTAATTACATATAGGACTGAGTCCCAAGCAGTCTGGAACAAGAAGCACACAGGAGGAGGAAAGCTACTCAGAGTAGATCCCTTAGCTGTGAAGGCCTTAAGAAAGGAAGCCTTGCAGGACAGGCAACCCAAAGCCTGCACTATGGCAAGAGGCAATATCCAAACTGTAATGTTTTGTAAAGGTATGGACAGAAGTCCAAGTGGCGGCAGCACAGATGTCTGCTGCTGACACATTCTTGAAACAAACCGCTGAGGCAGCGACTCCTCTGGTGGAGTGGCCTTTTACTTGACCCGGAAGGGTCTTGTTGTACTTGTCATAACAGAAAGTGATGCAATGAGCCAACCATTTAGATAGGCATTGCTTAGAAACAGCATTGCCTTCTCTTTTGGGTGCAAAAGAGACAAACAGTTGATCAGTCTTTCTGAGATCCTTTGTCCTGTTAGTGTAGTATCTCAGAATCCGGTGAACATCCACAGTACGTAGTAAATACTCCCTTTGATTGGAGTACTGCGTGAAGAAAGCAGGTAACTCTATGGACTGGTTCAATGTAGATTCCGATACCACCTTGGGGAGAAACATAGGATTGGTGCGCAGAGCCACACGTTCCTTGTGGAAAATCAAGTATGGAATTTTACACATCAGGGCCTGGAGCTCGGAAATCCTCCGAGCCGAGGTAATGGCCACAAGAAAAAGCGTCTTCCAAGAAAGGAACTTCAAGTCTGCGGAGGCTGCCTGTTCAAAAGGAGGCAGAGTTAGTTTCGTAAGAACAAAATTCAAATCCTAAGGAGGGACGTGAACTCGAATAGGAGGTCTCAGGTGGAGAACCCTTCTGAGGAAAGTCTTCGAGACTTCCAGCTGAGCAAACGTTCTGTCTGCAAAGGGAACGTGATAAGCCGAAATGGCCACAGTGTGGACTTTCAGAGAGGAGTGACTAAGACCTAGGTCGAAGAGATGGCGCAGGTACTAAAGCAGACGTCCCGCGGGGCAAGAGAAAGGCTCAACATCTTTCGAAGCAGTCCAGATTGTGAACCTTTTCCACTTCATGTCATAGGTAGACCTAGTGGAGGGTTTCCTAGCCTCCACCACAATTTCCGCCACCTGGGGAGAAACTCCAAAGCAGGCTTGAGCTATGTCTGCAGGAGCCATGCATGAAGCGGAAGGGACTTGAGACCTGGAAGGACCAGGGTTCCCCGATCCTGGGTCAGTAAACATCATGACAGAGGAAGGGGGAGTGGAGGTTCCTCTGAGGATTGTCGCAGAAGAGAACCAAACTTGCCTGGGCCAAAATACAGCGATCAGAATCATTCGTGCTCCTTCTGAACCTAGTTTCTGCAAGACCCGTGGGATAAGAGGAATTGGGGAAAAGGCATAGACGAATCTGTCCTTCCAGTCTAGAGACAGAGTATCTCTCTAGAAAATGCTTCACTTTTGAACGAGCGAGCAGAAATCTGGTAGCTTTGCGTTTTGAGGGGAAGCAAACGAGTCAACCTGTGATGTTCCCTAACGTAGTAAGATATTGTCTAGGACCCCTTGATCCAGTTCCCACTTGTGGGCCAGGGTGGATGAGCGAAGCAGCTTGTCTGCCAAGGCGTTCTCGACTCCCAAAACATGAGTTGCCGTAAGGTGATGGTCGTGTTGTGTTGACCAATCCCACACTCTCATTGCTTCCCTGCAAAGAGGGTAAGACAGAGTCCTTCCCTGTTTGTTGATGTACCATACCACACACATATTGTCAGTCTGGATGGCTAGGTGGCCTGGAAGGAGATACAGATGGAGGGCTTGGAGTGCATAAAGCACTGCTCGGAGCTCAAGCACACTGATATAAAGTTTTTGTTCGAGCTTGGACCAAGAGCCCTGGGTTTGATGAGGACTGAGATGGGCTCTCCAACCTTCACCCAAGGCATCTGTGGCCAGTGTCTGGAAGGGAGGAGGAAGGAAGAATGGAAACCCCCCGAAACAGGTTCTCTCTGACCATCCACCACTGCAAGTCTCGAACCATGAGAGAGGAGACCAGGACCAGCTGATCCAAGTCGTCCACCAACTGATCTCATTGGGAGCGAAGCGTCCACTGAGAAACCCACATGTGGAGCCAAGCGTGTGGAACTGTCGGGATAGCAGCCGCCATGAGCCCGAGAAGGCGAAGAACTGACCTTGCAGCAACTCGCCTGCGGCCGGACCACAGGCTTACCCGAGTTTGAATAGTGGCCACCCTGTTCTGTGGCAAGAAGGCCTTGCCTAGGGTCGTGTCCAGTATCACCCCAATAAACTGGAGTCTCTGGGATGGGATCAAATGAGACTTGGAATGGTTGATGGTAATACCCAGGCAGGCAAAGACCTGTTGGGTAAGGGAGAGGCAGCACTGGAGTTCCTCCCTGGACGAGGTCACCAGGAGCCAGTCGTCCAGGTACGGGAAAACCAGCACTCCCCGGGTAAACAGGTAGGCCGCCACCGCAAGGCATTTGGTAAATACTTGGAGCTGAGGAGAGGCCAAATGAAAGTGCCTTGAACTGGTAGTGGTCCCCCTGGAAAGCAAAATGGAGATATTTGCGGTGGGATGGGCGAATGGATAAATGTAGGTAGGCATCCTGCATATCCAGAGCACACAGCCACTGGCCCGAGCGGAAAAGGAGCAGAAGGCTCTGCAGTGAGAGCATTCTGAACCTCTTGTATTCCACAAATAGGTTCAGGGAACTGAGATCTAGGATAGGTCTTACATCTCCTGTCTTCTTCGGGACTAGGAAAAAGTGGGAATAGTAACCCGTTCCCTGTAGGGGAAGGGGGACAGGTTCTATCGCCTGTTTCAGGCAGCAGTGCTGAAATCTCTTCCTGGACCAGAAGATGATGTTCCCGAGAGTATGACGATCTTTGGGGAGGATGAGGAAGTGGTTTCTGTAGAAACTCTATTGAGTGTCCTTCTGCGATTAGCTGGAGCACCCATGAATCTGTTATCCTCTCCAGGCCCAGAAGGTGGAGGGAGAACCTCCCTCCTACCGGTTCCTCCAGGAAGCCCAGAGGCTGTGGGAGAGGGAAGGAGTCGGGTGGTGTGGGGCAGCACTGCGGCACCCACTGCTTTTTTTGGGGCGGAGGGGGCTTGGGAGCTGAAGGGGCCCAGCGTTTAGTGGCCCGCCTTCAAGGGAGGTTTTGCCTCTGGATGGTTCAGTCTGCGAAAGGTACGGCCCTGCGGTTGATGGGGATGGTAGATACAGTTGAAGGACTTTAGCGCTGTCCCATTCTCCTGCAGATCGGTGATGATGTCCTTGTCATCAGCCCTGAAGAGCACCAACCCCCGGAGGGGCGCTTCCTGTATAGCGGACTGCACTTCCGGGACCAACCCTGACACACAGAGCCAAGCATGACGTCGTAAGCCTACGGCGAAAGCTGAGCTCGGTCCAGCAGTGCCCACTGCATCGTAAGTCGCATAAAGCATGTGTCGACTGGCCGAACGTGCAGAGAGGACGAGGTCAGACAGTTCCTGCTTAACTTGAAGAGTCTGGCAGGGAGTCCAATTTGGCTTCCACCTCAGAAAGAATTGCCTTCTGGTAATCCCCCATGTGACCGACGCAGTTCAGGGCCCTGATCCCCAGCATGGAAGAAGCGAAAATCTTCTTGCCATACTGGTCCAGAAGGCGGGATTCTTTATCAGGTGGTGATGAGTTAAGGTGTTTTGGATTAGCTGACCGGCCGTGAGCGGCACTAATCACGACCAGAGTCAGCTCGAGGGTGGGAATCTAAATAGTCAACACCCTCTGGAGCCTGGTATAGCCTGTTCAACTTCCGTGGAAGAGGGGCTAATGCAGACGGTTGTTTCCAAATCGTGGTAACAAGGTGGGCATGAGGCTCGATCCAGGGTGGCACCAAGGTGGGAGCTGTCACGGGCAGATCCAGATGCTCAAGAGAGTTTTAACCGCTGTGGGTGTGGCTCCAAGGATTGCCACTTGTGCACTGCCTGGATTTTACGTAGCAGCTCCGTGAAGGAAGGATCCTTCGGAGGGGTCCGTCGCTTGAGTCTGACGGAGAGCAAGGCTCGTCGTCTTTCTCTGAGCAGCCGTCGGAGGCATCCGAGGCGGAAGAAACTGAATGACTGACGATTACTAAGAAAAAAGTGAAAAAGCTTGGTAAAATAACAGACGAAGGAGCCTGAAGAGCAAGGAACTTTTCTGCGAGGCGCTGGCATAGGCTAATGACAGGAAAGAACTGGAAGGTGTGCATGAGGGACTGCCCCTTTATACCGATGTCTCCTGACGCTGGTCACCCGACGTGGGGACGGTCCCTCGCAGGGACTGCTAGCTAGAAATTTTTCCGTGGGGTCCTGCCGCCTGCAGTCCTATATGTAATTACCTACTGCAACAGCCCTCTTGAAGTAAGATCTTCCCTTCCCAATTCAAGATCAGGGCGTCCAGAGGGACTGAGCCCAAGACTGGAGGTCTGCAACAGAAGACAGGGAGTTGGTGATTGTCTGGGGTTACAAAGAGATCTATCTCTGGAGTGCCCCACCTGGAAAAAAATCACTTTCAACACCTGAGGATCCAGGGACCATTCATGATGGCCCTGAGAAATCCTGCTCGGTGCATCTGCTAGCACATTGTCCTTGATTGGAAGATGAACTGCTACAAGAGAGGTTTGCAGGAAATAAGCCAGGGAGCACAACTTCATGACTTCTGGGCACAAAGCCGTGGACCGAGTGCCTCCCTGCTTGCTGATGTACCACATGGTGGTGGTGGTGTCTGTTCTGACTTGAACCACCTTGTTCTGTACTGACTGTGAGAAAGCTTTTAGAGCCAGAAAAAACTGCTCTGAGCTCTAGAAGATTGATGTGGAGAAGGGATTCTTGGGGGGACCACAGCCCCAGGGCAGTAAGGGACCCCAGATGGGCTCCCCAGCCCAGGAGAGAAGCATCCGTGGTAAGGACCACTGAACAAGGCAGAGTAACAAAAGGAACACCTTGTCTTAAATTGTTCTGATCCTGCCACCACTGGAGGGCTTGGATCAAGGTCAGAGTCACTGGGATCAGTTTGGTAAGGGAATCCTTCCTCTGAGACGAGAAAGCCCTCAAGTGGAACTGAATATCCCTCATCTGGAATCTTGTCCCTAGGACCACTGCTGTTGAAGCTGCCATATGGCCCAAGAGCTGAAGGAAATGCCTTGCTGGTCGAGATACCCGAAAGCTGAAGGAAGAAGCTAGTTCCATAAGAACCCTTGCCCTGTCTAGAGGAAGAAAGGCTCATGCTCCGAGTGTGTCCAGTTCTGCCCCTATAAAGCTAAGAAGCTGGACTGGTTCGAGAACTGACTTGGGAAGGTTGAGAAGAAATCCTAGAGAAGTGAGCACTTGCTGAGCCACTTGCAGGTGAGACTTGACTTGGTCTGGAGACTGACCCACTATTAGCCAATCGTCCAGATATGGAAAAATGGAAATCATTTGCCTTCTTAGAAAGGCAACTACTACTGCCAGACACTTCGTGAAAACCCCTGGGGCTGAGGTTAGGCCAAAGGGCACTGCTTTGAACTGATAATGGCCTGAGGGCAACTCGAACCTGAGGTACTTTCTGTGGGAGCACCTGATGGGAATGTGAAAGTAGGCATCTTTGAGGTCCAGGAAGGCTAGCCAGTCCCCTGGCCTTAGAGAGGGAAGGATTATTCCCAGAGTTATCTTGAACTTTGGTTTTAAAAGAGGTTTGTTTAGATATCTTAGGTCTAGGATGGGTCGCCACTCCCCTGTCTTTTTGGGGGTCAGGAAGTACCTGGAGTACAGTCCTTTGCCCCAGTGTAGGGTAGGTACTCTCTCTATGGCTCTTAAAGCTAAGAGAGAAGACACCTCTGCCTCTAGGGCAATGGTTTCTGAGAGATTTGCAGGTGGAAAAGATCTGGCTCTCATCTTTGGAAATTTTCTGAAGCTGAGAACCAGTCCCTGGCTTACTACTTCTAGGACCCACTTGTCAGATGTAATAGACATCCAGTCCTGAATAAAGTAAGCCAGCCTGCCCCCTACTGGAAGAGAGTCGACCCGGGCAGGCTCATCAGGGTGTCTGCTTGGCAGGGGTTTTAGGCTGAGGAGTGGATGCAGCCCTGCTCATCCCCCTTCTGAGAAAAGGAAAAAGAGGCCTGTGCTTGGTAAAAAGGCCTGCCCCTGCCCCTAGACTGCTGCTTTTGAGGAGTTGCCTGCCTTTCCTTGGCTTGAGCACTCCTGTAAGTTGTCCTGTACTCATCCATTTTCTTCATGTAATTCTCTATCTGCTCCCCAAACAAAGAATTACCCACTACAGGAAAATCCACGGCCTTAGCCCGGGTGTACTGCAAGAGGCTAGTACATCTGAGCCAAGCCATCCTCCAAAGAGCCACAGATGTAGCCATGACTCTTGATGACACATCATTAGAGTCCACAGCAGCATGAAACTGAACCTTAGATGCCTCAATCCCATCTGCAGCCACCGCCTCCAGCTCCTTGGCTAGCTGGGGGGAGGCCTGTTTAGCCAGTGCCAGTACAGTGTCCCACCTGGACTTCTGGTACCTGGCTGTATAGGCCATGTAATTTGCCTGCCTGAGTCCCAAAGAGAATGCCATGTACTGCTTCTTTGCCATGGCATCAATCTTCCTGGAGTCCCTGTCAGGGGGGTGTGAAGCCAAGGGAATATTTGCCTTGTCACAGGCAGCAGCCTGCACTACCCCAACATGGCTGCATTGCTGATGTAAGAACTCCATGTCTGTGCCTGAAAGTGTATACCTCTTACCCATTCTTCTATCCACAGGAGGTATAGTGTTAGGAGACTAAGATTTTTTGTGTCAGTTTCCCAAAAGATGTATGGAGGGGAATAGACAGTCTCCTGGACTCAGATGTCCATCATCTCTACATAATTAGGCTCCTCTTGATCTTCCACAGCCTCCTCCATAGGAAGCTGGAGGGTTTCAGCCACCTTTCTGTAAAACAAAGTGAGAAGGGGACTCAGAAAGCCTAGGAGGGGAAACACCTTAAGGTCTGTTTGGGGAGATGTCCGGTTCCACAGGCACATCCAGATCCTCACTTACATCACAATCCTCAAATTACCCTTCCTCTTCAAATTCCGGTTTACAAAAATCTTCAAGGGTATAATCTTGAACCGGGGGAACCAACCGAACCGAACCCCTGCCAGGAGGAGCCGAATCGGTCACAGCAATTCCACAATCTGAATCGCTCTGGCTGTCTCTTCGGCAGTTGGAACATGAACCTCTGGATCCAAACCGGTCGATTTATCTTTGCATTTTTTGTCGGAACCGATCCCTCGGAATCGGCTCTCCTTTTGCCCGAAGAAGTAGCGCACTGGTCAGAGGGCACTCCTTCTGGTTTGGTCGAAACTGAACCACGCTGGCCATCCGGGTCAGCAGACTTCTCAGCCTCCTGACCCAATCCCTTCTCAAGGGTAGATTTGGGAACGTTTTTACATATTTGTCAGTCTGAACCGGGGTGGTCAAACCCCAGACAATAACACGGGTGGTGTGGGGATCAGCCTTAGCAAAGACCTCCCCAGACTCACTGCAGTGTTGAAACCCAGTGGGCCGGGTTTTTTTCTTGGGTTTCTCAGACATGGCCAACCTAACCAAACTTACACTTTTTCCGGCAACCACCAGGCAAGACTCCCTTATCGGTTCCTAACTGTGTCACGGGTGTTGGAAAAAAACGTTTAAAACACGTTTTTTTTTTTTTTTTAAGAACCGATAAGAACCAGTAACCACACACTAAGTAAAACACACAAATTTCACTATCAAATGGCTGGTTCAGCTGAACTGACTGCATCTTTTACAAGTTCCACACAGAAAAAACAGAACAATTCCTATCTAGTACTCACGGCACTACAGACAGAGACTTAACCGACTATGCGGATATATTTTTCGGTTTAAAACCAACAAAAACTGAAACTTTAACCTACTTTCGAACCGAGCTGAAGGAGAAATCTCTGAAGTGACCATTCAGTGAGGTGGAGTAGAGAATCTGACGGTTTAAGTTCAAAACACTCCAGACAGAGACTTCAACCGAGCTCGAGCTCAGCGTTCCATGTCCTGCATGGAAAGTTAACTCTTAGTTCTCCGGGGTAGTTCAAAGGTTGGGAATCACTGCAATTGTCAGAATACAGCAAGACTTCATGTTGTTTGAAGGCCGTAATCCACAAGGGACATTACTGAGGACGTAATGGCAAGCCTGAGAGCATCAGGTGGGAGGCAGTCCTTGTGACGGTAGAGGATGCCAAGTCAGGAATTAGCGTGGATGCGAGGGCTGTAATGTGGGCATGAAAGGTGAAGGCAGAGTCGAATGTGATCCCAAGATATTTGTAAGAGTAACCTTGTTCAAGCGGTTGTAGGGTGCTGGGGAGGATTTGGAGGGGGGTTGTTGCTAGCTTTGTTCTGGTGGTGGGCAAAGAGCATTGATTTTTTTTTATTTGAGGTTAATGACTAGTCTGCTCTCCTTAAACCAGTTCTCTGCATCATTGAAGGAGTCTTGGAGGGAGGGAGGTGGGATTCCTGAGAGTGGCATAAACGGCATCATCTGCGTACAGGAGAATACTGCCAGAACAGGCACTGGGCAGGGTGTTTAGGTAGAGACTAAAGAGTAGTGGGACCAAGATAGAGCCCTGGGGAACCACTAAGCAGATCGGATGGGTTTCCGAGTGTCCCATTGTTTTTGACATGCTGGGAGCGGGCTGATAGGTAACTCTAGCATCAGGCGAGGGGCCCAGCAGAGAAACCTGTATGGTAGAGGGCATTTAGTAGGAGGGGGTGGGAGACAGTGTCAAAGGCCTTAGAGAGGTCAATGAACACTGCTCCAGTTAGGGAGCTAGAGTCCAGGAAGTTGGAGAACTCCATTAATGCTGTACTTGTGCTGTTACCAGCGTGGAAGCCATGCTGTTCCGGGCACAGAAATACAGGTTACTCACCTGTAACAGGAGTTCTAGGAATGGTATATGTTGTTCATCCACACTCATTGGCAGGTATCCTTGCCGCTTTAAATCTTGCCGGAAGGTCTTCAAGCTTGCTCCTCCCACCCACCCGGGTGGTATAACTCTCGGCTCCGCCCCATGACGCCAGATCTGGCCCGCTGGAAACTCAGGTTGTGCGTCGGAGCCGGGGAGGTCAGGTGGGTCGTGTGGATGAACAACATATACCATTCCTAGAACTCCTGTTACAGGTGAGTAACCTGTATTTCTAGGGACATGGATATGTTGTTCATCCACACTCATTGGCAGACTCCTAGCAGTTCTCCAGGAGGAGGGAGGCAAGACGCACACCCCCAATACTTACTTGGGAAAGAGAGACTGGAGAACCGAGGCCCCAAAACCAGCATCCCGGCGTGACTCAAGGTCGATGTGGTAATGGGTAATGAAGGTGTTTGCTGACTTCCAGGTAGCAGCCCTGCAGATTTCCTGGATAGGGACATCCTGGAAGCAGCCACGTTGCAGCAGTATGGCGGGTAGAATGAGCTCTTATCCCTCTGGGAGGCTCCATGCCCGCCAACTTATAACAGAGATCTATGCAGGAGGTTACCCACCTGCTATAAATCCGCTTGGCTGCAGGTCTGCCAGATGCGGCTTCAGCGTGGGTGACAAACAGCTGGCGAACCTCTCCCAATTTCAGCCGTGCGGCTCCTTATAATAAGCGAGCGCCTTCTAGGGTCCAGAGTATGGAGCCTATATTCGGCCCGAGGTGTGTGATTGGGTGAACACCGGCAGGTCAACACCTGGTTAAGGTGAAACCCACACCACCTTCGAAGGAATTTCGGTGGGCGCAGGGACAACCTTGTCCCTGTGAAGACCAGGTAAGGAGACTCGATGGAAAGCGCCTGGAGCTCTCCCATCCTTCTGGCTGGCGTGATAGCCACCAAGAAGCGGTCTTCACGACAGGTGAGAGAGAGCACACCTGTGCATAGGTTCGAATGGCTTGCCCATGAGCTTTGCCAGTACCAGCAGTAGATCCCACGGAGGTGGGGGTTCCCGCACTGGAGGAAACGTGATCAAGGCCTTTGAAAAGACACCAGACCACCTTCCTCTCAGTGCCACCTGACTGCTTCCTCGCCCGCGCCTGCAAGCAGAGATGGCTGCTGGTGCACCCTTAGGGTCGCCGACCCAAGCCCTTGACCAGAAAGGGACCATAAATAGTCCAAGATGCTTGCCAAGGAACAGGAGGAAGGGTCCAAGCCCTTGCCCTGACACCAAATGGAAAACCTTTTCCATTTGAAGGCATAGCATTTTCTGGTCGACTACTTACGGGACGCCTCAACTACATTGAGGACCTCGTCGGAAAGACCCAAGGCCTGGAACTCTAGCCGCTCAGGAACCAGGCCGTCAGGTGCAGGGATTGAAGGTCCGGATGGAACACCTTCCCCTGATTGACTGAGAGCAGGTCCGGGCGAACTGGAAGCTGCCGCGGAGTCCTGGAGCTGAGACTGAGGAGATCTGGGTACCAGAACTGGCGAGGCCAGTCTGGGGCTATCAGAATCACCTGCGCCTTGTCCCTCCTCGCCTTGAGAAGCACCTTGTGGATCAAGGGAAATGGGGGAAAGGCGTAAAAGAGGCCCGGGGTCCACTGCCTCGAGAAGGTATCCCCCTGCAGCGAGCCCTGCTGAGGGGGACGGGCATGGAACAGACTCAGCTTCGCATTCTCCCTGGAGGCAAACAGGTCCACCTGAGGTGTGCCCCAATGGGAGAACAGATGCTGTACTACCTCCGGCAGGAGAGACCACTCGTGGGATGCAGCCCCTATCCGGCTCAGGGCATCGGCCAGGGTGTTGGAGGCTCCTGCCACGTGAATGCTAAGAGATCCGCCTCCAGGCTGCGCCTGCAGTGACCAAATGCGAGAGCTTCCTTGCATAGAAGCATGAGCGCGTCCCGCCTGGCAGTTTAGATAGTACATGGTCGTGGTATTGTCCGTCTGGACTCGGACCACTTGACCCCGGAGGAACGGAGCAAAGGCGGTGAGAGCTAGGCGGACCGCTCGGAGCTCCAGCAGGTTGATGTGGCATCGGGACTCCCGCGGGGACCAGAGGCCATGAGCCCGGTGTTCCCCCAGATGGGCACCCCAACCCATCAGAGAGGCATCGGTCGATAGAGAGACCGTCGGCTCGGGGCGGACGAACGGGATGCCCTCCTGCAAATGATCTGGAATGGTCCACCACTGGAGAGCGTTCCACATCCCCTGTGTCACCGACACAAGCTGGTCCAAAGGATCGCAGCGTTGTGACCACTGGCTGGCCAGTCCCCACTGAAGGGGACGCATGTTCCAGCGGGCCCAACGGACCACGCTGGTGCAGGCCGCCATGAGACCCAGGAGGCGCAGGAAGTCCCGGGCAGGGCGCAATTGCCCAACCAGAAATGATCGGGCAAAGGAGGAAAGAACCTCGGCCCTGTCCGCCGGGAGCCGCGCTCTGGCTCGAAGAGAGTCGAGCTGCGCCCCGATGAATAGAATCACCTGCTTCGGCTCGAGTTCCGACTTGGCCTCGTTGATAAGGAGGCCCAGTTGAGAGCAGACCTGGAGGGCCAGATCTCTGGACCACTCTGCCTCCTTCCTGGAAGGAGCTGCTATCAGCCAGTCGTCCAGGTAAGGGTACACCGGACCCCTGGAGCACGCAGGAGAATACTGTCACCACTGCCATGCATTGGTGAAGACCCTGGGAGCTGGAGACAAGCCGAAGGGCATGGCTTGGAACTCGAAGAGGGATCCTTCCGCTGCAGCGAAGGAATCTCTGGTGAGACGGACGGATAGGGACGTGAAAACGCGTCCTGCAAGTCCAGAGAGCAGAACCACCGCGCGTTCCAAGGATGGTATTATCTGAGCCAGAGTGACCATCCTGAAGGTTCGAGACCTTAGGAACTTGTTTAGAGTCGTGTGGAGTCGAGAATGGGGCGCCAGCCCCCCGTCCGCTTCGGAACCAGGAAGTACCTGGACACAAACCCTGGGTCTGAAGGAGGGTCCACCACCTCTCTTATCACCTCCTTCTGGAGGAGGAGAGCGATGTCAGCTCGACGAGCCGCCAGTGAGGCTAGGGATCCCGAAGCCCCCCGAGGGGCGACGGCTCTGAAGGGTGGTGCCTGCTCGAATTCCAGAGGCAGGCCTCTTCCCACCACCTCCAAGACCCACCTGTCCGTGGTAACAGCGGACCAGGCGGAACGGAAGTGCCGGAGCCGTCCCCAGGGGGACGAGGAAGGTGGCGGGAATGAGGCGACACCCTCTGCCGTCACTGGGCAGGCTTGGAGGAGGGACGGCCGAGGGACCTCCTGGGCCTTTCCTCCTGCCTCCTGTTAGAGAAGCCGCGGCTTGGGTTTGGGATGCCAAGGTCAAGCCTGCTGGCCCTGAGCTGCTATGCTGGCTCGCGGGGCACAGAAGGACGAAAGGGCTTAGGCTGTGGTCATGCCTTTGTCCTTCTGAGCGGAAGAGACTGAGTCCAAGGAGCATTGGACTTCTCGATCCTCTGCAGGTGACCTTCCACCCCAGGGTCGAAGGGTCAGTCCCCAAAAGGAACATCCGCCAACTTGTGCTGGGTATCCGAGTAAAGGTGGATATCCTCAGCCAAGCCCGCATGACTTATAGCCACTGCGGCGCCACCGATCTGGCACATGAGTCCCCTATATCCAAAGCAGTCTGGAGCTGCTGTTTGGCCACTGCCCTGCCCTGGTCCCGCACCTGTTAACCGTAGTCTGCAGATCGGCGGGAAGATGAGGATGACCTCATCCAGGGAGCCCAACAGGGCATGAGAAAAATGTGCCATGAGGGACGGCCGAACTGGCCTGGCGAGGCCGAGAAGACATGAGCGTAGACTTTTAGCCCGACATAGTCCAACTTCTTGGACTCCTTGTCAGGAGGTTTGTCCACATCCCTGGCATTGCCGACGCGGCAAACGCTGTCGGTAACCAACCCCTCAGCAGAGGGTGTTCCGAAAACCAGACAAGGAACCAGTAGGGACCGCGCTACTTCCCAGCCATCCTGGCGGGCGCAGGGCAGGAAGCAGGCGCTGCCAAATCTCATGCGGACCACTATGGCCTCGGCCACGGAAGAAACCTCCCGTGAAGAATCCCTCGGTCCAGAATCTCCGTGAGGGATACCTGGCCCGTTTGAAACGGGTTCGAGCTCCATCCCGGTGGACTCCGAGATGAGCCGAAGTAGTCCTAGGAAGGACGACGGGCTATCGTCCATTGACTGACCTCCTGAAGACTCCAAGTCCAGTCGCTTGGAGAAAAAGGAGGAATCATCTTCGGACTCGGAAGAGTCCTCGAAGAGCTGCCTCTGGCCTGAGCCACCCTTCACCTGCCGAGGTCGGTCGGGAGTGAGGGTAACTGACAGCCGATGGGGTAGACCTTTAGCCGACCGAGAATCCTTGGTCGGAGCCCCAATTGGTGGCTGTGGAGGCGGAGGTTCCACCGAATCGATTGGAGCAGCTGGTTTGGCGAACAACCGGCCTGGGTATGAAGCTCTCGGATAAGTCGGGGTTGTCGGCAGCTCGGTGACAGCCACTTAATGGCGGGGAAGGCGGCGGGGTCGGCTTACTTCCGGCCAGGAGCTGTTGCAACATAAGGTCCTCGTACCGTCGACGTAATTTACGCCGAAGCCTCCCCTCATCCGAGGAGGAGGACGAGGCCGAGCGGCGACGCCGCTTACCGCGGTGCCGAGACCGAGACCGCCTATGATGGTGGGATCGGCTGGACCTCGAAGAGGTCCGAGACCGAGACCGAAAGTCCCGGAATTTCCGAGGTCGGTGCGGGGAGGTGTCGGCCGGAACCGGCACTCCCTTCGGCTCGGATGGTGCATCCGAGGGCTCTGAACGGAGGCACAGGCGAGCCTACGGGACCCTCAACTCCTCCCGGGGACCGGGAGGGAATCTCGGCTGCTAAGGCGACAGCCCGTCAATGGGTGAAAAATCTCGACTTCATCGGTGGGAGTCTCGGTCAACTGACCGGCGGGGAACACCCGTGAGGCCAGTGGCCCGAAGCGGTGATCGACCGAAGCCCGACGGTCAGCGGCCCGGGGGAGGGACCTTTCCCGCTCCCAGAGCGTCGACGGAGGGACTTACCCTGTCCCTCTTTTGGACCGAGAAAAAGGTCCGTAGCGTAGACCCTTCTCCTTTAGTGGAGAGGGACAGACAAAAGCTCCTTAAAAGAAGCCGTGTAAGAAGAGCCCAGAGGCGGGATAAATGCAGCGGCGAGAAGATCTGACCTCGCCGCCTCCTCTTGAGGCGACCATCCGCTCGAGCTGATCCGCCGGAGCCACGCCGCGCGGACACCGCCAACGGGCCTCCTTGGACTTCACGAGGAGAAGCGCTTCTCGGGATGGCCCAGTTGCAATCGGGCAGCACGTTTCGAGGACGTAGGCCGAGAAAGATGAGCACAGGTCGCAAGCCTGCGGGTCGTGCTCAAGGCCTAAGCAGTAGACACCGTGAGTGTGGATCCGTCCGAGACATCTTCTGCCCGCATGGGCATCTCCGAACCGGAGTCGATTTGTCCATCATAAATCATGAGGGATAGAAGACTGAAGTCTTTTCAAAAATTTATTTTTAAATCCGCAAACGGAGAAATAGGAACCAGTCTCAAACGCAGAGCGTTAAGGAGGGAACCTGAGCTTCCAAGCGGTAAGGAAGATCTGGCGTCATGGGGCGGAGCCGAGAGTTATACCACCCGGGTGGGTGGGAGGAGCAAGCTTGAAGACCTTCCGGCAAGATTTAAGGCGGCAAGGATACCTGCCAATGAGTGTGGATGAACAACATATCCATGTCCCTAGAATGTCGTATTTTGCCAGATATTCGGTGAGTTGAGTGGCCACCACTTTTTCTAAGGCTTGGTGGGAGGGGGATGGAGATTGGACAATAGTTGCTGGGGGTGGACCTGTCACCCCCTTTGTGAATAGGTGCAACTATAGCTGTTTTCCACGCTGTGGGGAACTGCCCCAGAGGGACCAGTTCAGTATGCCAGTGAGTGGGACCAGGACTTCATCCAGGTCCAGTCGGAGTATTTTGGGATCCAGGGAGTCGTTGCTAGGACTGTTGCTGTTTAGTGCTTTAAGCTCTGCAGTACTGCTGTGCCAAACCTAGTATCACTCCTGGCTTGAGTGACCAGGCAGTAATGTTTGGTGAATGTGTGAACCACCTTCCAGGTGGCTGCTTTACAGATCTCCAATAGGGGAATGCCCCAAGCTGCTGCCACAGAAGCAGCTGTACCTCTGGTTGAGTGAGCCCTCAGGCCTGAGGGGGACTCTCTGCCCAGTTTATCATAACAGAACTGAATACAAGATAGAATCCACCTAGCAATGGTTCTCTTGGTGGCAGGCTTTCCTTTGCCTGCCTCCCCACAGGTGAGAAACAGCGGAGAAAGTACAGTTACGTAAGAAGTTACCGTAACAGTAGATCGTCAAGAGGAGCTCTTGCAGCAGGTTATTATCATAAGGACTAATGCCACAGGCCTTATAACCCACCGGATAAAACTTTAGCTAGCAATACCCAGCAGGGCCCCCCCCTGCCCAGACGTTGGCTCCACCCCGGTCATGCCATAAAAGAAAAAATTACTCACCTTAGTAATGTTGTTTCTTCTCATGGAGTCTTGCTGTATTCTGACAGTAGAAGTGAGTCCCAACCTTCGAACTGCCCTGGAGATGAAAGAGTTAACTTTCCATGCCAGGCATGGAACGCTGAGCTCGAGCTCGGTTGAGACTGTCTGTTGCTGTTTAAACTCAAACCGTCAGATCTTTATGAGCAAACTCACTAAGGCCCTGTGTGGAAGCTGTAAACCTACACTAGCCAACTGGCTACTAAACACAAAAACACATTTTTTGGTAACAAAACAAAGACTCAAGTCAGGAGACCCAAAAATGAAAAACACAACACCAATTCACCCAAGAAAAGAGTGTGAAACAAGGTGGGCATCTACTGAGTGCCAACACTGCCACTGCCCACCCACATCCCAAAGAAAAAATTACTCACCTTAGTAATGTTGTTTCTTCTAATGGAGTCTTGCTATATTATGACAGATGCAGTTTGTCCCACCATTAGAACTGCTCCGGAGGTGAAAGAGTTAACTTCCATGCAGTGCATGGAACTTAGAGCGCGAGCTCGGTTAGAGAAGCTCTGTTAGGGTGGTTTCAAACCGAAACCATCAGATCTTTACCGAGCAAAACTCACTAAGGCTCTGTGTGGAAGCTGTAACCTACACTAGCCAACTGGCTACTAAAATATTCACACATTTTCCTGGTCCCAACACCAAGACTCAAGTCAGGGGACCAGAAACAATAAGATGAAATAAATAAATAAAACACAACACCCAAACATAAAAGGGGCATCAATGAGTGCCAACAGTGAACTGTCCACCCCATACCCGAAGTAGAAGTTCTGAGAGGGGCAGGCTGGGGGGGGGTCATAATATAGCAAGACTCCATTAGAAGAAACAACATCACTAAGGTAATTTTTTCTTCAAACAACATGAAGTCTTGCTATATTATGACAGATGCAGACTACACAGCAGTACCTCCATGGAGGAGGGACAGAACCTACTTAGGGAATAGGCTCTGAAGCACGGCTGTGCCAAACCGAGCATCCCTCCTGGCCTGAATATCCAGGGAGTAATGCTTGGTGAAAGTGTGTACTGTTTTCCAAGTAGCTGCTTGACATATCTCCAAAATAGGGATGTCTCTAGCAGCAGCTAGAGATGCAGCTGTACCTCTGGTAGAGTGAGCCCTCAGGCCTGAGGGGGGGAACCTTACCCAGTTTTTGATAGCAAAATTGGATACAAGAGACAATCCACTTGGCAATGGATCTCTTAGTGGCAGGTCTCCCTTTCCCAACCTCACCATAAGTGAGAAATAGTTGGAGGGAGTCAAACCTGTGACCCTTATGCACTCTATGTAGTAACTTAGGGCCCTCTTAACATCTAAGCTGTGCAGCCTCCTCTCACCAGAGGAGGAATGGTCAGTGAAGAACACTGGAAGTGAAATAGATTGGTTAAGGTGGAAATTGAAACCACCTTAGGCAAAAACTTCCTGTTAGTCCTGAGGACTACCTTATCCCTGTGAAAGGCAATAAAGTCAGTCTCCACTGATAAAGCCTGTAACTCACTTATGCGCCTGGCAGAAGTGATGGCTACTAGAAATACGGTTTTCCAAGTCAAATACTTGAGCTCTGCCGAAGACAGAGGCTCAAAGGGGGGTTGCATCAGCTGAGCAATGCAAACATTAAGATCCCAAGCAGGGGCAGGGTCCCTGAATGGAGGATTGGTATGAAGCAATCCCTTAAAAAACTTGGAAAATACAGGGTGAGCAGAAAGAGAAGAGGGCGTCCCTGCTGAAATGAAAGCAGAGACAGCTGCTAAATGCACTTTTAGGGTAGCTGGTCTCAGTCCCAAAGAATTAAGATGGACCATATAATACAATACAGTGTGTAAATCAGCAGATTCCGGGGAAATATGCTTCCCAGAACACCATATGGAAAACCTTTTCCACTTGGAGTTATAGGTAGCCCTGGTGGAAGGCTTCTTAGAAGCTTTCAAGATTTCAAGAACACTTTGAGAAAGTTGTAGATCAGCAAACTCTAACTGCTCAAGAGCCAGGCCTTGAGGTTGAGGGATTTGAGATTCTGATACCAAACTCTCCCCTGAGCACAGGTTAACAGATTGTGGTTCCTGGGGAGACACAGGGGAAGATGGACTGCTAAGGACAGAAGGAGTGGGTACCAGGGCTGCCTGGCCCAGTCTGGAGCAATCAGGATCATCTTGCAGGGCTGAGACCTGATTTTGACTAGCACCTTGAACAGGAGGAGGGGAAGGCATGAGAAACTTCCTTCCCAATCGAGGGAGAAAGGCATCCAGGGGACTGAGCCCAACACTGGAGGCCTGCAACAAAAAGTGGAAGTTGATGGTTGTCTGGGGCTGCAAAAGATCTATCTGAGGAGTGCCCCATCTGGCAAAACTATCCCCAGTACTAGGGGATCCAGTGACCATTCGTGATGGCCCTGGGAAATCCTGCTGAGAGCATCTGCCAGGACATTGTCCTTGCCTGGGAGGTGAACTGCTATGAGGGAAGTGTTCAGGGAATAAGCCAGAGACCACAACTTCATTGCCTCGGTGCACAAGGCCGAAGACCGAGTGCCCCCTTGTTTGCTGATGTACCACATTGTAGTGGTGTTGTCTGTTCTGACCTGTACCACCTTGTTCTGAACAGATGCAGAAAAAACCTGAAGTGCTAGAAAAACAGCTCTGAGTTCCAACAGATTGATGTGGAGCAGAGATTCCTGAGGGGACCATAACCCTGGGTGGAGAGGTCGCCCATGTGAGCTCCCCATCCCAAGAGGGACGCATCTGTAGTAAGGGTCAAGGAGTGGGACAGAGGGATGAAAGGCACCCCTTGTCTCAGATTGCTCTGATCCTGCCACCAGTGAAGGGCCTGGATCAGGGTTCGAGTCACTGGGATTAACTTGGATTGGGGATCTCTTCTTTGAGACCAGAAAGCTCTCAAATGGAACTGAATGTCCCTCATCTGAAATCTTGCTCCTTGCACTACAGCTGTGGAAGCAGCCATGTGTCCTAGGAGCTGCAGGAAATGTCTTGCTGGTCGAGAGACCTGCAGAGTGAAGGACGAGGCCAGGACCACCAAGGTCCTTACCCTTTCCAGGGGAAGGAAGGCTCTGGCCTGCTTTGTGTCCAGTTCTGCGCCTATAAAGGAGAGTACCTGGACAGGTTCCAGAACTGACTTTGGAAGATTGAGAAGAAAGCCCAGAGAGGTAAGCAGCTGCTGGGTAACTAGCAGGTGTGATTTGACCTGGTCTGGAGACTGACCCACAATAAGCCAGTCATCCAGGTAGGGAAAAATGGCAATCTTTTGCCTTCTTAGATGAGCAACTGCTACTGCCAGACATTTTGTGAACACCCTTGGGGCAGAGGTAAGGCCGAAGGGCATTGCTCTGAACTGATAATGGCCTGAGGGCAGTTAGAATCTGAGGTACTTTCGATGGGAGCTTCTGATAAGAACATGGAAGTAGGCATTCTTGAGGTCCAGGAAAGCTAGACAGTCCCCTGGCCTTAGGGAGGGTAAAATCATTCCCAGAGTCACCATTTTGAATTTTGGTTTTAAAAGGTGCTTGTTCAGATATCTTAGATCCAGGATAGGCCCCCACTCTCCTTCTTTTTTGGGGTAAGGAAGTACCTGGAGTACAGACCCTTGCCCTGGTGTAGGGGAGAAACCCTTTCTACAGCTCTGAGAGCCAGGAGGGTTGAGACTTCTGTTTCCAAAGCAAGAGTCTCTAAAGGGTTTGCAGGTGGAAAAGATCTGGCTCTCATCTTTGGAAATTTTTTGAAGCTGAGAACCAGTCCCTGGCTTACTACTTCCAGGACCCATTTGTCTGATGTGAGAGACTTCCAGTCCTGGACAAAGTAAGCCAGCCTGCCCCCTACAGGTAGTAGAGAATCGGCCCTGGCCACCCCATCAGGGTTCCTGCTTGGCAGGGGCTTTAGGCTGAGGGGTGGAAGCAGGTCTGCTTGTACCTAGTCTGCTTCTCCCTCTAAAGAACCCCCTCTGGGCATAAGCTGAAGAGGAGGCCTGGGCTTGGTAAAAAGGCCTATGAAAAGGCCTGCCGCTGCCCCTGGAAGGCTGCCTTTGAGGAGTGGCCTGCCTTTCCTTGGCCTGTGCACTCCTACAGGTGGTTCTATACTCGTCCATTTTCTTCATGTAATTCTCTGTCTGCTCCCCAAAACAGAGAATTACCCACAACAGGAAAATCCATGGCCTTAGTCTGGGTATCCTGTGACAGGCTAGTACATCTGAGCCAAGCCATTCTGCAAAGTGCCACAGATGTAGCCATGACTCTTAATGACACATCATTAGAGTCCACTGCAGCATGGAATTGCACCTTAGATGCCTCAATACCATCAACAGCCACCTGCTCCAGCTCCTTGGCAAGCTGGCCAGGGACCTGTTTCGCTAGAGCCATAACAGTATCCCATCTGGATTTCTGGTATCTAGCAACATAAGCCATATAATTTGCCTGTCTGAGTCCCAAGGATGCTGCCATGTACTGTTTCTTTGCCATGGTATCAATCCTCCTGGAGTCCTTGTCAGGGGAGTGTGAGGCCAAGGGAATATTTGCCTTGTCACAGGCTGCAGCCTGCACTACCCCAACATGGCTGCATTGTTGTGTAAGGAACTCCGTATCAGAGCCTGACAATGTGTACCTCCTGTCCATTCTCTTATCAACAGGAGATATAGTGTGAGGAGTTTTTAGAATTTTTACTGTCTGTTTCCCAAAAGATTTATGCAAAGGAATAGACAGTCTCCTGGACTCTGGGATATCCATCATTTCCACATAGTCAGGTTCCTCTTGATCATCCACGGCTTCCTCCATAGGGAGCTGCAGGGTTTCAGCCACTTTTTTATAAAAAGTAAAATGAGAAGGGGACTCAGAAAGCCTAGGAGGAGACACTCCTGAAGGTCTGTCTGGGGAGATGTCCGGTTCAATGGGCACATCCAGACTTTCAAATCCACATTCACTCTCCTCATACTCCTCTTCCCCCTCCTCCGGTTCATAAAATTCCACTAAATCATAATCTTGAACGGTGGAACCGTCAGCCAGACTCACGCTACCTGATGGTGCGGTTCGGTCGGGTTACGAAGCGACTGGACAATTTTAATCGCTTTGGCTATTTCTTCAGCGGTTGGAGAGGAAAGTTTTGGCTCCACACCAGCTGATTTCCTTGTCCTTTTTGCTGGAACCGACTCCTCCGAGTCGGCTCTCCTTTTGCCCGAGGAAGTCTCGCCCTGGTCAGAGGGCACTCCCTCCGGTTCGGTTGGAACCGAACCGGGCTGGCCATCCGGGTCAGCGGACTTCTTGGCCTCCCTTTCCCTGAGCCTACCAACTCTCTTATCCAGGGTAGCTGCAGGAAAATTTTTTGCAAATCTGGCAGTCTGCATTGAGGTGGTCAAACCCCAGACAATAAACACAGGTGGTGTGGGGGTCAGCCTTGGCAAAGGCTTCCCCACAGACACTCAGATTAATATATTTCAAAACAACCTGATCGGTTCAAACCGAACCGATAACTGTTTACAAGTTCCACACAGAAAAAATAAATGTAAAAGCTATCTAGTACTTACAATACCACAGACAGAGCTTGAACCGACCAGTTGCGGTTTAAATTCGGTCAAAAACGAAAAATAATACTTTAACCGACAAAATGAACCGAGCAGAAGGAGAAATCTCCGGAGCGACTGTTCAGTGAGGCGGATTAAAGAATCTGACAGTTTGAGTTTGAAGAACAACAGACAGAGTTTCAACCGAGCTCGAGCTCAGCGTTCCATGCCTGGCATGGAAAGTTAACTCTTTCACCTCCGGAGCAGTTCGAAGGTTGGGACTCACTGCATATGTCATAATATAGCAAGACTTCATGTTGTTTGAATCGCACAGAGGTGAACCTTAATTGAGGAGTAGGCCAGACCTGAGTGAAAGAGGGAAAGCAGGTATTCTAGAACTGATTTTTCTGGGCATTCTAAAGGGGAGAGACCACGTGCCTGAGACCACAAGCAAAACCGACGCCATTTAATGACGTACATCGCGTGCGTTGCCGGCTTTCTGGCAGCAGAAAGGACTTCCGCCACCTCTTGCGAGACCCCGTGTCGCAGAATGGCTATGTCTCGAGGATCCAGGCATGCAGGTTCAGTGAGCGCAAGTCCGGGTGGACTAGCGAACCCTCCTCTTGAGACAGCAGATGGGAGCTGATGGGCAACGAAGTGGAGGTCCCCGGGACAATTGCGTCAAAATCTGGAACCAAATCTGTCTGGGCCAGAAAGGCACTACCAAGATCATTGTTGCGTGCTCCTTGCGAAGTTTGAGAAGGATTCTCTGGATCAACGGGAAGGGAGGGAAAGCGTAGAGGAATCTGCTCGCCCAGGAGTGGGACAACGCATCTCGACAGAAAACACCAGGCCCTGGATATAGCGAGCAAAAATTGGGCAGTTTTTCGTTGGATGGGGAAGCGAACAAGTCCAATTTTGGAGTGCCCCATCGACGAAACAGATCCTCTGCTACCTCCTGAAGAAGTTCCTACTCGTGGACTCTGGCCTGGGATCGACCGAGACCGTCTGCAACCGTGTTGTCCACTCCGGGAACATGAACTGCAAATCAGGCTTGCGCCATGTCGAATTACCCATTCCCACACTCTCATGGCTTCCCCACAGAGGGGATAGGAGTGTGTGCCTCGTTTGTTGAGGTAATACATCACCGCCGTATTGTCTGTGTGAAGCAGAAGAGTACTCGGTGGAATTTCTGACTGGAAGGCTTGCAGGGCATGCAGGACCGCCCTCACCTCCAGAATATTGATGTGGAGGTGAGCTTCCTGAGGGGTCCACGTTCCCTGAGACCTCACCCCGTTCAGGTGTGCCCCCCACCCCAGCCCTGAGGTGTCTGTGGAGAGGATTACCTCCGGGGACGGCACTACAAATGGGACCCCCCCAGAGTGTGTCCCCGGGACTAGCCACCATTGCCAATCCCGAATCACGGCCCTCGTGATTCTGACTGGCTGCTGCATATGGTCTTGCTTCTGGTCCCATTGCACTCTGAGCGTCCACTGGGTTACCCACATTTGGAGCCTTGCCATTGGGACGGTTGGAATGGCCGCAGCCATATGTCCGAGCAGGCGAAGGACCAGTCTGGCAGGGACGGTCTTCTTTGCCGAATGGTCCCTGATGAGGGACCTGATGCGTTCCGCTCCGTCCTCAGAAAAAAAAATTACTCACCTTAGTAATGTTGTTTCTTCTAATGGAGTCTTGCTATATTATAGACATTAGCAGTTTGTTCCAGCTCTAGAACTGCCCCGGAGTGAAATGGTTAAAACCATTCCAAAGTAGAATTTTGGCACGAGAGCAGCTCTATCTGTGTCATTTCAAACTTGAACTGTCAGATCTTTTCGAGCCAAACTCACTAAGGTCTGTGTGGAAGCTGTAACTCTACACTAGCCAAATGGCTACCTAAATAATAACAACCATTGATGGCCCCAACACCCAAGACTCAAGTCAGGGGACCAAAATACTAACACCATTCTAATAATATGAAAATGGAACATAAGTATAATAAAACACAGACAGCTACACATACACACACCCCAAAGTCCCAAAGGGGACAAAATGCTAACAGGACATAAGTAGTGCCCACACTAGAGTTGCCCGCACCCACCAAGTAGAGGTTCTGAGAGGGCAGGTTGGGGGTCTATAATATAGTAAGACTCCATTAGAAGAAACAACATTACTAAGGTGAGTAATTTTTTTCAAACAACATGAAGTCTTGCTATATTATAACATTAGAGAATACACAGCAGTACCTCCATGGAGGAGGGGCAGAACCTACTTAGGAATAGGCTCTGAAGAACAGCTGTGCCAAACCGAGCATCTCTCCTGGCCTGGACATCCAGGAGTAATGCTTGGTAAAAGTGTGTACCGTTTTCCAAGTAGCAGCCTGGCAAATCTCTAATAAAGGGATATCTTTGACAGCAGCTAGAGACGCAGCTGTACCCCTGGTAGAATGAGCCCTCAAACCAGGGGGCTCTGCCCACTTTCTGATAACAAAATTGGATACAAGAGATAATCCACCTGGCAATTGATCTCTTAATGGCAGGTTTGCCTTTCCCAACTTCACCATAGGTAAGGAAAAGTTGGAGGGATTCAAACCTGTGACCTTTGGTACGCTCTACATAATAACTAAGAGCTCTCTTAACAGCCAGGCTGTGCAACCTCCTCTCACCCGAAGAGGAGTGATCAGTGAAAAATACTGGAAGGGAGATAGATTGATTAAGATGGAAATCTGAAACCACCTTAGGCAAAACTTCCTATTAGTCCTAAGGACTACCTTATCCCTGTGGAAAGAAATAAAGTCAGTCTCCACTGACAAGGCTTGCAATTCACTTATGCGTCTGGCAGAAGTGATAGCCACTAGAAAAACAGTTTTCCAAGTTAGGTACTTAAGCTCTGCAGAAGACAGAGGTTCAAAAGGGGGTTGCATTAACTGGGCAATGCAAACATTAAGGTCCCAAGCAGGGGCCGGTTGCCGAAAGGGAGGATTAGTATGGAGCATGGGTTCTCAAATGGTGAGGCCAGCCTCCTTGGGGAGGCCCCAACCTGTTCCAGGGGAGGCTCAAGCAAGTCTGAAAAAGTACTGTATTTAAATATTGAGTTTTATATATTTTGTGTGAAGAGATTATGCAAACTGAAAGAGGATAATAGTAGGTGAATTTGATGTATTTATTTACTAATAGGTGACAAGGGAAGGTGAATGAAAGGCTAATTTCAGGTGCACCCAGGAAAGGGTAGGGAGTGAATACATTTCAAAGGACAACTGTAAAACAGATCAAGAAATACACAATAACCAATAGTGCAAACAAATATGAACAATGAACTAATAATGAGTGGTGGTAATTGATCAATTTGTAGCCTGATGGTAGAACAGCCCAAATACCAGGGTTGAGCAAAGAAGTGCTAACAGCAATAGCAGGAAGGAGCAAAGTAATCCCTGAGAAGTTGCTTAGGAGCAGGGAAGGATGGGGAGAGGCAAAGTATTAGGAAGATTATTTCACATAGAGAGGAAACAGAGAAAGTAGTCTGACCCATGGAGGTACTGCAACAAGGGGTAACAATGGTTCAAGGATGAAAATAGAGTATGTAGGTTGGCCTGTGTGTGTGTATGGGGGGTGTTACAGTAAGCTGAATAATATTTGTTTTTTTGTTGTTTTTTTTGTTATTTAGATAACACCTTTGAGCACAGGAGCTCATTTTCATAGGTTGCATGTCAGTATAAGACAAAGAACTGAATGTGAGCCAAGTACTCAAAGGGGTTTCAATTTATTCATGGTGTACTGCACAAAGTACAGTATGTTGTTTTCCTTTGGGGAGGCCCAAGATTATTTCAATTTTTTGGGGGAGGCTCAAAATGTTTTCCATGGATTTGGGGAGGCTCACTGTGACAAAGTCTGAGAACTATTGGTATGGAGTAATCCCTTAAAAAACTTGGAAAACACAGGATGAGAGGAAAGAGGGGATGACTTTCCTGCTGACACAAAAGCAGACACAGCTGCCAAAGGAACTCTCAGGGTAGCTGGTCTGAGACCCAAGGAATTAAGATGTACCATGTAATCTAACAAAATGGGCAATTCAGCAGATTCTGGGGAAATATTTTTCCCAGCACACCAAATGGAAAACCTTTTCCATTTAGAACTATAAGTAGCCCTAGTGGAAGGCTTTCTGGAAGCCTTTAGGATCTCAAGAACACCCTGAGAGAGGTGTAAATCAGCAAACTCTAACTCCTCAAGAGGCAGGCCTTGAGGTTGAGGGATTTGAGGTCCGGATACCAAACCCTTCCCTGGGCACAAGTCAACAGATTGTGATTCCTGGGGAGGCACAGGGGAAGATGGACTGTCAGAGACAGAAGGAGTGGGTACCAGGGCTGCCTGGCCCAATCCGGGGCAATCAGAATCACCCTGAAAGGCTGAGATCTGATTTTGACTAGTACTTTGAATAGGAGAGGAAAGGGGGGAAGCATAGAGGAACTTCCCCTCCCAATCCAGAAGAAGGGCATCCAGGGGAACTGAGCCCAGCACTGGAGGCCTGCAACAGAACAGAGGAAGTTTGTGATTGTCTGGGGCTGCAAAAGATCTATCTGAGGAATGCCCACCTGGCAAAAACTATCCCAGCACTTGAGGATCCAGGGACCATTCGTGATGGCCCTGGGAAATCCTGCTGAGGGCATCCGCTAGGACATTGTCCTTCCCTGGAAGATGAACTGCTATGAGGGAAGTGTTCAGGGAATAGGCCAGAGACCACAACTTCATTGCCACGGTGCACAAGGCCGAAGACCGAGTGCCCCCCTGTTTGTTGATGTACCACATTGTTGTGGTGTTGTCTGTTCTGACTTGTATCACCTTGTCGTGGACAGATGCAGAAAAAGCTTGAAGAGCTAAAAAGACAGCTCTGAGTTCCAGCAAATTGATGTGGAGCAGAGATTCCTGGGGGACCAGACTCCTGAGTGGAAAGGTCGCCCATGTGGGCTCCCCAACCCAGAAGGGAAGCATCTGTAGTGAGAGTCAAGTCGTGAGAAGGGGAAATGAAGGGACCCCCACTCTTAAATGCTCTGATCCTGCCACCACTGGAGAGCTAGGATCAGGTTCGAGTCACTGGGACCAACTTGGAAAGGGGTCTCTTCTCTGAGACCAAAAGGTTCTCAAGTGAAACTGAATGTCTCATCTGAAATCTGGCTCCCTGCACAACAGCTGTGGATGCAGCCATGTGCCCCAGGAGCTGCAGAAAGTGTCTTGCTGGTCGAGAGACCTGCAGAGTGAAGGAAGAGGCCAGAGCCACTAAATTCCTTACCCTTTCTGGGGGAAGAAAGGCTCTGGCTAGCTTTGTGTCCAATTCTGCCCCTATAAAGGTGAGTACCTGGACTGGTTCCAGAACCGACTTTGGTAGGTTTAGCAGAAAACCCAGGAGGTGAGAAGCTGCTGGGTGACCTGCAGGTGAGATTTTACCTGTTCTGGGGACTGGCCTACAATGAGCCAGTCGTCTCACATAGGAAAAACAGCAATCCTCTGCCTCCTTAAGTGGGCCACTGCCACTGCTAGACACTTTGTGAATACCCTTGGAGCAGAGGTAAGGCAAGGCAAGGCTCTGAACTGGTAATGACCTGAGGGCAGTTCAATCTGAGGTATTTTCGATGGGATCTTCTGATTAGGACATGGAAATAGGCATCCTTGAGGTCCAGGGAGGCTAGCCAGTCCCCTGGCCTTAGGGAAGGTAAAATCATTGCCAGAGTTACCATTTTGAACTTTGGTTTCAAAAGATGTTTGTTCAGATATCTGAGATCTAAAATAGGCCACCATTCTCCTGTCTTTTGGGGTAAGGAAGTATCTGAATACAGACCCCTGCCCTGATGCAGGGAGGAACCCTTCTACTGCTCTGAGAGCTAACAGGATGAGACCTCTGTTTCCAGAGCGAGGGTCTCTGAAGCACTTGCAGGTAGAAAAGTCTGCTTCTCAACTTGGGAAACTTTTGAAGCTGAGAACCAGACCCTGGCTTACTACTTCCAGAACCCACTTGTCTGAGGTTAAAGAAGCCCAATTCTGACTGAAGTAAGCCAGCCTGCCCCCCACTGGTACAGGAGAATTGGCCCTGGGCACCCCATCAGGGTGCCTGTTTCGCAGGAGCTTTAGGCTGGGGGGTGGGAGCAGGTCTGCCCACCCCTCATCTGCCCCTGCCTCTGAAGAAGCCCCTCTGAGCATAGGCAGAGGAGGCCTGAGTCTGGTAGAAAGGCCTGTGAAAAGGCCTACCCCTACCCCTGGGGCACGCCTGAGGAGTGGCTTGCCGCCCTTAGCCTGGGCACTCTTATAAGTAGTCCTATATTCATCCATCTTCTTCATGTAATTCTCTGTCTGCTCTCCAGAGAATTTCCCACCACAGGAAAATCCATAGCCTTAGTCTGGGTATCCTGCTTGATAAAACTATACACCTGAGCCAGGCCAACCTGAAAAGCTACAGATGTGGCCATGACCCTAGAGGAAACATCATTAACATCCACAGCAGCATGAAACTGAACCTTAGAGGCTTCAATGCCATCAGCAGCCACCTGTTCTAGTTCACTAGCCAGCTGGCCATGGGCCTGCTTGGCCAATTGCAAAACAGTATCCCATCTAGATTTCTGATACCTAGCTACATAAGCCATATAATTTGCTTGCCTGAGTCCCAGAGAGGCTGCCATATACTGTTTTTTTGCCATGGCATCAATCTTCCTGGAATCCTTGTCAGGAGCATGTGAAGCCAAGGGAATATTAGCTTTATCACAGGCAGCAGCCTGAACTACCCAACATGACTGCATTGCTGAGAAAGGAATT
Source organism: Neoceratodus forsteri (assembly GCA_016271365.2). Classification (NCBI taxonomy): domain Eukaryota; kingdom Metazoa; phylum Chordata; order Ceratodontiformes; family Ceratodontidae; genus Neoceratodus; species Neoceratodus forsteri. The sequence continues at coordinate 1,126,286,891 of CM028132.1, read as the reverse complement.
CTGTATCAGGGCCTGACAATGTATACCTTCTGTCCATCTTTTTATCTACAGGAGGCACAGAATTAGGAGCTTTTAAAATTTTAATTGTTTGTTTCCTAAAAGACTTATGTAAAGGAATATCCATCATTTCTACAAAATCAGGCTCCTCTTGCTCATCCACAGCCTCTTCTAAAGGAAGCTGGAGGGTTTCAGCAACTTTTTTATAAAACATAAAATGAGATGGGGACTCAGACAGCATAGGGGGAGATTCTAAAGGTCTGTCTGGGGAGATGTCCGGTTCAATGGGCACACCCAGACCTTCCCAGCCACATTCATACTGTTCATAATCCTCCTCCCCCTCCTCTGGTTCATAAAATGCCTCAATATCATAATCCTGAACCACTGGGACCGGACGAACCGACCTTTTACCAGATAGTGGCGGTTCGGACGGACCCTGAGACAGTGACTGGACAATTTGTATGGCTTTTGCTATGTCTGCAGCAGTTGGAGAAGGAATTTTGGACTCCAGACCTGCTGATTTTCTTGTTTTCTTTACTGGAATTGGTTCCTCAGAACCAGCTTTTCTTTGCCCGAGAAGTCTGGCCCTGGTCAGAGGGCACTCCTCTGTTCGGTTGGCACCGAACGGGCTGGCCATCGGGTCAGCAGACTTTTAGCCTCTCGTTCCCTGAGCCTGCCCAATCTTTTTTCCAGGGTGGCTGCAGGGAAATTCTTACATACCTGGCAGTCTGACTGGAGGTGGTCAAACCCCAGACAATAAACACAGGCGGTGTGTGGGTCAGCCTTGGCAAAGACTTCCCCACAAACATCACAGTGTTGAAACCCAGTGGGCCCGGTTTTTCTTTTGGGTTTCTCAGACATAATGCCAGCCTAACCAAAAACTTGCCCTTTTAACAGCGGTGCCAGGCAAGACACCCTTATCGGTTCCTAACCGTGTCACGGGTATTGGAAAAAACTGTAATAAATCCGTTTTTTTTTAGTACCGATAAGAACCGGGAACTGCACTCTAAAATAGTAACTTTTAGTTTTAAATGAGTTTTAAACCCACTGATCGGTTCAAAACCGAACCGATAACTTACAAGTTCCACACAGACAAAACCTTCATTTACTTACGGTTACCACAGATAGAGCTTGAACCGAACGGTTTTACGGTTAAAATCAATCAATCAATCAATCAAAATCTTTATTTATTTAGGCGAACATCATTGAGCATAGCTCATTTACAAGATGGACCTGAGTGGTCATAACAATATAAGGTTACAAATTTTACACAAAAACATGGTACTGAATGAACACAAATACAAAGATTTATGAATGAGACAGATATACAAATATTTACATATATACAAGGCAAAATGACATTGGACCTAGATCATATTAAAAGGAAAGAAACAAACAGTATTGTAGGGATAAAGCTAGGTAATGGGACTTGGGGGCATTTTGTACAGTAGGTTGGAGAACAAGCTAGAAGAACAATAAAGAAATAGGGGTAGTATAAAAGGGTAGGGAAGGAGGGTGTGAGAAGACTAGGCCTTATGGAAGCAATTGCATGATTCTGGGAATAGACTAGTGTACAGTTTTTGAAGGATGTTAAAGGAATGAGGGTATCCAATTTCAAGGTCTTTTGAAGAGAATTCCAGATAAGTGCTAGGAATAGCTGATTGCAGCCCTTCCATACCGGGTGCAGGTGATAGGAATCTTCAGCATGATGAGTTTATTGATCCTTAGGGTGAAGGCCTGGATGTGATCCGTTGAAACAATCTGAGATGTAGGAAGGGAGTTTGTTTGTCAGAGCTTTGTAGATCCAGACAGCAGCATTTTTGTTTCTTCTATGTTGTAGGGATGTCCAACTGACTGCATTGTAGAGAGAGCAATGATGGGTGCTGGAGGGAAGATCTGTAATGAATCTAATAGCTCTATGACACAAGGTGTCTAATTTAAATGGGAGAGGGAACAGTGACCATAAAGGAAGTCAGCGTAGTCAATGAGGGATAGGAATGATGCCAGGATTAGCCTTTGTTTGGAATCTCTGGTCAGGTGGTGTTTGATCCTATAAAATAGGCCAAGTCTTTGTCTAAGCTTTTTCAGGAGCTCTTCAATGTGGCTAGTATAGTCAAGTTTATTGTCAATCCAGACTCCAAGATATTTGAATTTGTCCACATATTCCAGATTTTCACCAAGGATGGTAGATAATTGTGGGAGGGTGAATGATGGGACAGTGGAAGAGCAGCTCTTGGTGGCAATGAACATAGCTTTCGTTTTCTTGGCATTTAGTAATTTCTTTTCTAGTAAGTTGTGCTGTAGGAGGGAGAACTCAGACTGTAAAAGCTCACAGGCTTTTGATGGTGAGGGATTACTGACATATAGTACAGTATCATCTGCAAAAAGTGAATATTAGATTGTGAGAGATTGGAGTCAATATTGTTGATGTAAATGGCAAGAGGATGGGGCCCAGGATGGAACCTTACGGTACACCTCTTAGGAGTGGTTTAGAGGTAGATAGGTCACCTTCATTTTACCAGTTGTATTCTTCCGGAGAATAGCATCTGAACCATTTTAAGAGAGTGAGTCAAGGCCTATGGAGTTCAGAGAGGAGATTAGTAGTTCATGGTCCACAGTGTCAAAGGCTTTGCTTAGATCCAGGAACACAGCACAGGTGTTATTCTTTTGTCTAAGGCAGTCTGCCAGTCATTTGTAACTTTGCTAAGGCAGAGATGGTGCTGTGCATAGATCTAAACCAGATTGAGCTGGGTTAAGGAGATTATTGGTATCAAGGTAGGCACTTAACTGAAAGTTCACTAACTTTTCAAGCATTTTGGACAGTACTGGTAAGATGGAAATGGGCCTATAGTTGTTGAGGTCCATGGGATCACCTGCCTTAAGTAGTGGAAACACTTGAGCTGTCTTCCATATTGAGGGGATAGAACCAGTGGCTAGGGACAGATTGAAAAGGTGAGTGAGGGGGGCAGCTAAGGCGTGCAATGCTACTTTTAGAAAGTAGGGATCCAGGGAGTTTGCACCTGCGCTTTTAGTTGTATCTAGTTGGAACAGTAGATCTTCTACTTCTTTTAAGAGTATTGATTTGAAGGAGAATGTGGAAGCAGCCTTTTGTCCCTCAGTAGATTGTAAGTTTAGTGATGACCTCATTAGGTTTGCAGGTGAGGAATAAGCTAGGCCAGCTGTAGTGAAATGATCGTTGAAGGCATTTAAGATTTCTTGCTTGTCAGTGATTTCAACACTATTTAGGTGCACTTTGGGTGGTAAGACAGGGTAGAAGCTTGACCTAAGATCCCTTTATGGTACCCCAGAACCTGGAAGGGTTGTGATAGGAGGCATCAATTCAGCTGTGAGAAGGCAGCCTTGGCATTTCTCACTTGTTTTGTGCAGGAGTTTCTGGCTTTTCTGAATTGAAGCCAGTCATTTGGATCCTTGGTCTTTCTTGCCCTTTTCTAGAGTTTATCTCTGGCAAGCAGTGCAGATTTAAGGTCAGCAGAGAACCAGCGACAAGATTTGAGTTTGGTTCTGACACTGGTGAGGGGTGCATGTATATTGAGGGCACTTATGATAATATCACTTAAGACCTGAAGAGCTGTCTCTATTGAAGCTGTGAGATAGAATTCTTGCCAACGTGTGGTGTGGCACAAATCATGGAGATATCCTGAAATATTAAAGTTCTTTTTTGACCTTGGGAGAAATTTTGCAGGGTTGGGTGGCTTGATTGTTGATCTTATGCCAGCTATGGGACAGTGATCACTTATGTCACTAAATAGCACTCCAGCATGAGAATACAGATGAGGCTTATTTACCAACATGATGTCCAGGAGTGTGCTGTTGAGATTATTCTTTGGATTAATCCTTGTTGGTTCTTTGATTAATTGAGTGAATCCATAAGTGTCACAGAAGGTTACCAGGGGTGCAGATGCATTGGCTAGCCACTTTAAATTCAGGTCACCTAAAATGATGGTGTCTTCAGGGCCTAGATTAAGTATAGCTCCTAGGTGGGATAGGAGTTTGAGGCCTGCAGAGGGGGGCCGGTAGCAGCCAATTAGTTGAAAAGATGATATGTTGGGAAGGGTTATTTTAATTGATAAGCATTCAAATTCCATTGGCTGTGATGTAATATTGAGGCAGGATGCAGAGAGGTTTGCTTTGACATAGATGGCTACCCCACCGCCCCTGGATGGATGGTCAGATCTGAAGAGCTGGTAGTTGGGAAGATTTATTTCACTGTCTTTTGTTGCAGATTTGAGCCATGTTTCAGAGATAACCAGAAAGTCAGGTAAGGTGTGTGCAACCCAGGCCTGTATTAATGAAAACTTTTTTAGGAGGCTGCAGGCGTTGATATGAAGAAAACTCAGGCCATTTATGGAGGCTAAGTCAGCTGGGGAGACAGAGCTTTCTGTGGGTCCAGGGTTGATTTCAACAGTGCCAACACCGATCAGCAGAAAGAAGATTAGTTTGATGAGGGCACCAAGTGATAGGAATAGGGAGTAGACAGAGTACTTTCTCTTCTTGCTTGGGATCCAATGTACAGTGGGCAATGATCCTGCTGTGTGGTTATAGATTTTGTCATAAAGTACCAGCTTAATGGACAGGTATAGGGGGTCATTATAGTACCAATAATGGAGCAGGGGGCTTATGGAGTACCGAACTGGTTGTGAGCCTTTTGGGATACCCAAGGATTACAGGGCAGAAGCGGCAGTATATACTTGGGGAACTGAGGGCATCCACTGGGGACAGCAGAGGGGACAAGCCCAGTAGTCGCTTTAAACACCATGGCATGGGCTGCTTCAGTTTCCTCTTCTGGATCCGAGGAAGGTGAGAGGCAAAGCAGCAATAGGAGGAACAGTAGCATGGTGGAGGGTAGGTAGGGGTTAAAGATACTAAAGGTGATGTAAGAAATGAGCTCGGGAATTGGCTAGATTAGCTATGGGTGGGGATAAGAGATTCGGCGGGAAAGTGTGTATAAAAGAAACACCCGGGGGGGGTGGGGGCAGGCAAAAATTTTGCGGCTTTCCCATACCTTTCTGGCTCTCTCTCCCGGCCTCCTGGTTCCCTTCTCGGCTATGCGGTGGCCGCCCGCCCACTGGCGGCTCGGAGCCCCTACGGTCTCTGGGTGCTCGAGGGCAGGGCCGGCTGGAAAGGAGGGGACAGAGGAGAGGGCAGTCAGGAAAAGCACTGAATTGCAGCAATCTGCAAGAGGTGCTAAAAGAAAAAATTACTCACCTCAGTAATTGCTTTTCTTCTCATGGAGTCTTGCTGTATTAGGACTATAGCAGTCAGCCTCAGCCTCTGAACTGCCCCGGAGAGGAAAGGGTTAACTCCAGAGAAGTCTGAGTTCCATGGCGAGGCTGTTCAAAGCTCTATCTGTGCAGTTTGAAGTCAAACTGCCAGATTCTTAGGACTAAACTAATATAGCAAGTCTGTGTGGAAAAACCCTCACACTAGCCATTGGCTACCTACCAGTAGTAGAACTACAAAAACACACAACAATCACAGAATAGCAACAAAATTATTAAATATTGTTAGCATTACTGAAAAGAAGCATTAACAGACCCCTCTTCCCAAAAGACTCAAGTCAGGGAGGGCCACCTACCACTCAACGAACAACAGAATTACCTAGTTCCTAAACCCAATAAGCAAAAAAGGCATGACACAGTGCTTGCACTAATTTGCCAACCCCATACCCAAGGAGGAGTTCTGAGGCGGGGTAGGAGGGAGGGTTGTCCTAATACAGCAAGACTCCATGAGAAGAAAAGCAATTACTGAGGTGAGTAATTTTTCTTCAAACACCATGAAGTCTTGCTGTGATTAGGACTATAGCGAATACACAGCAGTACCTCCATGGAGGAGGTCAGAACCTACTTGGGAAATAGGCTCTGAAGCACAGCTGTGCCAAAGCAGGCATCCCTCCTGGATTGAACATCCAAGGAGTAATGTTTGGTAAAGGTGTGAACTGTTTTCCAGGTAGCAGCTTGACAGATCTCCAAAATGGGAATATCTCTAGCAGCCGCTAGAGATGCAGCTTACCTCTGGTAGAATGAGCCCTCAATCCTGAGGGGGCTCTTTACCCAGTTTTTGGTAACAGAATTGGATACAAGAGATAATCCACCTTGCAATTGTCCTCTTAGTGGCAGGTCTCCCTTGCCGACTTCCCCATAGGTAAGGAAGAGCTGGAGGGATTCAAACCTATGACCCTTGGTGCGTTCCAAATAGTAGCTTAGAGCTCTTTTGACGTCCAGACTGTGCAATCTCCTCTCCCCTGAAGAGGAATGCTCAGTGAAAAATACTGGGAGAGAGATGGATTGGTTGAGATGAAAATCCGAGACCACCTTTGGTAAAAACCTTCTATTAGTCCTAAGGACTACCTTGTCCCTATGAAAAGAAATGAAATCTTCTTCCACTGACAAGGCTTGCATCTCACTTATCGTCTAGCAGAAGTGATGGCCACTAGAAAACAGTCTTCCAAGTTAAAACTTGAGGTCTGCCAAGACAGGGGCTCAAAGGGGGTTGCATTAGCTGAGCAATGCAAACATTCAGGTCCCAAGCAGGAGCTGGTTCCCAAAAGGAGGGTTAGTGTGAAGTAACCCCTTAAAAAACTTGGAAATTACAGGGTGAGAAGAGATGGAAGCAGGTTTACCTGCTGACACATAAGCAGAGACTGCTGCCAGATGAACCCTTAAGGTAGCTGGCTTAAGGCCTAGAGAATTTAAGTGGACCAGATAGTCCAATAAAACAGTCAAATCAGCAGATTCTGGGGAGATTTGCTTCCCAGAGCACCAAATGGAAAACCTCTTCCACTTAGAATTATAGGTGGCCCTAGTAGAAGGCCTCCTGGCCGCCTTCAAAATATCCAAGACACCTTGAGAGAGGTGTAGATCAGCAATTCTAGCTCCTCAAGAACCAAGCCTTGAGGTGGAGGAACTGAGGTTCGGATACACACTCTCCCTGTGCACAGGTCAACAGGTCGTGGGTCCTGGGCAAGCTCAGGGAGGGTGGACAATCAGGGACAGAAGGAGAGGGTACCAGGGCTGTCTGGCCCAATCTGAGCAATCAGAATCACCTTGCAGGACTGAGTTCTGATCCTCACTAGTACCCTGAAAAGGAGAGGGAAGGAGGGAAGGCATATAGATATTTCCCTCCCAATCCAACTGGAAGGCGTCCAGTGGGACTGATCCCAACACTGGAGGTCTGCAACAAAAACAGAGGAAGTTGGTGGTTGTCTGGGGCTGCGAAAAGATCTATCTGAGGGGTGCCCCATCTGGCAAGACTGACCCCAGCACTAGAGGGTTCAGGGCCCATTCGTGGTGGCCCTGAGAAATCCTGCTGAGGGCATCCGCTGGGACATTGTCCTTCCTGGAAGGTGAACTGCTATCAGGGAGGTATTCAAGGAGTAAGCCAGAGACCACAGCTTCATTGCTTCGGTGCACAAGGCAGAAGACCGAGTGCCCCTTGCTTGTTGATGTACCACATTGTTGTGGTATTGTCTGTCCTGACTTGAACTACCTTGTTCTGGACAGAAGCTGAAAAGGCCTGGGAGCTAAGAGGACAGCCCTGAGCTCCAGAAGGTTGATGTGGAGCAGAGATTCCTGAGGAGACCACACCCCTGGTGGAAAGGTCGCCAAGTGAGCCCCATCCTAGGAGTGAGGCATCTGTGGTAAGTGTGAGGGAGTGAGGAATGGGTAAGAAGGGACCCCTTGAGTTAGATTGCTCTGGTCCTGCCACCACTGAAGGGCCAGGATCAGAGACCTTGTCACTGGGACTAATTTGGTGAGGGTCCTTCTTTTGGGACCAAAAAGATCTCAGGTGGAATTGGATGTCTCATCTGGAATCTTGCTCCCTGCACGACAGCTGTGGGCGCAGCCATGTGTCCTAGGAGTTGCAGGAAGTGCCTTGCTGGCGAGAGACCCATGGTGAAGGAAGATGCCAGGGCAATGAGTCTGTCCACTCTCGGAGGGAGATATGCCTGGCAGACTTTGTGTTCAACTCTGCACCTATGAAAGTTAGTACCTGAACTGGTTCGAGAACTGACTTTGGAAGATTCAACAGGAATCCCAGAGAGGTGAGAAGCTGCTGGGTGACCAACAAGTGAGATTTTACGTGATCTGGAGACTGACCCACTATGAGCCAGTCGTCCAGGTAGGGAAAAACGGCCACCCCTTGCCTTCTCAGATGAGCCACTATCACAGCCAGACATTTTGTGAAAACCCTTGGGGCAGAGGTAAGGCCGAAGGGCATTGCTCTGAACTGATAGTGGCCAGAAGGTAGTTCGAACCTGAGGTACTTTCTGTGAGAAGGCCTGATCAAGAAATGAAAATAGGCGTCCTTGAGGTCCAAGGAAGCTAGCCAGTCTCCTGGTCTCAGGGAGGGCAAAATCATTGCCAGAGTTAACATTTTGAACTTTGGTTTCAGAAGATGCTTGTTCAGGAACCTTAAATCTAAGATGGGCCGCCATTCTCCTGTCTTTTTTGGGGTAAGGAAATACCTTGAATAAAGACCCTTGCCCTGATGGCAAAGGGGAACCCTCTCTACTGCTTTGCATCCCAGCAGAGAAGAAACCTCTGTTTCCAAAGCAAGGGCTTCCAAAGGATTCGCAGGTGGGAAATGTCTGGCCCTCATCTTTGGGAACTGTTTGAAACTGAGGACCAGACCTTGGCACTACCTCCAGAACCCACTTGTCCGAGTTAGGGACAACCAGTTCTGGCTGAAATAAACCAACCTGCCCCAACGTACAGGATCGGCCTGGGCACCCTATCAGGGTGCCTGCTTGGCAGCTGTTTTTGGCTGGGAAGAAGGGGACGGTCTGCCAGAGCCCCGCCTGCCCCTGCCTCTGAAGAAACCCTCTGAACAAAGGCTGAAGAGGCTTGGAGCTTGCTAAAGGGCCTGTGGTAAGGCTCCTACCCTAGGAGCATGCCTTTGGCGGGGGCATGCCTCTCTTTAGCTTGGGCACTTTTGTAGGTAGTTCTGTATTCATCCATTTTTTCATGTAATTTTCTGTCTGATCACCAAACAGAGAGTTACCTACTACAGGAAATCCATAGCCTTTGCCGAGTGTCTTGGGACAAATTAGTGCATCTGAGCCATGCCAACCTACGAGAGCTACAGAAGTGGCCATGACCCTAGAAGAAACATCATTAACGTCAACAGCAGTATGAAATTGAACTTTAGAGGCCTCAATGCCATCGCAGCCACCTGTTCCAACTCACTAGCCAGCTGACCTGGGCCTGCTTGGCTAACTGCAAAATAGTGTCCCATCTAGACTTTTGATATCTAGCCACATAAGCCATGTAATTAGCCTGCCTGAGTCCCAAAGAAGCTGCCATATATTGCTTTTTGCCATGGTATCAATCTTCCTGGAATCTTTGTCAGGGGATGTGATGCCAAGGAATATTAGCCTTGTGCAGGCTGCAGCTTGAACAACACCTACATGACTACACTGCTCAGTGAGGAAGTCTGTATCTGGGCCTGATAAAGTATACCTTCTGTCCATTTTTTGTCTACAGGAGGGACAGAATGAGGATTTTTAAAATCTTTGTTGTTTGCTTCCTAAATGATTTATGCAAAGGAATAGACAACCTTCTAGACTCTGGAATATCCATCATTTCAACAAAATCAGGCTCCTCTTGCTCATCCACAGCCTCCTCTAAAGGGAGCTGGAGGGTTTCTGCCACCTTTTATAAAACACAAAATGAGAAGGGACTCAGACAACAGAGGGGAGACTCTAAGGGTCTGTCTGGAGAAATGCCGGTTCAATGGGCACGTCCAGACCTTCCCAGTCACAAATGCACTGATCAAATTCTCTCTCCCCTCCTGTGGTTCATAAAACTCCTCAATAACATAATCTTGAACCACTGGACCTGGGCGAGCCACCCCTCTGCCACTTGTGGAGGGCTCTCCAAGTCCCTGCGACAAAGACTGAACAATCTGTATGGCTTTTGCTATTTCTGCAACAGTTGGAGAAACTATCTTAGACTCGAACCTGCTGATTTCTTTGTCTTTTTTTGCTGGTGCTGGTTCCTCTGAACCAGCCTTTCTCTTCCCGAAGAAGTAATGCCCTGGTCAGAGGGCACTCCCTCTGGTCAGTGGGTACTGGACCGGGCTGGCCATCGGGTCAGCGGACTTTTTGGCCTCTCGTTCCCTGAGCCGGCCCAATCTCTTCTCCAGGGTGGCTGCAGGGAAATTTTTACATATCTGGCAGTCTGAAAGGAGGTGGTCAGCCCCCAGACAATAAACACAAGTGGTGTGTGGGTCAGCCTTGGCAAAGGCTTCCCCACAAACATCACAGTGTTGAAACCCGATGGGCCGGTTTTTCTTTTGGGTTTCTCAGACATAGTGCCAGCCTAACCAAAACTTGCCCTTTTCTTCAGGCCGTGCCAGAGCAAGACACCCTATCGGTTCCTAACCGTGTCACGGGTATTGGAAAAAACCCTATAAAAAACGAGGGTTTTTTTAGAACCGATAAGAACCGGGTACCTCACGTCTAAAAATTCATCAAAATACAAGAAACGATCGGTTCAGACTGAACCGATAATTATTTCCACACAGACTAAATTTTCGTTTTACTTACGGTTACCAGATAGAGCTTAGCCGAAACCGCGGTAATTTTGAGACTTTTGCCGGTTTTCTGAACCGAAGGAACTGACCGAAAACCGCGTAGTGAACCGAGCTGAAGGAGCTGATCTCCGGAGCGACTGTTCAGTGAAGCGGAGTAAAGAATCTGGCAGTTTGACTTCAAACTGCACAGATAGAGCTTTGAACAGCGCCCTCGCGCTGCGGAACTCCAGACTTCTCTGGAGTTAACCCTTTCCTCTCCGGGGCAGTTCAGAGGCTGAGGCTGACTGCTATAGTCCTAATCACAGCAAGACTTCATGGTGTTTGAAAGAAGATTTACACAACAAAGACTGGGTGGGGGGGGGGTTAGGCGCCTGAGCGTCTAGCCCAACACAAGTCTCACCAAAAGACTGTAATCACAGTCATCAAGCAAGAAGGCATTTCACAAAAATGTACAATAATAAAAGTAAAAACAGCTCCTTTTTAGAGAATTTTACATTTAAAGAGCAGTAATCCCGACCAGTTTTGGTGGTGCAAGTAAAGCAAAAGTCAATGGGGAAGGCGCACCAATCAGAGGCAAGGCATAGCTGGCGGTCGCCTTCCGATTGGCTAGCGGCTTTCCTGTACCTTTCTGGCTGTCTCTCCCAGCCTCCTGGTTCCCTTCTCGGCTATGCGGTGGCCGCCTGCCCGCTGGCGGCTCGGAGCCCCTACGGTCTCTGGGTGCTCGAGGCAGGGCACAGCTTTCTGGCTATCTCTCCCGGCCTCCTGGTTCCCCTTCTCGGCTATCACCGGTGGCGCCCGCCCTGTGACTCAGGCCTCACGGTCTCTGGGTGCTTTCGAGGACAGGGCCGGCTTTTCTCGCTGTCTCTCCCGGCCTCTGGTTCCCTTCGGCTGTCATGGTGGCCGCCCGCCGCTGGCGGCTCGCGAACCCCTCGGTCTCTGGGTGCTCGAGGGCAGGCCGGCTGGAAATAAAATAAACTATTCTCGGTTAAATCCAACAGAAAACACTTTTAAACCGAGAAATGAACCGAGCAGAAGGAGAATCTCGGAGCGACTGTTCACTGAGGCGGAGTAAAGAATCTGACAGTTCAAGTTTGAAATGACACAGATAGAGCTGCTCTCGTGCCAAAATTCTATTTTGGAATGGTTTTAACCATTTCACTCCGGGGCAGTTCTAGAGCTGGAACAAACTGCTAATGTCTATAATATAGCAAGACTTCATGTTTGAAGAAAAGCTTTCCCTTGGACGGTGTCCAGAACTGCGCTTATGAACTGCAGCTTCTGGGACGGTACCAGGAGAGACTTCTCGTAATTGATAAGTATACCCAGCGACTGAAAAAGAGCTTGGGTGTTCTGGATAGCCAACAACTGCACTTCCCGGGAGGCAGCCATGAGAAGCCAATCGTCCAGGTACGGGAACACGTAGTGGCCCTGTCTCCTTAGAGACGCTGCCACGACTGCCATGCACTTGGTAAAGACCCTGGGGGCCAATGACAGTCCGAAAGGAAGCGCTCAGAACTGAAAGTGGTGGCCGAGAAACTCGAAGCGCAGGAACCTCCTGTGCGCTTGAGCTATGGGGATGTGCAGGTAAGCGTCCTGCATGTCCAGTGACGCCAGAAATGCGTTGTCCTTCAGCATGGGTATAAGACCCTGGAGGGTCACCATGCAGAACCGTTTGTAGGCAACCGACATGTTGAGGTCGCTGAGGTCCAATATTAGACGGAGGTCCCCTGTTTTCTTTGGAACCAGGAAGAAGTGGGAATAGTAGCCTGTTCCTCTCTGGTTCCCCGGGACGTACTCCACTGCTCCTTTTTGCAGAAGCGCGAGTACTTCTTGCCTGATAAGCAATCTGTGCTGACCCGAGTAGCGGGACAGCGAGAGTGCTGTGGGTGGCTTGTCTATGAACTCTATAAAAGTGGCCTTTTTCGACCAATTGGAGTACCCACCTGTCGGTGGTGATCGACTGTCACCCTGGCAGGTGGTCTGCAATACGACCCCCGACCTTGGTGTCCCGTTGATCCTGAGGGGCGGTGGCCGGGAAGGAGTCATGCTGTGGCGGCTGAGGGTCCTGCAGGTTGGGCCGACTTGGTGAGACGTTGGCATCTACTTGAGGACGACTTCCCCTGGGCTTTCCGGAAGAAGGAGCCCCTCTGTTCCAGGCTGGAACGGGACTGTTGTCTCTGAGTCCAGCCGCAAAAATGGCTCTGGTTCCTACGAAAGGAACCGGGCCTGGATCTGTACATAGCCTGGACAGATCTCACGGCCTTCCCAGCCTCCTGAAGCTTGGTGAGGACCTTCTCCGAGGACTCACCAAAGAGAACTTCGCCGTGAAAGGGGGCGTCCAGTATGTTCTTCTGGACGTCTGGGGTGAATCCGGAGACACAGAGCCATGAGCGTCTCCGGAGGCATAGGCCTGAGGCTGCTGCTCTGGCCGAGGAATCCGCGGAGTCATACGCGGCTCGAAGCACCTGGGTTGCCACGTCTGAACCCGTGCGGAGGAGCTGAAGCAGCTCTTCCTTCTGCTCACCTTCCGGCATCTTTTCTGCCAGCTCTAGTTCCTGCTCCCACAGGCGTTCTGAAACTGGACCATGTGGGTGAGATAGTCGAGGGACCCTAATGGGCGCAGGTTGCAGCTGCGTCGTCGCCTACCATCGCGTCCAATTGCTTGGACTCCGGGTCAGTGGCAGGGTGCTCAGATGTTGCAGCCTCTGGGACCCGGTCATGTGAGGCTGTGATGACCAGGGAATCGGCCAGAGGATGAGATCCAAGTACTGGTCCTCCTAGGGGCCTTGTACAGGCGGTCAGCCTTCTTCGGCATTGCCGGGAGCGCATGTGGATGTTCCACGCTGCCTTGGTGACGTCCACGAAGGTGGACACCAAGAGTGGTACCACCACAGGCTTTGGGTCCTTTTGCCGAAGATAACGCGCAAGGCATAGCCTCTCGGGGTCAAGTTCTTCTGCGTCCCAGCCCATGTTCTCCTGGATATGCCTCATAATCTCTGAGAACGATGGGTCATCCGAAGAAGATCTTGGGAGCTCACGTGGGTCAGGAGAGGGGGCGCTGATGGGAGAAGGGGATCTGGATCTACCCAAGAAGTCCGATCCCGAGTCCTCCGTCGAAGGCGAGTAGTGGCGTCTTCTGGGTCTCTCGGGACTGGGTGACCCTGAAGAAGATCTGGACGGAGGTCTCCTCTTGTCTGATGGTCTGCCCCTAGGAGATTCAACAGGATCCTGGGGGGAAGGTACTCCGCCGGCTGCCCCGGATGGGGTGGGGGGCGCTGGGGCCGGTGGAGTCACGGGTGGAGGAGGAAGAAGAGGAGAGGGTGTGGGAACCACATCCTTTTTAATGGTGTCCCACCAGAAAGTGAATAACTCATTCACCTCAGCAATATTGAGGCCCGACAGGCCAGGCGCCGGTGGCCGGGTCCCGGCATCGGCCCCCCGTGGGTCTCTGGTTCAGGAGATGGTTCCCTCGGGGGCTCGACAGGACTGGGGTCGCCCACCTGGTCCTCGGGCTGGGTCGACTCTTCCTCCATGAGTGCCTCTGGCGAACAGCCGGTAGGTGGCGTGGGTTCTCTATCTGCTGGAACAGGCGTGGGGTGCCCAGCAGCGATCCCGCGGAGAAAGGCCTGGCGGCGACAGGCATCTGGCTGTCGTTGGGTCCCGAGACCGGTGGTGCTTGGCCGACATCGGGTGGGCCGCGTCTGTTTGGCGAGTCAGCTCCTTGGTTTTCCGCTGGGGGAGGAGGCAAGGAGACCGACGGGCGTCGGGGGCGAGTGGCGGATGAGGACTTGTGGTGATGGCGGTCCCCCAGCTTCGGCAAGGCCTTGAACGAGGAAGAAGAAGGCCTGGAGGTCATAACAGGCTGCAGAGTGGAGGAACCGGTGGAAGACTTGACTGCAACCAGGGGAGGCTGAGAGCGGGCCCGGGATGGAAAGCGGTCAGACCGGGAGCCGGAGCTGCGGGAGTCGGAAGCCCTAGAAGGGGATTTAGATCTCACCCTCTCCCTGTGTTTTTCGAGGTGCCTGCGGACTTTCTCAGAAGATTCCCCCTTAGAGGCAGGTTCCATGACCTTCAATCTTTCTTCCAGAAGGTAAGCTTGGAGGGCCTTCTGACGACGGATCCAGGTCCGACTGTTGAAGCCTTGTCAAAAGGAGCAGGCCCGGGTGTCGTGGTCCGGGCCTAAGCACCCAACGCAGGCCGAGTGTGGATCTTTGAAGGGAATTTGCTTCCCGCAGGCACACTTAGACGGATGGCCCTCCGCGGATGTTGGTGAGGACATCAGATGGCAGACAATTGAAGAAAAAGAAGTTTCTTGTCGAAGAAACGGGAAAAAGAACTTTTCCAGGCGTCGCGCGCTAGACACTGACAGGAGGGTCGAGACGCTGCAAGGCGGCGGTGCGGAAAGAACACTGGGGATTCTGGTGGGACCACCTCCTTATGTACTACGCCTGACGTCGGGGGCGGGACCGTCGTCGGAGGCGGTCCCCGCTGAAGACTGCTAGCTAGAAGATTTCTGTGGGGTCCTGACGCCTGCCGGCTACAGTCCTAATGGTGTAACCTACTGCAAGAGCTGTATCTCAAAGAAGATCCGGAGTGCTGTGACCACTGGCTGGCCAGTCCCCTTTGAAGGGGATGCATGTGCCAGCGGACCATGCTGGTGCAGGCCACCATGAGGCCCAGGAGGCACAAGAAGTCCCGGGCAGGGCGCAATTGCCCAACCTGAAATGATTGAGCAAAGGAGGAAAGAACCTCAGCCCTGTGCGCCGGGAGCCGTGTTCTGGCTTGCAGAGAGTCGAGCTCTGCCCTGATGAATTGGATCACCTGCTTTGGTACGAGTTCCGACTTGGCCTCGTTGATGAGGAGGCCAACTTGAGAGCAGGCCTGGAGGGCCAGATCCCTGGACCACTCCACCTCTGGTCTGGAGGAGGCCGCAATCAGCAAGTCATCCAGGTAAGGGTACATCCGGACCCTTCGGCGCTGCACTAATGCTGTCACCACTGCCATGCATTTGGTGAAGACCCTGGGAGCTAGAGAAAGGCCAAAGGGCATGGCCCGGAACTAGTACAGGGACCCCTCTGCTCTGAAGCGGAGGAATCACTGGTGGGACGGACGGATTGGGATGTGAAAGAATGCGTCCTGGAGGTCCAGAGAACAGAACCACACGCCTCGTTCCAAGGATGGAATGATCTGAGCCAGAGTGACCATCCTGAAGGTTCAAGACCATAGGAACCTGTTCAGGTTGTGCAGGTCTAGAATAGGGCGCCAGCCCCCCATCCGTTTCGGGACCAGGAAGTACCTGGACACAAACCCTGGGCCTGGTAGAGGATCCGCCACCTTCCTGATGACCTCCTTCTAGAGGAGCAGGGCAATGTCGGCTAGACGGGCTGACCAGAGGCGCTCTGGACCCCGTATCTCCCCCCCCCCCGTGGAGCGACGGCTCGGAAGGGCGGGGCCTGCTCGAACTCCAGAGGCAGACCCCTTCCTACCAGCTCCAACACCCAGCGGTCCGTGGTGATAGCGGACCAGGCGGAAAGAAAGTGGCGGAGCCGTCCCCCCACAGGGGGAACCCAGGGGGAAGCGGCTGGGGCGACACCCCTCAACCTGTCACTGGGCAGGCTTGGAGGAAAGACCGGTCAAGGGACCTCCTGGGTCTTTTCCTCCCGGCTTCCTGCTGGAGGAAGTTGCAGGCTTGACTTTGGGGTGCCAAGTGCGAGCCTGCTGGCCCTGATGCTGGTGTTGCTGGGCCAGACATGCCGCAGAGGCAGAAGGGTGAAAGGGCTTATGCTGCTGCCGGCGGCCTTTGTCCTTCTGGGCAGACGTGACAGAGTCCACGGTGGCACTGGACTTAATTCTCTGGAAATGGCCTTCCACACCAGGCTCAAACAAGTCTGTACCCAGGAAGTGGACATCTGCTAACTTGAGCTGGGTATTCGCCGTGAAGGTGGAGATCTGCAGCCAAGCTCTGCGGCGCATGGCCACTACTGCCGCTACTGACCGGGCACAGGAATCTCCAAGAGAGAGCTGTTTGGAGCTGCTGTTTCACCACTGCCCTTCCCTGATCCCGCACCTGCCTGACCGCAGTCTGGAGATCAGCCGGGAGATGAGGGATCACCTCATCCAGGGAGCCCATGGGCGTGGGAGAAGTCTCATCAATGCGGCGAACTGGCCTGGCGGAGCCTAGGGAGGGGCATGGCGTACACTGTCGCCCGGCACAGTCAGCTTTTGGACTCCTTGTGGGAGGCTTGTCCATGTCCCTAGCGTTCCCGGAATGCCGGAAAACGCTATCGGTAACAAGACCCTCCGCAGAGGGGTGCTCTGAAAAACTGGACAGTGAACCGGTAGGGACTGCGTACTTCCTGGCCGAAGGAGCAGGACAAGCCAGCCGCTGCGGTAACTCCAAGCCTGGGCCAACAATGGCTTCAGCCACCGGAAAGGCCTCCGCGGGAGAATCCCCTCGGTCCAGTATCTCCGTGAGGGGATACTTGGCCCGCTTGGATACGGGCTTGAGTTGCATCCCAGTGGACTCTGAGATGAGCTGAAGCAAACCCATGAACGAGGATGGGCTCTCGTCCATCGACTGTCCCCCGGAGGACTCCAGGTCAAGGGGCCTGGAGAACAGGGAAGAGTAGTCATCAGACTCAGGAGTCTGCAAACAGCTGCCTAGGCCCTGAGCCACCCTCCACCTGCTGAGGACGGTCGGGAGTGAGGTGACCCGACAACCGATGGGGCAGTCTCTGACCCGACCGAGAATCATTGAAGCCCCAGATTTCGGCTGTGGAGGCGGGGGTTCTACCACAATCGGTGGGGCAGCTGGTTTTGGCCGAACATCCAGCGCCGGTATGGGCTCCTCGACCACCGTGAGTGGTTGTTTTGGCCTTTCAGGTGACAGCCACTTGATGGCCGGGGAAGGAGACGGCATCAACTTGTTCCCGGTCAGAAGGAGCTGCTGCCACATTAAGTCCTCGTAGCATCAACGCAATTTGCACCTAAGCGTCTCCTCCGAGGAGGAAGACGAGGACGAGCAGTGCTGCCACTTTCCTCTGTGCAGAGACAGAGACCACCAGTGTTGGCGGGATCGGCTGGACCGAGGAGAGGGCCAAGACCTTCAGTGTTTCTGAGGGTGGGTCTGGGAGGGAGCGGGGGAAACCCATTCCTCCCTCTGCTCAGGAGCCTTAACTGAGGACTCCGGCACAGGAGGCGCAGGCAAGTCCTCCATTTCCACTGGAGGAACCGGTGAAGAAGGGTTGTCGACTTCTCCAGTCGACAGCCCGTGAAAAATCTCGACCGCGTCGTCGGGTGTCTCAGCCAGCTGACCTGATGGGGACACCGTGAAGCCAGCAGCCTTAGCCGCAACCTCGACAGAAGTTGAAAGTCGACTGTCCAGGGAAGGGGACCTCTCCCGCTCCCACGAACGTTGATGGTGGGACTTACCATTTGAGTCCTTCTTGGACCGAGAGGAGTGTCCCGATGGCCCCTCACCTTTCGTGGAGAGGGATTGGCAAAGTTCTTTAAAAGAAGCCATATAGGAGGAGCCCAAGGAGAGCGGGATAAATGCCGCGACCGAGGAAGATGAAGATGCAGCCTGGGCCGCCTCCTCCTCAAGGGCAATCATCTGTTCAAGTTGCTCAGCCGAGCCAGCCACCGCGAAACATGTGAGCCTCGCCGACTTCACCAGTGGTATCGTCTCTCGGGCGCCCAAGTTGCAGCCTGGCAGCATGGTCTTAGAGGACATTTGCCGAGAAGGACTTGCACAAATCGCAGGCCTGCAGATCGTGGTCAAGCCCGAGGTAGTAGACGCACGTGGAGTGCGTATCGGTCCTAGACAGCTTCTGCCCGCATAGGCACGGCCGAAAACCAGGAGTAGATTTGTCCATCGCAGCCGCGAAGGAGGCAGCAGACCGAAGTCTAGAAAACATTAAAATCAGTTCTGGGTGAACCGAAGAATTTGGATCCAGTCTAAACGCAGAGCGCTAAGGAGGGAACCTGAGCTTCCAAGCGGTAAGGAAGATCTGGCGTCATGGGGCGGAGCCGAGAGTTTTACCACCCGGGTGGGTGGGAGGAGCCAGCTTGAAGACCTTCCAGCAAGATTTAAAGCGGCAAGGAACCTGCCAGACAGTGTGGATGAGCAACATATCCATGTCCCTAGAAAGACTGGTTCTCCACCAGACCGACCAATGAAGAAACAAAAGTTACCCCAAACTATACTACCTGTACTGTAGACAGAGGTTTGAAGACCGAAAAAAAACCAAAAAAACAATGGTTGGAAAACCGGAAGGAAAACCACTACCGAACTGAAGCAGCAAAGGAGAAATCTCCTAAGCATCATCACAGTTAGGCGGAGTAAAGAATCTGACAATTGGAGAATGTACCAGACCTCAAACCCAACGTTCTATGCTTCTGCATAGTTAACCTTTTCCTCTCTGCAGATGAACTTGAAGGGCTAACTGCATATTGTCAGAATACAACAAGACTTCATGTTTGAACTTTGTTTTCTCATTTTAACCCCCCATTTTCAACACAGTCTTCTTATAAGCCTACCTTGTGAACAAGGGCAGAGTAAATGTTCAAATCCTGGCCAAAATGTGATTTTTTTGCACCATAAGTGTTGAAACACATTTCAGGTAGAATTTGAGAAATGACAGCTGTCACATTCATGAGATTCTGTGAAGGAATAGTTAAGTTAATGTGGGGTAAAAAAAAAAAAAAAAAAAATTACTCGCCTCAGTAATTGTGTTTCTTCTAATGGAGTCTTGCTGTATTCTGACCATATGCAGTTTAGTCCCAGCACTTGAAAACTGCTCCAGAGAGGAAAGAGTTAACTATGCCAAAGCATAGAATGTTGAGCTCGAGCTTGGTTCAAACCTCTGTCTGCTGCACTTTGAAGTACAACTTTCAGATTCTTACGAGCCAACACTAACTACACCTGCTAGGTGGAAACTGTAAAACTACTAGCCAAAAGGCAACCAAATGTTTTGGATCCCCAAAAGACTCGAGAACCCCAAAACAAAAACCAGGTAGTGAACAATATACTAATCAAGAAACAAATGAAAACACAATGCGCTCCCCCTGCCTAATTTGGGGGGGTACAGTGTACCCCTGGGGTGCAACACTGCACCCGAAAGCCCACTTACCAAAAAACAGGTTCTCAGAGGGGAGGCAGGTCAGAATACAGCAAGACTCCATTAGAAGAAACACAATTAGTAAGGAGAGTAATTTT
This sequence comes from Neoceratodus forsteri, assembly GCA_016271365.2. Lineage (NCBI taxonomy): Eukaryota > Metazoa > Chordata > Ceratodontiformes > Ceratodontidae > Neoceratodus > Neoceratodus forsteri. Next base: position 1,126,267,123 of record CM028132.1, on the reverse strand, counting down.
CTCTTCAAACAACATGAAGTCTTGCTGTATTCTGACAATATGCAGACTACCAAGCAGTACCTCCATGGAGGAGGGTGTGGAACCTATTTTGGGAATAGGCTCTGCAGTACCAAACCTAGCATCACGCCTAGCCTGGACATCCAGAGAGTAAAGCTTGGTGAAAGTATGGACTGATTTCCAGGAGGCTGCTTTGCATATCTCTAGCAGTAGCCAAAGAAGCAGCTGTACTGCTAGTCGAATGAGCCCTCAGGCCTGAGGGGGGGGACACTTTGCCTAACTTTTCATAGCAGAATTGTATACAAGAGGCAATCCACCTGGCAACATTCTCTTAGTAGCAGGTCTACCCTTTACCACTTCTCCATAAGTGAGAAACAATTGAGAACAAATCAGACTTGAGTGTCTTGGTACGCTCAATGTAGGAGCTAAGTGCCCTTTTAACATCCAAACTGTGTAATCTCTCTCCTGAAGAAGATGATCAGTGAAGAACACAAGAAGAGACATGGACTGGTTTAGATGAAAATCTGAAGCCACCTTGGGTAAGAACATCCTGTTGGTTCCGAGGATTACCTTATCTCTATGCAATGAGATAAAAATCAGGCTCCACTGACAGAGCTTGTAACTCACTGATACGCCTGGCAGATGTAATAGCTACCAGGAACACAGCTTTCCAAGTCAAGTAATTAAGTTATGCTGAGGCCAAAGGCTCAAAGGGGGGGTTGCATCAGCTGAGCAATGCAAACATTAAGATCCCAAACAGGAGTAGGATCCTTAAAAGTAGGACTGATGTGAAGCTATCCTTTAAACAATTTTACAGAAAACTGGATGTGATACAAGTGAGGAAGCCTTCCCCGCTGACAAGTGTTCTTACAAGGTAGCTGGTCTGAGGCCTAAGCCATTAAGATGAACCATATAATCCAGAACTGTAGCCAAGTCAGCAGAATCTGGGGATATGTGTTTATTGGAACACCAAATGCTGAATCTTTTCCATTTGAAGTTATAAATTTTTCTGGTGGCACATTTTCGAGAGACCTTAAGAACGTCCAGAACCCCTTGAAATAAATTCAGACTTGCTTATTCTAGCTCTTCAATAGCCATACCTGGAGGTTGAGAGACCGAATATTGGGATACTAAATTCTGCCCTGAGAGGAGGTTAGAGCTTGTGATTTTTGGGAAGAGCCAAGACAAGATGAACTGCCAGGGACAGTAAGAGAGGATACCAAGGCTGTCTGACTCAATCTGGAGCAATCAGGATCACTTTGCAAGACTGTGACCTTATCTTGACCAGAACTTCGAATAATAGAGGAAAAGGGGAAAAGGCATACAGAAATTTCCCCTACCAATCCAGAAGCAGAGCATCCAGGGGAACTAAGCCCAATACTGGGGGTCTGCAACAGAAAAGAGGAAGTTGGTTATTGTCTGGGGCTGCAAAAAGGTCCATCTCTGGAGTGCCCCACCTTGAAATAAAAAATTACTTTTAAACACTAGGGGATCCAGGGACCATTCGGTATGGCCCTGAGAAATCCTGATCAAGGCATCTGCTAGCACACTGTCCTTCCCTGGAAGGTGGACTGCTACCAGAGAAGTCTGTAGAGAATAAGCCAGGGACCATAATTTCATGGATTTCGTGCACAAGGCCACAGGCTGAGTGCCTCCCTGCTTGTTGATGTACCACATGGTAGTGGTGTTATCCGTCCTGACCTGCACCACCTTGTTCCGTACTGATTCTGAGAAAGCTTGCAGAGCCAGGTACACTGCCCTAAGTTCTAGAAGATTGATGTGAAGAAGACACTCCTGAGGGTGCCACACTCCCTGAGCTGTGAGGGCTCCCAAGTGAGCTCCCGATCCCAGGAGAGAGGCATCCATGGTGAGAACCACAGAATGAGACTGAGTGATGAATGGCACTCCTTGTCTGGGTTTGCTCTGATCCAACCACCACTGGAGAGCCTGGATCAGAGTCTGAGTCACTGGAATTAGTTTGGTTAAAGGGTCTTTTTCTGGGACTAAAAAGCCCTCAAGTGGAGCTGAATGTCCCTCATTTGAAATCTGGCCCCTTGCACTACTACAGTGGAGGCTGCCATGAGATCCAGCAGTTGAAGAAAATGCCTTGTTGGTCGAGAGACCAGAAGGCGAAATGAATAAGCCAGGTCTGTAAGGGATTTTACCCTTGCAAAAGAAAGAAGAAAAAATTACTCACCTTAGTAATGTTGTTTCTTCTAATGGAGTCTTGCTGTATTCTGACAATAGCAGTGAGTCCCAACCTTCGAACTGCCCTGGAGATGAAAGAGTTAACTTTCCATGCCAGGCATGGAACGCTGAGCTCGAGCTCGGTTGAGGCTGTCTGTTGCTGTTTGAACTCAAACCGTCAGATCTTTACGAGCTGAACTCACTGAGGGTCCTGTGTAGAAGCTGTAAACCTACACTAGCCAACTGGCTACTAAATATAATAAAAAGATTTTGTGGTCCCAAAACAAAGACTCAAGTCAGGAAACCCAAAAAATGAAATAACACAGCACCCACTCACCCAAAGAAAAAAGGGGTGATAATAAACAAGGTGGGGCACCTCCTGAGTGCCAACACTGCTACTGCCCACCCACATCCCAAAAACAAAGGTTCTGAGAGGGGAAGGCAGGGGGGAGGTAAGAATACAGCAAGACTCCATTAGAAGAAACAACATTACTAAGGGGAGTAATTTTTTCTTCAAACAACATGAAGTTTTGCTGTATGCTGACAATAGCAGACTACTAAGCAGTACCTCCATGGAGGAGGGACAGAACCTACTTAGGAAATAGGCTCTGAAGCACTGCTGTGCCAAACCGAGCATCACTCCTAGCCTGGATATCCAGAGGGTAATGCTTGGTAAAAGTGTGAACTGTTTTCCAGGTAGCTGCTTGACATATCTCTAAGATAGGAATATCCCTGGCAGCAGCCAGAGACGCAGCTGTACCTCTGGTAGAGTGAGCCCTCAGGCCTGAGGGTGGAATCCTACCAGTTTCTGATAGCAAAATTGAATGCAAGAGACAATCCACCTGGCAATGGATCTTTTAGTGGCAGGTTTTCCTTTACCAACCTCACCATAAGTGAGGAACAGTTGGAGGAGTCAAACCTGTGACCCTTGAGTACGCTCTATGTAGTAGCTAAGGGCTCTTTCACATCAAACTGTGCAGCCTCCTCTCACCAGAGGAGGAATGGTCAGTGAAGAACACAGGAAGAGACATAGATTGGTTAAGGTGGAAGTCTGAAACCACCTTGGGTAAAAACTTCCCGTTAGTCCTGAGGACCACCTTATCTCTATGGAAAGAGATAAAAATCAGGCTCCACTAACAGGGCTTGTAACTCGCTTATGCGCCTGGCAGAAGTGATGGCCACTAAGAAAACAGTTTTCCAAGTCAAGTACTTAAGTTCTGCTGAGGACAAAGGCTCAAAAGGGGGCTGCATAAGCTAAGCAATGCAAACATTAAGGTCCCAAGCAGGGGCAGGGTCCCAGAATGGCGGATTGGTACGAAGCAATCCCTTGAAAAACTTGGAGAATACAGGGTGAGCTGAAAGAGAAGAGCTTACCTGCTGAAAGAAAAGCAGAGACAGCTGCCAGGTGCACTCTTAGTGTAGCTGGTCTGAGTCCCAAGCTATTCAGAAGAACCATATAGTCAAGGACTGTGGGCAGGTCAGCAGACTCTGGGGAAATATGCTTCCCAGAGCACCATATGGAGAATCTTTTCCATTTGGAATTATAGGTAGTTCTGGTGGAAGGCTTCCTAGAAGCCTTCAGAGTATCCATGACACCTTGAGAGAAGTGTAAATCAGCAAACTAACTCTTCAAGAGCCAGGTCTTGAGATCGAGAGATTTGAGATTCGGGTACCAAACCCTCCCCTGAGCACAGGTTAATAGGTTGTAATTCCTGGGAAGAGACAAGGGAAGGTGGACTGCTAAGGACAACAGGAGAGGGTACCAGGGCTGTCTGGCCCAGTCTGGAGCAACCAGAAACACCTTGCAGGATTGAGACCTGATTTTTACTAGCACCTTGAACAGGAGAGGGAAGGGGGGAAAAGCATACAGGAACTTCCCTTCCCAATTGAGAACCAAGGCATCCAGCGGGGCTGAGCCCAACACTGGGGGCCTGCAGCAAAAAAGGGGAAGTTGGTGATTGTCTGGGGCTGCAAAAAGATCCATCTGTGGGGTGCCCCATCTGGAGAAGATCACCTCCAAAACCAGGGGATCCAGTGCCCATTTGTGATGGCCCTGGGAAATCCTGCTGAGAGCATCTGCCAGGACACTACTTGCCTGGGAGGTGTACTGCTGTAAGGGAGGTGTTCAGGGAAAAAGCCAGAGACCATAACTTCATTGCTTCTGTGCACAAGGCCGCAGACAGAGTGCCCCCTTGCTTGTTGATATACCACATTGTGGTGGTATTGTCTGTCCTGATCTGAACAACCTTGTTCTGAACAGACTTGGAAAAAGCTTGAAGTGCTAGAAACACTGCTCTGAGTTCCAACAGATTGATGTGAAGCAGAGATTCCTGAGGAGACCACAACCCTTGGGTGGTCAAGTCTCCCAAGTGGACCACCCACCCCAAGAGGGAGGCATCTGTAGTAAGGATTAGAGAGTGAGACTGAGTGACAAAAGGAACTCCCTGTCTTAGATTGTCCTGATCCTGCCACCACTGCAAAGCCTGGATCAGGGTTCGAGTCACTGGAATCAGTTTGGTCAAAGGGTCATTTTTCTGAGACCAAAAGGCTCTCAAGTGGAACTGAAAGTCCCTCATCCGAAATCTTGCTCCCTGCGCCACTGCTGTGGAAGCAGCCATGTGACCCAGGAGCTACAGAAAATGCCTTGCTGGTCAAGACACCTGTAGGGTGAATGAAGAGGCCAGTGTGATAAGGGTACTTGCCCTGTCCAGGGGAAGGAAGGCTCTTGCCTTTTCTGTATCTAGCTCTGTGCCTATGAAGGTGAGGAGCTGAACAGGCTCTAGAACTGACTTTGAAAGATTCAAAAGGAAACCTAGAGAGGTGAGCAGTTGCTGAGTTATCTGTAGGTGTAACTTAACTTGGTCTGGGGACCAGCCTACTATGAGCCAGTCGTCCAGGTATGGGAAGATGGCAATCCTTTGCCTTCTTAGGGAAGCAACTACTACTGCCAGGCATTTTGTGAACACCCTTGGAGCAGAGGTTAGGCGAAGGGGCATCTCGAACCCGAGGTACTTTCGATGGGACCTTCTGATGAGAATATGGAAACAGGCATCCTTGAGGTCCAGGGAGACTAGCCAGTCCCCTGGCCTTAGAGAGGGTAGAATTATTCCCAGAGTCACCATTTTGAACTCTTTTCTAGGGTACCTGCAGGAAAATTTTTACAAATCTGGCAGTCTGAATCGAGGTGGTCAAACCCCAGACAATAAACACAGGTGGTGTGGGGGTCAGCCTTAGCAAAGACTTCCCCACACACACTACAGTGTTGAAACCCAGTGGGCCCGGTTTTTCTTTTGGGTTTCTCAGACATAGTGCCAGTCCTAACAAAACTTACCCTTTAATGGCAATCCGCCAGGCAAGACACTCTTATCGGTTCCTGACCGTGTTACGGTCGTGGAAAAAAGCGTAGTAAAATCCACTTTTTTTAGAACCGATAAGAACCGGTAACCACACTCTAAAAGTAGAAATAAAGATTTTTAAACAACTTGATCAGTTCAAACCGAACCAATGAACCGTTTACAAGTTCCACACAGAATAGAAAACAATATAAACCTATCTAGTACTCACGAATACCACAGACAGAGACTGAACCGATAGGTTGCGGTTTAAATTTGGTTGAAAACAGAGAAAAATGGTACTTTAACTGACAAACTGAACCGAGCAAAGGAGAAATCTCCGGAGTGACTGTTCAGTGAGGCGGAGTAAAGAATCCGACGGTTTGAGTTTAAACAGCAACAGACAGAGTCTCAACCGAGTTTGAGCTCAGCGTTCCATGCCTGGCATGGAAAGTTAACTCTTTCATCTCCGGGGCAGTTCGAAGGTTGGGACTCTCTGCTATTGTCAGAATACAGCAAGACTTCATGTTGTTTGAAAGGCTCTTGCTTGGACAGTGTCCACCTCTACCCCTATGAAGCTGAGAAGTTGCACTGGTTGGAGAACTGACTTTGGAAGATTGAGGAGAAATCCTAGAGAAGTGAGCAACTGCTTGATCACTTGCAGGTTTGACTTGACTTGGTCTGGAGACTGTCCCACAATGAGCCAGTCGTCCAGGTATGGAAATATGGAGAAATGTCTCTTTAGAAAGGCCACTAGTACTGCTAGGCATTTTGTGAATACCGCTGGTGCTGATGTTAGTCTGAAAGGCATTGCTCTGAACTGGTAATGGCCTGAAGGCATCTCGAACCCGAGGTACCTTCTGTGGGAGCACCTGATGGGAATGTAAAAGTAGGCATCCCTGAGGTCCAGGGAGGCTAACCAATCCCCTGGCCTCAGAGAGGGAAGAATTATTCCCCGAGTCACCATTTTGTCTTGAGAAGGTGCTTGTTTAAGTATCTTAGGTCTAGGATGGACCACCACTCCTGTCTGTCTTGGAGTAAGGAAGTATCTGGAATACAGACCTTTGCCCCTGTGTACAGTAGGAACTCTCTATAGCCTTGAGAGCCAGTAGAGAAAAAACCTCTGCCTCTACAGCAATGGTTTCGGAAATGTTTGCAGGTGGAAAAGACCTGACCCTCAGCTTTGGGAATTTTTTGAAGCCGAGTGCCAGTCCCTGGCTTACTACCTCCAGGACCCACTTGTCTGAGGTAACAGACTTCCAGGCCTGGAAGTAGTAAGCCAGACTACCGCCTACTGGGGTGTCGGACCCGGCTGACACATCAGGGTGTCTGTTTGGCAGGTGCCTTAGACTGATAGGAGGATGCAGCTCTGCTCATCCCCTTCTGCCTCTCCCTCTGAAGAACCCTCTCTGAGGAAAGGGAGAAGAGGCCTATGCTTGGTAGAAAGGCCTGTGAAAAGGCCTGCCCCTGCCCCTAGATTGCTGCTTCTGAGGAGTTGCCTGCCTCTCCTTGGCCTGTACTCCCCTATAGGAGGCCTGTAATCAGCCATTTTGTTCATATAATTCTCTGTCTGCTCCTCAGAGAATTATCCACTACAGGGAAATCCATGGCCTTAGCCTGGGTGTCCTGTGAGAGGCTAGTACATCTGAGCCAAGCCAGTCTCCGGAGAGCCACAGATGTAGCCATGACTCATGAAGATACATCACTGGAGTCCACGGCAGCATGGAATTTGATCTTTGATGGCTCTAACCCATCAGCAGCCACCTCCTCCAACTCCTTGGCTAGCTGGGGGGAAACCTGTTTAGCCAGTTTCAGAACAGTACCCCATCTGGACTTCTGGTATCTGGCTGTGTAGGCCATGTAGTCCCAAAGAGGATGCCAAATACTGTTTTTTAGCCATGGCATCTATCTTTCTGGAATCCTTATCTGGGGGGTGTAATGCCAAGAGTATGCTAGCCTTATCACACGCTGCAGCCTGCACAACCCCAACGTGGCTGCATTACTAGTACAAGAAATCCGTACCTGAGCCTGACAGCATACACCTCCGTCCATTCGTCTGTCCACAACTGGTAGAGAATTTGGTGTTTTAAGCGGTTTTTGCAGTCTGTTTCTCAAATGATTTATGGAGGGGAATAGACAGTCTCTTGGACTCTGGGATGTCCATCATCTCAACATAAGTCAGGCTCCGCTTGTTCAACAGCTTCAACCAAAGGAAGCCGGAGGGTTTCTGCCACTATTTTGTAGAACATAAAGTGAGAAGGGGACTCAGAAAGCCTAGGAGGGGAAACACCAGAGAGTCTGTCTGGGAAGATGTCCGGTTCTATGGGCTCATTCAGACTTTCCAAACCATCATCATCGTAATCCTCCTCCCCCTCCAGGTCCAGTACATAAAACTCTTCAGGGGAATAATCCGGAACCGGAGAAACCGACCGAACCGAACGCCTACCAGATGGCGCCTGATCAACTGGAACCGGACGGGGCGATTCTACAATACTAATCACCCTGGCAATTTCTTCGGCGGTTGGGACAATGCTATTCTGGATCCAAACCGGCCAATTTGTCTTTTTTTCTTTTTGCCAGAACTGACCCCTCAGGATCGGCTCTCCTTTTGCCCGAAGGAGTCTCACCCTGGTCAAAGGGCACTCCCTCAGGTTCGATCGGAATCGAACCAGGCTGGCCATCCAGGTCAGCGGACTTCTTGGCCTCCTTTTCACTAAGCCTCCCCAATCTTTCTTCAAGGGTGGCTTTAGGGAAATTCTTGCAAATTTGGCGGTCTGAGTCGAGGTGGTCAAACCCCAGACAATAAACACCGGTGGTGTGGGGATCAGCCTTTGCAAAGGCCTCCCCACACAGACTGCAGTGTTGAAACCCAGTGGGCCCGGTTTTCCTTTTGGGTTTCTCGGCCGAAGCCATCCTAAAACACAACTTACCCTTTACATACATGGCTTCAGGCCAGGCAAGACTCACTTATCAGGTTCTTAACCGTGTTCTGGTGTTGGGCAAGATAAGGCTTTTTTTTTTTCAAACAGTAAGTACCAGTACCTCACTAAAAAGTTAGTGAGGGAAGAGATCAGTTCAGCCGAACCATCGAACTAAAAGTTGTTTTATATTATATATACATACATACATATATACACACACATTTTTTTTTTTTTTTTTTATTTTTTTTTTTTTTTTTACACACAATTTAAACAACACTCACAGTAACAGTTCACTACCTACACTACTTATAGTACCACAGACAGAGATCTGAACAGAGAATAAAAGAAAACAGCAGTATAAAACCAATGATTTTACCGGAACTGAACCGAAACGCGAAGGTGAATCTCGGGAGCGACTGTTAAGTTAGGCAGAGTAAAGAATCTGACAGTTGCACTTCAAAGTGCAGCAGAGGTTTTTTTTGGTTTTGTTTTGTTATTATGCTTTTTATTGATTACGTCAGAGTACATATTCAATACGGCATATTTGGTTCCATGTACTATAAAGTTACAGCATGTATGTCTTCTACAAAGGTTAGTAAACATTTAACCTTCTGTTACATCATTGGAGGGTTAACAGGTACAGATTTATGTTTGCTTATGTAAACATTTAGATTCTAAATATATTTTACATGGCTTCTTTGCCAAGACCATGGACCTTATTCTAAATAACTGAGCCCTAAAAGTCCATGAGTTAAATACTCAGATGTGGTCTTAATGACCTATCTTCGTCCATGTAGAAGGTGTAATTTATCCCAAAAAACATTATGGAGACGTCAAATGACACATTAGCCCCTTAAACAGTAGATAAACAGCAATGTCACCATTTTAACACAGTTAACAGATTAGTTGGCTGAGACGCAATAAATGGCTTTAGGGCAGTAATGCACTCCAGTTGTGCCCAACCCAACCCTATGTCAGCACACATCAATAATCCCCTCAGGTCACCATTTAACTCTTGAACCCCTTATATAGTTAAGTGGCCCACATTTAGATAACATTAAGACATTTTTAGTCCTCTTCAGGTTCTGAGTCAACAGGCTCCCTGCATTTTGCAAAGTCTGCTTAAATTTTCTTGACTCTCTTCCCCGCTTCTATTGGGTCATTGAAAATAAAGTTTTTTCCTGCATACTGTACATGCAGTTTCGTTGGATATAACAGAACATTTGCTATCCCTAGTTGACACAGTTCAGATCTTACCACTTCAAAGGCCTTGCGTCTCTGGCGTGTAGCAAAGGAGAGATCGGGGAAAAAATAATCTTGGGCCATCCAGTAAATGAAGTTGTCCCTTTTCCTTGGCCGCCTGCAAAAATCAGTTCCTTAATGGTCGGACTAGCCATGACCAAAAGGATCATCCGTGGAGTCCCCTCGATCTGGGGGGTCGACGTCGTGGAATGATCTGGTAACCTTGCCTGATATCCCCTTCCACCGAAATAGCTAGCGAAGATTTTACCAAGGCAACCATGTATTCCATCAAATTATTGCTTACAAGCATCTCTGGAACCCCCAATACCCACACGATGGCTAAGTAGGCTCCATTCTCTAGGTTCTCTAAATGCCGACGGCGCAAGTGGTTCTCACTCACCAGACCCGCGGTAGCCATGACAGCCTTTTCAGCCATCGTATGCGATGATTTACTTTGTATTGCTACCACGTCAAGCTTAGTTTCCACCATGGTGACCCTCTAGGTAAAACCGTCCACTTTCTTGTCCAACTCCTTAACTGCTTTCAGGATGGCCGCGTTGGAAGGTTCGGTGTCTGAGCCACGTGCTGGGTCCTGCTGGATATTCTTTGGTCTCCCCATGTTGCCTCCAATACAGCGGGCGAAGGTATCGTTCTTTTGCTAAGTTATTTATATTATTCAGTAGTAAGACACACAGGGAGTCTCGATCGGTTCTATACTTTACTAAGAGTTGAGCTTTACAGTTTTAAATCGCTAAAGCTGGTTCTGTAGAAGACAGCTACTGTAGAAGACGTCTTTCTCAGTCGGCAGCTAGCCACGCCCAGCAGACAGAGGTTTGAACCAAGCTTGTGCTCAACGTTCTATGTTTTGCCACAGAGTTAACTCTTTCCTCTCCGAGGCAGTTCAAGTACTGGGTCTAACTGCATATGGTCAGAATACAGCACGACTTCATGTTGTTTCAGTATTGAAAATTACCCAAGTTACATGCTGCATTCTTAAAACTTTCAATGTAGCCTCATAACTTTGTGTTTTAATATTTATATCCCAAGTTTTCAACATAGCTGTATTATGACCCCAACTCATTAACAAGGGCAGAGAAAATGTTAAACTCCCCCCCAAAAGGTGATTTGCCCAATTTCAATGCCATTGTTTAAGAGGTGGGGTCCCAAAAAAAGGTATGCTGAAAATTTAGGGCAAAAATATATAAAAATGACCACATTATGCCACTAAGTTCAAAAACTCATTGAAATAAATTGAACTGCATACTTGATTTCCTCAGGTTTGCAGTCTGGCATTGAAGAGTGATGACATGTCTGTAATCCAGAGTGGATTACGGGCATTGGACTCCCGGTGGGTAAGGGCTTGGGGGTGTGGGGAGACAGTGTCATAAACCTCAAAAGCTACTCTGGTAACAATGTTTGCTGCGTGTGCGTGCATAGTGAACATAAAAACAGCCAAGTTACAAGTGGCCAAAAAAATGGCTGCTTACTCAACCCTAACTGTGTAAATGTGGTACAACTATGTACAAGTAAACAATGCTGTGATACCATAATCAGAGTAAAAAATGCATTTTATTGAATTTTTTTTTTAAATTGGGAGTTTGTATGCTGGTGGGTGGTCAACTCTTTGCTGTATTTCTACAGTACGCTATGTAAACCGCTATTTCATTAATCTGAAATGGCAATGTACAACCAACAAATTTCATAAGGCATTACACACAGGGAAAGCATGCATATGGTGCTTATGAGCACAATTTAAGCAGCAGTCTTTTAGTGGAATACGTTATGTTCTGGTAAAATCTAACAGCAAGAACCATCAGATGTCCTACACAATTTCTGTTTGATGCATGATTTACAATAAACCTGGTCAGATAATTTGAACAATTCTGAGAATTGCTAAAGGTTTCTATAGTTTGTCCATTAAATTTAGATAAAATTATTTCTTAAGTGCTATTTTCTGCAACTACTGTGGGTGTTTAAATGCCATATTTTGCTTTTAGGTCTTCCACTTTTTCTATGTAGGCTTTTCTTGCGTCTTCCATACTTGTTCCTGTGAAATAAAAGTGAAATGCATTAAGTCACCTGATGGACATGTACACATCAGCGCAGTTTTAACAAAACAATGATAGCACAAGATTACAAAATGTGCACAGGCCTCCAAGAGCAGTTTCTTTACAGAATATCATTTATATCTTCTGAAGTACAACCTACATTTAGCCTTGGGAGGAAGAGGTTGGCGGGGGGGGGGAGGGGGTTGTGGATAAGAAAACCAGAGCCATTAACTTGGTGCTGGCAGTAGTCTGGAGGTTAGAGTAATGAGCTGTAAATGAGCTTTGTTAAATCCAGCAGACCTGGGTTTGATTCCCACAACCTCCACCACATGTTGTGACCCTGACTGAGTAACTTCCCATGTGCTCACAGGTCACCCTTGAAAAAAGGTCTTGTGCCTAGTGGGCCTTACCCCGTTACCAAAGAATTACAAAAAAGAGCTCTGAATCTGTATCTTACATTGACTCTTCCACAGCTGCTCCCCAACTAGGACATCAGCAGGTGGGATTGTGGGATGCTGCCCTGTGGCTTCAGTGGACACTGGGGATTGAGTTGGGTCATGTAAGTGAACACCCCCTTCCCTGTTATGTCCCGTAACATCTAGAAATAGCAGTTACGCAAGAACTTACTGCAACAGTAGATCTTCGAGAGAGGTTCTGGCAGTAAGTCTTCACATGTAGGACTGCGCCCCCTTGCGTCAGGTTCCAATGGCAAACTTCTAGCTAGCAATCATCGGCTGGGATCACCCCAACCCCCCAGCCTGACTATAAAAGGGGCGGTCCAGCACCCGCCCCCAAGTTCTTTCCAGCCATTGCTCCGTTCTTTTCCACCACAGACCTAGAGAGAGGAGGGTAGAAAGAAAGGAGTAACAACTCCCGAGACCCTGTGCCCTGGCTAGACCCGAGGACTAGGCAGAATAAAAAAAGAAAAATTTCCAGGAGCTGGGGGAAGGTGGGTGGGAAACTAGACCTACTGCAGGAACCTCTCTCTAAGATCTACTGATCTTACTTCGAGATACAGTTCTTGCAGCAGGTTACACCATTAGGACTGAAGCCGTCAGGCATCAGGACCCCACGGAAATTTTCAAGCTAGCAGTCTTCAGCGGGGACCGCCTCCGACGTCTGTCCTGCCCGACGCCAGGTGTAGTACATAAATAGGCAGTCCCTCCACAATCTCCAGTTCTCTTCCCACCATCAACATTGCAGCAGTGGCCTCTCAGTCACTTTCTAGCACGCGACTAGGGAACTTCAACCTTTTCTTTCTTCACTGGATTCGGCTGATGTCCTCTCCAAACACCTCTCTGGAGGGCCATTCATCGAAGTGTGCCTGCGGCAAGCAGATCCCCTTCAAGGATCCTCACTCGGCCTGTGTGCGCTGCCTGGGCCCAGACCACGACACCCAGGCCTGCTCCTTCTGCCAGGGCTTCAACAGCCGCACAAGGATCTGCCGCCAGAAGGTCCTTCAAGCTTTTCTTCTTGAAGAAAAACTCAAGGTTATGGATAGAGATCCTTCCTCCAAGGGGGAGTCGTCTGGGAAGTCCCACAGACATCACGAAAAGCACCGGGAGAAGGAGAGACCCAGATCCCCTTCCAGGACCTCGGATTCCCGCAACTCCGACTCCAGGTCTGACCGCTCTCTCTCTCTAGGGCTCACTCTCAGTCTCCCTGGTCCTCGTTAGATCAGCCAGTGGTTCTTCCTCTCTGCAGCCTGTCAAGACCTCCAGGCCTGTGTCTTCATCCACTCCGTCCAAGGCCTCGTCCAGGTCTGGGGAGCACCACAAGTCTTCCTCCCGTCATCCGGACTCCGACGTCAGGTCTGTCTCCCAACCGCTGCCACCCCAGCGCAAGACCAATGAGCTGACCTCCCTGAAGCGGACGTCGGACCGGACATCAGTCCACCCAACGTCGGCCAAACTACATAGGCACTCCCGGGAACCGGCTACCATACGACACCAGTTGCCGGTCAGGCGTTCGCCCCCGAGGACGTCGGCCGGGGTACCGGTATCAGCCACTGCAGAGGGAAGAATCACACCACCGCCTACTGACGTCAGTCGGAAGGAGTTGTTGGAGGAGGACACCACCCAGCCTGAGGACCAGGCGGGCGACTCCGGACCGGTCGAGCTCCCACAGGAACCCTCCCCAGAGCGGGAGACCCCCGGGGACCCGATGCCCGGCCCCGGCAACAGGCCACCAGCACCCAGCCCGTCGTCGGGCCTGAATTTGACAGAGGTGAAGGAGCTCTTCACCTTCTGGTGGGACACCATCAAGAAGGATGTGGTCACCGCACAACCCCTCCTACGCCGGCTACCCCTTCAACGCCTGCGCCCCCCACCTCCACCCAAGGGGTCAGCAGGATGGGCATCGACCCCCCAGGAGCCAGCATCCCCTCCTAGGGGCAGATCTTCGGACAGGAGAAGGCCTCCTTTAAGATCCACTTCAGGGTCCCCCAGCCCCAAGAGACCCAGACGGCGTCGGTATACCCCATCCGGTGAGGACTCCAGATCTGACACCACTGTATGCTCCAGATTTCCTTCTCCAATCAGCGTCCCTTCTCCAGACCCACGTGACCTTCCCAGGTCTCCTCCGGATGACCCCTCGTTCATTGAGATCATGAGGCATATCCAGGAGAACATGGGGTGGGACGCTGAAGAGCTAGACCCCGAGAGACTACGCCTTGCCCGCTACCTTCGGCAAAAAGACCCCAAGCCTGTGGTAGTGCCACCCTTGGTGAACACCTTTATGGACGTCACCAAGGCTGCGTGGAAGCATCCACATTCGACTCCGGCAGTGCCGAAGAAGGCTGACCGCCTGTACAAGGCCCCAAGGGAGGACCAGTACCTGGCGAACCATCCTCTGGCCGACTGCCTGGTCATTACGGCCTCACATGACCGGTCTCAAAAACCGCAGCACTTGAGCACACAGCCACCAGACCCGGAGTACAAACAGTTGGATCTCCTGGGTAGGCGCATGTACGTGGCTGCAACTTGCGCCATTAGATCGTTGAATTACCTCACCCGTATGGTTCAGTTCCAGAACGCATTATGAGAACAGGGACAGAACCTAGTTGAAAAAAATGCCAGATGGTGACCAAAAGGAGGAACTGTTGCAACTCCTCCGTACGGGTTCAGACGTGGGGACCCAGGTGCTTAGAGTCGCATATGACTCTGTGGACTCTTCGGCCAGAGCTGCAGCCTCAGGCGTGTGTCTCCGGAGAAGCTCATGGCTCTGTGTCTCCGGGTTTACTCTGTGTCTCCGGGTTTACCCTGGACGTCCAGAAGAATATCATGGACGCCCCTTACCATGGCGAAGTTCTGTTTGGCGAGGCCTCGGAGAAGGTGGTCACCAAACTGCAGGAAGGCGGTTAGATCTGTGCAGGCTATGTACAGGTCTCGACTCAGTTCCTTTCGCAGGAACCAGAGTCGTTTTCGCAGCCGGACTCAAAGGCAACAACCACGTTCCGGCCAGCAACAAAGGGGCCCCTTCACCCGTAAAGCCCAGGCTAAGACATCCTCAGGCAGAGGCCGACGAGTCACAAAGTCAGCCCAACCCACAGGATCCAATGCTGCCACAGCATGACTCCTTCCTGGCCCCCACCCCTCCTCAGGATCAACGGGAAACCAAGGTCGGGGGTCGCATCGCATGCTACCTGCCAGGGTGGCGGTCGATCACCGACGACAGGTGGGTGCTACAGTTGGTCGAAAAAGGCCATTATATAGAATTCGTAGACAACCCGCCCACAAGGTCTCCTCTGCTTTCCCACTACTCAGGTCAGCATGCCCCGCTTATACAGCAGGAAGTGCTCGCGCTTCTAGAAAAGGAAGCTTTGGAGCACGTTCCAGAGAACCAGAGAGGGGTAGGATACTAGTCGCACTTCTTCCTGGTTCCAAAGAAAACAGGGGACCTCCGTCCAATTTTGGACCTCAGCGACCTCAATCTGTCGGTCGTCTACAAGCGCTTCCGCATGGTGACCCTTCCGGGTCTAATCCCCATGCTGAAGAAGGACGCCTTCTTGGCATCCCTGGACATGCAGGACACTTACCTGCACATCCCTATTCCTCAAGCGCACAGGAGGTTCCTGCGCTTCGAGTTTCACGGTCGCCATTATCAGTTCCGAGCGCTTCCCTTCGGGCTGTTATCAGCACCTCGGATATTTACCAAGTGCATGGTAGTTGTGGCGGCGTCTCCGAGGAGACAGGGCCACTACGTTTTCCCATACCTGGATGATTGGCTTCTCATGGCCCCCTCCAAGGAGGCATTGCTGAAGGCCATTCAGCGTACCCAGACCCTTTTTCAGTCTCTGGGCATCCTCATCAACTACGAGAAGTCTCTCCTAGTACCGTCCCAGAAACTGCAGTTTATAGGGGCAGTTCTGGACACCGTCAAGGGAAGAGCCTTTCTTCCCCGAGAACAGAGCGGAATACATTCGGTCCCTCATAAGGGACCTGTCAACGAAGAAGAACGTCCCAGCCAGACTGGTCCTTCGCTTGCTCGGTCACATGGCTGCGGCCATTCCAACAGTCCCGATGGCAAGACTCCACATGCGGGTAACCCACTGGATGTTGAGGGTGCAGTGGGACCAAAGGCAAGACCATCTGCAGCAGCCAGTTCAGATCACGAAGGCCGTGATTCGGGACTGGCAATGGTGGCTAGACCGGAGAAACCTCTCCGAGGGGGTTCCCTTCACAGCGCCGTCTCCAGCGGTAATTCTCTCCACAGACGCCTCAGAGCTGGGGTGGGGAGCGTACTTGAACGGGGTGAGGTCTCAGGGCACATGGACAATCCAGGAATCCCATCTCCACATTAACATACTGGAGATGAGGGGTGGTCCAGTAGGAGATCCCACCGAGTACTCTCCTGTTGCAAACAGACAATACTGCGGTGATGTATTACCTCAACAAACAAGGAGGCATGCACTCCTACCCCCTTTGCAGGGAGGCCATGAGAGTGTGGGAGTGGGTAAAACGACATGGCGCAAACCTTATTGCAGTTCATGTCCCCGGGGTGGACAATACCGTCGCAGACAGCCTGAGTCGTTCTCAGGCCAGAGTAGACGAGTGGGAACTTCTACAGCAGGTGGCAAAGGATCTGTTCCACAGATGGGGCACTCCAGAACTGGATCTTTTCACGTCCCTACCTAACGCAAAACTGCCCAATTTTTGCTTGCTAGATCCAGAGCCTGGTGTTTTCTGGCGAGACGCGTTGTCCCTCTCCTGGGCGGGCAGATTCCTCTATGCCTTCCCTCCTTTCCCGTTGATCCAGAGAGTTCGTCTCAAACTTTGCAGGGAGCACGCGACTCATCTTGGTAGCGCTATCCTGGCCCAGGCAAATCTGGTTCCCGCTTCTATATCAGCTTACCCGGGAACCTCCGCTTCCTTTGCCAATCAGCTCCCATCTGTTGTCTCAGGAGGAGGGTTCACTAGTCCATCCGGACTTGCATTCATTGAACCTACATGCCTGGCTCCTAGTGACATAGCCATGATGCGACACGGGGTCTCGCTAGAGGTAGCAGAAGTACTTTCTGCCGCTAGAAAACCGGCGACGCACGCAACATACGCCATGAAGTGGCGCAGGTTTTGTTTGTGGGCTCAAACACACGGTTTCTCGCTCTTAGACTGTCCTAAGAAGCTGGTTCTGGAATACCTGCTTTCACTTTTCCAATCTGGACTAGCTTACTCCTCGATCAAAGTGCATCTTTGTGCAATTTTGGCTTATCATGCCCCCATAGGCCATCAGATGGTGGCGCAATTATACACTACTCGTGCCTTTTTAAGGGGGGTCCTCCACCTTAGGCCACCTGTCAAGGATCCGGTTCCTCCTTGGGACTTGCCTTTTGTCCTGGAGCAGCTTACGCTGCCACCTTTTGAACCAGCTGCGGATTGCGAGCTACCTTTTCTGTCGTGGAAAACGTTGTTTTTAGTTGCAGTTACTTCAGCGAGAAGAATCTCCGAATTACATGTACTCATGTGCAAAGAGCCTTATTTAATTTTCCACCAGGACAGGGTATCCCTGAGGACAAATCCTAAGTTTCTGCCTAAGGTGGTTTCAGCCCTTACCCTTAATCAGGATATCGATTTACCAGTGTACTTTCCCAAGTACACCAATCGAGGAGAAGCACTGCTTCACACCCTGGATGTTCACAGGTGTTTCAGATATTATCTGATCAGAACCAAACAGTACCAGAAAGCGGATCAGCTGTTTGTCTCCTTTGCTGAGAGGATGAAAGGAGCCCGTTTCTAAACAGTCCCTTTCACATTGGCTCATTCAGTGTTATCTCTTTCTGTTATAAGCGCAACAAACCCTTGCCAGGCGTGGTCAAGGGTCATTCTACCAGAGGAGTGGCCACCTCCTTTGCAGCTCTAAATAATGTTTCCACTTCAGCTATCTGTGCTGCAGCTACCTGGAGCTCGGTGCATACCTTTATTAGGCATTACAGCCTGGCTATCGCTTCAAGGCGAAGGGCAGGTTTCAGCCTAGCCGTCCTCCAGGGACTTCTGTCCTAGGCTCGGGCAGGGTTGTAATCTCTGCTTTTCCTCTTCCCGATGGCGTAAGATTGTCGCTACTGCTTGGGAATCAGTCCTAATGGTGTAACCTGCTGCAAGAGCTGTATCTCGAAGTAAGATAGTATAGTTACGTAAGAACTTACAGTAACAGTAGATCTTCGAGAACAGCTCTTGCAGCAGGTACCTTCCTGCCCACCATTCCCCCTTTGGAGGAGAAAGGTTATAGCCTAAAATCCATCTTTCAGGATGGAACAATTTGTTTTTAGTCTTGGCTATCTGATGGCGGATCCTCGGTCTCCTCTTCTGATGTCAGCCAGCGGCCGGGAGTCTCCGGCGGGAGAACTGGGGATTGTGGCGGGACCCCTCTTTATGTACTACGCCTGACGTCGAGGGTGGGACCGACGTCGGAGGCAGTCCCCGCTAAAGACTGCTAGCTAGAAAATTTCCGTGGGGTCCCGACGCCTGACAGTTTCAGTCCTAATGGTGTAACCTGCTGCAAGAGCTGTTCTCAAAGATCTACTGTTACGGTAAGTTCTTACGTAACTGTACTTTATGGTAAGTTCTTACGCAACAGCAATATCTTACTTAGAGAGGGTTCCTGCAGTAGATCTTCATATATAGGACAATTTCAAGCAGTCTAAGAAAAGAGAAAGAGTCCAAGACTAGGTTCCAGGAGGAGGAACATATCTGCCAACTAAGGACTGCCTTAAGACAGAAGACCTTGCAAGACTACAAGGCCGAAACCAGCTCGATGCCTAGAGGCAATGTCCAGACTGTAATGCTTAGTGAAGGTGTGGACGGAAGACCAAGTGGCTGCTGCACAGATCTCCACAGTGGACACATTCCAGAAAAAAAGCGGTAGAAATGGCCACGCTTCTAGTGGAATTACTTAACTGCCCCAGAAGGGTTTTCCCATACTTCTGGTAAGTGTAATGAATAGTTAGTCAGCCACCTAGAAATAGTCTGTTTAGAGAAAGCCTTGCCCTGGCAGGCAAAGGCCACAAAGAGTTAGTTGGACTTTCGAATCTCCTTAGTCTGGGAGGTATAGTACCTCAAAATCCAATACACATCCAAGGTGTGCAAAAGATATTCCCCTCCCTGTTGGAATGCTGGGGAAAACAGACCATCAGTTCAATGATCTGATTGAGAGTCGTCTCCAAAACTGCTTTCGGAAGAAAGGATGGATCAGTCCTTAGGACCACCCGGTCCTTGTGGAAAATCAAATAAGGCTCTCTACAAACAAAGGCCTGAAGGTCTGAAACCCTTCGAGCTGAAGTAACTGCAACCAAATACAGCGTCTTCCAGGACAGGAAGCACATATCACAACTTGCTGCCGGTTCAAAAGAGGGCAAAGTAAGTTTCTCCAACATAAAATTAAGATCCCAGGGGTTCCAGAATGGAGGTCTGATGTGAAGGATACCCTTCAAGAAAGTTCTAGAAACCTCTAGCTGTGCTGTGGTTTTGCCCTCCACCGGAAGGTGGTAGGCAGACACCACAGAAAGAGGGACCTTAATGGAGGTGTAACTAAGGCCCAACTCAGACAGATGTACAAGGTACTCCAAGACCTGGGAAGCCGAGCAAGAAAAAGGGTCCGAGCGTTTGGCTGTGGCCCAGATAGAAAATCTCTTCCATTTCATGGTGTAGGTGGATCTGGTGGAGGGTTTTCTGGCTTCCACCAGGACTGTAGCAACCTGCGAGGAGACTCCACCGCTATGTCCATAGGTGCCACGCATGAAGATGGAGAGACTGAAGACTCTGATGTACCAGGATGCCCTGCTCCTGAGACAGAAGGCCGTGAGACAGTGGCAGAAGGACCGGAAGTTCTAGCACTAGTTGTCGTAACAGTGGAAACCAAATCTGCCAGGGCCACAAAAGGGCAATCAAAAATCAAGTGAGCCTGGAGTTTCAGCAGAACTTTCTGAATTAGAGGAAAGATAAAAATTACTCACCTTAGTAATTATGTTTCTTCTAATGGAGTCTTGCTGTATTCTGACAATTGTAGTGATTACTAACCTTTGAACTGTCCCGGAGAACAAATAGTTAACTTTCTATGCAGGGCACAGAATGCAAAGCTTGAGCTCGGTTGAAGTCTCTGTCTGGAGTGATTCAAACCTAAACCGTCAGATTCTTACGAGCCCAACTAAACTAAAAATTCTATGTGGAAACATAGAAACATAGAATTTGACGGCAGATAAGGACCGCTTGGCCCACCCAGTCTGCCCATTTCCCTACCTACTGGATAAGCTGCAGATCCTAGTTAACCAGCAGCCTACTTCTTCTTACCCCCACACCCTAGAATTGCCTTATGACTTTCCCATGCATGCTTGAATTCCACCACTGATTTTGACTTCACAACCTCTTCGGAAGGCCGTTCCATGCATCCACAACCCTCTCTGTGAAAAAATACTTCCTTAAATTACCTCTGAACGCCCCCTCTCTATCTTCAAATTGTGCCCTCTTGTTCTTGCACACCTCTTTTTTGACAGATGCACCCTCTTGGACTTTGTTGATTCCTTGAGGTACTTGAAAGTTTCTATCATGTCCCACTCTCCTCCTTTCCTCGAGGCTATACATATTAAGCTCACTTAAGTCTCTCTTCATATATCTTCGATTGCAGACCCTGCACCATTTTGAATACCCCTCTCTGGACAGCTTCCATCCTGTCTATGTCTTTGCGCAGATTGGGTCTCCAGAACTGCACACAGTACTCCAGATGGGGTCTCACCAGCTGTCTGTACAGAGGGATAATAACTTCCTGTTTTCTACTGGTGATGCCTCTCCCTATGCATCCCAGTAACCCCCCAGCCCTCCTTGCTGCCCTCTCACATTGCTTGCCCACCTTTAGGTCATCTGATATGACTCCCCCAGGTCCCTTTCCATTTTTGTTGTTGTAGTATCTCACCCCCATTGTGTACTTTTCCCTGGGTTTTGTTTCCCAGGTGCATTACTTGCACTTCTTAGCACTGAATCTAAGCTGCCATACATTTGACCATTCCTCTAACCTTGCCAAGTCCCTTCTCATCCTTTCCACCCCACCCCTGTGCATCATCTCTGTTGCAGATCTTAGTGTCATCTGCAAAGAGACATACTTTTCCTTCCAGTCCTTCAGCAATGTAAACATAAAGACATTGAAGAGGACAGGTCCTAATCTGAACCCTCTCGGTACCCTACTAGTAACCCTCCTTTCTTCTGAGTGGACTCCATTTACTATTACTCTCTGTGTCCTATTCTCCAGCCAATTCTTTACCCAGGCTGTCATCTTGGGACCCACTCCCAGGCTGGCTAACTTGTATATTAACCTTTTGTGTGGGACTGTGTCAAATGCCTTGCTAAAGTCTAGGTAGGCCATGTCCACAGCCCCTCCCTGATCTACTACTTTGGTCACCAGTCAAGAAATCTATCAGATTTGTCTGGCATGACCTTCCGCTGTCGAATCCATGCTGCCTGGGGTCCTGTGCCTCTGGCCTCTAGATACTGACAATTCTTTCCTTCAGAAGTGATTCCATCATTTTCCCTATCACTGAGGTTAGACTAACAGGTCTGTAGTTTCCTGCTTCTGCCTTGCTCCCACTTTGTGAAGGGAATCACATCTGCCCTCCTCCAGTCCTCGGGTACAACCCCATCCTCCCATGATTTGTTAAAAAGGGTAGTCAGTGGTGTCACTAGTTCTACCCTTAGTTCTTCTGTAGAATTCTGGGATGAATCCCATCAGGCCCCATTGCTTTGTCCACCTTCAGTTTTAAGAGTTCTTTCAGAACCCTTTCTTCTGTAAATGGGCTGGTATCAACTTCTGTATCCAGAGTGTTACTACTGTTTGTTTTATGCCTCCCCTCTTCATTTGTAAATACTGAGCAAAAATATTTGTTTAGTATCTCTGCCTTTCACAGACTCCTCTGCCCACCCTCCCTCCCCTTTATTAAGCCTCACTATCCCTTCCCTTGGTCTTCCTTTGCTCCCTGATGTACCTATAAAAGGTTTTATCCCCCTTCTTAACTGAGTTGGCTATCTTTTCCTCGGTTTGGGCCTTTGCTGTTCTGACTGCCTTCCCAGCCTCCTTTTGCTTTAACTGATACAGTTCTCTGTCCTGCTCCTTCCGCGATTCCTTGTACTTCCTGAATGCTTTCTTTTTCTCTTGAACCTTCACTGCCACTTCCTTTGAGAACCAACTGTAAAAATTCTTACTAGCCAACTGGCTGAAAAAAGTTTTGGATTCCCAAGGAAGACTCAAGTCAGGAAACCCAAAAACCAAAACCCAATGTACTATAAATAACAATAAATCAGCACCCACACAAAAAGGAGGATACAAGTAAAAAACACCCCTGGGGTGCAACACTGCACCTGCCCACCCACTTTCCAAAAACAGGTTCTGAGAGGAGAAGCAGGTCAGAATACAGCAAGACTCCATTACAAGAAACAATTACTAAGGTGAGTAATTTTTTCTTCAAAAAACATGAAGTCTTGCTGTATTCGGACAACTGCAGACTACCAAGCAGTACCTCCAAGGAGGAAGGACAGAACCTACTTTGGGAATAGGCTCTGAAGTACTGCTGTGCCAAACAGAGCATCACTCCCTAGCCTGGATATCCAGAGAGTAATGCTTGATAAAGGTATGGACTGTTTTCCAGGTGGCTGCTTGACAAATTTCTAAGAAACGATATCCCTAGCAGCAGCCAGGGAAGCAGCTGTACCTCTTGTGGAATGAGCCCTCAGGCCTGAGGGTGGAGTTTTTTCCAGTTTTTCATAGCAGAATTGTATACAAGACACAATCTACCTGGCAATAGATCTTTTGATGGCAGGTTTGCCCTTTCCCACTTCTCCATAACTGAGGAACAACTGGAGGGAGTCAAACCTGTGACCTTTGGTACGCTCTATGTAGTAACTAAGAGCTATTTTGACATCTGAACTGTGTAGCCTCCTCTCTCCTGAGGAAGAATGATCAGTGAAGAAAACAGGAAGAGACAGACTGGTTTAAATGGAAGTCTGAAACCACTTTGGGCAAGAACCTTCTATTGGTCCTAAGGACCACTTTATACCTGTGAAATGAGATAAAATCAGGTTCCACTGACAGGGCTTGCAATTCACCGATACGCCTGGCAGAGGTAATGGCTACCAGGAACACAGTTTTCCAAGTCAAGTACTTAAGCTCTGCTGAAGACATAGGCTCAAAGGGGGGTTGCATAACTTGAGCAATGCAAACATTCAAATCCCAGGCAGGGGCAGGGGCTCTAAAAGGAGGATTGGTGTGAAGCAATCCTTTAAAAAAAATTACAGAACACAGGATGGGAAGATAGGAAGACTTCCCCACAGACAAAAACGTAGAAATAGCCGACAGGTGTACTTTGAGAGTAGATGGTCTGAGGCCTAGGCCATTAAGATGGACCATATCATCCAGAACTGTAGGCAATTCAGTAGGGTCTGGAGAAACATACCTCTTAAAACACCAAATGCTGAATCTTTTCCATTTGGAGTTTTAAGTCTTTCTGGTGGAGGGCTTTCAAGAAGCCTTGAGGATATCCAGAACCCATTGGGAAAGATGCAGAACTGCAAACTCTAACTCTTCAAGAGCCATGCTTTGAGATTGAGAGACTGAATATTGGGATACCAAATCCTTCCCTGAGAGGATGTTAACAGGTTGTAATTCCTGGGAAGAGACAGGGGAAGATGGACTGCTAGGGACAGCAACACGGGGTACCAGGGCTGTCTGGCCCAACGTGGAGCAATCAGGATCACCTTGCAAGGCTGAGACCTTATATTTACCAAAACTCTGAACAGGAGTGGGAAGGGGGTAAAGGCATGCAGAAACTTCCCTTCCCAATTCAGGATCAGGGTGTCCAGAGGGACTGAACCCAGGACTGGAGGTCTGCAACAAAAGAGAGGGAGTTGGTAATTGTCTGGGGCTGCAAAGAGATCACTGGAGTGCCCCACCTTGGAAAAAAAAAAAAAATCACTCAACACCCGAGGGTCCAGGGGCCATTCGTGATGGCCCTGAAAAATCCTGCTCAGTGCATTTGCTAGCACACTGTTCTTGCCTGGAAGGTGAACTGCTACAAGAGAGGATTGCAGGGAATAAGCCAGGGACCATAACTTCATGGCTTCTGTGGACAGACTGCCTCCGTGCTTGTTGATGTACCACATGGTGGTGGTGTTGTCTGTTCTGACTTGAACCACCTTGTTCTGTACCGACTGTGAGAGCAGCTTTTAGAGCCAAAAACTGCCCTGAGCTCTAGAAGACTGATGTGGAGAAGGGACTCTTGGTGGGGGCACACACAGCCCCTGGGCAGTAAGGGACCCCAGATGGGCTCCCCAGCCCAGGAAAGAAGCATCCGTGGTAAGGACCACTGAACAAGGCTGAGCAACAAAAGGAACACCTTGTCTTATATTGTCCTGATCCTGCCACCGCTGGAGGGCTTAGATCAAGGTCAGAGTCACTGGGATCAGTTTGCTAAGGGAATCCTTTTTCTGAGATCAAAAAGCTCTCAGGTGGAACTGAATATCCCTCATCTGGAATCTTGCCCCTTGGACCACTGCTGATGAAGCTGCCATGTGGCCCAAGAGCTGAAGGAAATGCCTTGCTGGTCGAGATACCCGAAGGCTGAAGGAAGAAGCTAGTTCCATAAGAACCCTTGCCCTTTCTAGAGGAAGAAAGGCTCTTGCTCAGAGTGTGTCTAGTTCTGCCCCTATAAAGCTAAGAAGCTGGACTGGTTCGAGAACTGACTTGGGAAGGTTGAGAAGAAATCCTAGAGAAGTGAGCACTTGCTGAGCCACTTGCAGGTGAGACTTGACTTGGTCTGGAGATTGACCCACTATTAGCCAATCGTCCAGATATGGAAAAATGGAAATCTTTTGCCTTCTTAGAAAGGCAACTACTACTGCCAAACACTTTGTGAAAACCCCTGGGGCTGAGGTTAGGCCAAAGGGCACTACTTTGAACTGATAATGGCCTGAGGGCAACTCGAACCTGAGGTACTTTCTGTGGGAGCACCTGATGGGAATGTGAAAGTAGGCACCTTTGAGGTCCAGGGAGGCTAGCCAGTCTCCTGGCCTTAGAGAGGGACGGATTATTCCCAGAGTTATCCTGAACTTTGGTTTTAAAAGATGTTTGTTTAGATATCTTGGGTCTAGGATGGGTCGCCACTCCGTCTTTTTGGGGGTCAGGAAGTACCTGGAGTACAGTCCTTTGCCCCAGGGTAGGGTAGGTACTCTCTCTATAGATCTTAAACCTAGGAGAGAAGACACCTCTGCCTCTAGGGCAAGGGTTTCCAAGAGATTTGCAGGAAGAAAAGATCTGGCTCTCATCTTTGGAAATTTTTTGAAGCCGAGAACCAGTCCCTGGCTTACTACTTCCAGGACCCACTTGTCTGATGTAACAGACATCCAGTCCTGGACAAAGTAAGCCAGCCTGCCCCCTACTGGAATAGAAGAGTCGACCCGGGCAGGCCCATCAGGGTGTCTGCTTGGCAGGGGCTTTAGGCTGAGGAGTGGATGCAGCCCTGCTCATCCCCCTTCTGCCACTCCCTCTGAAGAACCCCCTCTGAGAAAAGGAAGAAAAGGCCTGCGATTGGTACAAAAGGCCTTTGAAAAGGCCTGCCCCTGCCCCTAGACTGCTGCCTTTGAGGAGTTGCCTGCCTTTCCTTGGCCTGAGCACTCCTGTAAGTGGTCCTGTACTCATCCATTTTCTCCATGTAATTCTCTGTCTGCTCCCCAAACAGAGAATTACCCACTACAGGAAAATCCATGGCCTTAGCCTGGGTGTCCTGCTAGTACATCTGAGCCAAGCCATCCTCCGAAGAGCCACAGATGTAGCCATGACACTTCATTAGAGTCCACAGCAGCATGAAACTGAACTTTAGTTGCCTCAATCCCATCTGCAGCCACTGCCTCCAGCTCCTTGGCTAGCTGGGGGGGGGGTGCTGTTTAGCCACTGCCAGTACAGTGTCCCACCTGGACTTCTGGCACCTGGCTGTATAGGCCATGTAATTCACCTGAGTCCCAAAGAAGATGCCATGTACTGCTTCTTTGCCATGGCATCAATCTTCCTGGAGTCCTTGTCAGGGGGTGTGAAGCCAAGGGAATATTTGCCTTGTCACAGGCAGCAGTCTGCACTACTCCAACATGGTTGCATTGTTGATACAAGAACTCAGTCTCTGAACCTGAAAGTGTATACCTCTTGTCCATTCTCCTATCCACAGGAGGTATAGTGTTAGCAGACTAAGATTTTGTGTGTCTGTTTCCCAAAAGATTTATGGAGGGGAATAGTCTCCTGGACTCTGGGATGTCCATCTTCTTTACATAATCAGGCTCCTCTTGATCTTCCACAGCTTCCTCCATAGGAAGCTGGAGGGTTTCAGCCACCTTTCTGTAAAACAAAGTGAGAAGGGGACTCAGAAAGCCTAGGAGGGGAAACACCAGAAGGTCTGTCTGGGGAGATGTCCGGTTCCACAGGCACATCCAGACCTTCACTTATCCTCAAATTCCCCTTCTTCTTCAAATTCCAGTTCATACAAATCTTCAAGGGTATACTCTTCAACTGGGGGAACCAACCGAATCGAACCCCTGCCAGAAGAAGCCAGATCGATCTGAACCGGACGGAGCGATTCCACAATCTGAATCGCCCTGGCTATCTCTTCGGCGGTCGGAACATGAACCTCTGGATCCGAACCGGTCGATTTATCTTTGCGTTTTCTTTCTGTCAGAATCGATCCCTTGGAATCGGCTCTCCTTTGGCCGGATGAAGTATCGCCCTAGTCAGAGGGCACTCCTCCTGGTTCGGTCGAAACTGAACCGCGCTGGCCATCCGGGTCAGCGGACTTCTCGGCCTCCTTTTCCCTCAGTCTACCTAATCTCTTCTCAATGGCAGATTTGGGAAAGTTTTTATATATTTGGCAGTCTGAATCGAGGTGGTCAAACCCCAGACAATAAACACAGGTGGTGTGGGGATCGGCTTTAGCAGAACCTCCCCACACTCACGCGTGTTGAATGCCAGTGGGCCGTTTTTCCTTGGGTTTCTCAGACATGGCCAACCTAACCAAACTTACCCTTTTTTTGGCAACCGCCAGGCAAGACTCCCTTATCGGTTCCTAACTGTGTCACGGGTATTGGAAAAAAAATTCAGAACATTTTTTTTTTTTATTTTTTTTTAGAACCGACAAAAACCGGTAACCACACACCAAGTAAACAAATTTAACCATCAAATGGCCAGTTCAGCCGAACCAAGCCGCACTTTTACAAGTTCCACACAGAAAAACAGAACAATTCCTATCTAGTACTCACAGCACCACAGACAGAGATTGAAGAAGCTATGTGGACACTTTTTTCGGTTTAAAAACCGATGAAAACTTTAACAGACTTTCGAACCGAGCTGAAGGAGAAATCTCCTGAGCGACCGTTCAGTGAGGCGGAGTAAAGAATCTGACGGTTTAGGTTTGAATCACTCCAGACAGAGACTTCAACAGAGCTCGATCTCAGAATTCTATGCCCTGCATAGAAAGTTACCTATTTGTTCTCTGGGGCAGTTCAAAGGTTGGGAATCACTGCAATTGTCAGAAGACAGCAAGACTTCATGTTGTTTCAAGGGAGGAAATGCGTACAGAAACTTCCTTGTCCAAGAGATAGACAGTGCGTCTTGCCAAAAAGCACCATGCCCAGGAACGAACAAGCAAAAGTTGGCTAGTTTTGCACTGAATGGGGAGGTGAACAGATCTAGGTCTGGCCGACCCCACCGAAGAAACAGGTCTTCGACTACCTCCTGCTTTAGTTCCCACTAATGACCTCGGCCACTGATCTGCTGAAACTGTCCGCCAGGGTGTTGTGTACATCTGAAATGTGGGCAGCTGTCAGAAACAGGCCGTGCCGAAGAGCCCAATATAATACCCTATTGCTTCCCTGCAAAGAGGGTACGAGCGGATACCTCCGTTTGTTGAGGTACCAGACAGTCGCCATGTTGTCTGTCTCGACAAAAAGTGTTCCCGGGAGGAGAAACGACTGGAAGGACTGGAGAGCATAGGGGACTGCTCTGGTCTCCAGGATGTTGATGTAAAGGTGTTGCTCCCCCATATGGGCTCCCCATCCCATAACGAAGGCATCCGATGCGAGGATCTGGGAAGGAACCAGAGAGTTGAAGGGAGCTCCCACCAACAAGCTGGTGATGTCCTGCCGCCAGAGGAGGTCTTTCTTAAAGCTGCTGGAGATCATGATCAGTTGGTTCATGTCGTCCACTTGTTGATCCCACTGGACTCTAAGAAACCACTGGGTAACCATCATGTGCAGTCTGGCCAGGGGGACGGTAGGAATGGCAGCCTGCCAGAAGGCCCAAAATACAGAGCACCAAGTGCGCTGGGGTCATCAAGCTTTGGCCAACCAAAGTGGTCTGAGAAGCCGAGGTCTCAGCTGCTCGATCCAGTGGCAAGACCTTGCTCTGGACTGTATGAAAAAATTACTCACCTTAGTAATGTTTCTTCTAATGGAGTCTTGCTGTATTCTGACATATGCAGTGATGTCCAACCTTTGAACTGCCCCGGAGATGAAAGAGTTAACTTTCCATGCCAGGCATGGAACGCTGAGTTTGAGCTTGGTTGAGACTCTGTCTGTTGCTGTTTGAACTCAAACAGTAAGATCTTTACGAGCTATACTCACTGGGTGTCCTGTGTGGAAACTGTAAACTTACAGTAGCCAACTGGCTACTAAATATAATAAAAAGATTTTCTGGTCCCAAAACAAAGACTCAAGTCAGGAAACCCAAAAATAAAACAAAAACACAACACCCACACACCCAAACCAAAGGGTGAGAAAAGAAGGGTGGGGCACTCCCAAGTGCTAACATCAGTACCGCCCACCCACACATCCCAAAAACCAGGTTCTGAGACGGGAGGCGGAGGTTTGAATACAGCAAGACTCCATTACAAGAAACAACATTACTAAGGGGAGTAATTTTTTCTTCAAAAAACATGAAGTCTTGCTGTATTCTGACATATGCACACTACCACGCAGTACCTCCATGGAGGAGGGAATGAACCTACTTTGGAAATAGGCTCTGAAGCACTGCTCTGCCAAACCGAGCATCACTCCTAGCCTGGATATCCAGAGAGTAATGCTTGGTAAAAGTGTGTACTGCTTTCCAGGTGGCTGCTTGACAAATCTCTAAGATAGGAATATCCCTGGCAGCAGCCTGGGAAGCAGCTGTACCTCTGGTAGAGTGAGCCCTCATGCCTGAGGGTGGGATCCTCCCCAGTTTTTCATGGCAAAATTGAATGCAAGAGACAGTCCACCTGGCAACAGATCTCTTAGTGGCAGATTTTCCTTACCAACCTCACCATAAGTGAGGAACAGTTGGAGGGTGTCAAACCTGTGACCCTTGGTGCGCTTCTATGTGTAGCTAAGGGCCCTTTTCACATCCAACTGTGCAGCCTCCTCTCCCCAGAGGAGGAATGGTCAGTGAAGAAAACAGGAAGAGACACAGACTGGTTAAGGTGGAAATCTGAAACCACCTTAGGCAAAAACTTCCTATTAGTCCCGAGGACCACCTTATCTCTATGGAAAGAGATAAAATCAGGCTCCACTGACAGGGCCTGTAACTCACTTATGCGTCTGGCAGATGTGATGGCCACCAAGAAAACAGTTTTCCAAGTCAAGCACTAAGCTCTGCTGAGGACAAAGGCTCAAAAGGGGGTTGCATAAGCTGAGCAATGCAAACATTAAGGTCCCAAGCAGGGGCAGGGTCCCTGAAGGGAGGATTGGTATGCAGCAATCCCTTGAAAAATTGCCTGCTGAGAGGAAGGCAGAGACAGCTGCCAGATGCACTCTTAGTGTAGCTGGTGTGAGTCCCAAGCTATTAAGATGAACCATATAGTCAAGGACTGTGGGCAGGCCAGCAGACTCTGGAGAAATATGCTTCCCAGAGCACCATATAGTAAATCTTTTCCACTTGGAATTGTAAGTGTTTCTGGTGGAAGGCTTTCGAGAAGCCTTTAAGATATCCAGAACACCTTGAGAGAGGTGCAAATCAGCAAACTAACTCTAAGAGCCAGGCCTTGAGATTGAGAGATTTGAGATTCGGATACCAAACCCTCCCCTGAGCACATGTCAACAGGTTGTAATTCCTGGGAAGAGACAGGGGAAGGTGGACTGCTAAGGACAACAAGAGAGGGTACCAGGACTGTCTGGCCCAGTCTGAAGCAATCAGAATCACCTTGCAGGGCTGAGACCCGATTTTGACTAGCACCTTGAACAGGAGAGGGAAGGGGGGAAAAGCATACAGGAACTTCCCTTCCCAATTGAGAACTAAGGCATCCAGGGGGACTGAATCCAACACTGGGGGCCTGCAGCAAAAGAGAGGAAGTTGGTGACTGTCTGGGGCTGCAAAAAGATCTGTGGGGTGCCCCATCTGGAGAAGATCACCTTCAAAATCAGGGGATCCAGGGACCATTCATGATGGCCCTGAGACACCCTGCAGAGAGCATCTGCCAGGACATTGTCCTTCCCTGGGAGGTGCACTGCTGTAAGAGAGGCATTCAGGCAATAGGCCAGAGACCACAACTTAATTGCCTCTGTGCACAAGGCCGTAGACAGAGTGCCCCCTTACTTGTTGATATACCACACTGTGGTGGTATTGTCTGTCCTGATCTGAACTACTCATTCTGAACAGACTTGGAAAAAGCTTGAAGTGCTAGAAACACTGCTCTGAGTTATAATAGATTGATGTGAAGCAGAGATTCCTGAGAAGATCACAAGCCTTGGGTGGCCAGGTCTCCCAAGTGGGCTCCCCACCCCAGGAGGAAGGCATCTGTAGCAAGGATTAGAGAATGAGACTGAGTGACAAAAGGAACTCCTTGTCTTAGATAGTCCTGATCCTGCCACCACTGTAACGCCTGCATCAGGGTTCGAGTCACTGGGATTAGTCTGGTCAGAGGATCCTTTTTCTGAGACCAGAAGGCTCTCAAGTGGAACTGAATGTCCCTCATTTGAAATCTTTCTCCCTGAACCACTGCTGTAGAGGCAGCCATGTGTCCCAGGAGCTGCAGAAAATGCCTTGCTGGTCGAGACACCTGGAGGGTGAATGAAGAGGCCAGTGAGATAAGGGTCCTTGCCCTGTCCAGGGGAAGGAAGGCTCTTGCCTTTACTGTATCCAGCTCTACCCCATGAAGGTGAGGAGCTGCACAGGCTCTAGAACTGACTGAAAGATTCAGAAGGAAACCTAGAGAAGTGAGCAGTTGCTGAGTTATCTGTAGGTGTGACTTGACTTGGTCTGGAGACTGGCCTACTATGAGCCAGTCGTCTAGGTATGGAAAGATGGAGATCCTTTTTCTCCTTAGGAAGGCAGCCACTACTGCCAGGCATTTTGTTAACACCCTTGGAGCAGAAGTTAGGTCGTAAGGCATTGCTCTGAATTGGTAATGGCCTGAGGGCAGCTCGAACCTGCGGTACTTCCGGTGGGAGCTTCTGATGAGAATATGGAAATGGGCATCCTTGAGGTCCAGGGAAACTAGCCAGTCCCCTGGCCTTAGAGAGGGTAGGATTATTCCCCAGAGTCACCATTTTGAACTTTGGCTTTAAAAGGTGCTTGTTTAAATATCTGAGATCCAGGATGGGCCGCCATTCTCCTGTATTTTTGGGGGTTAGGAAGTACCTGGAGTACAATCCTTTTCCCTTGTGTTGGGGTGGAACCCTCTCTATGGCTCTCAGAGCCAAGAATGAAGAGACCTCTGCCTCTAGGGCAAATGCCTCTGAAGGACTTGCAGGTGGAAAGGATCTGGTTCTCATCTTTGGAAATTTTTTGAAGCCGAGAACCAGTCCCTGGCTTACTACTTCCAGGACCCATTTGTCTGATGTTAAAGACATCCAGTCGTGGACAAAGTAAGCCAGCCTGCCCCCTACAGGTGGTGGAGAATCGGCCCTGGCAAACCCATCAGGGTGCCTGTGTGGCAGGGGCTTTAGGCTGAGGGGTGGAAGCAGGCCTGCTTGTACCCCGTCTGCCTCTCCCTCTGAAGAACCCCCTATGAACATAAGCAGAAGAGGGGGCCTGGGCTTGGTAGAAAGGCCTATGAAAAGGCCTGCCCCTGCCCCTGAAATGCTGCCTCTGGGAAGTGGCTTGCCTTTCCTTGGCCTGAGCACTCCTATAGGTGGTCCTGTATTCAACCATTTTCTTCATGTAGTTCTCAGTTTGCTCCCCAAACAGAGAATTACCCACAACAGGAAAATCCATGGCCTTAGTCTGGGTATCCTGAGACAGGCTAGTACATCTGAGCCAAGCCATCCTATGAAGGGCCACAGATGTAGCCATGACTCTAGATGAAACATCACTGGAGTCCACTGCAGCATGGAATTGCACCTTGGATGCCTCAATACAATCCGCAGCCACCTGCTCTAGCTCCTTGGCAAGCTGTCCAGGGACCTGTTTAGCTAAAGCCATTACAGTGTCCCATCTAGATTTCTGATATCTAGCTGTATAGGTCATATAATTAGCCTGCCTGAGTCCCAAGGATGCTGCCATGTACTGTTTTTTTGCCATGGCATCAATCCTCCTGGAGTCCTTATCTGGGGGATGTGAGGCCAAGGGTATATTTGCCTTACCACAGGCAGCAGCCTGCACTACCCCAACATGGCTGCATTGCTGGGTAAGGAACTCCGTATCTGAGCCTGAGAGAGTATACCTCTTGTCCAATCTCTTGTCTACAGGAGGTACAGAATTAGGAGTCTTTAAAATTTTTATTGTCTGTTTCCCAAAGGACTTATGAAGGGGAATAGACAGCCTCCTGGACTCTGGGATATCCATCATTTCAACATAGTCAGGCTCCTCCAGGTAGTCTACAGCTTCTTCCATAGGAAGCTGAAGAGTTTCAGCCACTTTTTTGTAGAACATAAAATAGGAAGGGGACTCAGAAAGCCTAGGAGGAGAAACCCTTGAAGGTCTGTCTGGGGAGATGTCCTGGTCAATAGGCACATCCAGACTTTCGTAATCACCATCACTATCCTCATACTCTCCTTCCTCCTCCGGTTCATAAAAATCTTGTAAATTATAGTCTGGAACCGGAGGAACCGACCGAACTGAGCCCCTTCCTGATGGTGCCGGTTCGGTCGGAAAGTACAGTTACGTAAGAACTTACCATAACAGTAGATCTTCGAGAACAGCTCTTGCAGCAGGTAACACCATTAGGACTGAAGCCGGCAGGCGTCAGGACCCCACGGAATTCTTCTAGCTAGCTATTTTCAGCGGGCACCGCCTCCGACGTCAGGCGTAGTACATAAGGGGGCGGTCCCGCCAGATTCCCCAGTTCTCCCGCCGGAGACTTCTGGCCGCAGGACGATATCAGAAGGGAGACCGAGGATCCACCATCAGAAGGCAAAGGGCGAAACCCCGTCAAGGCTCGAAAGCCATGCCTCCTCCAAGGGGAAGGTGGATGGAAGAGACTTGCTGTAAGAGCTGTTCTCAAGATCTACTGTTACCATAAGTTCTTACGAACTGTACTATCTTACTCGAGATACAGCTCTTGCAGCAGGTAACACCATTAGGACTGATTTCCACAGCATAACGCTTGTAAGCATTTTGGGAGGAGGAGGAAACTAGGAAAGTCCATACCAAGTCCTGACTCTAGGACAGGAGACCCTGTATCTCGGCCGGGCCCGAAACCGCTCTTCGCCGTGAAGCAATGTCTAGGCTATAATGCCTGATAAAAGTATGCACAGAGCTCCAAGTGGCTGCAGCACAGATGGCAGAGGAGGAGACGTTACGAAGTGCTGCAAAGGAGGTAGCCACTCCTCCAGTGGAATGGCCCCGGACTATACCCGGGAGGGGTTTCTGCTTTGTATCATAGCAGTATGATATACACTGGACAAGCCAGTGAGAAAGGGACTGCTTCGATACTGGTTGGCCCATCATCCTGTCAGCGAAGGAAACGAAAAGTTGCTCCGACTTGCGAAGCTGTTTAGTCCTGTTCAGGTAATACCTAAGACAGCGGTGAACATCCAGGGTGTGGAACAGCGCGTCTCCTCTATTAACATATTTAGGGAAATATACAGGCAGGTCAATGTCCTGATTGAGGGCAAGTGCAGAGACCACCTTAGGCAAGAACTTAGGATTCGTCCTCAGGGACACTCTGTCCTGGTGGAAAATCAAATAAGGTTCCTTACACATGAGAGCGTGAAGCTCGAAATTCTCCTAGCTGACGAATAGCAACTAAAAATAACGCTTTCCATGACAGGAAACGAGCTCGCAATCCGCCGCAGGTTCGCAAGGGGAAGCGTGAGTTGTTGCGGACAAAGAGTAAATCCCATGGAGGAACAGGGTCCTTAATGGGTGGCCTGAGTGTAACACCCTCTCAGAAAAGCATCTAGGAGGCGTCAGTTGCGCGCCACTGTGCAGCTGTCCCACTGGGAAGTGGGCAGAAATAGCGCAGAGGTGCAACTTAATAGAGGAGTAGGCTAGACCGAATGGAAAAAGGAGAGCAGGTATTCTAACATCGCTTTCACCGGGCAACCTAAAGGTGAAAGTCCGGCGTGCACGACCACAGGCAAATCGGGCCCTATTTCATGGCGATGCGTGTACGCGTTGTGTCGGGCTTTCTGGTCAGCGAAAGCGACTTCCGCCACCTCTTGCAGGACTCCCGTGTCGCGAAATGGCTATGTCTCTAGGAGCCAAGCATGCAGGTTCAGTGAGCGTAAGCCCGGGTGGACTAAAGAACCTTCCTCCTGAGACAAGATATGGGAGCTGAAAGGCAATGGAATTGGAGGTTCCCGAGACAGCTGCGTTAGCAAGGGGAACCAGATCTGTCTGGGCCAGAATGGGGCTACCAGGATCATTGTTGCATGCTCCCTGTGTAGTTTGAGAAGAACTCTCTGGATCAACGGGAAGGGAGGGAAAGCGTAGAGGAATCTGTCCGCCCAGGAGAGGGACAACGCATCTCGCCAGAAAACACCAGGCCATGGATCTAGTGAGCAAACACTGGGCAGTTTTGCGTTGGATGGGGAAGCAAATAGGTCCAGTTCTGGAGTGCCCCATCGAAGAAACAGATCCTCTGCTACCCCTTGAAGAAGTTCCCACTCATGGACTCTGGCCTGGGAACGACTCAGGCAGTCTGCGATTGTACTGTCCACTCTGGGAACGTGAACTGCAATCAGGCTCGCGCTGTGTCGAATTACCCAATCCCACACTCTCATCGCTTCCCTGCAAAGGGGGTAAGAGTGTGCACCTCCTTGTTTGTTGAGGTAATACATCACCGCCGTATTGTCTGTTTGGAGCAAGAGAGTACTTGGTGGGATCTCTGACTTGAAAGGCCTGCAGGGCATAAAGGACCGCCCTCATCTCCAGAATGTTGATGTGAGCTTCTTGAGGGGTCCACGCCCTCGGGACCTCACCCCGTTCAGGTGTGCTCCCCACCCCAGCCCTGAGGCGTCTGTGGAGAGGATTACCTCCGCGGACAGTGCTGTAAACGGGACACCCGCAGAAAGTGTCCCTGGGTCGAGCCACCATTGCCAATCTCGAATCACGGCGTTCGTGATCCTGACCGGATGCTGCATGTGGTCTTGCCTTTGGTCCCACTGCACCTTGAGCATCCACTGAGTTACCGATGTGGAGCCTTGCCAAAGGACGGTCGAATGGCCGCAGCCATGTGTCCAAGCAGACGAAGGACCAGCCTGGCAGGGACAGTCTTCTTCGCGAGAGATCCCTGATGAGGGATCTGATGCGCTCCGCCTGTCGCCTGGAAGAAATGTTCTCCTGGACGGGTGTCCAGAATCATGCGCCTATGAACTGCAGCTTCATGACGGTACAAGGAGAGACTTCTCATAATTGATTATGATGCCCAGAGACAGAAACAGAGTCTGGGTACTCTGGATAGCCATCAACAACGCCTCTCTGGAGGCGGCCATGAGAAGCCAATCATCCAAGTACGGAAATGCATAGTGGCCCTGTCTCCTTAGAGACGCTGCCACGACTGCCATGCATTTGGTAAAGACCCTGGGGGCCGATGACAGTCCGAACGGGAGAGCTCGGAACTGGAAGTGGTGGCTGAGGAACTCGAAGCACAGGAACCTCCTGTGCGCTTGAGCTACGGGAATATGCAGTTATGCGTCCTGCATGTCCAGGGACGCTAAGAAGGCGTCGTCCTTTAGTATGGGAATAAGACCCAGCAGGGTCACCATGCGAAATAGTTTGTAGGCGACCGACATATTGAGGTCGCTGAGGTCCAGGATTGGACGGAGGTCCCCTGTTTTCTTTGGGACCAGAAAGAAGTGGGAATAGTATCTGGACCCTCTCTGGTTCTCTGGAACATACTCCACCGCTCCCTTTTGCAGGAGCGCAAGTATTTCTTGCCTGATAAGCAATTTGTGCTGACCCGAGTAACGGGAGAGCAGAGGAGGCCTCAAGGGTGACTTGTCTGCGAATTCTATAAAGTGGCCTTTTTCGACCAACTGAAGAACCCACCTGTTTGTGGTTATGGACTGCCATCCTGGCAGGAAATTTGCAATATGACCCCCGACCTTGATATCCCGTTGATCCTGAGGAGGGGCCGGGAAGGAGTCAGGCTGTGGCAGCGGAGGGGCCCGCGGGCTGAGCCAGTTTAGCTGGGCGCTGGTCTCGGCCCGCGGGCTGTCTTCCCTGGGCTCTGCGGGAACGGGAGCCCCTCTGCTATGGACCGGTGCGGGACTGTTGTCTCTGTGTCCGTCCACGAAAACGGTTTTGGTTCCTACGAAAGGAACTAAGCCTCGGTCGGTACATTGCCTGGACTGACCTCACCGCCTTTCCGGCCTCTTGACGCTTGGTGAGAACCTTCTAAGAGGGTGCACCAAAGAGAACTTCTCCTTCGAAAGAGGCATCCATGATGTTTTTCTGGACATCTGGGCTAAATCCGGAGACACAGAGCCATGAGTGCCTCCGGAGGCATACGCCTGAAGCTGCCGCTCTGGCCGAGGAGTCCGCGGAATCGTACGCGGCTCGCAGCACCTGGGTTCCCACGTCCGAACCCGTATGGAGGAGCTATAACATCTCCTCCTTCTGCTCACCTTCTGGCAATTTCTCCGCCAGATCCAGTCCCTGTTCCCACAAGGCATTTTGGAACTGTACCATGTGGGTCAAGTAGTTCAGGGACCTGATGGCGCAAGTAGCGGAAGCATACGTGCGCCTGCCCATAGCATCCAGCTGTTTGGACTCCGGGTCCGGTGGCAGGGTGCTCAAATGTTGCGGTCTCTGGGACCGGTCATGAGAGGCTGTTATGACCAGAGAGTCGGCCAGAGGATGTTGAGCCAAGTATTGGTCCTCCTTAGGGGCCTTGTACAGGCGGTCAGCTTTCTTCGGCATCGCTGGGAGCGAGTGTGGACGCTTCCACGCTGCCTTGGTGACGTCCACAAAAGTGGACACCAAGGGTGGTACCACCACAGGCTTGGGGTCCTTCTGCCGAAGATACCTAGCAAGGTGTAGTCTCTCGGGGTCTAATTCTTCCGCATCCCATCCCATGTTCTCTTGAATGTGTCTCATGATTTCGGAGAACGATGGGTCATCCAGAGGAGATCTAGGAAGCTCACGTGGGTCCGGAGAGGGGATGTGAAGAGGAGAGGGGGATCTGGATCCCGTTGAGAACTCCGATCCCGTAACCTCCGTCGAAGGCGAACGACTGCATCTTCTGGGACTCTTAGGACTGAGTGACCCTGAAGAAGATCTAGACGGAGGTCTCCTTTTATCAGGTCTCCCCCTTGAGGGTCCGTAGGCTCCTGGGGGAGAGGTACTCGGCCTGCAGCCTCGGATGGGGAAGGGGGCGCAGGAGCCGGAGGGGTCGCAGGTGGTGGTGGAGGAGGAGGAGGCAGTGTGGGAACCATATCCCTTTTGATGGTATCCCACCAGTGACAAAAGACCTCCTTAACCTCTGAAAGGGAAAGGCCCGACGACGGACCGGGCACCGGTGGCCGGTTGTCAGGTTCCGGCGTCAGCTCCTCAGGGGCCTCAGGTTGTGGAGAGGGCTCCCTGGGAGGTGTGACAGGATCAGGTTCGCCCGTCTGGTCCTCGGGCTGCGTCAACTCCTCCTCTGTGATAGTCTCCTGACCGACATCAGTAGGAGGCGTCAGGGTCCTCTTCTCGAAACGTACGGGTACGGACGTCGGCCCTCCTGCTGACGACCGAGAGGGCGAAGGCCTGACCGGCGACGGGTGTCTGGCGGTCTACGGCTCCTGGGACCTGTGATGGGTGGCCGACGTCGGACAGGCTGACGTCGGGTCCGACGGCTTCTTCAGAGAGGTGAGCTCCTTGGTCTTTCTCTGGGGAGGAGGAGGCAAGGAGACCGACCTGACGTCGGGTTCGGAGTGGCGGGAACCCGACTTGTGATGATGGTGACGGTCCCCAGACCTAACTAGGGCTTTGGAGGAAGACGAAGAAGAGGGCCTGGAGGTCTTGGCCTGTGAAGAGGAAGAGGAGCCCGAAGGTTTCTTCACTGCAGCGGGGGGGAGGCTGAGAACGGGCCCGGGAGGGCTAACGGTCGGACCGGGAGCCGGAACTACGGGAGTCAGAGGCCCTAGACGGGGACTTGGAAGGAACCCTCTCCCTGTGCTTCTCAGAGTGTTTCCGGGCCTTTTCTGCTGAATCCCCCTTGGAGGTGTCCATGGCCTTAATCTTCTCCTCGAGCAGGAACGCCTGCAGAGCCTTCTGGCGACGGATCCAGGTCCGGATGTTGAACCCCTGGCAGAAATTACAGGACCGGGTGTCGTGGTCTGGGCCTAGGCACCAGACGCAGGCCGAATGCGGATCCTTAAACTGGATTTGCTTCCCACAGGTGCACTTTGAGGGATGGCCTTCAGCGGAGGTTGGAGAGGACATCAGACAGCAACTGAGCCGTGAAAATAATGTTTTCCCGGAGAAAGAACTTGACCAAAGGCTAGAAACAATCCAAGGGTCGAGACATGTTGACGCGATGTACTATGCCTGGGCGAGGAGGCGGGACCGACGTCGGGGGCAGTCCCCGCTGAAGATGGCTAGCTAGAAGAATTCCGTGGGGTCCTGACACCTGCCGGCTTCAGTCCTAATGGTGTTACCTGCTGCAAGAGCTGTATCTCGAAGTAAGATCCGGGGTTAGCGACTGAACAATCCTTATCGCTTTGGCTATTTCATCAGCGGTCGGAGAAAGAAGTTGTGGATCCGCACCGGCTGATTTATCCCTTCTTTTTCTTTTAACTGGAACTGACGACTCAGAGTTGGTTCTCCTTTTGCCCAAAGAAGTTTCGCCCTGGTCAGAGGGCACTCCTCCTGGTTCGGTTGGAACCGAACCGGGCTGGCCATCCGGGTCAGCGGACTTCTTGGCTTCCCTTTCCCTGAGCCTACCAATTCTCTTTTCCAGGGTAGCTGCAGGAAAATTCTTGCAAATCTGGCAGTCTGAATCGAGGTGGTCAAACCTCAGACAAACACAGGTGGTGTGGAGGTCAGCC